>JAZGTH010000002.1:11157500-12375000 GCA_036877525.1 Chromobotia macracanthus | reverse complement strand
TTCGCCTGAAAATGGCAATGCTGTCAATATTTACGCAACCTCCTGTCGTTCCAAACCAGTTTGACTTTCTTTCATCTGTGAAAACACAAAATGGAGAGGTTTGTAAGAATGTATGGTTAATAACACCATGGAAGTGGTCCATATGACTCCTGTACTGTTCCAGGTCTTTTGAAGTTATTTGATAACTAATTTCTCCTTGTGTGTTTTGTTGTATTATAGTTTCATATTCATATGAATTTGTAATTAAATGGTAATTTATGTTTTAACAGCCAACATGACCTATGATGGTGATAAAGAGTCTGAGGGGGAGGAGGATGGTGTGAGCACTGAAGATTCTAGAAAGGTTAGTCTCGGATTAAATGTTAGTCGCCACGTTAGTCTCATGACACTTTCTAAACACAAAAAGATAAACTGCAATTGAACTGAATTTAAAGCTGTAATGCGTAACTTGTTTTGGTTAAAAAGGAGCAAAAATTAGTTATTGAGCAAGTACATGAGTATTCAACATGATCACCTTACCTCGATTCGCAACAGTAAGTTTATAATGATAATTTATTATTTGTATTTGAATTTAAGTTCTATACTTATTTCTGATTTGTAATTTGAGCTGTCGGGACGGATTTTGCAGGAAAACAGAAAAGATCCAGATACTATATCACATGTTCTGGGTACAGTGGATGATAAGCTTGTTCTTACAGCAATTGCTTAGAATTTAAACTTATCATTTACGTTAAGAAATAAATACGGAAGTAACCTGCAATTTTACACTTCAGACAGAGATGGCAATGAGAGTTACGAATTACAGCCTTAAATAGTTCTGACTTAAAAAGTGGAATTATGGTGCAAAAAAAGTCTTTGTTTTTTCCTCCGAAAAATAGGAAATAATGGTTGGGTCCCAATATCAAGCTGAGGTTCCTGTGGGCCTCAGCCACTATAGTGATGATGAAAATGGTGAGTGTCTAGTTTAAATGGATAAGTCGAAATGAAAAGATACAAAGCATGGCAGATTTTAAGGTTTGTGCTGTGTTTAAAGTGTACGAGGAGGAGGATCAGCTGCTGTGGCGTCCTGGCGTGTTGTCCGAATGTAAAGTGAGAAACTACCTCAGAGAAGCTCTGACACAAACTACAGATGGAGGCACAGACGATTGCACATCTGAACACATACGAGATAACGAACAGGTCTTTCCTCTCTAAACACTCATTAATTAATAGATTTATGTAAAAGTTCTTGAGTGCTAATGTTACAGTATTTTAATTGCATTATTACCACAACCTGCTTTCTGTTTTTCTAGGCCTTGATTGAGCTTTTAAAGTGTAACTACAACACGTGTGAGGCACTGTCGCAATACCTCAGAAATGTGAAGACCTCGAAAGGTGGGCTAAGGTCCCTAATGATCTGGTTTGAAGTCCAGTGCTGTACCTGTAAAACCATAAATGTTGACTCTTATTTTTGGTGCTTTGATAGAAGAGTCACCAGCGTGGTCAGAGGAGGAATGCAGGAACTTTGAACATGCGCTTCAGATTTATGAGAAAAACTTCCATCTGATTCAGAAACACAAGGCAAGTAATAATGCATTTAAAAACAGTTAAAGATGTGCATACTTGGCAGGATCCTGTTGAGTGCTTACTCTGGAAAAAAAACAACAACTGGTATTGCCTCTAAAAATGATTGAATCTTTGTAGATTTGTATCACACTTCTTATATTGTTGAATCCCCTATGAAACACTTAATAAAAATGTTTGCTAAATGCAGGCCTTGGTGTTGTATGCTTTTAATCTCAAGCTCCCACCAACACTTTAATTAAATAAAACTTTCATATTCTCATTTTAATAAGCTAAGTCGTCTTGTTCTTCTAAATATGTAAGTCTCTATGTTCTCATGAATCTGTTGCAGGTTCAAACTCGGACTGTGGCGGAATGTGTGGCTTTCTATTACATGTGGAAAAAATCTGAACGCTTTGACCACTTCGCTCAACAGAACCGATTTGGCAAAAAGAAGTACAGTAACTACCCGGGTGTGACGTAAGTTCTTACTGTAAATGAACTGAACATCCTAGTTTATTATTGTATTTGGCTTATTGTCCTGCTCTTGTGCCTGCACTGAAGTGTCTTGGGTTGGACTGCGGGTTTGTGTTGTCTTTAGGGATCTGATGGATCGGCTGGTGGATGAGGCAGAGGGTCTGGTGATGGACAGCTCATCCTCTGTGTGTTCTTCTGGAGCTGCAGGAAGAATGGAAGCATCGACGGAACAACATCTCGGACTGCTGAACTCCATCACAGCCAGCGATCTCACAGGTGAACTCCATTTCCACAATTATCTTTCTCAGTCTTTTATGTATGGTAATTGACTGTATACTATTGTATTGTTATTATATCATTGTTATACCAAGTTTATTAATTTAAAGCTGTAGTGAAGTTACATTATATCTGTTGAATTACATTATGGCTGTTGAATTACATTATGGCTGTTGAATTACATTATGGCTGTTGAATTGCATTACATTATAGCTGTTCAGTTACATTATGGCTGTTCAGTTACATTATAGCTTATAATGATTGTAAATGTCTCAAAATAACTTTCCATTTGTTTACATTAGATAACTACATTAGTTAACATGAACAAACAATTAACAGTACATTTTACAATGCTATTTAATGTTAATTTTAACATTTACTAATACATTTTTAAAAAATTGAAAGTTGTTATTGTTAAATCTGTTAACATTAGTTAATGCACAATGAACTAACATGAAGGAACAATTGTTTTTGCATTAACTAGCATAACACTAACATAATTATGAATAAATGCTAAATAAATACATTGTTGTTAGTTTGTTAGCTAATGCATTAACTAATGTTAACGAATGAAACTTTTTTATAAAGTGTTAACAATATTTCATGTGTGTACTTTTGCTGAAAGTATTACTTTTCTCTGGCACTGAAAAATAGGCGAGATGATGTTAATCAGTATTGCTAATGTCTAATCTTTTTTGGTAGCCCTTAGTAACAGCGTAGCAACCGTGTGCAGCGCTCCAGGAGACGTGAGCTGTTTGGACTCGCCCTACTTCTCCCCTCTGGAGAGTTTACACAGAGCCGCTCTCAGTCACGACGAGACGCTGAGCTATGCTGCAAATGCAGATGCCGGCCGGATCAGCATGATGGAGCCTGGCTTCTACCGCTCTGACGTGAGTCAGCTGAGCGCGTGTGGCCCCAAAGACTGCGAACGGCCCTCCAAGAGGCTCCGGATGGGCCTTTCGGAGTCCTTCATTAACGATGTGTCTGTTTCGAACCTGGCCGTGGACTTCGAGAGCAGAAGGACGCATCGCATCACAGGAGCCACAATGGCTGTGTCAGTCACAGACTTCAGCAGTATAGCGACCAGCGACCCCAACGGTTTCATCAGCTCTCACTCACGACATCACCAACATGCCGCGCTTCAGTCTGACTGACTTTCATCACCCACTCACTGACTATTAGTTCTTATTTTAATTATATACAAAAATACTTTTCGGTCGTTTTTTGGTTTTCATAATATGACATCAGTGATGTCTTTATTGTACAGAGCTAAGAAATCTTGATTTGTCAAGAGTTTAAATAGCCATTTATTTTTCTGGTTCTACAAATATTTAATATCTTTTTTGTTTTGTCTACGATGACACACAGTCAAACCTAAATGCTGGAGCAGAGAGTTGTGGACTCTTAACTGTAGTCATCTCAACACCTGCATCTTTAAACTTTTACTGTCCCGCAAAAAACTTGCCGCTGCTGGAAACTGCGTTGTTGGTTTTTTCTCGTTGTGGTTTTACAAGTTTCCATATATGTGTGTTTGTTTCTAAATTGGTACTTTTTCAGTGTTTACACCCCCAAGATCAACCAATCCTTGGGAAATGTAGCATTTTGTATAACAGGAAGCTGGTTTTTATAATTGAAAATGGTGAATTCTGTGGAATAACGAGTACATGCTACAACAAAGAGCACTTCTGGTCACAGAGATATTTTCATGTTGCTTGTCACCCTTATAAAACCTGCATGCCCACGTGATTCGAGAACCCTTGAGGTTTCTGTGTTTTGTATGAAAAACATTGTTTATGGTTGGTGTGACAGTTCGAGTTAGAATGTTTAAATCTGAGCTTTAATAACTTCTGGTTTATGTTTGTTCTGAGTTTGATCCTTTTGATGAAAACACCCTCAAGTGTTGTTCCAATTTTGCAGGAAAATCATTTTTTATTTGTCTTAAGATATCGCTGAACTTTATTGACAGAAGCAGTAAACAATAGAATAACAACTGAAGATCGACTATTTTATCCAGCTAATTGTTGGAATTGGATTGAAGGTTTATTGGCTAAATTCCTGGAAGGGAGTTTATGACAGATGGTAGTATTGAGTCCCCTGTGCTTGACAGTATTAGCCTAAATTTATTAATTTGTACATACATTAAACTGTGGATATGTAAACCTGTTGAGATGCTCTTCTGTATTTCTCACAGGTCATTTTTACGGCTTCCAGTCATTAAAAGCTGTCAGACTTTTGCTGGTGCTCTAAGCTGCAGATACTTTAGTACAGACGATACCAGTGTTATTTTTTCAGTTATGCATTATGTATATGTGGTAGCTGCCAAGAAGAAAACCTTGATGTTAATTGAGCTAATTGTTAATCACTTGTACATCTGTTTATTTATAGCTTTGTTTTTTTTTGTTTTGTTTTTGCTAAGTTCATTAACATTCATGTATGCATTAGACAGACTGGACTCTGGTTCAGCGTTTGTGATATATGAGCTGATTAATATTACATGCCAAAAAATCAATCAGCTTAGCTTACTATATCAAACCAGATACTGCCTCCGAGCTCCAGTCCCTTCTGCTTTTTGCCTGCAAATGGCAAATAACCATAGAATTTATTTGTATACTAAATGCCCTGACCTGATTGGGGTGAATGAATGCAAAAATGTTCACAAAAGATGTTTATGGCAATAATATGTAGATATGTATAAATTGTATCAAGTCTGACAGTTTTCATTAATATTTTTATTGCCTTTGTTTTGTTTACTGCATTACGAGACGTCAAAAACATGCATGCTAGCGGTGGTCGTGTGCAGAAATACCACTGTGTTTTGAGAGACGTAGAGAAATGGAAGTAATTTTGTGTGGCACATTTTCGGACACTTACTTGTAAACCTCTTTGTTTTCAGTATTCAGAACACATTCTGTCAATAAGTAGAAAAGAGTCATCATTGATTCAACCTCAGTGGCTGCTATCGGCAATGTGAAGAGCCTTTTGAATGCACTGCAGTTGCAATTTTAAGTTAGAATTAAGAGTCTTGTGCATCTAAGAACTCATTGGTGGCGTGCTTGGAACTGCGATGACTGATTCTGTGGAAGTCATTGTTTATTGATGGGTTAGAAAGCACTACAAGAAGTTTTCAAGATTTATATCAATTTTGTTTATGGTCAAAATGCAGATCATGGTGTTCTTGAAACAGCAGAGAATATGGCAGTGTAGTACTTGGTGCTCTTATAAAAGTTATAATTATTTGTTTTTTTTTTGTATTTTTTAAGTGTCTCCTCCCATTATTGTGTACAGTTATTAGTACTTTTATAAATGATATGATAAACTGCACATTTATGTTTATTGAACTAGGTTAGCTGAGATACATACTGAAATGTGACAGCAAACTAAAAAGATCGAAATACACAGGATGTTTTGATCTATAGAAGTAACACATTTTACGTCTTTAAAAAGCGTTTATATCAAGGAAAGTTTGGTCAAGTGTATTCAAGTTACTTTGGGGGTGTGTGTATGTGTGTGCAATTTATTGTGTTTAATTTAGAAAAAATTTTAAGTAGAGGTTTCATATTCGGACAGGAGAAAGAAAGCTTAAAGGTGTGAATAAAACCAACAAATCCTATAAATGTTTATCCATATATACAGACAATCATAACTGAATTATTCAAACAGATATCTCTATTGTTTATAAAACATGTATATATAATTGTATTGGTTTTGTTTGGCATTATTTTGTATTTTTGTTGTACTTTATTACTTGGTGTATAAGGTTCCAGAAATAAAAGCTCTGGGAACAGATGTCATTCGTTTGCGGCAATTGAAAACTTGTTCCTTTTTGACATGACAAAGTCCACATGGAATTTGGACCCACAGAACTAGAAAGTTGGAACAGCTATCATTCACAATCTGACCATGCTTCAGCAAACAATGAGAGTATTGTACTCACCACTCCATCTAACATATGTTTAAATCTATTGGATAAACATTATTTGTTCCTTCAGCCATCATGCTCACCTCTTTTCATGACTTTTGGGGGATGGAACCATGGAACATTATATGCACTTATTTTTAAGGGTAGGCTAGCATGGCTAGCAAACAGCAACCTAGCTTTGAAAGAGATTAAACTTAAATCTTATGCTAAGTTTGCAGCTAGAAAAAAATGCCTGTCAAAGCAAGAAAACTGACAACACAAGCTTTGAAAAATTAGTAAATATTTTAATTGTTCGGATCTATAATACTTGTAGTGATTCACTTTCACCAGTATGGATCAATATAACAACGGCACCGAGTGCAGGGTTTTGTTCCAAATCTAAAACAATATGAAACACCAGAGAAAATTCACCATCATCTTTATTCATGATGCAACCCAGAATGACCAATTACAGTAAAGAGCAGCCGGACTGAAAAGGTTCTGAAAACTACAATGATAAACAGCGGTGTATATCTAATCTGTAATGCTTCATGATGTAAATATAGAGAACAAAAAAAATGAAGCAATCCATCAGGCTGTACAATTATGTTAGATAATCTCTATATACAATGTAAGTATAATTTTATATTTGGTGATTTTTTTATGACATTGTGATTTACTTTTATACCACAAAATGAAATACCAGGCAACAAAAAGTGATAAGGATGCTGATTTAATGAATCAGACCACCATCACTCTGGTCCTCCACGCTGTAAGAGAAGAAAAATGGTTTATTTCAGCTACTGTCAACACAAATTGTCCATAAGTTCTTAACATGAAAACAATGTCAACATCTCTCTAGGCCCCACAACAGTTACAATAGAAGCTATTGTTATAACTAAACAAATGAAACCATTTGTAAAGCATCCAGTTCATTCCAAAAGTCCACTTTCATTCTCATTGCAAATTTGCAATGAATATGCCTTTTGCAATTGTGAAAAACACCAAACAATGACACACCTGGATGTAATCCATTTCTTCTAACGCAAGGGTTCTTCTGCGGTACCTCTGAGGGAGCGCTTTAACTACAGTAATGCTGTCAGGAGAGCCAGGCAGTCGGCTGACGTGTCCCGGTGGTGTTATTGATGCTTCTGATGGAGGTGGAGATGGGGAGATCTGTGGGATAGTGGCTGCCAGAACTTTCAGTGCCTCTTGTACTGGAATTACAGCAGAAGAAAAAATGAGTCTGCTTTTAAACACTAAACAAAATACCAGAAAGGCACAATGTCACAAAGTTATATAAAATTATACAGGCCTGTTACTGACCATTCGGTCTAGGGAAGCCCATTCTATCTGGAAATTTTATTAAAGGTGCATGAGGTCTTATAACCTGCAAAGGAGAAATATGATCAGATCCAACTTGTATATGAAGATGTATCTATACCTCAGAAGACTAAACAACCATACATAAACCTTTTTGACACTTTGTGAATATTTAAGAGAATGCACTTCTTAAATCAATGCATAATGTTTAATATGTGCTTGAGATGATATCAGGAAGAGAAAAATAAAGCAAGCTGGAGTGTCCACAAGGGCATCTAACAAGTCAGTAAAATCATTGCGTTTCATGAAGTAAGAAATAAACAGTGGCACACTTTTTACATTTTATGCAATATAAAGGTGATGACCGTTTCAATGGTTATCTCAAATGAAAGAGACGTCAAAACAAACGATCAACAAGTATTTACCTGCACGACCCGAGTGGCAGCCGCCATCTTGCCGCTTACGTTACTTCCCATGACGTCATCCGAGCACCGCTTCCGGTTAAGAAACAGACGCGTCCAGAAATCAAAACACAAGATGGCGCTGTTATCATTCATTTAACTCTAAGGACAAACGTAACCAGCAGCTTATATACATAGCAAGCAGATAAGGGCACGTATGGACTAACATTAGGAGAAATTACAGTCGTCTTATTTTATATTGCATTCATTATCGATCAGCATTTACAGTCGTTATGATCTCTGTGATATATCGAGCCTGTCGATGATCAAGCGTACAGAACGGACTTGAATTTATACATTTGCACACGCGAATTAAAACATGAATTAAACACTCCTGCAGCAAAACTATTTGTTAAACAAATGCACGTCACTCACGCTAATACCCATTGCATGTTGTTCCGTCTTTCAAAACGCGTGTGTTCACAATCTATAATGTCGCATTTACGTATAAACACAATAAACATTCACGTCTACTACCGTAAACGTCTCGATTAGTAAAATATTACCTTGTTTTCTCACGCTGACCTCCGATTTCTGCTCCTGCTTCTCGGTTCGGGTGGGCGGGGCTTCGCGGAGCATCCCGAGTCACGTGACTTTTCGACTTCCTGGCGGCACTTTCGGACGTACTGAGCCGAAACGTTCAGCGTATACAAACAAAACATTACAAAAACATAAACAAAGCAACGCAAAACCGGACGCGGGGTGAGTCGAGCTGCTTATTTCCCTTTAATATCGCTCGTAGACGTATTATTTAGGAATAGGAATGATGAATAGGTACGACGTGGCCTCGTTTCGGACTCGGTTGAACCCCGGCAAAAACGCTGAAGGAAAATTGAAGTAAAAGATTGAGATAGAGGAGTGAGCTTATTCAAAATATTAACGTGAGAATGAATTGCATGTAGTGTTTTATTGTTGAGGGTCTCTGATGCTTCATTTTGAGCTATTTGAAGGGCCTCGGGGGCTCTTGGGCCTCAGACATCTGGGCTTTAAACGTCGAGTAAAGATAATATTGCACAGCTCAAGTAAAAAGAAAACTGGAGTACAAGTATTGTCATTAAATCGTGTTACGATATGTAAAGAACATCATTTTTTCTTCACAGATACCCAAAGATGAGTGCTGATAACGCCTGTTCAGATCCTGGTCCTGTTGCCAATGGCAACAGCCAGCCGGAGCCATCAGCTATTGAGGGAGTGACACCCACCCGTTTATTAAAGTATGAAACATTCCCTGTATAATAATGTGTATGCTTTGGCTGTAGAGTATATAAACAGTGCAGTGTAATTATGTTCACATACGTCTGATTATTTTCCTTTTAAGAATGAAAGAAATAATGGAAAACCAGTGTTTTGAGATGAACGTCAAAGTCAGCATGGGTAAGTTCGTGTTTATCTGTTCAACCAGCACGCCTTTATCAGTGATTAACTGCTAATAATTAACCTGATGCTAACTGGAGTGTCTTACGTGTAGGGAAACAGAAGGGATCTTGCGAAGAAGGTGCAGATCTGTAAGCGGGTTGATATTTAAAATTCATAAATGTTTTCCCGTTTGTATCGATGAGGTTTAACTTGACATTTTACTTTCTTATAACAATCCACAGATCCAAATATGAAAGTGAAATAGAACAGGCCAGACTCTCACACTTCAATAAAACGCTGGTATTAAACAGGTGATCATCCACTGCTTCTCAACATCAGGTTGTTTTTTTTCTTCTGTGCGCTTTTAAAATGTTTTTCTGTGTTCTAGAATGCAGATTTGGAATGCCATCATTGACAAGATCGTTCAGGACGATGCAGAGGCTCAGTATGTGAATTTTTATGCTTCACATTTTTATTTATAGTCTTGATATGCAACAGTAATCTGACTTTTTATCATATAGGTCATTGAAGGCACTGGCTGACCAGAACACAGAGCTGTGTGAGCAGACCATGAAGATTTTAAAGGTGGAGTGTTCACTGCTCTGCTATAGAACGTTTAGAACATTCTGTCATGTTTATAAACATCGGACTAGATCAATGCTTGTATGGCCTGAATAACACAACTGATCCAATTCTGCAGGAAACACGAGAACTTCAAGACCAGATCACTGATCTCCAAAAGGAAAGACTCGGTATCTGCCTTTTTAATGTTAGTTTGGGCATCTTAATGATTCTAGATCAGTGGATCTCAACCTTTTAGACTTCAAGCCCCCCTTCCTTATTAGTCAGAATATTTGAAGGCCTCCCCACTCACAATTTCTACCCAATAAACAATCTACATGATTTTCATATTCTGCTATATATTGCACGGGTTATATATGTGTAAATGTTTCTTTCTACATATTCTATTTTTACAGCATTCCCAGTGGAAAACAAAGATGTTCATTGTACAGAAAACTGTGCAACTACTAAGATGTGTATTCGTTATAGAAATAACCACACGTTAAGGAATTTATTTTAAGTTGTTTTGTCTTTTAAATCATCTTGAGGCCCTGTTAGAAGTTTGTTAAGGCCCCTTTGGTTGAGAAACTGTTCTAGAGAACAGAACATGAATATGCCATTGTAACATAATTCGTCCCTATTTTCTAGATCTAAAAGGACAGATAAAGAAAAAAATTCAGGAGATAAATGAGTGGAAGCAGGTGAAGGAAAGCCAGGGAGAAGTTCATCAGAGGGCCAAAGAGCGAGCAGAAGCTGTGCTGGAGAAGTATCAGAAGGTCACAGTCATCTTACAGAATGTGCTGCGGGTATGTGCTGTCTTGCTGCTCATTCACTCTTAAGTGCATGTCTGTGCATTTGAAACGTGTTTGTCAAACACCTTGCCTGCTTTTCAGGGAATCATACTTGCCAGTAAAGTAAATTGGAGAGATGACCCTAAATTAAAAGACATTGCAATGGGACTGGAAAACGTACCTAATTAAAGAGGACCTGTTTGAAGACCATTCTGTCACCCCTGTAAATACTGCATAATGTAAATACTGACTGAAATTTGCTGTTTAATGTTTTAACTTCAGCCAAAAATGTTCATAGATGCAGTGAAACATAATCATGTTCTTGCCTTTAGTCATGGATATACAAATGATTTTTCGTTGAAACGTATTTTTAGTTTTTGTACTGATTAAATTCTATTAACATTTAATAAAGGTTTGTTTTAAAAAGTTAAGACTGATGGACTAATAATTTAATGTTTATTGGTAATGACGTGAAAGCAGAAACAATTTTAAAACAATCTCGTGTTCAGTGGTATTTAATTGAGATAACACTCACTGGACATGTTTTGATTTACAAAGTATTTTATTTTTTAGCCACTTTAAATGAAAAGACTAAATACAGACATAAAAATACAGACATGATTTAATAAAGCTGTAATCCAGTAGAAAATACAAGTACATCATATTTTCACCACCTGTCCGGCTATACATGGACTCACTCTCTTCCCCTCCACCAGCACAGGGTTCGGCTGAATGAGCAATCGTCCGTAAGTCCCACCCACCTGTCCTTTAGTGAGTCGGCCAGGATTGACACATATACAACCGGTCACATCCTGAGAAAGAGTGGAGAATTATTTAAGAGCACTATAATAACATCTCTGACTGATATATAGTTACATGATGCTTAAGAACACTTTTCCAAACAATATTCATTTACCTTGATGAAATAGCGGAGTTCAGAGGGAACAACAAGAATATCGGGAGTGAGGGGCATGTGGCCGAACTGTTGAAACTTCTCGTAATCCATGTTAACCTCCTCGGCAGGAGGATACAGAGGATAGTAGCTAAAAAACAATTACACAAACACTGAGGAACAAATACAACTGTACATCTCATTGGCAGCAGTGAAGAGTACAGACAAAACACACAGCTGATGTCTGACAGTATTTTAAAGATCAGAAATGAACAGCATCTACTGACCTCCTCTGGGTCAACATGTGGTTCATGATGCGTGAGAAACGTTCGGTGCCTGTGCCACTGTAAACAAAAAAAAAAAAACAGTAACACTATATCAGAGGTAGAGCAAATGTAATACTACTGTATAACTTTAAAGTAATTCTTAAGGAAACCAGTGCTGTAATCATCTTTAGTTCAGTGGAATTACCTGCTGATCTCTTCAGCTCCCATATAAAAAAGAATGTCTGTAGAGGTCAGGCCAAAAGTCACATTACCAATGAGGAGAGTGCAGGGGTCAGGAGCTAGAGTTACCCGCTGAAGTTTCAAAAGAAACATTTGACAAAATATTCAGATGATGTGAAGATAGTCAACCACCCACAGTCAGCTTGAGGGAAGCCCACCAATTAAATCTTAATTCAATATGAATAAACAAATCCCTTAAAAATATTACCATAAAATCAGAAAGGCATGACAAAACAAACTTTAGTTGTGTAATATCTTCTCGCCTCACCATTGTGTCGTCTTTGCTGAGGTTGGGGAGGCTGAACGGAGGTTGAGGATAAATGTAGTGGTGATGAACATCTCTCTGAGATGGAACAAACACAAGTCTGCATCCCGTTCTAAAATAATCCATGTGTTAGTGAGAGGTGAGCAGTTAAGCAGCACAAACGAATGAGTGATTTCACATAGACAAGGAAAATAAAACATACCTTTTGGTACCGTCTATTATGCTGTCCATGCACCTCTTGAAGATGGTTTCAAAGGTTTCTGTTACCTGGTTTTTCTGTGTAAAAGGTGAACAACCAATCAGTTTATACATTAGATGCGATCATGATGAATGTTAGATAATACTTCAGAATTCCAAAAACTTCTGAAACCTGGTTTACCTCGATCTGCTCATGCTTGGAATCCACAAAAGGGCCAAACTACGAGGAAAATAAAAATAAATTCCCATAACTATTAGATAAAGGCATCAAAATTTCTCATTAAACAGAGGCACAGAGCTCACCAGAATGACCACATCAGGACGATCTTTGTTGATGATGGTGATGAGGTCAATGAGAGGGTCATAGCTAAGACTGTCAGAGGGAGTGTATGGACCACATGACATCATTACCATAACAGGCTCAGACACTGAGAGAGAGAATAAGTAGTGGAACAGAAGTCTCAGTGAAAACTGCAAACTAAATTCTTTAACACGCATTTGGCTAAAACGTTCTTGTGAAGTCTTACCTTCATCCATTTCCTGTTTTATATCAGGAGGACTGTAAAAAGGTAGAGACATACCCTGGAAAACAAACAAATCATTCAAAGCAAACACACACTTCATACCATGTTTACACTGATCCTAAATTGTCTGGCCAGATATCTACCTCGTATAGTTTGGTGGCCACAAACTTTTCACCGGACGTGTTTATGCCATCCATGACAACAATCTAACAGAGAAAGTTACAGCCAGTTACAGCTGGAGACAAATGCACCAATAATTCAAGCAAACATTCTTCTTAATATATGCAAGACACATATTTGGATGATGTATTTGGTTTGTTTCTCACCTGTCCTGGGAACAGTGAGAACTCTTTGAGCTCAGATAGATCCACTGGAACCTGTCTGCCTCCCTGTTCCTGCCCAGCCTCCAGCAACACAGACTGAGCATTCAGCTTTCCATTACTGTCACAACACACCTGCCCCACAACTGTGATACTGTCCTACAGGACAGAATGTGAGAGACAGAGAGAGAGACACACAGAGAGTGACAGGGAGGGAGACAAAGTGTGTCAGAGAGAGAGAGACAGAAAAGAGTCAGAGAGACAGAGAGAAACAGAAAGAGAGGGGAGAGACAGAAAGAGAAAAGATCACAACCTGCCAAAACAGACAGTCATACACACCCTCAACAAGCCCCATGATGATAATGATGGTGGCTGTGCTTGTACCTGAACAGGTAATGAAACTGGAGAGAATTCCTCGATGTTAAAATGAGTGCGCAGCTCCTCACCAAGCTCTTCAATCTTCCCTGTCAGAACTGTGGGTGAGATTCAGAGAGCACGTTGTGACGACACACATTTGCAGAAGAGCAAAACGCTCATCAATGCTGGCAGCCATGCTGATGTCTGCATGAACGTCGACTCACCATCCCTCACATCTCTCAGTCTCTGAAACATGTATTTGTAGCTGCTTGTGAGCGAATCTTCCCTTCCCTCCAGCATCTCCACCCTTGCGCTCTGACCTTTACCTGTCCAGCGAGGGCCCTGCACCACCCCAAACGACGAGACCACCTCTCCTCGGCCTCCACGTGTGCCATATTTCTGAGAGGGGGTTGCACTGCATACACAACATCACAACTGTATTATAACAGCCTAAACATATCAGGTTTTCATTGTAACGTACAAAAATATTTGTGTTGTTGCAGATATTAGTTTGTGGTTTCCACTGTAATTGTTCCACATCTTTAAGGTAATTTAAATTGAAGTTTGGTTACCTTGGAGAGAAGCTGGCAGGTGACAGCATTAGACTGGGACTAGCAAGACGGGCCATGCCCCTTTTGGACTGAGGATGTTCTGGAGTGGTCAGCGCTCGCTTCTGAGACCCCTGTGGCCAAATATGGATGAGAAAATAAATACATTTATATTTATAGTTTTAGCGCTTTTTCTATCCATGCAAGAAAATCTACATATACTGCATATAAAACCATTCAGAGTATGAGGATGTGACAGAATAAGATCCTATTGACTTTTAAGAGCAAAACAAACTTCTAGCAGTGTATTTCTGTTCATCTGCATTTCCAGGAAGTCTCTCCATGAATCTGTCTCTCAGTTTTCTCACCTTGGCAGGTGTTGAGTAGGAATCAAGCATGTTTTCCTCCTCTTCCTCTGCTCGAATCCTGTGAGACTATGTTAAAGGAACTGTGTGCACAAAAATATAATGAAGTGTAAAAGAAACATCTGCTGTTGATGTGAACAGGAAGGATACAGATCCTGGATAGAGTTGATATCTCTGGTCCTGTTAATCTGACTTCCTTTCGAAGAGCCTTTAGGCTTTTTTCTCTTGCTCAGCACCTATAGGAGGAACATAAGCAGGACGTCACGGGGATCAGAATGACTCAATAGGGATCGGCACACAGTTTTGGATCGACACAAAGGTTGTTGTACTAACCTCATGCTCAAACTGTTCCAGGTAATCAAGTGTGAGAGGTATCTGCTTTTTAGTCGCGCTGAAAGCAAACCACTCGTTTATGATCTCCTCTCCCGTCAGCCTGTGACACAAACACTGCTCCAACACTACAACAGACCAGAGAAAAGTATTACAAGATGCCCCTGCATTGTATAAACATTCATGTCATATCATTCTAAATTGCTGAGAGATGATTATTGATAACTATTATGATTAAAACACTTGAAATGTATAACTAAGATGCAACATGTTTCTTACACTTGTCCAAGGTCTCATTGGTGAAGGCTATGTTGAATGTGTCCAGTTCAGATATGATGTCGTCTGCAGTAACTGAGGCCATTGTTATGATGTCCAGCGCTCAAATGTTAGAAGCTGTAACCCCAAAACAGAAACGCCATCAAGCTGTAGAGATATGAATCCTATATTTCATACATGTATGAATCCTATATTTCATACATGTATGAATCCTATATTTCACTGCTGTCCAATGCAACAGCAAACCTAAAGGAAGAGACAACAAACAAGAGTGCTGCCTAATGCAAACCCCATTGAACTCGCGCTGTAAGTATGCAAACGCATTAATAAACTAAGCATTATGATGACGACGTCATCTTTATTATTATGCTAAGGATGCTTTAATAACACGAAATGTTACCTTTCAGATCACAGCTGTCATAGTCTTGACCCCGCGTTCAGCTTGCCGCGAAAAATAACCCGCAAAACAGCAAAGAAACGTCACTTCCGTTTTCCGCTCGCGTCCTCCGGTGCGCTAGAGGGCGCCAGAAGCGACGCCAGAAAACTTCTTCCCCGATCAGCTGAAAGGAGCCAAACCTCCTGTAGTTGTCACACGTATGGGATGCACAACAGTGTTGTGATGTCTGTGCTGTAAGTTTGGCTCCTTAAAGTCTTACACATTAGCTCAACATTAAAGTAAAAGCAGAGAAGAAGTTTTGACAGCAGCAGGAGGTGTCAAGGTAAGCTTAACATCCATTTATTGAAAGTTATTGTTGACTCAGATTATGGATAACATGCTGGAATGTCATGTCGACATGTCAGAAGGACAGTGATGGGGTTTATGAGCATTATATTTGCTTATAAACATTATATAATGTTTGATAACAGATGAAATATTAATGCCTGTTTTGCTGGCTGTATAGTTCAGGTTTTATGTTCAGTGCTGGTGTTGGTCAGCGTAGTTTGAAAACCTCTTTGTGTGTCAGTGGTGTCACAGAGAAGGTAAGCTACATGATCTTTCTGTCATTGTTTTGAACAACAACAGTCTTTTTAAAACAAAAAACATTTTAAAAACTATAATGTCTTTATAGGATTTAAAATGTTTTTTGTATTTAAAATGTCTTTATAGGATTTAAAATGTCTTTTTAGACGTGGTTCTGGAAGTTGGTTCTGGAAATGGTAACATGACAGTCAAACTTTATATATTTGTGTTTAAGTATTGATACATTATTTCCCCTAGCAAGATGTAACATACACTTTATTAACATACACTTCTCTGTAATTTAAAGGTAGTTGCATGTTTGTTGGACTATAGATTCTGATTATCCCCACTGCAGGTGTGCCATGCTGGAGTTTGACCCTCTGAAACATCAGCATGAAATGCTGAAACCCCAGCTATTGGTTGCTTTTAAGTGCCTTTATAGGTATAGTAACTGTACTTTCATTTTATTAGTATTGTAACACATGAACATAGTTGTGAATGTGGCACAAGAATAGTTAAATTCTCAGATTTGTGGGGAATGCATGCTTTAACACTGATCTGTGGAGTCACTGAACTGTGTTTATGAAGAACACATAAACTTCATACCACCTCCAGAAGTAGAATCCAGTGTGGTGAAGACCCACCACCAGAAGAAGAACTACAGATGAATTTTTGGAGAAGAACTACAGAATCCACTACTTAGTGCAAAACATGGTGAGTATGCTGTATGACTGACGCTTCAGTAGAAATGCTTCGTTACAATGTTGATTTGTAGGCCAACCTGGAAAGATCATTCGACAGGGGTTCCTTTAAATAAGTAAAATACGGGCTACAGGTCAGGTTTATTAACTTGTGCTTTTACAACATACACATTTTAAAAAGCATGTTTGAGGTTTGGCTGTGTGTAATGGAAAGACATGGAACAGACATGGAAAGTCTTGTCAAGTAATTTTAGTCACAAATTTTATTTTACATTACTATTACCACTTTTTCAAAAACCCATGGCTTAAAATTCTAATTCACTTCTGGGTTACTGCAAACTAAACAGCACTATATTATTATTTTATAGTTTGTTAAAATGCCTCTTTAAATTGTATTGCAGGAAGTGGCTCAAGACTTCAGCATTGGAAAGAAATCCAAGTGTTCTCCAAGAGTCTAATTTTAGTGATAAGAGGGCGCGGTCTATGGTCATAGATGATTTCATGGTGTAAGTATTAACACACAACCTCTGTTACGCTTATGTAAATACAGTGTTTTAAGTTCTCTGCACTGGGTTAAGTAGCTTCTACATCTGTATTTTAAAGCTTCTTCCCATGTTCAACTCAGCTGGCATTCACTTCTCCCAAGACTTCTGGAACAGCTGAGTTGACAGGAAGTGATGTCACAGTCTTCTCGTATTCTGGTTGATGTTTTCATCCATGTGAAGAATTCAATGGGACACTTAATAACTCTGGCTTGTGAATATTTCATGTGGTTTTCCTGAATGGGAAAATATTTGCGGACTCAAGCAATGCTTTGTTGTGTGAGCGGTGACTGCCAAGAGGAGTTTGTGTTCATGGCAGAGTTTGAAGAGGACATTGATTTCTAAAGGGGTATTGTGACTTTCAGATGTGTTTACTCGCTTTGTGGTTGTGAGTATTAAGGTTGTAGTTACAGAGTGTTAGTAAACATGCCCTGCCCACTGTGTGCTACCTAATACTGGACTGACCAAATGACAAACCAACCCTTATATACAGTTCAGCCGTTATAATTACACTTTATATAACTGTTTTTTGGTTTTGTGTACACACACACACACACATATATAATACGTAAGATGTACAATGTGTAACAGGTATATGTGAATGACCTATTAAAATGTTATTAAACTTCAGTACTGTTCAGAACATTCAGAATCTGACATTAAGGATTTTAAAACAATTAATCTTCCCTTTAAAAACACATTGAATACCCAGATCTGCATATATGTTTTTGGCCTCTTATGGATATAAAAGCTCTATTGCTGGTTGCTTATAAATGGAGTATAATCTGTTAATAGTGGATTTGTATTACAAATCACTAAGTGTTTAAGGATTCACTTCATTAGTTTGTTACTCTGTCCTCCTGTGGGTTCAAGATGGAAACAAAATAACACTAGCGTTTTGCAACATGGCATGACGACTCGGTACCACAATGGAAAATGTTAAATCAGTTTTTCTTCAGAAAACAAATAAGATCACTCTGATTATATTTATTTATTCTGCATTTGGAACATCTATAAACTCAAGTTGAGTGACTTTGAGTAAAACTTTCCCTCTTAAGTGAATTTTTCTGTCTGCAAAACACAAAGAACTTTATTTATAGTTGTGGTACTTGGGCATAAATGCAGCTTTTTATTATGGAAATGGTACGTTTTGAAAGTGGTACTGAGATGTCATATTACTCCCAATTCTCAAATGAAAACCACTTTTAATGAGGCAGTTCTGATAGATCTAATTTGTGATTGAATAAACGCATCTGGAGCTCACCCAGTGTACCCAATAGGTGGTAATACAGGCTGTAACAGGGTAAATGTGTGGGTCAGGGGTTTGCTTTGTTGCATTACCTATATTTACCACTAGATGGCAGTCAAGTATCATTACAGCGTATGATGCAGCTGTACCTTCAACTTTCTTCACTTTTCATGAACTATAGACAGAGATGCTGATTAGTTTGCACGTTCTCGCTTGTGAAATTGTAGGAACTTCCCACTTTCAACAGTTTTTAACAATCACACATTTTAAAATGATGCATAATACATGAAATTATGAAGCTCAAATAGTCGTTTGACATTTCCAGTGCTAAATGTCACCTGAACAGGTGTATCCTCCATCACAGGATGTCCTGCAGTGCGACTGAGTTTGTTTGCATCGCATCTGCTCATCTGAACAGAACCCCGTCTTAGTTGCACAATGCCTCCGTTTTTTCAGAAGGCGTGGCTCAAATGTATGTAGCATTATACAGAAATTCTTTACAGCATCTATGCTATATCACAAAGCTGTTTCTCCAATGCGCAGTTGACTTTGTGCAGTGTCCTCTTGCTTTTTACAGTCAAGGTGCAGATAACTGAGGTGTTATAAGCTTTAGGTGTGACTCCCTTACGTCGCTCCGACACTGTCGCAGTTTTCCTGCACGCAGGTTTCTGCCACTCGCTGAGCCTCAGGCTTGCTGATAAGATTAAGATTAGAAATTCAAATGTCTTTCTTCTTTGAAGAAAAGTGAGGGAGAGCTTTTGAGTCTGGTACCCCGAGGACACACGCCAGCTGAATCTACACATCGATCCTGCCACGTCTGACTTTGAGATTTATTTATCAACTGTATCTGTTCTCGTTTTCCTATTAAGCTCTTCACTTGGGACAGATACACAAATTCTGTTGATCACTCTAATACTGTGAATTAAAGTTATCGTGGGAAACGCATGACCTATGAGACACAGCAGGATTTTTGTCAACTTTGTTGACAAAAGTTTGTTCTTTTCCTTGTAGCAGTTAGTAATTTTCTACAGATCACACATCTGTGAAAACCATGTAACAGTCAGTGTAGATTTGCCCAGCTTTTTACGAGAAATGTTTGGTAACACTTTAGTACAGCGGACACATTTACCATTAGCTACAAGCTTTTCCTCCATAAACCCCTAATTTCCTTCTTGTTAATACTTAGTTAGGTAGTTGCTGTGTTTAAGTGTAGGTATGGGGTAGGATTAAGGGATGTACCATATGGTCATGCAGAATAAGGCACTAATATGTGCTTTACAAATACTAATAAACAGTCAATATGCAAGCTAATAGGATACTTCCTTATTTGGTTTCCTTCTGTCTATGTGCATATAAGGCTAACGAGCAATTCTGATTGGTTGGTTGCAGCAGAGTGTAGTAGAGTCTCATAAATACTCAGTGTGGCATTTAGCTCATGTCAGAGGCAATAGTGCGGGACCGACTTTAATGACCCCTGCACATCGATGTCATGATAAAAGCTTGTCTTAAATTCTTTAACAGGACACTGACAGGAGACTCCATTATACGGGTCCTTCCTGAGACGGTCAAAATGATGATCTTATTGTGTATTGAATCTGTTACCTGTTACTGAGAGCTGCAGTCAGTCATCTTACGTCAAAATATTTTGTGTGAATTTGCATCACATTAGTGAAATTCATTTCACAACCCAGTTTTCACATAACCAGAGCTAATCATTAGGCTACTGTTGGTGTATTTTTTCACCCTTTTATTATTATATTTCAGTAAATTATGGGAAGATGAAATGCTGGTGAACATGGATCTTTTATGGCATTGTTAAGCACCTTTTTTAAGAGTGTAGGAAAATTGCACAACCCAGATTCAAACTTGTTTTGCCTGCATGAGCACCATAGCCCAATATGTCGATGCAATAACTGATAAGCCACAGCTCCAACCTCTCACTCTTTTTAAATCAAACCTAGATGCGGTTTTGCACCACCACCATGCGGTAAATCATTATATACATACTTTATCGCTTCACTTTGTCATGTATTTTTAATATAAATATGAATGCCGTTAACGTTATTCCCATGCTAATTGAATGTGATCTCAAACAGACAGATGAATTAATGATAGCAGTGAAAACAGCTCCTCGATTACCACGTTCCATAAGGGCTTTCACACTAATGAATAAACTTGGAACCGTCTTCTCTTCTCTCTTATATTTCTTCTCTCACCCCCTTTAAACTAAAGTCTATTTGAAATGTGCAGCGAGACAGGCTGTACAGTGAGGTATTCCCTGTGCGCTCAGAGGGGCACAGTACAGGACCGCGACTGGGGGCCGACCCGGGGCCCCTGTCGGATATTGATGTCTGCAGATGTTCGCATACAAAAAGGGCAGCCTTTTGCTCCTGATAAATCATATTGGGGGGATTCACACTGCATTATTAATGGTCCACAGGGAGGGATGAGAGAGGGCTTACCACAGAGAAAAAAAGAGAGAGAGAAAAATGCGGTTCAGCCTTTTCAGCTGCCCAAGGTTAGCCACTCTGGTGCAGACACCGGTTAAGAGAGCCTGACAGGTGTGTGTGTGTGAGGGGGAGAGAGAGACAGTAAGAGAAAGATTTTCCCCATGGGAGGCAATGATCTGGAGCTTTTCAGAGCCAGCCGTGCTGTGACAGGTCTCTCCACAGCAACCTGTCAGGGCAGCCCCTTTCAAGCAAGTTTGAGGGATGTCACGGGGCTGTGGCATGGCGGTCTCCTGGAGGGGGAGGGAGAGAGATCTCCCTGCTCTGCTCACTATAACGGCCATGGGTTTTATGAGGCTGTGAACCCCAATCAGTTAGAGCACAAACTCTGTGGTAAAATAGTTTTCACATACTCAGCCGCATGCATTCTGCAGCTTAGGTTTTAGTTTAATTTGAAGAAAGAACTGTGTTTGGAAAAGCATTCAAAGTTACTATTTCTGTAGTATGCATACTTTACTCGTGTTTGTAGGTTTGTGTATGCACAGGATATCCCAAAGATCTGCTGCACTTGACAAAATGTGCAATATACTTTACAACAGAGCATGCTGCATTCTGTATCCCACAATGCATTGTGCTGGACTAGACCATATGTTTTGAAGTGTGTAAATGAACTGATAGTAATCACAGACATTTTTGTTCTATCTATTTATTATTATTTGAATTGTACTGTCAAAAGTTGACATTGTTGCAAAAAAAAATTAAAAATCCCAGAAGATAATAACAGGATGTCACTTACATGCAATGTGATGAGGTCATGTGATGCTGATGTAACAGTTGAAATGATAATTGTGAAATAATGCTTAATATTTTTTTTAAGCTAGAATTTCATTCCAAATACAGCCTACGTCAATACTGATGTCCAATGTGTGACAAAATCAACATAGTTGTTTCCAAAAAGTGACGAATATGATTCATTTGTAAATTATCTCAATCTTTCTAGATTGTATCAGGCCATTAGCTATTTTGTTGGAAATCATGTAGGGGAAGTTTAAAATCATTGCTATTTCAACACACTATTTTTCGTTCACTATTTACACTGTTATTAAAACAATTTCCACTTCGGATAATCAGGACTATGGGTTGAAATGGCAGTAAAATTCAGCCCAGTTCCTTTCTCTCTCTCACTCTTTCTCTCTCCTCTTCTTCACACTGTGGTTTTGAATGAATTAGCTCAACTCTTTGATGGTGTGAAGCTTTGAAAGCTTGTCCTCCAGACGCCAGACGCCCCCGGCTGTGGTTAATTCCTGGTGCAGTGAAGGCTGCTTCTGAACCTCCAGTGGGAGTGGAGCGGGTGTCTGGGGAACAGGCGAACAGCCTGGAGGAAGAGCCTATGTTCTGCCAGCCGGAACAACCCCACTCCACTGTATACACGTTCTAGAGTGTTCTAGAATGTTCCTGTAGCCGCAGGAGTTAAATTTGTTTGAGAATAATATGCATTTAATGCACCACTAAGGGGGATAATCTCTCCCCTGTGGCAAAGGCAAGACGATTTTATATTCGTATTAAGAGTTCTTGGATTCACACTGGCGAATAACGCTCCCAGAATTCCCAGCTCACCCAAAACTGGGACAGATCAAGAGATCTGGAATTGAGATAATGTTTCAAGGATGGTTCACCCAAAAATGAAAGTTAATTTACTCACCCTCATGTCATTCCAAACCCGTATGATTTCTTCTATGCAAACACAGAAGTTATTTCATAGGATTAAGTCCCTGTTCACTTCCATTGCATGGAAAAGAAAAGTGGCATCAGAATTCCTCAACATTTTTCCTTATGCTCCACAGAAGAAGGTCTTGAGGGTGAGTAAATGATTTTAATTTTTGGGTACACTGTCCCTTTAAGAGGAACACTAACATATTAGATGAAAAAATGAAACAGTAGTATTAATAGTAATAGGTCTGTTAAGTACCGTACATTTGTCACAACATCACATTCATAAAGGTCTAGATTACATTTATGATTATGGAGAATGAGTGTACAGCGTACAGTGTACAGTGCTTGAGCAAACACACACACAACATAAGCAGTAATTCTTCTCGGCTTATAAGCAGCACTGCGACCGTCTTGATAATTGAAAATGCAGGTGTAAAGGAATGTCAGCTTTCTTCTTAAATAACATCATTACTCTCGCTCTGAGAGAGCCGAGGGCTGGGGTCTGGCCTGTTAGTTGCCAATTACGTCTCTCCAGGAGAGCATGTGAGAAGAAGCTCGCCGGCTTAATTGACTGTCAGGCTGCTAACAGCGGGAATCGGATGTGTTCCGTGTCCTGCAAGTCGTGAATATGCTGGTTCAAGATAAATTTCACAGATTAGGCTTTTGGATTTGGCATTTAAAGGGCAAAGAACAAACATTTAGGTCGGGTTATGTTTTCTCAGGTCCAATATAACCATACGGCATAGATCAAAATTGAAGTTTTGTGAATTTTAGTGCATGTCTGTTATCTTCGAAGTTATCTGTATGCTCGTGTATGTCTAAATTATTAAAATATGATTTTTAGCATATGTAGGCATTTCAGTTTTACAGTCTTTGCTTTTCCAGGAATACAGACTAATATTGATTACCCATTTTGCACTCATTTTGTCTAATGAAATTGGCCTCTAGAATGAGAAGGTCTCTCCCAGCTAACAATTTTAGGTTGTAAGAATGTTTCCTTAATGCTTCTTGTGTTATTTTGGGTATTTTAGGAACTTTCCATTTTTTTTTGTTGTATTAACATTATTGCTTGGTTATAAGAACATTATTCAAAGGTTTTAATTCTGTAAGATTATTAAAACATTCCACTAACAACTTAAGAATAACATTTTTTATGTATGTGAGATATAACGTTTAAAAACATTCTACAAATGTAACAGCAAGACCCTTTTTTGATAAATGACAGAACTCCTAGAGAACGTTAGCTGACGTTCTGAGAATATTCCCTGAAGTAGTGAATTATATTCATAGCTGCGATCTAAACTAAAAGCTAAGCTCAAGCCTTTAGATTGTGAACCTCTTCAAGCTAATTCATAAAATTGTGTTTTTTCTACTAAATCAAATATGCTAAATTATTCCAGTATGATCCTGCAGAGTTCAGTTTTGTCACACACAAGGTGACTGTTTTTGCGTCTAACTCCTGTTAGCCCTGCTGTCTGAGCTGCTGTGGCATTTAAAGGCAGGCTTTTGTCAAGTAAAGGTGTTTAGTTGCTAATGCTTGTATCAGAGTTTTTCTTCAGGGATTCAGAGAGTGAAGGTCAAACTTACGTTGTCAGTTCGCTAGCTGCCTCGTTAACGCATCTTCCCTGCACCTCATTGGCCGCGTGCGTGTGTGTGGTGGAAGATGTTGACCTTGGGCTAATTTCCTCTTGTTTTTTTTTTAATGACACACAGACAGCTGCCTCTTCTGAAGGATGTGTGTTCCACAGGGGAGCTTCATTAAGCCTCGTCTAAGCCCACGCTCAAGCTTGCAAGCAAACACAAAACATGGGGCCACATGCAGCCGCCGTTACTGTCTGTGATCACTGTGTTCTATCAGCCGATTCTGTCAGACGTGATTTCCAGAGCCGTTTCTTCTCTTTCTGGCTGTCAGGGGTCTTCACTTGATATTTCTAGTCTTTGAACC
Organism: Chromobotia macracanthus; assembly: GCA_036877525.1. Classification (NCBI taxonomy): domain Eukaryota; kingdom Metazoa; phylum Chordata; class Actinopteri; order Cypriniformes; family Botiidae; genus Chromobotia; species Chromobotia macracanthus. The sequence continues at coordinate 12,350,176 of JAZGTH010000002.1, read as the reverse complement.
CAGAACCGTTGTCATGAAAACATTGAGGTGTAATTTTGTGGGTTCAACAGATTTTAATGACAGATGCGTGCAAAAAAGCACTGTTGTCTGATTCCTATACGCAATTTAATATAAGTTCTGTCCAAAACCCCACCCACCAAGGACATCAGCAATCCCAAATGCAAAAATGTATTCATTACATTGTTGTTTTCTAATTGGCTGCTCTTTTTGTTTCATTGGTAAGTAGTAAGGGAGATTTATTATATGTATTTTATATATATTATATCATATATGTCAGCTTTTTAACATTGCAACACCTTTAAGTACTGCTAAGAAAAATCAATATCCAGGTTCATCAACTTTTTAAAATCAAAAATATAAAATGTGAGAATTTCGGCTACATGATAAGATTTATTTACCATAGGTGTCACTGGCTGGCATTTAAACCAGGTTTTACTGTTTCCACTGGGTTTTATAACACATTTAGTGAAGTCTATGAAGAAATTCAATTATGTTTTATTGATCATCAAAACTATCTGGAGGACCCAGCCTTGAATTTATGAGCTGGGTGTGGACAGGATCCTCTTCAAGAACATCAAGGTCACTCCATCACATCTGCAGAGCTCTTTATCCACACATCTTCTCCTCTCCTCTGATCTCCTCTTTCACCCTTTTCATCCCCTGACACTCACCTGCAGTCAACTGCACATTTGAAATTCTGAATTGGGCATTGGGAATGTTCACTGTGAAACTGTATCTAGGAGGAGAGTCATTGATTTCAAATGCTTTGGAATAATATCTGTAAACATGATTTTTTCCTCTTTGAAGTTGGATGCCCGTGGACTGCCTGCGGTCTGTGCGATGACCATTCCATGCATATTGCAGGCAAAGCTGGAAAGTACATTCGTGATTTGGCAAACTCTATCTGATTGGCTGACTTTACACCATGTTACAGCCACCAGGAAACAAATTTGTGTTTACAAGGTAACGGGTTGATATAACAAGCACTTCCAAGAATATCACAGGATTTGCAAACAGTTGTCATATAACGGTTGTGTGAAATTTTTTTAAATATGTATTTCTTATGCTTATTCTTGGTGGTAACAGCAATAAAATAAAAAAACAATGTTTTTGAGCAAAATAATACCCTGAATAATCAAAGAATCCGATAATATACATAATTTTTCCCATCGGCTGTTAGTGCATTATTCCAGCCCGATCACACCAAGAATGATAACTATAAAGATAACTATAACGATAACTATATTAGCATACACACCAACAAAGGATAACCCTATGTTTCATTTGAGCCTGCGTGCTGTTCCTGCGTAAATGTGTGAGCCATTTAAATTCAAATCATTTCATTGGCTGTCTATGTTTCAGCATTCATCAGCTAGAAAAAAATTCTCTGAACGAGATACCAAAGATGTTGTAATTATAGTTGTGATGTAGACTGTGCCATCCTCTTACATTTAGAGCAATTTTTAAAACTTTATAGTTATCTTTATCGCCAATAGTGTGAACGTCCTTTAGTCAACATAGGGACTTTAATTGGGTTTACGGTCATTTTATAGCGACTTTGAACATAGCTCATTCAATCAGAGCAAACTGTGGATGGTCGCTTTATATGTCAGTCAGGCGGTCTCTTACTGTAAGCCACAATTACATTATATGCTCCACTTTTAATGTGCCACTGTGTTAAAATTAGATAACAGCCCAGCTAACAGGGAACGTTCTCTCAAAGTTATCAAAACATGTTCTTGCAGTAACGTTAGTAGAACCTTTTTAACATTATATGTAAAAACGTTATTCTCAGGTTGTTATTGGAACGTTAGTGGAAAATGCTACAGAATAAAAAAACTGAATAACGTTCTTATAACCAAGCAATAGTGTTAATACAACAGCTAAACCGTTCCTAGAAAATTATTAAATAAATATTAATAAATAATATTTTTGATGTTGTTGTTACTTCATGTAAACTGTAGGGAAACTGTTAGCTGGGAGGGTGTTTTTGCATTGTCAGGATTATTTGTTCTTTTCTGAGTGAAGGAAAACCTGTTGATGTCTATTGTTACGTGTCTTGGACTCAGCACAAACATATCTGCCCTTGTGGAGCTCAAAGATAAACTGGTGGGGATGGGCAGGCAGGTTAGGACAGATACCGTCTGCGTGTGAAGTCTCGTTCACAACTTTCCAACCGTAATTGGCTGTGTGTTAATGGCATTAAACCGTTAGGGAGAAGAGAGAGAGAGAGAGAGAGAAAGGGAAATTAATGAGAGTAAAAGTGTGTGTTGGAGAAAGTGAAGCCACATAGAAGCCATAACTTTGACATCAGTTTTTTATCGCTAAGGACAAAATCTGTTCCCGTACAGCAGATATTTAATTTGAAAATTAATGAGCCATGTTTCTCCCCCACTGTTTGAGACGCCCATCACACTGACCTGCCCACCCTGTACCTCTGCTATACCTGGCGCTGGCTGGAGGAACTCTCCAGGCCGAGTGCTGAAGCCAGTGTTCGGTTTGATTCATCGCCCCAATGCCCTTGTTGTAAATGAGGTGAGACGTGCATCAGCATAACGTAAATTTAAAGCTTGTAAAATGTCTAATTCGCAGGTTGATAAAGTAGGATCGCCAGATGGTTGCGGTCATCGCCCTCGGAACTCGGCTTACCGGCTTTCCTTCATGAGTAATTAATCTGCCTGTACGCTTATATGCAAAGCCTCGAACAAACCTCAGACACACTTCTCAAATGCAGCTGGTGGTGTAAATTTACTACGAAATATGGCTGATCCTTGTGTAGCCAGGCTAAACAGCACTTCACAGTTTCACTTTGCAGCTTATTTTGGCTAAGCACCGCCCACTTAGACAGGAAGAGGCCGTCTGACTGACATGTAAAGTAACCAATCACAGCTGTCATTCTCCACAAGCAGAAATGACCTGCTACGCGATGTGAAAAACAAGGTTGTGTTCCTTTTCTTGTGAGTACAAAAGCAAATCTCATTACTGTCACTCACTCTTCTTGAGTGTAATAAAAGCTATTCAGAGTGTTCGGAGGCTATTAGGGGCCCTGCACTTAATAGTTAATACATGCTGAAAATAGTTCACAGTTGTCAAGGTATCAGAGTATACTTTCTTATTTATCTGTGGCACCAGAATCACCAGAATCACCGTAACTATGTCATAAGTTAAATATGTTGGTTTGACAATTGCATATTACAGTATATGCAAACCTTTACAACAAAACAATTATCCAATTGTATGTACAGCATGTTTGTAAATATATCTATAGATATCTATATATGCTATTCTGTGCTCTCATAGCTGCAGTAAGTGTGTGTTTCTGTAGGTATACAGGTTATTTTGATATATGATATATGATGTATAATGTTAAAAAACATTGTACTGATACAATGTTTACTAAAGTACAATGTACTAATAAACACTGTAACTGAGAGAACTTGAAGTGAACTTTTAGAGAACATTAGCCAACGTCCAGGGAATTTTCCCTGTTAGCTGGGTTACTTGTTAATCCCTGTATCAGGATTTATCTTTTGTTTTTTGAATGCTCTGTAACATTTACATCAGTTGGTCTCTTTGTTTTCCTTCAGAAACTTTGGGAACCCCAGCAGAGCATTTACAGTGAGTGTCTGACTGCGTGCGAGAGGATTAGAGCAATACTTAGTCATCCACTTGGCTCTTGGCTATTCCAAAGCTCAGTAATTATTCTGTCATATTGCTCATATTGACTGTACTTTGGTGCCCATGTGGTTGGACACCAGAAAAAAGGAATATAAATGAAAAACACAGAATGTGATTCAGGCGCTGAAAGCTGTCGTGCATCAGCACACAGTGACACTGTGTAAGGACACAGCTGAGAAACCACTTTAAAACGTTTAAGTGAAGCATTGGCCAGAATTCAGAATATAAGAATCAGTTTCTTTCATACTGGAATTTGAATCGAGTCTGCCCCACAGGATTCTGAATCGGAATCTTAATTGCAGTCACAGGAAACAGAAACGTTCCGAACTGGAATATTAGACTTATAGACACATATGTTTGCATTATCCCCTTAAAAGGGATAGTGTTCCCAAAAATGAAAATCATTTCCTCACCCATGTCTGCCCAGAGGAAAATTTTATTTCTCAAAGGTTGCTTTTTCATAGCTCATGAGATTTGGTGGAGATCTCAGTTGCGTTTCATTTAAGTATCAACTTTGTCTCAGATGTTTTTTCTAAAATTGCTTGGGAGAAATAAAAATAGAAACAAATGAGACAATTGTTGAAACACAGTAAAAGTATGGAGCTGTAGAACTAATGTAGATTGGAGCTACAATAATCTGGATTTGGGTAAATTTGACAAGAAATGTTTGAGTTCATATTGAAATCTTCAGTAATATTAAATTTGTGAGATTTCTGGGTCTTTTTTTTAAGGAGAACTATTTGAGACACAGGAGTCTTAAACAAAGGTTTCTGTTTGCTGTCCATTTAATCTCGTTTCTGTTAGAAGAAATAATTGAGATATTCATCTGTGATTTTTTTCCTATGGTTGACATTTTTCTTCGGAACAGTAAATGACAGATTTTTCATTTATAGAATCGCTGCTCCTTTAAAAAGTTGTGCAGATAACTGAAGGTAGCAACATATCCCATGGGCCTATTTTGTGCCGTTCGAATGTATCTATAATAGTCGATTTTCTCTGCATCTTTTCCTGCATCCACGTGTCTTGCTTTGGTTTGATGCTCCCTCACACCCTAATAAGACACCTGCAATCAAGCTCAATTTAGTCTTTTACTCAGATGAAGAAAATGACTGGTGCTGGTGAGATGTGGTTTTCTGTGCTGTACTCTCACCTCTCTAATAAACACTGCCGAGTCGCCCTGCCCCGTGAGTCCCTTTATGGCTCCTGATAAAGGCACTGGCACAAATGGCACCATTATTATCTCCTCCTATCTGCACCCTGAATAATGCGCAAACTAGAGTCAGCAAAGCGGCTAAAAATAGCTTGCTTGCTCCATCTAACCATGGGTGGAAAATGGCCGTGATCTTTAAAGTGGGCCACTTGGGTAAAAAAAAGTTAACTAGAGGCTCATCATCATTTCCCATATGTATGCTATATAATGAGATTATATGAAACATTTATATATAATATAATATATATGTGCACATGTAGGTACATGCAGTAATCGCTGACTTAACCTCAACATGATTAATTCATTATGGTTTGAAGAAAGTATGTGCATAAATAATTTCATTATATATATATATGTATGTATGTTTGTATGTATGTGTGTAATGTATGTATACATACATACTTACATACATACATACACACATTCTGTGTTAAGTCTACTACAGAAGGTCTCAAACTTTGTTTTGTTCTGAGGAATATTGCGTTTTTCCTATTATACAGTTTTTCCGTTTTGTTTTCAATATTGAATGTTTTAGCTTGTCGCTGTTGTTTTCCGTGTCTTACGTTGCTGTCATTTCTTGAACGCGGCTTTGTCACGAAACACTTTGGAGTTTAACATCAAAGGAAGCTAGCGGGTAGACTGAACACTCAGTGCATAATTAAGAGTGCTCATGGGAAAAGAAGAGCAAATTAATCACTGAGAGACTTATCAGCCTCAGGGCACACAGAAGCTCTGCGTGTTCCCACATCGCTCCTTCAGTACTGCAAACAGCACAGGTTGTCACCACCAGTCTGACTTGCGTTAGCCAAGAACAATTAAGCAACGTCCTGTGTTGATGCGTTTCCTGTTGAAACAGGATGTTTGGGTGGGACATATCGAAGGGCCTGTCCAGTTTTTCTGAAATAACCAATAGCCTTACAGCCTGCATTAATTGTGGTAAGAACCTTTGCTATAGAAGATGCCGTAGAAGAACCAGTTTTTGGCTTCCCAAAAGAACCTTTCAGTCAAAGAATCTTAATAGATCAATTTTTTTTACAGTTTCATGGTCTATAGAACCTTTTTTGTGCAACAGAAATGGTCTGTGGACGTTAAAGGTTCTTTATGGAACCATATAGTCTGAAAAAGAACCTTTCAGGAACCTTTATTTTACAGAGTGTACTTGCTAGTTGGTTATAGGTGGTATAAATGAGAGAGGCATTCTTATTCTGAAAGCATTTGATTGGACAAAAATCTGTGCAGTGCAAGATGAGTCTGCAATTCTTTTGCTCTGTTTTCCCTAAAGAAATGTAAATGTGTTCATTAGCAAAAATGTTAAGAATCTTTTTTTTACCATCATGGGGTCTTTAAAGAACCCAGAGACCAATATGTTGATCTTATAATGATCTTATAACTAATAATGTCTTATAATCAAGAGCCCTAATCTCAAAGAGCCATGTGGACAACACAAGAAGAATGAAAAGAATCATTGCTAAAGTGCAGCAAAATGTGTAATATAAATCGCTGGAAAAGAAGCATAAATATAGAATTATAAAAATTGACAATTCAATTGAAAATCAGGTAGACATGTAAAATACAAGAAATTAGAATTATCTCCTCAAATTCGTCTTTTCACAACATGCAGTAGCTGTCGAGTCTTTAGTCACCGTTCTGTTCGAGATGAATTCTCTGTGTTGAAAAGAGAAACACTCATTGTGAGTGAAAAGCTCTCACATACTGTTACTTTTACAAATCAATATCAGATTGTTTTTAAGAGCTGTAAATCTTACACCCAGCACTTGTGTTGGACAGAGATGAAGGCTCAATACGGACCGCACACAGTCTGCTATGTTCATACCCTCTATTCTAGCGTGCCCGATTCAAGTGTCAGTTTGTGACTGATCCCTGCAAAGGCGTCTCCGTGCCGCTTTTGTCTCTGCTCAATGGAGTGCAAGGTCTACCTCTTAATCATTGATCCAATTAATTTAGGGACCCTCTCTTCTAAACAAAAGGGTCATTGAGAGAAAAAGCTTGCACAATTGTGATGACTTCATACTGGGTATGGACGGTGATTGACGTTTGGGAAAAAAAATGTGCTGTAGTGCTTTTGAAGGGTTCAAATTTATAGACTTTAGGGGCTATGTTCATTACGATTGGCCGCAGCGGGACACCCGAGGTCTAAATACCTCATTAGCGTTGCTTTGCGACCTTCGCTAAACCTGCACCGCAAACCTGTTCAATGGCCTTTCTTTTTCTTTTTTTGTGGGTGCACAGCTAACAGGGATAGTTGTCAGAACGTTGGCTAACATTCTGTAAAAGTTCTCTCAAACGTTCTTGCTGTAATGTTAGTAGAACAGTTCTTTAACGCTACATATCATATATCAAAAACGTTACTCTTAAGTAGTTAGTGGAAAGTTTAAAGACGTTACAGAATTTTTAAAAAAATTAAGTAACGATCCTTTAATATCCAAGATATTAAGATCCAAGCAATACCCTTTTAAACATTTTTGTTACTTTATGGAAACATTGCGGAAATGTTCTGACAACCTAAAATTGTTAGCTGGGTGTCCACCTGTGTTTGACTCAGTAAGTCTCATAGATCTTTAAAGATTTCTTCTCAAACTTGAAAATGACTTCAAGAGAATTCAATATTCCACCAAACTCACTCCTCTTCACTGTGGTTCGACTGCAACCATGGGGAATTCGACCCAAAAAAGCATTAGCTAAAGGAGATCCTGCTACGCTAATTGTCAGTGACGATATGAAATGTAATGGATTACGGAAAGCACTTAAGTATTTAATGATTTATAAGCAGACCATAAACAGAAGAGAGCTCAATATGGAACAAATATCACTAAACTTATTTATGTAATGATTTACTGAAAGCCAACCACTAGAGTTCAGTACATATGTATGAAATTGCTGAGATAATAAGACATGATTATTGATTGTATTCAGCTTACTGACATATCTGGTTAGAGAGCCACCCAGCTAACAGGGAATGTTCTAAGAATGTTGGCTAATGTTCTGTAAAATTTTTCCCAAAGTTATTAAATACGTTGTTGTAGTTTTGTTGGTAGAACATTATGTATCGTATATTAAAAACATTCCTAAATTGTTAGTGAAACGTTCTAAAAATGTTAAAAAGCTTGAATCACATTCCTATAACCAAGCAATAATGTTAAAACAGTGTCTAAAAATTAGACGTTTTGAACATTCCTAGAACAAAAAACATTTTTAACATTTTTGTTACTTAATGGAAACGTTAGGGAAACATTCTTACAACCTAAAATTGTTAGCTGGTTAGTTTGAGAGGAACCCACAGGTTTGTAAAAGCATTGTAATTGCATGAAAGATCTGCTTCATGCAATTGTAATCTGCAATTGTTAAATTGTAATCTGCTTTGTCTCAAAGCAGATCTTGAGTAAAGAAACATTTTTTATCGCTTGTAATTCACAAGACTTTAAATTGCATTGAATAGCATTTTTGTATAACATTCTGATTATATACAGGTGGTCATTGTTTCTCTTCGGCAGCATACAATGAATATTTTTTTATATTATGCTGACTGGAATCTATTTTAGCACCACTGAAGAAAACATCTAAGAGCAGCATTACTGGACAGCTTCTTGGAATAAATACAGTTTAACTGCATGCGTTTGAATAACACAAGCGCTAATTGCAAATTGCTGCAGTTGAAGTCGTCTGCCTTATGCATAAGTGCTATTTTTATAAAGATAAGAAAACCAGCACGCTGAAGGGATGAACCAAGTTAAGGCCAGAAACTTCTGAATGCGAACAAACAGCTCCGAGCAGTGTTTGGATCATGCAACGTTGGCTGTGTTTATTGCCAATAGAATGATTCACTCTTTCAATTACACTGCTGTTAAAGTTCCGCGATGTCAATGACAGGGTTTGTAAATATCCAGAAATGCTTCAGGAACTTTCCAGAATCGAAAAAGTTCAACAAGTCAGTTTTTGTGTACCCCGTCTGTTGTAACCGTTAAAGACGGCATTAATTACCTTGAAAGGTGCACAGTGTTTTCTTGGGATGTAAAATTGTTTCCTTGAGGGGGGGAATATGCATGGTCCTCATTAATAAATCTGGTTTTATGTCGTGGTTGTTTTTCCTGGCGATGCCCATTTCTGGAATCCATCAGAGAGCACAATATACCCCCCATAAACGGTCTTAATAGGTAAACACACAATAGCTTCAGTGTAAATCTGGCCTCATAACCCCCTGCCTGCCAGCGTCTCTGAGGGAGAGCGTTTGCACAATGACACAGGAGAAAAGGCCTCCCAAGCCATTTTCTTTGCCTTCTTATAAAAGTTTGAAATGAAAAACTTGCTCCCATCGACTACTGGGGAAACGTACACACAGGTGTGCTGGGAAGGACTGACGGAGAGCAGGAAGAGTTTAATCCCAGTGTCTCAGCTCACATATTTCAACTGTGATGTAATGGTGAAAGTACAATCTACAGCCAAACATTTTAACATATGGGATCCTTTCAGGGCTAAACACTTTCCAGACACAGTGAGTGTGTGTGTGTGTGTCAGAGTCATATACCAAGACTGACAGCTATGAAATCTTCTCAGGGGATTCTTTCCACTGTTGACAAGTAGCAGGAACTATGCAATATGTGGAAGTGTGTGTGTGTGTGTGGTGTGTGTGTGGCAGGTGTAGCGTCCAGAGAGCAGTAAAGAAGTGTGGAGAAAAAGTTTCTTCCCCAGTCCATAAATACAGTGGATGATAAATATCAAGTTTCTGCAGGGAACAGAGGTCTCTGTGAGCTTGTCTGGTGCAGACGTTTTGACACCGTGACTGATTCTGAGGTATCCCGTCAGGTGTCATAGAAATTCAGCTGGGATTGTTCTCAGGAAATTTTGTTCACTCTCTCACAAAAAAAACACTTTCAATTTAGTATCTCAATTGCTTCTGCTAAACAGCGCTGAGATTAAAGAGCAAACAGAGACTTTTGCTCAGATCTTCTGCTTCTTGGGGTGTTTCTATGGTAGATCTCAGCTTTGTTTAGTAACTGTCTGATAACCCTGTCTCTGAACAGTTACAGTCTGTGAATCTCATTTGTGTTTATATTTCTATTGCGTCTAATTCCGAAGGAATTGTAGGAGAAATATCTCACACAACGTCCAAAGTTCAGTGAAGCATAGTCTGTGAAGCTTTTCTTTCCTGGTTTCACACACATGCAAATCAGACAGATTTAGGTTCATCACCGAACCCTTACGAAACACGTTTCCGCAGTAACCACGTTTGACGCTTTTACCTGCAGATCAAGCGCTCCATGCTATCTGCATGCCATGGCGCCTGGAAAGATGCACTGAAAAGAATCCATGTATTGTGTTTACAGTGGGCCTCTCAATTCTTCAAGTTCTCCAAGCCATTGCCTCCTGTCTTTCTCCCTCTCCCGTCGCTCCCTGCCCTAAGCCTGCAGAAGATGAAGAGAAGGAGAAGAAAAGAAGGATAGACTTCCCTGAGGGGCCCTAGCGAGACACAGAAGCAGACTTTCAGAGCAACCCGTCATATTGTATATGCAGTGAATAGGCTACGAGTCCAGAGGGGGGATTTGCTGTGTATTCCTTTCCTTCTTTGTTTGTGCGTGTTTTTCTCATGTCTCCCTCCTGCATTTCTTCATCCACACTCAGAAGTATGAAATATGCTCTTCGGTCTGCAGAAGACACGCACGGATCATTCGGACAGACAAGGCTGTGAACAATGCGCCTCCTGGATGGCATTTCACCGAAAGTAGTTTGTCAAAATGGCCGTGTGCTTTTTGAGCACCCTGGCTGGACCCATCAGTCCATCTAACAGGGAATGTTCACTCTTGTTCTCTAAATGTTCTCCCAAAGTTATTAAAAATGTTCTTGCAGTAACGTCAGTAGAAGGTTTAACATTAGTAGAGCATCTGATCATTAGTAGAGCATCTGAGTCACATGGCTCCAAATGTCATCTGTGGTGAGAACATGAAGTACATTTTTTTTTCATATTTTTGGAGCTGTAATGTGCAAACTTTTCACTGTTTGTAGTAGTTGTGTACACACATTGAATTTTGTTGCCCATAAGATGTGTGCATTTAGTTTTGAATTTCTTATGGTGTAATGTTTTTTACTTCTAATGTAATTGTTAGCTGGGAGTCCCCCCAGCATCTCTAACAGCGTCTGTATTCATGTTAGAAGGGACACTCTTGTGTCTGTCGGGATTAGATGGACTCCTGTTTTCCCGTGTATCCACACTGAGATCACGGGCCCGTGGTTCCGCATGCAGATGGGTTTTGTGGGCATGCGGAGTCTCTGGAGGTGTCGTGGGGGAGGAACAAGGCAGTTTTAGCTTAGCAGTGACAGAGCCAATGCTGGCGCCAGGACTTCAAATCTTTGCAGATGGACCTTCAGCGATGCAATTAGTGAGCTACATGTGATTCTGATATGAAACAGTTTCTGGGAGAGCCTGAACAGATATGAACATTATGCATGCTGGTTACAGAATGTTGATGAATGAAGAACGTCTGTGAGTTATTATTCATTACAAAAGCAGCACTGTACTGTATTTGGCTGTTTAACTACTGTAGGTGTACAGTAAACAGAACTCAAAAGAGTTTAGCACTGTGTTCCTGCAGCTCAACTGGTAGAGCATTGTGTCAACAGCGCAAAAGGTTCTGGGTTCAATTCCCAGGGAACACGCACACTGATCAAATGTATAGCTTAAATGCACTATAAGACGCTTTGGATAGATGCATCTGCCAAATGCATAAATGTACAATCAGGCCAAACATAGCAAGTATATGCTGGATATAAGCTCCTGCAGTGAAAGCCATGTGTTCTCTCAAAGCATTCTTGCAGTAATGCTAGTAGAACATATTTTTATTGTTATATACCATACACATCAAAAACGTTAGAGAAATGTTTTAAAAAGTTATAAAAAAAAGTGGGATAATGTTCTTGTAACCAGACAATAACATTAATACAGCGTCTAAAAAAACAGCATGTTTTAAACGTTCCTAGAGCTTTCAAGATAACATTTTGAATATTTTATTGCTTAATGGAAACATTCTTACAATCCAAAAATGTTACATCTGCTAAATAAATGAAATGGAGAGCACAAGGTTCGTGTTGGGAGAAAAGGGTTCTGTAGGTAAACTGAAAATTGTTCATTTTAAACTGCGGTAAGCTGCGGTAAATTGTTTTTATATACAGCATATTATATTCAGTATATAGAATGAAGTAATACCACTTGCGTATGCTAACCTACAATGAGTGAATTGTGCTACTGATTACCACTGAAACTATTTTTTTATGGTCATGTTACTTAAATAAAATATCGTAATATGTGAAAACGATGCACCGGTTGTTCTAGAAGGTGCACATGTGCCGGTCGTATGTTTAATCAGACAGCACTATGAAACTAGAACCTGCTGTAATACAAATACCATTAAATTACTGGGCTTTCCTTTCCCTAATGTCTCCATTTACGTTACCGTTGTCCCCCAGGCTAGAAAATTCGCACTATAGGACAAACAGACACTGTTCTTTCACTGTGTCCCCCTCTTTTTTTATCTTCGCCCGAGTCTTAGGTTGCAGCCAAAATGTTTTATTAGCAAACTCAAGCAGTTGCCACATTTGGATCGCTATTGATTGGTCCAACTCACCATTTGGTTTAATGTCTCGGGATTATATTTTTAATGCACATGCAATAACACCCAGCAGTGAGCTTTGCAAACAACAGTTCTGACTGTTCTCCGTAGATGATGAATGATGCAGTGCTTATGTTTTAGTGATCCCATATGACTCCAGCTGTAGTGGTCGAAATGAATATCACGCATGTGAACGCGCAAGCAGTCGTTAAGCCTGTAGTCATGAATTTAGGTCAGTGGTGCCTTTGCTTTTGTGATGGATGTACTGCAGGTCCACTATTGGTGGGCTAGAGTCAGATTTAATGAAGTAACATTGGATTACTAATGCATCCGCACCAGTAGGGGCAGCATTACGCTGTGTATGTTCATCCCACACATGCTTGCAATTAAAAATCCAGTAATATATCACCCCGCTTGTCTCAAAGCACAGAGAGAACGTTATTTAGAACTCGACAGGGTTAAACATATTACAGTTTAATATTTTATGCAAACTGCTCCGAAGATGTCAGGTTTAAAGGGGGCCAAGGGAAGCACATGTATTATGTTAATTCAAAAGGATAGAGAACAGAACTGTTTGGACTGTGGTCTGTTGTGAATTTTACATTCATGTTATTAAGCTGGGAATAAGCTAAAATAAATGATAAAACAGATTGTTCCAACTAACAATTGATTAGATTTACAGTACATGAGTTGAATTCTATATTTACTGTAATTTACAGTTCTGTATTGCATTCATACAGTGCGCCTACATCATTTACCTACACATTTATGCTAATAAACTATAATATGATAGAAGAATTAGTTTGATTATCAAATTTACATGTAGAGTTTTATCATATTACTGCTGTATTCTTAAAGAGAGGCTCTCTGTTACAATCACATCATGTCTAATGATGCATCAGTATTTCCAACCTATGTGCAGGAATAATGCAACAGAAAGTCAAACTTGGAAACGCGTGTATCTAGAATCTAGAAACTTTAAAGCTTGCAATTGTCACATGAACATACAGATTTTCCTTTAATCAAATAAAATGCATAAATAACTTAGTTCCTACATTACATCGATCTTTTTGCAGAGGCAGGTGTGAATATGAGCTTCTCTGTTGATATTTTTACACCTGCACACACAGCATCATTTATCCCCTTCTGTTTGGTTGCTAGGAGACATCTCTGTTAACAATTAAACACCTGCAATAGTAGGACCATCCCACAATTGATTTTTATGGAACACAGCATAACAACATGCCTTTACTATGGTAAAATCACCGTAATGCACAATGCCTTTTTGGCTTATTGCTTCTGATCAGCCTTGCCACAGACTAAAAACTACTTCTAAACGCATTGAGTTCCAAAGTAGCTTTTACTTGGATAACATGAGGAAATGTGAGTCCTGTAAAAAGGGTGTTTACAAGTACTGGCCTGTTGGCAGCAGATCGGGTAGTAATGATGTTGTTGAGTTACAGTCATCTCTTCCTCTCCCCTATCCTGTACATGTTGCCTTGACTCTGCGGTTTGTCAGTTTAGCACAAAGAGTCCTCTCTTAATCGGCGAGCGCTTCAGAGGCCTGGCACTGGCTTGGAGGCAGTCCAGAGTAATCTATACCAGACAGACGCCCACGACTGCGGGGTTTAAAGTAGAACACACGAAAGCACATGTATAGTATAGTTAGGAACAACCCCTGTCTAGTTTTGGGAAGCTGTCTAGTCTACTATTTTTGTCTGTACATGATGTTTTTCCCTTGTAGTATTTGCTGGGAACACTTGAATGTATGTTGCAGAAACACAATTTGACTTGTACCTTGTTTGTTTATATTTTGCAGGTTAGGATATGTGACATTTTTAATTGACTCCATTTCCTTGGCCCGTATCATCTTCGATGCAGTTTGGAACAATTTCAGAGCGAGTTTGTATTTACAGTATACTGTAACTGTATATTCGGTATTAACAGAATTTGTCAGCTGCCCTGAGGGAGGGACAGTGAGCTTTGCAGCACTCCGATACACAGTGTATAGTGCAGAAAGGTCTCAACGTATTTCTATGCTAACATTTGTGCTTTGGAGTTTCCAGGTCAAGGAAACTGTTTGCACAATCGCCATGGAAACTGACGATGTGCTAATGTTAAAAGCACACATGTACGCACGCGGGAACAGAGAGGTATTACGCTTAAAATGTTAACTGCTGAAATCATTTCAAGTCGTAAAAGTAAAAGGCAAACATCACAATTACTATTGCTATATACTCAGGGTTAGGAAATTAGAACAAACTTCGAACATTAAGCATGAAACACAGTTTCTGCACAGTTTTTGCACACAGTTTCTGCTATGAGCGTGAATGACAATCAGACAGAAGGGGAGACGAGCTATATTTAGGTAACAGAACATCATAGAGACTTTGAAGGCTGAAGCTTTTGACTTAGGCCAAGAAGCAGCCACCTACCCCGCTAACAATTTTAGGTTGTGAGAATGTTTCCCCAGTGTTTCCATTAATACTAAAAATATTACACACTTTTTGAATGGTTTATAAACGTTCAAAGTAGCCAGTTTTTAGACATTGCATTAACTTTCTTAACTTAACTTGCTTGGTTGTAAAGTTGTGATTCAAACTTTAAATCCTGTACGTGTTAAAATGTTCCACTGACAATTTAACAATAATGTTTTATGCTAATGTTTTTTTAGATTGTTGGCTAGTGATAAATAATGTTGTCTACTAACATTATTGTATAAACATTTTTTGATAACTTTGAGAGAACTACTAGAGAATGTTAGCCAACGTTCTGAGATCACTCCCTGTTAGTTGGGCAGCAACCCCAGATCACCTTAGTCTAAGTAAGCTGCGCACATATTTAAGCAGCACTGTTTTAATTACCCCTCTAGACTGGTGACCATCATGAGATGAACTTCTTAGACAAAATATCACATCCTAAACTCTCAGTCCTCCAAAATTACAGCTGTGTTTGGTAGGAATACAGGCCTGCTTGGTGATGGGGTGGGGTACTGCAGCTGCTAGGGGTGTGTGTGTTTGTGTGTGTGTGTGTGTGTGTGTGTGTGTATGTTTGTGTGTGTGTGTGTGTTTGTGTATGTTTGTGGGTGTGTGTGTGTGTGTTTGTGTATGTTTGTGTGTGTTTGTGTGTGTGTGTGTGTGTGTGTGTTTGTGTATGTTTGTGTGTGTTTGTGTATGTTTGTGTGTGTGTGTGTGTGTGTGTGTGTGTGTGTGTGTGTGTGTGTGTGTGTGTGTGTGTGTGACAATGGCGTATTCTGCTGCATGTCTGTGCAGAGCCCAGTGCCTGGAGAGGATTTATCGTTTCAGAGCGCACGGCTCTGAGCAGCATGGAGCAGGAGATGATGTCATAGCTTGGCACAGATCCAGCCCCTGCTAGATGGTGCAGGTCTGACACCAGGCAGGCTATAGGCCTCACAGTACCACACGCAATCCCATCATACCCCACACACTGCACCCATTTACCCAACACACAATGCCCTCAGACTGTCTTATTTCAATCTACCCATCACACAGATTTCTCAAGACTTAATCCCTTTAAACCCCGCTGAAATCCGGACACAGTCTTTGTCTATCCAAAATACAAACCCGTCAAACACCCAAACAATAGCACCCAATAAAACAACCACTCCGATATCCCACCCACAGCCAACATTTACCCAACACACAAACACCTCAAGATACTAACACACAGCCGACATTTACCCAACACACAAACACCTCAAGATACTAACACACAGCCGACATTTACCCAACACACAAACACCTCAAGATACTAACACACATCCAACATTTACCCAACACACAAACACCTCAAGATACTAACACACAGCCAACATTTACCCAACACACAAACACCTCAAGATACTAACACACAGCCGACATTTACCCAACACACAAACACCTCAAGATACTAACACACAGCCGACATTTACCAAACACACAAACACCTCAAGATACTAACACACAGCCGACATTTACCCAACACACAAACACCTCAAGATACTAACACACATCCAACATTTACCCAACACACAAACACCTCAAGATACTAACACACATCCAACATTTACCCAACACACAAACACCTCAAGATACTAACACACAGCCGACATTTACCAAACACACAAACACCTCAAGATACTAACACACAGCCGACATTTACCCAACACACAAACACCTCAAGATACTAACACACAGCCGACATTTACCCAACACACAAACACCTCAAAATACTAACACACAGCCGACATTTACCAAACACACAAACACCTCAAGATACTAACACACAGCCGACATTTACCAAACACACAAACACCTCAAGATACTAACACACATCCAACATTTACCCAACACACAAACACCTCAAGATACTAACACACAGCCGACATTTACCCAACACACAAACACCCCAACACAAACCAAGATACTAACACACAGCCGACATTTACCCAACACACAAACACCTCAAGATACTAACACACAGCCGACATTTACCCAACACACAAACACCTCAAGATACTAACACACAGCCGACATTTACCCAACACACAAACACCTCAAGATACTAACACACATCCAACATTTACCCAACACACAAACACCTCAAGATACTAACACAGAGTTAACATTTACACAAAAACACTGAAAGATACTCACACACATCCAACATATACCGAGCATGCAAACACCTTAAAATAAACTCCAGCTAACAGGTAATGTTATCAGAACAGGGCTAATGTTTTTTAAAGTTCTCTCAAAGTTATCAAAAAATGTTCTTGCTGTAACATTAGTAGAACGTTTTAGAGTTGTATATCATAAATCAAAAATATCTAAAAACGTAAAAAAAAGTTTATAAAAAGTTTTTAAAACATTCCAGAATTTAAAAATGTTTGAATAACGTTCTTATAACCAAGCAATAATGTTAATACAGCGTCTAAAAAAGTGAAGGTTTTGACTGTTCCTAGAACTTTCAAAATCAATTTTTAATGTTTCTGTATGTACTTAATGGTATCGTTACAGAAATGTTCTTACAATCTAAAATTGTTAGCTGGGACTGGGCCAACATACAAAAAACCAGCCTACAAAAACCTCAAAGCACTCACACCTAACCAAGACTTACCCAACACATAATATTTAGGAATTCAACACCTGTACCTTCACTAGCATATCAAACACAACATGTATGTGAAAGACTTCACATACACACAAACAGAAACACATCACTGTGGGCTTAGACTGTACTGTGCTGCCCGGCAACAGACAGCATGACATTGTGAATCACCGTGACGACCATCTGGGACTGTGTAAGAGTCTTGCCAAAGCGCAGAGAGAGAGGACGGAAAAGAGACACTACATTCCTTCAATAAGAAGTCGTATTATGTCGCTTAACCCCTCTCTCTCTCTCTCTCTCTCTTTCTCTCTAGGATGTACTAAAGTTACACGTGAGGTTGTAGTATCAACAACTTTGTTAATAAGCATTTGTTCATTTAAAGGTAAAAATGAAAGTTCTTCCATCATTTACTCACCTTCATGTCATTCCAAACCTGTATGACGTTTTTGCTTCTGAGGTACACAGAAGAAGAAATGTTGAAGTATGTTGGTGACCAAACAACAGTGGCACCCATTGACTTCCATTGTATGGACACAAAACCACTGGGACATTTCTCAAAATATCTTCTTTTGTGTTCCTCAGAAGAAAAAAGTCATACAGGTAAATTAAGATACACGCCTGTTCAGTTAGAGTTACTGTAAACAAATAACAAACGATTAGCACATCTTATGTTATTTTATACCACAATTACAAACTCAAGCGTACTGTTTTATAATTTTTTTATTTATTTATTTTGTAGCTTTTTATACAGGAGGACTTGCCAAAAAAAGAAGATACAATTCGGTACAGAAGGACAATATTAGTAAAAATAGAGACTTTTGAGGGTGAATAAGAATAGTACAAAGCTAAAGCAAAAGTTTAAATGCAGACCAGCAGAGAAAAGGGAATGTATTTGTTTTAAATATGGTAATAGGAAGTGTCTTTATATGTATTATGAATTCATTAAGTGCTGGAGGAAGAGATATTCAGCTCTTTTTAAAAGTTGTTATGGTCTCAGCACTTCGACTTGTGTGTAGTCAGTAAAACATTCACAGAATTCTTAAAGTGTTGAATATTGTACTTTGTAGAATTACACCAAAAGGGTGGCTGGTGTAATTTATTAAATATTGTGTGAGTTCAGTGTATTGTGTTAAATCAACATGCTTCTATGCAATCGCACTTTTTAAATGTCCTCAATATCACTTTATATTTTGTTTATGTATTTTCTAATATATTATCAACCAGTTCTGGCGGGAAAACGGCAATCATGAACATACAATTTTTCTATTATTATTATTTGTTATATTTTTATGAATTCCATCCTGTTAGGTATGATGATAACGATTTCTTACTATTATTCAAGTCAAAATTAATAACATTTTGAGTAGCTTGACCAGGGCCTATTTCTGAAAGTCTGTTTGCCCTTCAATAGAAATTATTTCTTAAATTACAACATGTGCATATTAATGTTTTAAAAGTTGCAGAGTTCAAAAGGTACCGCATAGCCGGAATGACACACACACACATTTGTGTGTGTGGTCCAAACTCTTGGGAATTAGAAAAGTGGCGGTGTGTGTGTGTGTATGTGTGTGTGTGTGTGTGTGTGTGTGTAAGGGGGTGGGGGGCAGGGAGGGGGATGTGCCAATCTGTCATGGCCGGTGCTTTGCCACTGTAAGACTGAGTTGAAGCATTGGCACTGCCCCATGGACCCCCACCCTGCCTTGTGTTAATTGAATAGCAGGGGGAGAGCGGGGGGTGTCTGGGAATTGTATGCATGGAAAACTGAGGAATTTATCATGTTCATTTGCATAACGGGATTAATAGGCCTTACCTCTGCATTCAAGGGCAGCAAGAGATGAAAGAGGTGAAAGTCGGTTTCTCTGTATGCGTGTGTGTGTGTGTGTGTGCACGCACAAAGAACACACCTGCTTGGCACTGCTGTGATACTGGGCTTGAAGCAGTCTATAGGGACCAGTGTAGAAGAGAAAGAGAGAGAGAGAGAAAGGGAAGCTCTGTGTGTGCTGTCATTGTTTGATAAAATTACATTCATTTATTATTGATCAGTGCTGTAGCTCCACAGGGTCATTTGGGTCACGTTTCCCCACACACACACTACACACACCACACACACATACTACACACACCACACACACACACTATACACAGTGGAATCCAGCTCAGAGTTTCAGAAACAGTCCGATACACGCCATTCTTTCTTTCTGAATGTCTTATTTTACTTCCAAATTTGCTTTCTTTTTGAAATGTTATCTTGTAGTGTAGTTTTCCTGAACGTCTAGTTTTCCTGAGCGTCTAGTTTTCCTGAACATCAAGTTTTCGTAAGCATAATTTTCTTGAGCATCTAGTTTTCCTGAACATCCAGTTTTCCTAAACATAACTGACCTGAGCATCTAGTTTTCCTGAGCATCTAGATTTCCTAAGCATCTAGTTTTCCTGAGCATCTAGTGTTTCTGAGCATCTAGTGTTTCTGAGCATCTAGTGTTTCTGAGCATCTAGTTTCCCTAACATCAAGTTTTCCTAAGCATAATTTTCTTGAGCATCTAGTTTTCCTGAACATCCAGTTTTCCTAAACATAACTGACCTGAGCATCTAGTTTTCCTGAGCATCTAGTTTTCCTGAGCATCTAGATTTCCTAAGCATCTAGTTTTCCTGAGCATGTAGTGTTTCTGAGCATCTAGTTTCCCTAACATCAAGTTTTTCTAAGCATAATTTTCCTGAGCATCTACTTGTCATGAACATCTAATTTTCTCGGGCATCTTTTCAACACCTGGCCATAACAATATAACAGAAGAAAAAAACGAAAGCAAAACACACCACATGAAAACGGTTTATTTTGTGTGTGTGTTTCCTTCCATACTGTATTGAACACCTGCACAATGTGGCTTCTGAGAGCATAAGCACCACAGCTAGTGTGGGCAGATCAGAGTTCAAAGTGATGAAAGATTTGATGACTAATATCGCCCAGATGTGGGAAGATTACGAGAATCTAACCATGGGAGACCGACATCCTCGCATACATGCACTTCACTGCATTGAAATTCAATCGCTTTAATTTGGTTTAGACTGATCAACCCTTCACATCTCCTCATTCGGTTAGAGGAATTGATTTCTGACTCTACATAAGTGGACCTGTGCAGTACAGAAAAAGACATGTGAATGAGTTTTTAGGATAGTGGGAAAATCCTTGTGGAAGGATGTGGTCTTGTTATTGTTTAAAAAAAACAAAACCATCTGTACTCTCTGTTTTATCTGCTGTGTTTGCAAGTGTGGTTTGATGTCACAGAACAATAATGAGTTTTTAAAATAGGGGAATATATCGGGATTTCTATTTTTCTATTTCTAAGTGTATATTCTATAACTATAAGTGTGTTGCTTAGGAAAAGCCAAGGAGAACAGAAAACAGGCTAATGTGCTGTAAAAGTTCTCTCAAAGTTCTCAAAAAAATGTTCTTGCAGTAACATTAGTACAATGTTTTTTGATGTTATATATCATATATAAAAACTTTTTGTTTAAATAATGTTCTTGTATATATATATTGTTAATACCCAAAAAACTGGATGTTTCAAATATTCTTATAACATTTTTAACATTTTTTTTAATCAATGGAAATGTTAGGGAAACATTCTTGCAACCTAAAATTATTACCTGGGAGTTTCTTCACATTACATTTGTCAAAACTTCCTCGATGCAGATGCTTGAACTTCACCTCCTCTTTTTCAGTTTTTATTCTGTCTTCTGTCTCTCTTGCTCTTCTCATTCTTTGTTATTCTGAAGTTGTGGTGACAACACAGAGGTCTCCAACCAACAGATGCCTCACAGCTGGAAAAAACAACTCTACTCTTCTCAGAATACTGGCTAACGTTCTCTCAAAGTTATCAAAAATGTTCTTGCAGTAATGTTACATATCATTGTTATGTTTAAGTGGCTAACATTCTAAAAGTGTTAGCATAACATTTTTTTTTATTGTTACTGGAACATTTTAAAAACGTTCAACCAAGCAATAACTAAAACATTTTGACGTTTGACTAAAATTGTTAGCTGGGTACCTTCTAACTTTTCCATAGTTTTCTCCTTCATGTTTCTTTATTCCCTTATCTCAGATAAGTTACTTTTCTATTCTTGTTTTGTTTGTTTGTTTGTTTGTTTGTGGGGTGTGTCTGTGTTGGCGTACTAAAGGTATCATTGTTCGCGGTACAAAATAACACACCAAATAGATACACACACACACACATACACACACACACACACACACACTGCAGTATTATCTAATTGAAATATATTCATTTTCACCACATTGCTGTGTGAATATGCGATACAGTATCTGCTCTACAGAACGTGTAATGTACAGCAGGACAGTAAATAGTCCGTTTAACCAGATCAGTCTGATGATAGTGAAAATTTTATGTTCAATTTTTGTATATTTACTTTGCATATTTTGGTTTTGACAGCAGGAGCTCCATATGATTGGTCCATCTCTGATCATCCTCACAGACGTGAACGAAAACATCACGTCATGTTGCATCAAATGCGAAGCTAAAATTGTTGCAAAGTTTCCAAACACAACTGGAGCATCGAGAATAGATTGCTGTAGTCACAGTGCAGTAATGACAAATTAATATTTACATTCATGCGTCTGTCAGACG
Source organism: Chromobotia macracanthus (assembly GCA_036877525.1). Lineage (NCBI taxonomy): Eukaryota > Metazoa > Chordata > Actinopteri > Cypriniformes > Botiidae > Chromobotia > Chromobotia macracanthus. Next base: position 12,327,920 of record JAZGTH010000002.1, on the reverse strand, counting down.
CTTTTATCCAAAGCAAAAGGGCAGACAGATATCTCTACAATTGCTGGTCAATGTCACAATAAAACACTGTATTTCAGACCAACTATCAGACATCAACTGTACCATAAATTCTGTTTCCAGCTTCAGGTATTTTGTATGCACAAAGGCTGTCAAGTACTTCACAATGCTCTTCCCCATAGACAGTTTCAGTTTAGCGATTGGCGATAGGTTCGATCTACTAGTAGACGAGACTTGTTTCACTACATTGGCCATATTGAGTACCGCACCTTCCTCCATTTATAGTAACAGAACTGCGGCATTTTGTTAATATTATAATCTTTGATTAAACCCATGACCTTGGTGTTGCTAGCACCATGCTCTACCAGTTGAGCTGCAGGAACATCTCGGCCCTCATGTGTAAACAAAATGGCTTCACATGTAAAGCTAAACAACATCCTTGTATCTCAGATAAGAAAACACCTCAGGTCTGTGTCTTCTTCAGCCTTGTTGACACTTTTTTGTCATGCTATTGTGTTTCGATTAGATATAGCATCTGACCAGTATTATTACATTGCGGCTCTCAGCTCTCCGTCCACACACAGAAACGCACGCTTTCCCCTAAGGTTACATCATAGTCAAGACCTCATTGTCTTAGTGTTGTAGTCTAAACACAGAGAAGGTAGTGTTGCCATAACAGTGTGTGTGTGTGTTGTTTGTGAGCCGCAGTGTCTGCTAGTTAAGAATACTCATGTGGGCTATTTTCACCTTGATAAAGACATGGTCACTTACAGTATGCTCAGGGAAAAATTCACTTCCCTGGGGCGGACTGCTTACAGACACACCATCCTTCATCCGCCCGGAGCAGGACGGAAAGCCGTTTCTCACTATCAGTTTATACCCATAATCCCCCACTGCCGGCCTGTGCAAGGTCCATCCCATTGCCTATGTTTAGTCGAGTACCGCAGTGATGTAAACCATGTGCTGCCACCTGTTGCAGATTTATTAAAAGATTGGGCTGGTATTTAAGTTTAGCCCACCATCTGCCCATCTATTCTACTTTCAAAGCCTCTCTTGTTCCAGATCTGCTAGACCAGAGCATTGTAATAGAGTTTGGTGAGTTAGAGGCAAGTTGGGTTTGCTCTGTGGATGAACGTCTTGTTGTGTCAGGAATAATGTCACTGGAAATGACACGAGAGAGAGACATGCAGTGTCAAATAAGTAGCAACAAATTATAGCTTGGGGTTTCCCAACTAACAATTGTAGTTTGTAAAAATGTTTCCCTAATGTTTCCCTTAAGTAGCAAAAATGTTAAAAATGTTATTTTAAAAGTTCTAGGAACGTTCAATACATCCCTTTTTTTAGACATTGTGTGAACGTTATTTCTTCCTTGTAAGAATGTTATTCGTACTTTTTTACGTTTCTTAACATTTTTAAAAATTCCACTAACTACTTTAGAATAATGTTTTGGATGTATATGATATATACAATAAAAATATTCTGCTAACGTTACTGCAAGAACATTTTTTGATATCTTTAAGAAAACTTTGAGGGAACTTTTAGCCAATGTTCTAAAAACATTCCCTGTCAGCTGGGTTGTCTTTAAACTCACTCATCTTGGAGTTCACTCATTGAAATTCACTCATCTTGGAGCAGACATGTCTGAAATATACCATTCTTGTATTGTCACCTGCTTTCAGGTTAATATCAGATTTCAGATTTGCCCGCTCCTAAACATCCCATCAGATTGTGAATGGGCAATTTATATGTCAGTCAGACAGCTACTTCCTGGGCGGTTCTTGGCCAGTCTAAAGAAGTTGCAAAGTGAACCAGACCAGATCAATATTCTTCTACCCTGTCTTCACCCCATGACTGCCCATAAAGCTGCTGTCTTATGCAGTCTGTGCAAGCTTTCACAAGCGCACATGCGTATGTTTGTGTATATGTATCTTGGCAATATTTAGTCCTTCAAAGTTTCGATTGAGTTCTGCTGCATGAACTGTGTTTCTCTGATGTAAATATTTTCTTAGTCAGAGCAGCACTGTAATTAGAGGATACAGCCAGCTTAGCGTAAAGTGTGTGGGTTCCTGGCAGCTTTGAGGGTGGTATATATAAAGCATACGAGAGTTTATTTGATGTAGGCACTATAAACATTCTCTCCCCTCAGCTTCAGCGAGTGTCAATATCCTGTTTAGTCTCAGAGAGATGAAGGAACACATACGACTACCCAGCTTACCGGGAACGTTCTCTAATGTTCTGTAAAAGTTCTATCAAAGTTATCAAGAAAAGTTCTTGTTGTAACATTAGTACGTTTTTTAACTTCATGTCAAAAATGTTAGTGGAATGTTTTAAAATCATTACACAATTAACAAAATGTTTGAATAATGTTCTTATAACCATAAGATAACGTTAATACAACAATCTAAAAAACTGGAGGTTTTGACATCTGTAATGTTTTTGTTACCTAATGGAAGTGTTAGATAAATGTTCTCACAACCTAAGTGTGTTAGCCGTGTACCTCTGTTACACCTGGAGTGCCCGTGTTGACCTTGATCTGGTTCTCAGTGGGTCTCAGCCACTGATTCTCATGTCTTTTGTGTGCTTTCCTTTGCCAGAGTGCTGAAAGTTCTGAATCTCAACAAACAGTCTCTGATTACATTATCTTGACATCAAAGAACGCAGACCAGTCTTTAGTATACAACTGTCAACAGAGCTATGCAAATGCATGCTTAGCACAAACAGGCGTGTTGACACTGCGAGCGCGGTCCGGGCCAGACTCGTCCATGCTCTTAGACTCCACTGAAATTCTGATTGTTTTTCCGTCTCTTACGTAAACACGCGGCTCTGCGGAGCCACAGGGCATGATTTAGTCCTCGCCGGTTCACACAGAATGGGATTAATCCAGTTTCCTGCCTTCTCAGGACCCCGGAGTCGCCAGGGGAAGGACTGTTTCAGGGGTGCTGGTTGTGGGTTCGAAGAGGAAGGCGGCCACAGAACATTAGTTAGCTGTCAGATTTTCCAGTATGAAAGCACAGGATGTAGCCCAGATCGGACTTCCCGTGTGAATAGATACACTGATGGGAATCTCAGAGAATATGGGGGTTTGGCTTTGGGATTTAAACCACTGTTCCTTAGACAGCAAAGGAATGATCCATAGGGTTAATTTTCACATCACTCCTCTCTCTGTTTCCACACGTCCTTCTCGCTCGATCCAGCCTTTCACCCAGACCATAATTACTTCTGCTGCTTTTGTTCTCACACAGTGAGAAGTTTGACAGCGTACATAAACAGAATTCCAGAGCAGCAACAGCGTATGGAAAAAGAGCATATGGAGGCAGTTTGCCCGGATCTCAGGATCAGAAACCAGAGAGGACATCTATAATACATCTGTTCTGCACTCAAGGTGCAATTATTACTAAAGCTTAACAGACAAAGAAAAAAAACAAGAGACAGACAGACAGGCAAACAATGGCGAGGAGTTTTAAGTAAACTTTCCTGAGTTTTTGTCCCTCCAACAATCTGATTTGACATGAATTACTGACGTTAAGGTTTCTCATGAGATAACAGCTAACAATTTTAGATTGTTAGAACATTTCCCTAACGTTTCCGTTAGGTAACAAAAATGTTTTTTTGAATGTTCTAGGAACATTTCAGGTCCACTTTTTTAGACACTGTATTAACGTTATTGCGTGGTTATAAGAGCATCATTTAAGCGTGTTTAATTGTGTAACGTTTTAAAACGACTAACAAAAAAAAACATTTTTGATACACAATATATAACATTCCACTAATGTTCCTACAAGAATGTTTTGATCACTTTGAGAGAACTTTAAAGAACATAAGTCGACGTTCTGACAATGTTCCCTGTCAGCTGGGTGAGAAGATGATGATATTCATGTGCATGGCGACATTTTTTAATTGTGCTTTGAAAGTTTAATGATTGATATCATTATGACAAATTTGTCCCACATTAATTTTTAAAGGTTTGTGTACTTCAAGGAACTCCAGAGGATAATTCGACTTGTACTACGACAACCCCAACAAACTCATGCACACTGGGTGTCAAACAGTGTAGACCGATGACGTCATTTCTCATGACCCACTTTTAAATTACATCTTGTGTCGTTAAATTAAGCAAATGTATGTTTTCGCTGCAGACAGACCCTGTATCTGATTACCAATAAGAAAGGGATTAAATTCGGCCATTTGTCATTGAGTGTGTGGTACGTTTATGCTCCTCCATAATGCTGAATTGGATCGTTTGCTGACCGCGACCTGAAGCATTTAGGAAAATGTTTGGCTTAGACGGCTTTCGGTATCTTTTTTCAAGCTTCTACAAAAAAACAGCCCATACTGCGATGCAGAGCATAATGTAAAACATGTTAAACTTTCTCGTTTTAAATTACACATTCTGTCCATCTCACTTGCTTCTCGATCTCTTGCTGTTTAGTGCTGTTTTTGATAAAGCCTTTAATTGATTTAAAAATTGAATTGAAATTAATTACACAGTAAGCCAATTAATTAACTGAATTCAGTGTGCAGTATTTCCTGTGAAAGTCCCCAGAAGACGACATTCAAAGACGTTATTGTAGCTGATGCGTAAATTCAATTTAAGCATTCTGTTCATTCTGTCTTATTTTGCCAGCACAGGTCACGTATATTGTTTGTATATCATTGAGTATAAGCCCATCGCTGGCCTAAAGTCTGCGTAGTGGCTTTGATTAAGTTTTATGATTTAGATCTGAATGATAAACATTTGTAGACGTATGTACAAACTTTGGTTGTTGTGTCATGTTTCATAATATTTTAGTGACATAAACCTCAGTTCAGCTTCTAATATTTTATTCATAATTATATTTCTAAATGGAATTATATTTTTATAGTTAATCACAGTCCATTTATGTATTAAACTGACAGGCCTAGTTTTAGCCAGTTCAGTGAGCTTCGAACCGATTCAACATGGTCTGCAGTAAAGAGGAGTGAATCTGTTTGGGTGTGACCGTGCGTGTGCATGTACAGGCAAAAGCAGCGACTTTTCCATGTGAAGGGCAGAAGGAGTTCTTTAAACAGACCCCCTCAGGTTTATGTTTCATTTGTGTGTCAAGGCAAATATTGAGAGTAATACGATTCAAATCAGTTCCATCCAGTGAGTTTCGCTCCATGAAGAAAACTTAAGTCTAACAGGCCTCCTCTGAGTGGAGTTTCCCAATACTAGCACACATATGACTAACACAATTCAATGTTATACAGCAGATAAACAAACAACACTGGGTTGTTCTGCAAGCCACATGTTACCAGCCCAATGGTAGCTTTACCGAACCTAACTTAGCTCTAGTAGCCCAGCTCACAGGGAATGTCCTCAGAACAATGGCTAATGTTTTCTAAAAGTTCTTTTTAAAGTTTTCTCAAAACTGTTAAGAAACATTCTTGTGGTAATGTTAGAAGGATATTTTCATAATGTTTATATCATGTATATCAAAAACGTTATTCTTAAGTTGTAAAGTGTAATGGTTTAAAAAACGTTACAGACTATCAAAAAAGTTTGAATAACCAGTCAATAATGTTAATACAACGTCTAAAAATACTGGACATTTTGAACGTTCCTATGACATTCAATTCAATTTTGAACAGTTTTTGTTACCTAATGAAAACATTAAGGAAACGCTCTTACAACCTAAACTTAGCTGGGAGTGTGTCTAATAAAATGGCACAGATCAGATCTCCTGAACCTCACCTGTGGTCACTGGGTTCGGGTCTTATTGCTGCTGTGGCCCAGTGCATTTCACCAGAGTTTCAATGCTCGTAATGAGCGTTTCACCACAGATGTTTCGACACAGCAGCGCAGTGGCCACTATTCTGTGCGCTACTCTCCAACACATTTCCAAGTACTTAAAGGTGAAGCGTAAAATTCTTCTAGCTAAAAAAAGCTTCTGTTGCCATTTTTCATCCAGATCCATAAGCCAAATTAAATGCCAGAGAGCTGTTATTGTATATTTGATCGGTATAAAGATTCAGGTGCGTTCTTCATGTTTCATGCTCAGATTTGCAGAGCTAATCCAACTAACAATTTTAGGTTGTAAAAACATTTCCATAATGTTTCTGTTTGTAACAAAAACATTAAAAGTGTTATTTTGAATGTTATAGGAACATTCAAAATGCTTGGTTTTTTAGAGGTTGTATTAATTGTATTGCTTGATTAGAAGAAAGTTATTTAAACAACATGTCAATGCAAGAACTCTTTTTGATAACTGAAAGAACTTGGAGAACTTTTAGAGAACATTAGCCAACGTTCTGAGAATGTTCCCTGTTAGCTGGGAAACTATCTGGGCTGGGCTATACACGTATACAGTGTGTTAGCTGGAGTACGTCTGGGGTGGGTTTACTTGTTTGTGTGAACAACTGACTGAATGATTGAAAATTATCCTTTTTATTTTGTTCAGTACAGCTGCTGATGCAGAAATGACACACTTTATGTTAACAGGAAGTGCAGGTACTGTGTGCTGTGGCCTAATGTGTATGTCTTCTCTGCCGTGATATACTGTTCTAGTTTTAATAAACGGACGCTCTTTCTCTCTCTCGCTCTCGCTTTTTTCTCGCGTACACTCCTTTTGGGAGGTGTTCTGTCAGAAATGTGTTTCTAATCAGGGCTGTGTTCTGCTGGGATATGTTAATATGGAACACTGCTTCCCAAACCCTGTGGGTCCACGGCAGAGCCAACTTTAGGCCAATGCTGGCGCTCAGAGAGGCTGCTGACATCCCCCTCCATTAAGACACTCTCTCTCCCCACTCAAAAAGGGGAGGGGGGCCAGAGGAAAATATTTCCTAGAAAACCCCTGAAAGAAGTTGCCATGCAAAACAAACCCACTACAGTTGAAGTAGATGTGGGTTAGAGGTGGATTACCGTACCTTTAACTGCACGAAGGAGTGCAGACTCGGAATGAAGAGATGTTATGCTTCAGGAACTTTGTGTCATGTTTTTGACAAAGCTGGAACGCAAATGTGTTGTCGGAGAGATATTTCAGAAGGCCAAAAGACCACCTAGACTTGTAGTTGACACAGTCACTTATGTGACTTACAGCGCAGGTTTTTGCAAAGACAAAATGTTTGCAATCCGATTATAATAACTTTTACAATCCGATCAAACCGCACAACGCCTGTGATCACTGCAAACTGAACACACACCTGGAGCAGTGGGCAACATTGCAGCACCCGGGGAACAACTGGGGGTAAGGTGCCTTATCCAAGGGCACCTCAGTTGTTATTGGGAATTGAACCCATGACCTTGTGGTTACAGGTGTAACTCTCTAACCAGTAGGTCACAACAGTCCCCACACTGCCCCACCGGCCACAGATGTAAAGCTGGTCACAAATGTGACTTCAGGTGTATCAGAGTTAACTTTTAGTATCGTAGTTTAGAGAATAAAGTAAGTATTACTTTTGATTTGTGTGTTATTTCTTTATTTATTCCTATATTTTTTGTAAAAAAATTTCTTACGATCCAAACACTTCACCGGTTTTCCATTGGTTACCAAGGAGATACCCCACCAACACTCCCAGCCCCAACCGTGTTACGTAATTAATAACCAACAGCTTTACCGGTAGTCTCTGTGTATTAAGCTGTGATTGGACAAAATATTTTATCATATAAAAATATACACATTTCAGCTGTAAATATGTAAGACGTTTGTGTAAATATCATTCATGGACAGCTAATATTATGATTATTATTATTATTCATTTGTGTGTCATTGGGTGTTTGAGTGTGTGTGTTGTGTGTGTGTGTGTGTGTGTGTGTGTGTGTGTGTGTGTGTGTGTGTGTGTGTGTGTGTGTGTGTGTGTGTATCACGACCTCTCCACCAGGTGCTGCTATTCGCTGAGATCTGGTCTCCAAATGAGTCCCAAAAAGAATGAGGTGTGTGTGTATGTGCATAGCAGAGAAAGTGAGAGAGAAGGACAGATAGAGAGAGACAGAGAGCGGCTGTAGTTTGTTCTCCTCTCATCTGGATTGAGTTAACATTCCAAACTCACAGACACAGCAACTGTAACCCAGTAGAGTCGAGCTACACTGTTACAACTTTCAACAAAGGTGCGTGTGTGTGTTTGTGCACATGTAAGTGTGAGCAGGACCGCCTCTTCCTTTACAGTCTGAGCTGGAGCTTCCACGCCACATTCCTTCATCTCAACCTTCTTCTCTGCTTTAAGAAAGAAAAGAACCGAAGGATTTATGTTGCCGTGTTACTAATCAGATCCTAAGTGGTCACATGACTCTTGCGTCATAGTTTATTTCAATCTCGACAGCATGCATCCGAAAAAATGTTTGTGATGTTTAGCAAATACCTAGTAAACCACTTCCTGGAATACATTATTGTGTTGTCACTGTACCTAGAAACAACGCTGACGAAATTGGAAATGTTCTGCTGACCTTTCTGGGGAAAAAGTGGGACAAGGCTGTAGTGGCCCAGCTAACGTTATCAGAATGTTGGCTAACATCGTCTAAAAGTTATTTCAAAGCTGTTAAAAAGTTTTTGCAGTACTGTTATCAGAATGTTTTGTGACATTATATATCATATGTATCAAAATGCTATTCTTAAGTTGCTTTAAAATCATTACAGAATTTAAAAAAACATTAAATAACGTTCTTATAACTGTTTTGATAGTTTCCAGAACATTCAAAACAACATTATATTGTTACTTAATGAAAACAGCAGGGAAACGTTCCTACAACCTACAATTGTTAGCTGGGGGGTTCACAAGTCAGCCTTTCCAACACTTCAGACTTGCTACTTTAAACTTTTTAGTTTGTGTGTGTGTGTCTGTGTGTGTGTTTGTCGTGGGGGTTATGAGTTTGAGGAAGGCTAACAGGGTCAATGCTGTTGGCAAATACCCCTGCACCCTTCTCTACTCACTCACTCACTCACTCTCTCTCTCTCTCTCTCTCTCTCTCTCTCTCTCTTCCTCTCAATGTCTCTAATACAGCTGTGAACTTGACCTCCTATTTACCTACGTGTGTAGTGTGCACACTGCAAACACACACACACACACACACACACAAAGCTTATGCAGTATCTGCAGTGATGTTCTGGAGTGAACAGCATATTTTTCCCTAGTACTTCCTTTCAAATAAATGTGTATCAATGAAGCTGCAAACATAAGTGAGTTAAATCTGACTCAAAGCATTAAAAAAAGCTTGAAAACAATAGAAAGGCAATGATATGTCCCCATTTTAGTGTGTGTGTGTTTTTGTGTGCGCTATTTGACGTTGGTCATGCCCCAATTTATCTGATAGTCTAATAGTCAAAATAGTCAACAAAAAAGTCTGGTTAATCTATATTAATTATAATTTAATCTGTTTAAAAATATTAGTCTATGATAGAGGTAAATGTGTGTGTTCTGTGATCTCCTGTACGTGTTTTATATTGGTTTTGCACCAGATTCTCTTAAAGCAAATAATCGAATGACCTGTGTGTGTGTTGGGGATTGTAGTTTAGTGGTGTTTGCTTACACACAGGTCTGTACACAGCAGGCTTCAGCTGTGCTTGGCTCCGAGCTGCACTCTACAGATGCTGGAGAGAGCAGGAGGAGATGAGAGAGATGTGAAGAGACCAGACATGAGGAGAGGATAAAGAAAGACAGGAAGATTAGGGAGGAGAGAGGAAGAGCGATCGAGAAAACAGAGAGTAGGAGGTCTCGGTGAGGTGAAAGAAGAAAGCACCAGAGTAAAATGAAGGGGTGAGGCAAAATCTGGAATACAGTGTCAGATGTAGCTGGCTATAATTTGTGTCTTGATAAAGAGGGGAAGGTGTAGGAGATGTAGGTGGGGACTGAAGGGTTAAACATTGGACTGGTGCAACACAACAGGAAAGCTGTTCTTGGGCCCGACTCCAAACAGATGTTCAATTGTTTCAGAGCTGTGCTTACACTGTTGGACTGCGTTCCACCACTCAAGGGAGGAGGAGGGGCTGAAAACTCAGAGAACCCAGCTGCGGATGAGAGAGAGAGAGAGAGAGAGAGAGAGAGAGGTGTGGGAGGGTGAAATGTATTTTTTTCTTTAACAAAAAAGGCATGTGTGTGTTCCAAAAAACATTACCCCCAGGGAAGAGGGTAGGACAGAGAGATTCAAACGCTTTTCCTGCATAAATAACACTTTGAAGTGGGCGACACAGGCTGGGGGGACACTGCATATGCATGCAGCTCAGCGCCAGGGTTGCAGGGCAGTTTTGAGCAGATCTGCTGGTCTCACTGGAGTTCAACTGATCTGCAGGTCTGGTGTCTCACTTCATTCTTCTTTAATTGTACATCATTACCTACTTTCTGCCCAATTAGGGTAAATCATAATTTTACCTTCCAAAAAAAAGGCCTTATCGTGTTTTCTTTGCTCTGCGTTGTAACACTATTTCCGTTACAATTAAACACGTCCCCAAAAATAACTAGCAGCCCATTTTTTGTTAAGAGAATAAGACTGAGATTTTTATTTCACATTATAGCAATGAGACATTGACAGCTGAAATATGTTTAAAGCTGCAGTCCATAACAAAAATCAGTTATTGAGCAAATACATAACAGATCAGTTTTCAACAAGATCTCCTTAACTTACCCCGATTCCCAGCTGTACGTTTATAATAATGATTTCTCATTTGAGCTGTCGGGTCCGATTTCCTGGGAAATGTCATTTTGGCTTCATATATAATGAAGGTACGTAAAGTAACCTGCAATTTTATGTTTCAAACAGAGATGGAGACAGAGAGGCAAAAGTTATGGATTGCAGCTTTAAAATGATCATCAAAATACTTGAAAAACAATTTGTTTTCTTTAAATAAACTTAATTCTTACTTCAAGGCACTAACTTTTAATTCATACCCACATTATCTGCATGAAATGCGATATATCAGTGAACATTTTGCAGTTTCAGTGAATATGCCAGTAAACATTGGTTTTATTTTAAAGAGGTTTGACTGGAGTACTGCATATCTGCTCTTGAGAGGGCCATTGTCATGAATATTTAAGTATATGTATATGTGTACAGGTACTGTATGTACAGTGTGTGTCTGTGTGTGTGAGTGCTATACACACTGTATACTCTCCCTGTTGGGAGTGGAAAGTGTACAGTGGTGTCCACGGTGTACAGCAATGAGAAAATCTTTGTATTTATTTACACCTCAGCATCACTCACACACACATACACAGACCACAAATGCACACAAGGTTGTATTTCGCAACCACATGAGAGAGAGCCAAACAGAAACAATGGCTTGGCTGGACTGATGTTAATTAGCCACATAAGACCAGGGCTGACCTCACTCAGAAACTGCCTACAGCCAACCTAACGTTAACTCGCTCGTACGTACAAGCACGTGCGAACACACACACACCTGCATACACAAACCTAAGCGCACACAAACGCACTTGCGTACACAAACCCTACACACACACACACTGAAATTTATCATTGTGGCCTTGTTCTGTAGCACACAGGATAGAAAACATAGGTTTGTCTTCTGTATCGACTCCCTGAGTGACTTTTCATTGGTGTAACTCACTGCTGTGAAGAAATCTACAAAACAAACACATCTACTCTGTGAGATTAGTCACTTAGATATCAGATCTTGCTAAACCAGGTTTAGTTTTTCATGGTTGGTTTTATGGTTTCATGAACAAATGAGGGTTTTATTTCTTTTTGTTTCCGCTCACTGTATGTTACACTCTGAATCATGAAACTTTTGTTCAATGATTTCCCAGTTATCCTAAAGCTAATATTTTCCTTACAGGTCATGTGTGTCTTTTTCTCTTATCCTGGCTTAATATGTAAAGATAACCAAGTAAGCTATTCATTGGTCCATTAGCCAGCGAGCATCTTGACACGCCAATCACTGACATGGCTGAACCAATAGCGATAGTTTGGGGTGGGTATAACTGTTTGACTCGACCAATGGCGGATGAGGGGAATGTTTGGTATTATTGTTACTATTCCATTTGGTGACAGTAGTGGCAAGAAAATATACTTTACATAATAGCTTAAGTGTTTGGAGTGTTCGCATTTAAGCTGCTTAACTCTGCTCCAAGACACCTGACTACTTTGTTTTGCTATACCCCAGCTAACGTTCTCAAAGTTCTCCCAAAGTTATCAAAAACATTCTTGCAGAAACATTAATAAAATGTTTTTTAACATTATATATCAAATAATGAAACAGTTTCATATTAACTTGTTAGTGGAATGTTTTAATATTGTTACAGAATTTTAAAAAAATGTTTAAAGAACATTCTTATAACGAAGCGATAATGTTAATACAACATCTTCAAAATTTGGACATTTTGAATGTTCTTAGACTGTTCAAAAAGACATTGCAAACAATTTGGTTAAGTAATGAAAACATCAGGGAAACGTTCTTACAACCTAAAATTGTGAGTTGAGTAACTCCTGATTTGTGGCCTGTTGTCTGACACATTCTTGGAAGATATGAAATAAGATTTACACTAAGTTGATTCACTAAGAGAGACCCTGGCCCTATCAAACCCAATAAATCAAACAGGAAAATATTACAGGCATGTCTTCTCGACCCTCCCAGAGGGTCCGACTGTCGGTACGAGCACGGCAATGTAATCACTGCATCGTTTTGTGAATCTTAAAGCTGTGAGTCACACAGACACACAGGCATGCCTGTCTCACTACTGTAGGTTACACAGTGGGCCAGAAATGCCATTGAACAGGTGGTGTGTGTGTCAAGGGTGTGTATGTGTGTGTGCGCGTGTGTAAAATGATTCATGCTGACTCACAGTCTGTGTGTTTGAGCAGCAGTGAGCGGCTGGCATCTGAGGAGGTTTATCAGAGAGCATTCTGTGTGTCGACTGAATTAACCCTGAGTCACAAAGCAGGATGGAATTGAGACAAAGTCACTAGTTGATAATATTTAATGAAATACACGCCACATAGCTTCTCCACCCTGTAGTACACATGCAGAAAAGTGACCATGAGGAATTGCTCTGAATGAATCATTTGCAGATAAACACACTTGTACTTTAAAGACTTTTTTATTCAGATGAATGAAAGACATTTAGCTTTAAAAGACATTCCTATCCTGGCCATACCAACAGTAACATGGTGGCATAGACAAACGGGATAATACTGTATACAGTCTTCTGGCCATTTTTACTTAATAATATTTAGGATCCAGGTGCGAAGCATTTGTTAAACTTATTTCATGGTTCCTTACCCAATTAAGGTAGCTTAATGAAGGTTTTCCAAAATTAAGATATTATTAAAGAAAGTTTTTATCAAGGAAATAAATAGACATGAAATGTTGATTCACAGGTTTAAATAATTTGTGAGAAGAAATAGACAGCAGAGTGTTATGAAAGACACATATCTAACACAGTTTAGGAGCTTGGTTACCAGGGACAGCGTTCAATAAGTTTTGTGATCATTTTACAGAAATATTAAACTGAGGTAACAATTGACAATCAGAATCAAGTATTCCAATAAAATGTATTAATTATTACATTTATTGTTAATGCAATAAAACTGACAATATATTAGCTAAAAAAAATGTAAGGACCCTAAAGTTCTTACTTTGTTTGATGATCCATATAAATTTTATGTGAAATTGCAAAAAATATCTGTGATGTTTTGGTGGTGTTAGTACTGCATATAAAGCTGCATTCGTGACAGAACAGATACTGATCTCTGATGTCTTTAGTTCTCGGGTCTGTGTGTTTGGAGTTCAAGTCATTAACAATCAGATAACAACTACCTCAGTCATGTCTAAAGAATGATTCATTCATTCAGAAATTCTTCCTTGCACTCAAAATTCTCTTTAATTCTCTCCAGTTAACGTTTAACAGTTCTGAAGAATTCGGTAACATTTGCATCATGCAGAGGCACACCCAGTTTCTTAGATTGTGTTTTGCACAACCTAAACAATTGTGCCAGTGATTAAAATCAAAGCATTGAAATGTAAAATTCATCATTCATTCACTCCTTTCCTACGAAATCGGAAAAAGACATTATAAAGTTATGCACTAGCCGGCCTGCCTTTTCTTTCATGTGAATTAATTATTCATTTTTCTGACATAATAACTGTTCATGTGTTTTTTGTTTTTTAAAGCTGCTATTCGTAACCTTCGACTCTCTACTGCCGTCTCTGTCTGGAACATAAAATTGCAGATTACTTTACATACCTTTCTTTACATATGTTAAAGTCAAATAAAGCCAAGCCAGGAAATCGGACCTGACAGCTCAAATTAAAAATCATTATTATAAGCTTACTGTTGCAAATTGGAGTAAGGTAAGGAGATTGTGTTAAACTAATGTATTATGTACATTAGTGGCGAATGTTGCACAGATCAGATTATTATTTCTTATCATTTCCAAAGGTAAACAGAGGAAATAATGCAGGCGATCAAATGTCTTAAATATGTCTCTGTGTGTCCATCTCTCTCTCTCTCTCTCTCTCTCTCTCTCTCTATTGTTTCTATGAAAATGTGTGTAATGGATTGCTAGCCTTCACAATAAGTATGTAGAGGAATTATTGATTGATAAATGTTTTCGGTCAGTCACAGAAATTCATGCGTTCATGTTATTTTAATGTTTTACTCTAAGGTTGTTGTGAAAACCTTTGACAGTTTGATCAAACAAGGAGTCAAGAAAGAGATGATAAAAATAACTGTTGATGTTACTCACGGTTCTTTTGATTCACTGGAAATCGAAGGTCGAGTCGAGTGCATTGCATTGTGGGATGTGGCGCCCGGCTCAGTACTGTCTAAATGTATACTTTACATTTGTCAGATGTTGTAGTAGGTCATCAGGGCATTCTGTGAAAAAGCATTGCATGAGAATGGTGAAGAGTATAAATGCTATATTCTACCAAAACAGTACAATTAGTGTACTAGTATGCTATTCCCAGTGTAGCCTCTCTCTCCCTCTCTCGCAGCTGTTGGATCTGTTTGGAGGCAGACGGTTGCCATGGTGCGGTTGCTATGCGGCTGGTGTCTGACTCAGCCGGGCCCACACACTGTCAGTGGGAGGAGAAGAGGTGAATCATTATGCTGGACGTGTATGAGTGCGTGTGTGATGGAGGCCACTGTGCTGTTCCATCTGTACAACACTCTCACTGTTTCTCATCAACTCTGCCATATTCATACATCTACAGTATATTGCTCTGTTGTGTGATACACGTCCCCTGTCAGTGTAACCCCATAGGTCAGGCTAGCTTATTGGTGGATTTTGATACAGGATGTATTGGCTTGGAAACACGCTTGTCCGTTTGTGTTCATGTAAGTGTTGTCGGGTTTTACTGTGTTGTAAAGTTTTGTAAAGTTATCAGATATGGCGATGACATTAGGGGGAGTTTATAAAGCTTAAGTTATAAGTTTTACTTTACAATTTGTAATTTGTAAGAGGATTTGATTAAACTTTTTCTGTAAAGTAGGCTATTGCATTATATATGGCTTTGTAAGGCACTGTAAGGTTTACATTGTAAAAATGCTATATTGTCAAGTTGTCATTTATTCAAGCCTTTCTAATCTTATAGGACCAATGCTCTTATGTTATGCTAGTTTGTCTCTGAAGTTTATTAGCACTGTGTGGCGTCAAAAGAGTTAGTTGGCCATCTGAAACCTCTCGCTCGCATGCTAAAATGTCGGAGAGAAGGCCATCTGTGTGCTCTGTTTATTTTGATTCTTTGTCACGCTGTTACGTTGAGTCAGTCTCACGTAGGATGGAAGAAACGGAATGGATGAGTGTCGCTACCGAGCTGCTCGTAACACTGTGGAGGTGCACCTGCAGGGTCTATGTGTAAAACTGTTGACTCATGGGTAAAACATCCAACAGAGATCTTCTGTGGTTACTGGTGCATGAGTGCTTCAGCACTGACATAACAAACAAAGGCGTCGATTTTGGAACATCATCAGCTAGGATTTGGGTCCATTGCTGAATCCCACCCTGTGGGTAATAGAGTGATGTATATGAGTGTTTCAAATTCTTTCTCTGGCTGTGGGTTTGTCCAAGAATGAGTTTATGTGAAGTTGGACGAGCTAGTGTTGGACAAACGAATCATTCTGTCATTTATGTCTCATGTAGCACTAAAGTTCAAACTCTCATCAACAGCTTCATCCAGAAATGCTTGCTTTACTGGTTCAGGAAAAACAGATTTAGTTTGAAAGAAAAGCCTTTGTAGCAGAGACAAGAAATGGGGGACGCAATGCTCAAAGTGGCAATTGTAGAAATGGATATTCCTAAATTTTGGAATTTTGGTTGATTTGTGATCAGCTTCTCGCGACGATGAGGGATCCCAGCTAACAGGGAACGTTCTCAGTACATTGGCTAATGTTTTCTAAAAGTTCTCTCAAAGTGATTTTAAAAACATTTGTGAAGTAAGTTTAGTAAGATTGTTTTAACGTTATGTATCATATATCAAAAGCGTTATTGTTAAGTTGTTAGTGGAATGTTTTTAAAACATTACAGAATTAAACAAACGTTTGCATGTTCTTAGAACCAAGCAATAACATTAATACAACGTCTAAACAACGAGAACATTCCTAGAACATTGAAATGAACATTTTTAACTTTTTGTTACTTAATGGAATTGTGAGGGAAACATTCTCACAACCTAAATATGTTAGCTGGGATAAATGTGTTAACGTTTAGCATTAACAATTACTGTGAGTTATGAAACTAGCACTGGCCAGACGCACAGAGCAGACATAACAAGTTTGGAAGAGTGAAATTGTTTACATTCTTGTCCCAGAAACAGGATGCACTGGTCTCTCTCTCTCTCTCTCTCTCTCTCTCTCTCTCTCTCTCTCTCTCTCTCTCTCTGTTGTCTGTCTCTGACTAAATGTGATCAATTCACAAAGTATTTGACGTAAGTACTACATACGAAAATGCATATTTTCAACATTGTAAAATGTAGGCTTAAGAATGACAGGATATGCTTAATATAGAAGTATCCAGGCTCTGTGAGCTTAACCGTTATGAAAATGTATGAAAATTTGTGACTAATCCATTAAAAGTAACAGAAAGCTGTGAATGACATTCAGCCGTGCTTGTATTTTTTCTCACTGTACCAAAGGTTTTATTCCTAGAATACCAATTGACCACAGACGTATAGACAAAGGACGTCAATAGAAAATGGCCTTCATTTTTCATTACATATTTATCAATTTGGTTATTTAGTAAAAACTATCTTGCCACAAATAAAATCATTAAATAATATCACTGTACATTACTTGGATGTGGGTGCATGGCACTCGTGGCACCAATTGGAGCCTCAGATGTGGTTAAACCTTTGTAGTAGTTTTCATACTATTACTTAAAATTGCAATCCGTTACGTTTGCCTCTCTATCATTCCTGTAGCTCAACTGGTAGATCATGACGTCAACAATGCCAAAATCATGGCTTTGATTCCCAAGGACTAAACAGACTGATTTAATGTATAGCTTTAAGTGTTTGTCTGATCCATTCATGTAAATGTATCTCCAGCCCCTCTCTCTTCTTCCTTATCTCATTCTCCCAGCTCTCTCTTTCTATACTTTCCTCTATTATCTCTCTCTCCTCTTCAGCCTCTTCCTGTAGTTCTTGATACATTAATCCTTGGTGACGCCCATGTTCAGCAGGCAGGAGCTTAAGTCTGTACTTGAGCTCCAGAGCTCTTCATTCGGCTCCAAGCTCTCCTCCATCTGCCCCCTCAAAACACATCCGGCCACAGGACACAAATAACTACATGCAGCTCTTGGTAATGATACATAGTGGACCAAAAGCTGGAATTACAGCATGGGGTGAAATTGTGCTCTCTGCTCCCCTGCTGGGCCTGTCTCTCCGAGTGAGGAGTGGCTTGGAAATTGGAGATGGAGAGAGAAAAGAGAGCGGCAAGGGAAAAGAGAGACCCTTCTTCATCGACCCCACTTAGATATTTCTTGGTGTGCTGAAGAGATTTTGCACATTAAACAGCATTCACATGTGAAACACTGGGCAGTAAAGTCAAGGCCATCAAACGAGGTAACATCCACTGTGCTCTGCTTTCTCGCTCAGCTTGGCGACTTTTACGTGGACATCAGATGGTTCAGTTTCACACGACAGGCTAGTTTTCCAACACAGTGCTCTGTCCAGCATCCAGTTGCACAATGGGTCTTATTCAATAAATTATTTTGTACAAATGTTCTGACTAAATGCATACAAATGTTCTTAGTAATGCACACAGGAAGGGTTCTCACTCAGAATCATGAAACCAAATTTGTTCTACGTACCCTCGTTCTTATGCTGAGGATTCATCCAATGAAGGCAATAGATTTTTCAATCATTTCAATTTTTACACAAAACTACAGTCTGTGATTTACAGTTTGTGTCTAGTTTGAGTTGTAAACTTTACCCCAGGTTTAGCACGACCATAAGTGTGAACTTACCAATAATAAAGCCCGATTACTGCGTGAACATGTTTGCACGCAGTTTATTTTTGCAGAAAAACACACATGCACACATCACAGGTTTGTGAATGAGACGCATTGTGTTTTTGCTGCAGGATCGTTACAACAGCTCAGTTGCAGTGTGGGTCCACAGAAACCCAAGGACGGTATTTAAACAGGACTGAATGTGTGAGAATGTTGGTTTTCAGTGAGCTGCTGGTGTTTTAATGGTGTTTTTGTGCCACGTCTGGCAGCCATTCGGGTTCTCAGGTGGAGTTTAACCAGCCTTGTGTCACACTGGAAAGCTTTGCGGGGGCGGGCGAGCGGGTGAGGATGGAGGTGTGCTGACCCTGTTTCCTCTGAGAACAGAGACACCCTCTGTTTCAGCAACATCTGGACAGAATCAAACTAGGCCATACGTGGAATCAGGGAAAGAGTTCGGGAGAAAGAGAGTGGGACAGAAAGTGAGAGAGGCCTCCATTTCCTTACAAATGGCTGTCTCTGTACTATGGCCACTGTGGGTAAAGCAAAGTTCAACAGGAAATTGAATTATAAGGACTTCATGGCTGAATGCTCAACGCTCCATGTTGAGTCTGTGGAGGTATTTAAAGGTATGACAGAACGTTTTTTAACATAAATGTCAGTCTGACAAGTTAGCTGTAGTTATTGGGGGCAGATGGTGATTGTTTTCTATAATGACTCAGCTAACAGGGAACGTTCTCAGAATGTTGGCTGAATGCCGAATGTAGACGTTCTCTCAGTGTTATTTAAAAATGTTTTTGCAGTAACGTTAGTAGAACTTTTCTAACGTTATATATCAAATAGCAAAGAAACTGCTCGCAAGTTAATAGTAGAACATTTTAAAACATTACAAAATTAAAAAATGTTTGAATAACGTTCCTAGAACCAAGCAATATCGTTAAAACAATGTCTAAAAAACTGGATGTCTTGAACATTCCTAGAACAGTCAAAACAAAAATTTGTATGTGTTTGTTACTTAATGGAAACATTAGGCAAATGTTTTTACAACCTAAAATTGTTAGCTGAGAACTAGGCCACACTTGGAGAAAATGATGGAATCAGGGAAGGAGTTAGACATAGAGAGAGGGTGGGACAGAAATGAAAGAGAGAAGCCTCCATTTCCTTACAAATGGCTGTCTCTGTACTATGGCCACTGTAGGTAAAACAGAGTTCAACAGGAAATTGAATTATAAGGGCTTCATGGCTGAATGCTCAACGCTAAATGTTGAGTCTGTGGAGGTTTTTAAAGGCATGACAGAACATTTTTTTGGACATATTCTGAAAACGTTCAGTCTCTCGCATTAGCTTTAATTGGGGGCAGACGGTGATTGTTTTCTTTAATGATTTTCCAAGCATGGTGTGACAGCAAACTGAATTAGCCTTTTTTGGCTTTGCACTGCACCTTTTTATGGGATGAAAAATTTTCCCACAATCCTCGTTGTATAACATTAGCCTATACAATGGCGAGACATCACATCACGAGTGGCCTGTCATTACGAGAAGCACAATTCCCATGTTCACCGTCTCTAAATGTCAACATCTTTGGTTTTTCCACAATAACAGCTGTCAAGTTCTTTCGGAATTAGAATGTTACGTTCAACCTCCTGTTTGTCTCCTGCTGTTGTCATGGAGACCAAGATCCATAAAGCTCATTAATGGGGAGGTTTTCATAGTACATCATGTATAAATGTGAACATGACCAATCAGAATCCACATATGTATTAATGTGGATCCCGTTTACACTAGATGAATCCGGAACTGGATTGTTATTGGTTTTTATACTCATGTATTTACATACAAAAATAGCCTACACAAAAAGCATTTTGCATTATACATAACTGTAATGTTTTTGCAGTGTTATATATTAGGTAGCTACAGATATATAATGCTTACTGTTGGTTGACTATAGCATGCTATGAAAAGTTGCAGTCCACTTGAATCAGAAGTTGCAATCGACTTCTGTGTTCTGATATAATTCAAAGTGTAATGGAAAAATAGAGAGTGTGTCTTGTTTTTCTCCACTGGGAATTGATTTGCTCTAGAAATGTAGGCATTTCAAAGCTCACAGCAGACTCCTGTTGGAGGGGAGTGGTTAACGGCACTGACTCCGCCCAAACCGTCAGGCTGACGTCATCAGAGAAGGTCTGCCATTCCAGAGGGGATGTACATTTTCAAATGTTGATTAAAGATTACAAGGGCAAAAAAATTATGTGCATGGATAAATCATTTACAATAAAATTGCAATATTTCACAAAAAAATCTATAGTGTATTTGATTTAAGGGTGACTTTCAAGGGGGCCATTTTCTATACTACTACTGTATATTCTATACTGTTCTATATTTCTATAAAGAGTGGACTGGGGAGGAGCTTTGTATGGTGACAGTTCATTGTTTATTGATCTTTTATTTCAAAAGAGCAAATGGAAAATCTTTCTTTTAAAACTTGAGGAAGATATTATAGTAGCTACTGTACGAGTTAAAGGATTTATCCTCTCCTTGACATGAATGTGTGAACTCTTTTCTCTGTCCTTGTTCTCAACACTGAATGAAAACAGAAACACTTTTTCTTAATCAGCAGAAATTGTTCGCCCACAGCTGCTGCGGACCGCATGCAAAAACGACCAGGCTTGGTCCACTTTCCTTTAAATCAAAGCAAAGTAAGACACCTTTGTCTTTTGCATGCCTTTGGGCCCTCGGGCTGGCTATCTTTAATCTGATAACCTGATCAAAACCTGCCTTTCACTTTAATGGAAGACTTGGATCATCTCCCAGGACATCCTGGGAATTGTAGTCAGCACTCCTTTGACATTGCCTTTGAAAGATGTTCTTGTCCCCAGACTTCTTCTGCATGGTAAGACGATGGGATAATGAATAGCAACGTGAATTAATCCCAGTGGATACAGATTCCCAGTTGGCGATCTTGCCTTTCTCACACATGCACAACCAGAAACACCTTCTCTTTTGTGCTACTCCACTAAGCAGTTGATTGAGACACACTGTAGTCCCACAGAGGCCAATAACTGTAGCTGTAACCCAGGAGACTCCTCAGTCCTCAGCCAGGAAACCAGGAGGAAGTGACAGGAAGTTGGGAAGCAGAGTTCTTGCTAATTAATTACACGTGAGCTGGTGGGAATACGGAGCCTAATCGTAAGCCATCTCCCTCGATGAGTGTGTGTATGTGTGTGTGTACGAACATGTGTGTGTAAATAACAGACAGGTCCCTGCGAAGGGATGCAGTTAGCATAGCCATGGCTGTAGGGGTTCTGTAGCACATCTAAGCATTGCCCCAGCTAACAGGGAACGTTCTCAGAACATTGGCTAACTACTAAACATTGGTAGAACATATTTAATGTTATATATCATATATATATCAAAAAAGTTATAATTATGTTGTTAGTGGAATGTTTTTGAAAAATGTTACAGAATGTAAAAAGTTTAAATAATGTTCTTAAAACTTGAAATGTTTTTATTACTTAATGGAAACATTAGGGAAACATTCTTATGCCATAAAATTGTTAGCTGGGGTGTGTAAATAAAGGGGATGTTTGACGTAGCGTCATTCCTGATTAATCTTAGTCCTGTATGCTTACTTATTCTCCATTTATAGCTGTTAGACAGCTGATTTAAAGCTGCAATTCTGGTTTTTTTTTTGTTAAAAATGAACAAAAATCATTTATTAAGCAAGTACAGTCCAGATCAGTGTTCAACACAATGTCTAGCTTACCCTGATTTGCAATGGTAAGTTTATAATAATGATTTATAATTTAAGATTGCAGGTTAGATTTCTCGGGAAATGTCAGTTTGAATTCATTTGACTTCAGCATGCATAATGAAAAGTATGTAAAGTACCATGCAATTTGATGCTTCAAACAGAGATGGCGATAGAGAGTCAGAGTGGAGCTTCAAATGCATTTTGTTGTGTCTGATAACAAATAACTTTTACATTTCACGTTGATGAGAGATTTCATTAACTGTTTTAAGTAAAATCTAAGTAAGCACATGACAGATGTGCTTAAAAACCAAATAAGAGGATTTGTACTTTGTACTTTCATAGTCTACAGTCAGTTTTAAGGAGTATGTTTGTTTGTTCCTAGAAATGTACTTGAGTGCTCGATACTCCATTTCATTAGTACTCAAATAAATTTCCCTAAATAATACCATAGTAATGAAGTATAATTATGTAAGTATCTTACTTCCCTGGAACGATGTTACATAAGTCTGAGTACTGAGAATAAGTTGTCGTTAGTTTATTAGATAAATGTCACCCTTTAATTTCTGCTTCGGAAAGTGAAATGGAGGTTTTTCATGTTACCAAGAATCACACAAAGACAAGGAGTCCTTGGAACAGTTTAAATTAATACATGTACACCCACACCCAAATACATTGTCACACCAGTCTGTGGTGCACAGTTCTAGCACACACACACACACACGCCTGAAGGCTTGTCGCTCCACTTGTTGTGGTTGGTGTCTCATCTGTCAGTGTGCTTTGATGAGAGTTAACAATCTCCTAATTCTCACACCTATGGTCCTGAAATCTGTACCACGCAGCGCCCTGTTGTGGTACCCCACTGTGTCTGTGAGGTTGTGTGCAGGTGTCAGGTGTCTGTACAGAGACGTGTGCGTTTGGATTAAAGGTGCATGTCATTTTTCAACGTAAAGTTTTACGCAAATAGTATGAATAGAATGTGAATTGCATGAATAATAAATAGTGTATGCTTAAAATTATGTTAAAGAGATGAAAACCTTTCCATCGTTTACTCTTGCTAAAAGAAGATATTTGGAAAAATGTCTCAGTGGTTTTGTATTCATACAATGGAAGTCAATGGATGCCACTGTTGTCTGGTTACCAACATGCTTTACAATATCTTCTTTTGTTCTTCTGAAGCAAAAAAGTCATACAGGTTTGGAATGGCATGAGGCTGATTAAATGATGGAAGAATTTTCAGTTTTGGGTGAACTATCGCTTTAACTAAAGATGTCAAAACAAATATTGTGCATAAAGCAGGTCACCTCCTCATGGTGGCTGCCATGTTCCACACTGGATGAGTAGTACTGTAATGCTCACCTAACATTCTGTTTCCACTGTGATGAATAAAGAGGAAATAGTAGCAGCCATGAATGTTAATATTCATTTTTACCTCATTATCTGATCAATATTACAGACATGTGTTAACATGTTATCAAGAGTAAACAGGAATTGCAATTTATACCTATTTTACATCTCTATTTTTAAGTTTGTGTTTGTTGTAAGTGTAAGAGGTGAAGGCTTTGAATTTAGTAGTATGTTTTACCACTCTTTAATTGCTGCCTATTTGCTCAGTTTTCCTACTTTTCTCTGATGTCCAGCTTTTAGCGATTAGGTTCTGCCATGCATGTTGTTTACTGCAGCTAACAATCCTGGTCTATTTTAATGGCCCCTCTCCTCTCTCATTCTGTCTGTTCCTGGTTCTCATGGGGAAATCTTCTACTTCTAAACAGATGGAGAGACCCAGACAGACAGAGAAATGGGGAGATGGGTCCATTTTCAGCTGTTCCCTGTTCTCTCTTCGCCATAATTCTCTGTGATGAGACAGAAAGACACCATTTCAAATGGCTGCCATTTCTCAGGACACAGCGTACGCTTCAGGAGTCGCTAACTAGAGCCAGATCAGAAGATCTGGTCATCCTTTGATGTGTGATGGGCTCAAACACGGCTCTGAGTATTTGGAGACTGAGCTTAGGGGGCTCTGACTTAATGGAAGACTAAATGTACCCCGAGACACAAATTCACACATACAGTACACACTCGCTCCATCATCATAGCATTAGAGTATTGGTAACAAGATTGAAATTCCTCTTGGTTTTTATGCTGTGGTTTAAAGAGCTGCAGAGAAAGACAAGATCAGTCCTCGACTCTCTCTCTGAACTGCATCCCAGTTTTAGGTTAAAAAACATTACCCAAACGTTTACATTAAGTAACAAAAATGTTGAAAATGTTATTTATTTTGAAAGATCTAGGAACATTCAAAACATCTAGTTTTTTTAGATACTGTATTAACATTATTGCTTAATGTTATGGCTATGAGAATGTGAAGAATTCACATTAATTTCTATGGCTATGAGAATTCATTTCTGTAACGTTCACTAACTACTCAAGAATAACATGTTGGAGATATATGATATCTCCAGTATCATTGTTACTGTGTATCATTGTGTATATTTGTATATATTGTATATATGTATATAAAGTTGAATTTAATTGATATAAAACATTAAAAAAGTTCTAGTAACGTTACTGCAAGAACGTTTTTGATAACTTTGAGAGAACTTTAGCCAATGTTCTGAGAATGGATTAGAGTAGGCTATTGGTAACAAGGTTAAAATTCCTCTTGGTTTAAGGAGATGCAGTGAAAGATGAGATCAGTCCTCGACTCTCTCCGGACTGCACAGCGGTACTTCATTTTTTAAATGAGAAACTTCACAGCACAGGACTGTCAATCTTGTGAAAAACAGCCTGCTTCCTCAATTGCCCTAATTAGCATGTCAATTGATTATGTGTTCAGCCCTTCTACACTCTCATAATTCACGACAGCGCAATATCGAATCGATTCTGAGATGAATGGGCAGTTGTGTCGCGAAATGAAGTGCAGGGTAAATACATGCCACATCTTCTGTGTTTACAGGAAATAAATGCTGTAATTGTATTTTGTGTCGTTTTGCACCATTTGATAAGTGGATATAGTGTGCACACAGTGTTAGGTCAAAGCAAACAGCAATCTTTGAATGTATTATCATACATGTTGGTAAATTGCATATAGAAAACCATCTTAAAATTGGATGAACATTAGCCTTGAATTAAATTAAGCTTTTTCCTCAAGATTGTAGCTGTGGGGTAAACTGTGTCAGTGGTTTCTTAATAGTAATAGAAAGCTTTTCTATGCAGGAATTATTATTGATTCAAATAATAAAATGATTTATATTTTTGATTGCAATTTAAATGTTTTGTATATGAAAGCTATTACTTACTAGCTAATTCTAATTTATGTTCAGGTTTTTATTCAAAATGCAGATTTTTACAAGTGCTTGTCCAATGATTCATTGTACATCTTAACGCGACACAACTTACCCCTTTTAAGTCATACTTCTATGAAAATCAATTCTCTACCCCAGCTAACAAGTTAAGATTGTAAGAATGTTTCAATAGCATTTCCATTAAGTAACAAAAAATGTTACAAACGTTCCAGGAACGTTCAAAACATCCCTTTTTAGACTTTGTATTAACTTATTTCTTAATTACAAGAACATTATTCAAACATTTATCGATTTTGTAATGTTTTTAAACATTCCACTAATGACTTATGAATAGCGTATTTATATTTATGATATACAACGTTACTGCAAGAATGTTTTTGATAACTTTAAGAGAACTTTTAGAGAACATTAGTGAATGGTCTGAACACATTCCCTGTTAGCTGGGACCAGGCATAATATAAATGACAGTTTTGTCTTATCTCAGAGCTGAAACCAGCAGTATGTTCTGTAAAAGTTGGAAGCTCTAACGGCAGAGAAAGATTCGTCCCCAACAATCATCTCAACACTATAGGGCACCGCAGATGGCTCCTATTTTCTCCTTTCGTCTCTTTAGCTCTGGGAGGTGGATGCCTTTATTCAAGATGGACAGAATACGCAGAAAAAGGAGAAAATGAGAATGATGTGTCCATGACTATCTTGTCATCGTGTTGATTTATGTCTTTTGAAGAAGAACAGCAGAAAAGAATGTTCCGGGCGGTGGCACGGGGGTGCCACAACGCACAAATTCATCTCAAGGTTTCTTTCTTTTTCCTCCTGTTGAAAGAGTTTGAAGGCTGTCATCTCTCGTCAGTCGTACAAAATGATGCCTTTTCAATATGGTTCAGGGTTATGAGAGACAGCTGGAGTCATTTTTGCTTGATTTCTGTTCTCCGGGGGGACAGTGGGCGGCGTGAATAAACTCACAGCATTTAAAAAAAACAAAATAAAACAGGATAATGGAAGATGACAAACTGAGTCTTTCCTGAGTCACCCTTTGTGGTTCAGTCGAAGGTTGCACTGTGCGCAGAATACGAAGTCAACAATGTTCATATATGCTATAGATTTAAAGGGGTGGATTTTGTTATGCAGTCGTCTTTGACTCAAACTGACGGCTAATGGCATGGATTTAGCATTGTGTTTTAAGTTAGCAGTGCCATTGTAGAAATGCTTTGTTGCATTAGCAGTCAGCTAATGTTTTGCACAAGCTAAAGTTGATAGTAACAGGAAGGTTACTGAGATACAAAAAGTTATCTTGTTATTTGATCTTGAAGGATTAGTTCACACAACAATGACAGTTCTGTCATTTGCTCACCCTTCTGTCATTTCAAACCCGTATGACTTTCAAAGAAAAGTTTGAAGAATGCTAATCTTTTTTTCCATAGAATGAAAGTGAATGGTGACCGAGGCTGTCAGTCATTAGCATTCTGCTTTACATCTTCCTTTGTACTGCACAGATTAAAAGAATGTCATATGGCTTTAGAGCACAGAAGGGTTGGTGAATGGGGACGTTTGGGTTCACTGTCCCTTTAAGACATCGTCCCCATGAGGCTTCATGTAAAATTAAACAGTTTTTATTAGGCCACAGATATGACTGGAGTTCTCATCACATGAGAGCATACATCATGTTAAGCATATTTTATGAAAAGTGCTATTCATTTATTTATGTGCAAAACTTTTTTAATGAGGAAAAAATCACGGTGTGCCCCTTTAACTCCACAGTCGAGCCCAAAAGTGGCACAAGACACAGCCTGCAGTCAGTACAAACACAGTCTGTCCAGCCTTGCAGTTTTTAAAGGACAGAGCAGCTTGGCAGCTTACCGTCATTCTCTGCTGGAGCTGGCCCAGGTTCCCTGCCACGTCAGGCCTGATCACAGGAGGTTCGCCTGGGGCTGCAGGCGGGTTGGAAGGCTCAAACCGTCAAAGGGAGGGGATAGCAGACGTCCCCGGAGCCCAGGAAGGTCCGGTGAGGATAGGATCATAAGAGATACTCGCGGAAGCCAACTTGTTCATAGAGAGGACGTAGACTGGAACTGCAGTCCCCCTGGCACGACCGTGGGCATTTTGACAGGGCACCGATCTGCTCAATCTGCTTTCTGCCCAGCTAACAATTTTAGGTTGTAAAGAACGTTTCCCTAACGTATCCATTAAATAAGAAATGTTAAAAATGTTAATTTGCATGTTCCTGGAACGTTCAAAACGTCCAGTTAAAAAAGAATGTTTAAAAGATGTATTGCTTGGTTATAAAAACATTATTCAAACGTGTTTTAAATTCTGTAATGTTTTTAGAATATTTCACTAACAATTTAGGATAAATGTTTGTGATATTTATGATATATAATGTTCGAAAAGTTCTAAAAACGTTACTGCAAGAACTTTTTGATAATGTTGGCAGAACTTTTATAGAACAATGTTCTAAGAACGTTCCCTGTTAGCTGGGTAACTGTCAAAGGTAGAGGATTGCAGAAATCCCCGGAGCCCAGGAACGTGCGGTGAGGATAGAACCGTGGGCATTCTGACAGGGCACCGATCTGCTTTCAGAGCAGAGAATGAAGCTTAACTAACATGCCTATTCTGAGACCCATCAAATTCCATCCTTCTGTCTTCAGTGGCAGAATGCCAGTTTAGCACCAGGGCTGACAGACAACCCGTGACCGAGGGTGATGCTCTGTGCTATTTGTTCACAGGAGTCTGCTAACAAGTTCACAGGCCATTGAGAATTTGGTTGCTATTGAAACAAGTGCTAAATATGTTTTTGATGAGAAAATAAATTAACGATGTAAAGCAAAGCTTGTGGAAAAAAATGTAAAGGCATTTTGCACAGCAAAAACTAGGTGTTACTTCAGAGTCAGTTTAAAAATATTGTTCTAGAAGTTTTAAGATGTCTGTAGTTTTTAGCCAAGAGTGTCAGAGGGGCAAAAACGTTAATGTGTCCTAATGTGTACTGTTTTAATAGAAAACATATCAACATAGGTAAACAAACATCATGCCATTTCATGGATTCTTTAAAAAGTTAAACTGTGCAGTTATTGTGTTAAGAAGTTTTCTACTTGACTGGATCCTTAAAAATACCTTTTGTTGGTTTAACAAAATTATGTAATATTGACTTGACTGAAACCAGTTGGTATAGTTGTTACCACCTGAAGCTCATTACTAGATTATCTGATAGAAAGTCAAAGGAAAAACATTTTTACAGTATATCCAGTAGATATTGCCATTTTTCATGTTTAATACCGTCTCCTTGTCTGCTTTTGCCCCGATTTAATGCTTCTTGTAAGCCATGCGACCATCTTGAAACACATATTGGCACACAGATATACATACAGTATGTACACAGACACACACTCTGTGCAGGCTGGCAGGATGGAACACGTTTCAGCTTGGAACGCAGGAGAAACTGAGAAAAGACATTGTGATTTCTTTCTCCAGCCCGAGGTAACAAGTGTGTAACAACACTTACCTCCTAGCAGCTCTGGGCTGTTTTTTTTTTCAGTCTTTTTCATGCCGCTGTCAGAAATGACCTCAGTTTTAAGACAGCTTTAAAGGAATATTTCAGTAATGACTGTGGGAACGTTTCAGTGTTTTGAAAGTAATGTGCTCTTGACAGTTTGCCAAATGATGGATGATTAACTATCTCTGTTAGAACATGAGCTCCTGGCTACCTATACATCCAGCTAACAATTTTAGGTTGAAAAACATTTCCGTAACATTTCCAGTAAGTAACAAAAACATTAAAAAGGTGATATTTTTGAAGTTCTAGGAACGTTCAAAGCGTCCAGTTTTTTAGACGTTGTATTAACATTATTGCTTGGTTAAAAGAATGGTATTTAAACATTTTTAAAACATTCAACTAACCACTTAAGAATATTGCTTTGACATATTTAATGTTACAGAAGCATTCTACTATTGTTACTGCGAGAATGTTCTTGATAAGTTTGAGAGAACCTTTAAAGAACCTTAGACAACATTTTAAGAATGTTCCCTTTTATTATAGAGGGTTAGTTTTTTGGTAGGAAAGGTGTTCTACTAAAGAATAATGTTTAGGATATATGATATACTGTATACTTAACGTTCTGAAAATGTCCCCTATAATCATCATCTTCTTCCCTGAAAGAAAAGAATGACATCAGCCAGTGTGTAATTGTTTAATCAGAGCTCTACACGGCATGGCGGCTAAATGTAGTGTTGTGCATCCCCGCCGTGCCTGTGGGTGTAGTGTGACCTTTGACCTCTCCATGTGCTGTGGCTGCAAGCTGCTTGGGGACTCGCGTGGTCACATTCATTACGCCAGGGTGCTTAATTAGCTGTTTAACACGGTGGAGTGGACGGCAAGCTGTTCTCTCACTCACCACAGGGGGCGCTGTCTGCCTCGGCACATCCAACAGTACATTTTCCTTCTGTCATATTTATACATTTCTGTCATAGTTGTTTAGGTAGAATCTTATTTAAGAGAAGCTTGTGGACATTTTCTGTTGATCACGGAAGCAGTAATGAATGAAATGTGATGGACAAGAGCATCATGGGTGTATGCGTAGATGCATGATGCAGTACTGCACACTTTTGGCTTTTTAAAGCACAGGTGTATGGGCTTTAATAGTGGAATGATATACAGTTGCAGTAAAGCGTGTCAGATCGCAGCCGTTACTTGATTTGCGTAATTCCTTTAGTGAGTCTGGTGTTGAAACAACATTCAAGTGTGTGTGTGTGTGTAAATAAATAAAACTGTTATCATGTAGTTTATTCTTTGTTAATTCTGCGCTCTGTTTGTGTTGTCAGCCATTATTAAAACAAACCAGATTGCACTGTACTCACAAGTAAATCGGCAGATTTGCCATTAACGCTAAATGTCTGTATTTCTGTAGCGTGCAGGTGAACCAGTTGCACGTCAGCGAGGATCTGTCCCTGCTGAGAAAAACATAAAAACATAAGCTGAGAAAATGATAAGCTTAGTTTTAGCTTAGGCCAGCTAAAACTGGCCTAAGCTAGTTGCCTGGCTTAGCTGATTTAAGCTTGAAGCAACTGGTTAGACTGGTCTTCCAGCCTGGGCATGCTGGTTTTAGCTGGTATGTCAGCTGGTCTTTCAGCCTGATCAACTAAGACCTGTTTTACCAGCCCCCAAAACCCCTCTAAAACCAGCCTGCTAAACCAGCTAAAACCAGGCTGAGACTAGCTAAAACCAGCCAATAAGCTTCGGCTGATTAGCGTTATTTTTTGCAGAAGTGTTGTTTGTCGAAGTGTAAATACACAGTAGTTAATTGATTTCCTATTGGCTGTCTGTGTTAAAGCTTGTCATTGTTACAGTCGCAGATCAATGGCACATTTCACAGTGAAATCAGTTCAGCTGACAGTCCAATCAGCCACACAAAACTGCAGTTTCACATAAAGGTCAACGCAACTTAACCAACCAATCGACTGCTTTACTTACATTGCTTTCCCAGCTAACAGGGAACATTATTATAATATTGGCTAACATTCTCTAAAAGTTCCCTCAAAGACGGACTTGTAGTAAGGCTGGTAGAGATAAAAATATGAACTTTTTTTAATGTTATATATCATACAATCTAAAACGTTATTCGTTATTCTTATTATAATATTTGGAACGTTCCTAGAACTTTCAAAATAGCCTTTTAATGTTTTTTTTACTTAATGAAACATTCTTACAACTTAGGTGGGAGAGACAGACAACATTTACAACTTTGAGGAATATAGTTTTAATCTAGATATGAGTTATTGCTCACAGCAATCTCCATTTCAGAAAATGCAAATGCTGTCGTACAGTTACTCTGATAAATGAGCTCTTTATTCAGGTAGTGTTTAGTTTGCCGTTAACCTGCCAATTTTCGTAACGTTTGATCACAGGCTAGCCGCCAGTTTCCAGCTGACAACGATCCAACGTTCTCAGTGCCTCTCAAGTGCAATGCACCTGCCTGAAGGAAAACACTTCAGAGCCGGTTTCCAGGGAAAATCAAAATATCATTGTTCAATGGCTGAATAGAGGGTATAAATTTGTCATGCTGGCCCGTCAGCTCACCTCAGCAGAGTAAAATGAACACAAGAGACAGAAATATGCTTAAGGTTTGTTTATCACTCACGTATCCTACCGTCGCTAACGCCAGTGACTGTTAAACCCCATCTGATCAGAATGAAAAAGCGAGAGATTTCCTGTGGTTTTCCAAAATCTAATCCATGCTCTCTGAGTGAAGGTGCAAAAGAGTGACTGTTCATGTGTTGACGTACTCATTTGTGTTTTAGGCATTCAGAAGTATGAAGCTTGAAGTTGTGTGATGTAATAATGGCTCAAACCTGGAGGGTTAAAGGAAACAGAGTAGCTGTTTACTGTAATGACTTGGTTTCCAGGCAACAGGAGGACAACAGTGGAGACGAGAGCTGGTTTGTGTTTAGACAGTTGGAGGTCTGTAAATGACAACCCTATGACTATAAAAACACAACTCCAGAAACTTTTGTTTGTAGATAGATAGATAGATAGATAGATAGATAGATAGATAGATAGATAGATAGATAGATAGATAGATAGATAGATAGATAGATAGATAGATAGATAGATAGATAGATAGATATGTGAGCAGATAAGTGATGCATGTTAAGTATATGAAAACGTAACTCAGATATTCAGGCTGTTTAACAAGTAACACAGTACTAGTTCATAAGAAAAGTATGCTGATTATGTTCTGATTACCCCCGGCACTGGTTATAGACTTATGGCATAATTATATTTTACAACACATTTTTTTTATATATATACAAAGCATATTGCTGGTGGCGTAGTCAGTCGTCGGCATAATCCTGCTTTATAAATGATGTTTTCTTTGAGGTTTTATAACCCACTCCTATATACAATGCCAAAGATTACAGTACTGAGTGAAAGGCCAGGAATCCTGACACCCACAATGTTGTGATGAGAACAGCAAATCCCTCACTGGTGCCTCACCCGAGAATCAAACAGGCGATCTGCCAGTTCCCACCGGCGGGCACATGGGAACACATCTGAGGCCTGGCTGAATGCTTGACGGGGGACCACACCTTCATTTGTGGAGGACATGGTCTTAAGAGAGCCATTAGCCTGCAGGTAGAGAGGGACAATGGCTGTGACAGCGCTCTGCTGGGACCGGAGAACTCAATAGCGTCGCTGAATGTGCTTGTACAGTGCGGGAGAGTGTAGTGTGACAGACACGAAGGCGTGAAAAGGTAAATGAAGCTGAGCTTTGCTGTCTCCAATCATCACAGACAACACAGCTGTCAGTGGAGCGGGAGGGGAGCGCATAACTGTTATTAAATCACTTTCTGACATGCTGTGTTTGTGTGTGAGAGAGAGAGAAACTGCAAAATAGATGGCTGTAGTGGCTATTTCCAGGTGTGAGAGATGGGTATACAGATGATGGGTATACCGTCAGCTATTGGAGTGTGTGTGTGTGTTGACTGTGAGAGAGGACAGAAAGAGAGAAAGAGAGGGAGATTATGCTGAAATAATTTAAAAGAACAAAAAGCAGGACCAAGACACAACGTTACAAATTTAGAGAAATGTATCTATGGAACTGAGCTTGGCAAGCTTCTGCTGTATGATTCTTCTGTTGTGTAATAATAGAACGTATTTCTTGGTGTGAAAATTGTGTTTACAGCAGCTTTAAGGGGACTGAAAATCAGTTTTATCAGTATTATCATCTTTGGTATCCCTCGATTTGTAGATCTGTATAGATTGTGGAATTAGTCACTGTGCCAACCACATAATAACACACACACGCTTCAGTCTTTCTCAGCCAATCAGGCCCAACCTGCTGCTCTCTGCTTATCACTTAAAAGCAGCTGATCGTTTAGGAATCACTTACAGATGGTCTTTTACTGCTGTCTGATAGGATGGTTCAGATGGTTCAGGCACGGCCGTCTGTGCTGATATCCCTCATCATATGAGTGTCTCTCAATGCACCTCTGATGCAGCTGTAAATCACAGTAGCTGAGGCATTTGTGGCCAGCTGGAAATTGATTTATGATTGTGGGTTATTATCACGCTCTCAGGAAGGGAGGGGTGTGTGAGAAGGATGCGTATGTGCTGGGCTCCAGGGTGCAGGGTGTCTTGGAGTTCGGGTCAATAGGTGAGTGTCTGACAGGGTTGAAAGATGACTGTGGTCGTTATTTAGGAGTATCATTTTTAGAACTGACCCAGTTTTGAGCGCTACGATGAGCAACTCTGAAGACTCTGCTTGGAAAATCCTGTCTGTCTGTCTGTCTGTCTGTCTGTCTGTCTGTCAGATCTATTCATGTACAGTATCTCTGTAGCCATACACATCTGTCACATGCAAAATACTTCATAGCTTTATTTTGTTCTATTCCTTTCATTTGTATTCTACTCTGGTTTATTCTATTCAAACTTTTAAATAAGAGGTTTGTGAAGCATAGTGGTTAAAGATCCTGTCTGGAAACTGAAAGGTTATAGGTTCAAATCCTGCCAAAGATGGCCCATAAGCTATCACTGCATTGTGCATTTGTGCATGAAACTTAATCCAGGTTTGCTCCAGGGAGGCCTGTTCTGTAAATATATGTAATATAATATAATATGCTTTCGATACTTGCTAAATATCAAAGGCTTAAGAAAGAGAGATGAGACAAATGTAGGCTAATGCTTCTTTAGATGTGGACACTGCTGAATGTTGATATTGTAGTATTGATATAATTTTTATAGTTTCTTTTAGTAGTTTGGTCACGGAATCAAACTTCTCAGCATTTCATTTTAAGAGATCTGTGACCCAATGTGACCTGTTGGTTTTTAAAACCCACCTTTCGTCTGGATCTGAGCTTAACTGCTGCTTTAAAAACACACATTATCATATGATCTATTAGTGTGGACAACAGACAGGTACATTCATCTCTCCATCAGACTACCTGAAGAGCTTTGAGAACAGGACCAGGCATGCAGGCCAGCGTGTTGTGTGGGTCTACGAAGCATTGCTGATCAAATGTCTGACCCACATTCTCACAGTGTCCCAGAACATTTGCCTTTTGTCATTAATGTATGTAGACGGCTATTGAATTCATACAGAAAAGAGCATTATTAAGAAACCCTTATCAAAGAGCTGAGATCATTGCATACACTGTACAGAATTTCAGATAGACAGAGTGATTAAATATCCTCTGATTGTCCGTCTGTACAACCTGAATGCATGAGACAAAAGTAAGATATTACCGTTCTCACACAATATTTCTACACTTTTGGCAGCTATTATCTCTATAGGGAATTTAAAGGAAGAGTAGGTGATTTTTTTTCCAGAGACATTTTTTGTCATGATGGTTGAAAGTCTTTTCACATCGTGATAGCTGATCATTAAGCAAAGTGGTCTAATTACGTTTAGATATTTTTTGTGGAAGGTACAGGACCATAAAATGTTCATCTAATTCGGTCTGAATGCAATGACAGGATGGACTACTGTCAGACTGTGTATGTGTTCATGTGCTGGAGGAGGCATGGCTTTGGAGAATGCTCTGAAGGAAGTTTTGCTTGCTATTGCTAGCCTCTCCGAAATTACCTACCCTACCTATAATTATTAAGATTTCATGTGTTATTCGAATTTTTGAATAGAAGAGAAGGTAAACAAATTTCCTTTAATGGAATATAATAGCAAAATAGTGGAATATTAGTGAAACATTCTGATGCAAAACATTTATATTTTAGTAGATGTTTTATTAATAATGTAGCAAATTATGTACAGTTCTGTATTCAGATGTCTAAGGTTGTGAGAAAACTTGCATATACATATATGGGCATATATGCTCAATTTATGTGCTACAACAGTGATGTCACACAAACTAATTTGCATAAGAGGAGCCAAGCTTAGGTTTTAAACACTGTATAAAAATAGGTTACATCAGACACTTCCATATAGTAAAAATATCACACAGTGGAAGTCACTCACAGGTCATTGTGCCATTAAAATGAAAAATACTGGGAGGCTGTCAGTGCTGTTAAATGTGTGACCATTCAGGTTCTTAGAGTTAATCAGATCATTTATTAAAATCATGTGTTTTTGAGTATGATTAGAGGTTTTAATGATTAGCAATCAAGAAAATAAAAAGCTGCTATTAATGCAGGTGTGATAATATTTTCCATTCAACTATGCAAACACAAATACACAAAGACACACACCCGCAGACAAACCCCCCACACCCACCCACCCACCAGCGCAATCTCGCAATACAAGACATTAATCACGAAACACTCACCCTGGGGTCTGGCTGACAATATAAACACACTCAGCTGCATTAAAACCTGAGCGAGCTGGAACTGTGTGTGTGTGTGTGTGTGTGTCTGTGTGTGTGTCTGTGTCTGTGTCTGTGTGTAAGTGTGTGTGTGTGCTTAACTGTAGTTTGGAGACAAATTTGTCAAAATTTGACAAGCCTCCCTTTGGGACAGTTGGGGACGTCCTCTTTTGGAAAAAGATCCAAAATTAAACATTTTTTTTCTATTTCTATTTTCTATATAGATTATATATATTGAAATTGAAAATTCCATATTTTTGTTCACAGGAAAAATGTAATTGTCATTTTTTTGTCTGAATTGCAATTTTAAAACAGTTTTGAATAATGTGTGTGTGTGTGTACTGGTATATGTGGTTTACAAGGACACAAATACATAATGGCATGTGTATAACTATGTAAACATGGTTTCTGGGGACACTGCCTGTGTGGGTTATGGTACATGAGCTCAGAATAAAAATCATTATGTCTATGGAGAGTCCCCATAAACCACATATGGGAGTGTGTGTTTGCTTGCTTGCCAGAGCCATATTCACCACAGATATGATAAATTCCCCCAATGATCCCTAAACTTTTACATTTCGCCCTTCCCAATCTTAAATATTTAGTCATATTCCTGATGAATTTAACTGTGGCTATTTATTCACTTATATGGCCCTCATCCATAGAGAGCTTGTCTACCTTTTGAATCGATGCCCACATGTTCATGTAGGAGTATGACATTGTTATCTATGTGCTTAACTTCACATATTCAAACATCAAGTGTCCATTGAAAGAAGCAGAGCAGCACTCGTTCGTGATGGAGGCATGAATGTCTGTCTTTCCGTCTCTCAGTAAAGCAGGGCAGGGGTGGGACTTCCTCACAGCAGGAGCCAATCATAACTCTCTCTTTCTCATCCATTAGGCTGTTTGTCTGTCTGTCTCTCTCTTTGCCTCACTCTCAACACACATAAAGTCCCACAGCCACTTAAATCCACTTATATGGTGGGTGTAGTTGAATTTTGGGCATTTTGGAGTAGATTTTAAAGTGCAAAGAGGTAGTTATTGCCACTGGCCTCCTCCACGGGTTTGTGTGTGTGGGGGGGGACGAACAGTCACATATTTAGAGGTTCTGCATCCTGTTTGGATGAGAGGGAAATGTGTTGATTGTGATGTCATTGTTCTAGTTTCAATATTACATCACCTTCGCATAACATTTTTTATGCCCTTTTAGTACCCCTGTAGTTTTAAATCAGAAACTAATCAACCTTCTCTGATGATGTCAGTCTGATGGTTTGGGTGGAGCCAGAGCCGTTAACCACTCCCCTCCAACGGTAGCCTGCTGCGAGCTTTGGAACGCCTGCTTTTCTAGAGCCAATCAAGTCCCATTGGAAAAAAACAAGCCACGCCCTCCATTTTTCTTTTCCTTTAAATAATGGCAGAACACTAAAGTCTTGCAGCTTCTGTTCAGGTGGACTTGAATGGAAGGATATTCTCATTTTAAAGAATGTTGAAATATTACATTTGTCGGGACAAATGTATGGTGCACATGACACAGGCATATAATATTATGGCATCAAATATTTCTCTTTGACAGCATGACTTTATTTGACTATATATGACTGCTTGCATTATTTATAACTCGAGTCCTTGAGTCATGCATAAGATGGGATCAATAAATAGATGCCTTTTGATAACAGCTCTGGGGACGGATACCTGTCACTCATTGGCTGTAAAGTCAATTTATCAGTTTGTTAAAAATGTACCATGATCCCAGACCACTGTGTTCATCGACTAACTGTCTCAACCTGTGATGTTCTGTCTGGGGTCTGAAGCCTGAACGTCCTTCAAAAAACTCAGATCATGTTGATCCTTTTCTACATTTCATTAGTTTGACCAGACCAGAGCAACTACACAGCTAAAAAATGTAGGTTGTAAGAATGCTTCATTAATGTTTCCATTAAATAACAAAAACATTAAAAGTGTTTTTCATCCTACAACACTCTTAATCATTATAGGACCTTTTGGTACAGTAAAACCCTTGAAAAGTGTGTGTTTGAGAGATCTCATCTGTATGACTGTTTGTGTTTCTGTCATAGTGGCAGTAATAAGAAACAGAGTCTGAGCTGGTTTCTATGGTTTCTGAGGAAGCAGCTGAGGGTGCAGACTGACACTGGTAATGATTACTGACACTCATCCACACAGGAGCAAATCAGCAGGAGAAAGAGAGAGAGACAGCCTGAGACAAAGAGAGGACGACAGGCAGACAGTGAGACAGATGTGACAGTCATAACTAATGGTGGCTATACAATGTGTATATAACTTAGACAGCACAATATTGTGTTTAATGATGCATCCTGTCAGTCTATTATCCATAAGAAACCTCACTTCCTGTCTTCAAATATACTGTACACACACACATGCACTGACCTGGTTGCCTGGTTGGACAGACCCTGTTATTTACAAGGTTGCTGCATATGTGACTTGTGGCATTCTGTTTATAGAGACTGGAAATAAACAAGACTGTGTTATGTGGAATAATGAATAGAAAGAACTGCATACCTTCTGAATGACTGACAGCTTGTGGATTCCACACCTGCAGATGCCTGTTAGACATATAGAGATGTTTGTGATATAGATATAGTAGGCCATCCAGTTTGTCTGAAAATATATCCACCATCCCAAACTCATTAAAACAATAGAATTGTCTTTCTAATGAAAACATTTTCATTTTTGAAAACATACATATATACATATGTGTGTGTGTGTGTGTGTGTAACCCCTCACCCTAAATATTCCTGTAAACGTTGAGAATTTTAAAATAAACATTAGAATTAACTTTTTTTATTTTTTGGCCTTTCCCCCAATCATATATCAATGTGATTTTCACCTGCTGGACATTTTCACCAGACTGGACAAATAATCTCTTACACTTGAAGGAGACACCTAGACCAGAATATTACAGAGACTTACGGGTAAGCTGTTTTGACTTGGGGCAGTACATTGCCAGCTAGTAATCACCTTGACAAGTCTTATAAACTCATCAGAGCGCCCTAAAAAACTGCATAGCAACACTCTAGAAACCACTTAGAACATTTTAAGTACCACCCTGGCAACACCTTAGCAACCGGCCACAGCACGCTAGCATCACAATGGTGACTTTAGCGTGGCAGGCAACGCTCATGTTTTCTTCAAAAAATGTGGTTTTAACATACATTACCACAATCAATTTTTCAGTGGCTTATTAAATGAAAAATGTGAGTTGTTTAGTTTGTGTGTTAGAGAAAGAGTATAAATGCATGTTTGGTGTGTGTATATGTGAGTGTAGGTGAATTATAGTTGTGTGTGTGTTGCCAGGGTGTTAATTGGTTACGCTTCTGTGTGTGCTGGTGAGTGGGTTTAGGTTTTGTGTGTCTGCAAGTGGGTGTAGGTCATGTGTGTATGTGTTTTGGTGTGTGTGGGGGGGAGGTTAGTGGGTTACAGTTGTGTGTGTGTGTGTGTGTGTGTGTGTGTGTGTGGGTTGCTCTGTTAACACAGGCTGTATTGGCAGAACTCCAGAACTCTGGAGTCTGTGTGGTATTCTGTTCTGCTTTCTGAAATATCGATCACACCAACAGACACGCTATTTAGACAGAAAAATACAGTCATAGCATTCCTTACCAAGATACAACCTTCACAACAAAATAACTAAACAATGCTTTAATCATTTTCTTCATTTGCTAATAAAACAATTTCACATTAACAAAAATACCATGATAATTCAATGTTTCCGTTGTTGTAACACAAATCATGTCTTCAAGTCTTTTTTTAGTATAGATCCTTATTTCAAAAACTCTTTTTCCAGATCTTCTATCAACACATTTCAATTTTACGGGGACTGTCTACAGACAAAGATTTACATAATAAGCTAATCAAATTTTCTATCCCCTTCCCCTTAAACCCACCCATAAATCTAACCCTCACAGAACACTGTTCTCATTTTTTATTAAAAAACGCCATTCAGTATAATTTTTAAGCCATTTGGTTTATGAGGACACAGGAAGTGTCTACATAAACCGTGTTTACTTCGATATACACGTCATTATACACATTCGTAAACCACATATACCAGTACACACACACATTATTTCACAAACACACACTCTCCAGTATCAGTTATAGTTCTCACAAAATAACCTAATGCTTTTCTTGTCAGTATTGTTGTTGTAGCACTGAAGGTCTGGAGGGCTGTTGAATGTGAGAATGCAATGAGCATGTCAGTCTGCAGGCTAATTAGTGGGTAACTCTGTCACTGCATGTGTGACAGAACACGCATCACTGATGCATCACTGAGATCCTCTCTTATTACCTTACTGTGTGTGTATGTGAGGAAGCGAGAGAGACCGAGAAGAACCTCTTCATTTGTGATACATGCAACTTTCTTTGATACATTTTTTAATAGATCTCACTGATTTTCCCTTCGATTCTTGTCCTCCCCAATTAATCATCTTTTTTTTAATATTTTGAGTGTTTCTCATCTGATCTCTCATGCTCGCTCTTCATATTCCCCGTTGAGAATGTGCAGCCCACATTTCCAACTCATAGAGTCTG
This sequence comes from Chromobotia macracanthus, assembly GCA_036877525.1. Lineage (NCBI taxonomy): Eukaryota > Metazoa > Chordata > Actinopteri > Cypriniformes > Botiidae > Chromobotia > Chromobotia macracanthus. The sequence goes on along the minus strand of JAZGTH010000002.1, from coordinate 12,287,647 downwards.
TGCATCCCACACATGGACAGAGAGAGAGAGTGGTACGTCCCATGTGACGCATGGATCACCAGACAACCGGATCTTCCTCTTTCAAATCTGTGGGATAAAACTTTTGCATCTTCACAGGAGTTTGTGTGCATTGCTGATTAAAAACTTAGCAAAGAAACACAACCGATGCTGTACTGCATGCATGGATTTGGTTTGGTGAGAAGATTTAATATATTTATTTGTTTCTGATAGATGTCTGTAAGGCGGACTGTGCTGCCTGAGTGATATAATTTTAATCACATTCTTATGAAGTTCATGTTAAGGTTCGTTTTACTAATTCGTACTGAAATAAAACTTCTGTCAACATTTACAATTTTTAAAGAATATCGGGGACTGTCCCATGCTGAAAAATGCTAAAAATCACTATTAAGCTTCATAAATGTGGTCTGCATGATTCATGCACTTTATTACAAAGTTTTCTGAAGTCATACGATAGCTTGTGTGAGAACTGAACAAATACTGTGAAGATCATTCTGATTTGTAAATGATTCATTCTGATTTCTAAATGAATCATTTGGATGCATTGAAAAGGTCTAACTCTAAAGAGCAAGTTGTTCAACAATCAGATATTGCTGTTCCTCACATAAAGCTATCAAATGTGTTTAGAAGATCTGAAATAGAGTCGTACAGACCGTTATCACGTTTCTTTTGTCTTTTTGAAGCTTAACCGCCCCGTACCTTCGTTTACATTATGTGAAAAGAATGGGCAGAAAATTGACTTTAAAATTGACTAGTGTTCCACGGAAGAGAACAAAGTCGTGTTGGAGAGTAAGAAATGATAGAATCCTGTTTTTGGTGGTCTGTTCCTTTAAATAAAGCTTTATAAATCCACCCCACACACACTTACACAAATACAGACATACAGACACACCATCCCCATCTTAGTCCGTCTGACGCCCACGAGGCCCCCCCTGCTGCGTCTTCCTCCTGTGAGCTCGGCTCTTGGTTTCTGAAGCCAGTGGGAGGCTCTTTCATCTCCCTCTTACTGGCGGGCACTGCAGTGCCAGTCTGGCATAATCGTCCTGGCTCTGACATTTTAGCATCTCTTTTAGCAAGTCTGTTATTTCTCTCCACCTGATGTCTCACTGTCTAGCTCCATCTCACCCGCTGGGTGACAGCTTAGCTACCCAATAGTTTTCCAATCTCGTTTATCTGTGCATGCTCTACTTTTGGCCATTAAAGACGTGTCACACTCGGTTTAATCTTATTGATGACGAACACCATTGGTTATCATCTGTCACATGACTGATTGTGATAAGGCAAGCTGGAATATGCTGAAACACAAACGATATTTGAGGGCTATGGTGAAGGGCAAGATTTAGGGCAATTTAAAAATGTCTGTTTTTCAGACAAAACTAACATATAGAAGAGGGCTTTAGAGGACTCAAATTTAGGTTGTAAGAATGTTTCTCTGTTTCCATGAAGTAACAAAAGCATTACAAATGTTATTTTGAAAGTTCTAGGAACGTTCAAGACGTCCAGTTTCTTAGACGTCATTGCGGATGTCAATAGTGTTTTTAATATATATATAATGCAAAAAACATGTTCTACTAATGTAACTGCCAAAACATTTTTTGATCATTGCGACAGAACAGGGAATATATATTGTACAATACCTTTAAATAACAAATAATTCTAGTGAAAAAATGTTTTTACTGTATTGGAGTGTCTTCAGACAGACCTTCAATTTGACTAACCCACAAAGTTTAACCCTAAGAAACACATGCTGTCTCACAGTAGCCTACACTTGTTTATCATTTTACTGCCTGAAAACCCTCATAACCAGCTGTTTGTTTGTGTGCGATGAAATCTTTCATTCACAGCTGCAGAAATGGTATTTAAAACCATCTTCCGAACCAGAGATCTCTTTAGCCTGCTATCTTTATCCTGTGAAAGCTTTAAACAAGCCCACGGTATTGCAGTGTCTCTACTACACGCAGACTAACACATTCGTACTTTCACAACCACAGTGGAAGCTTGAAAAGTCTTAAACAGCCCAGTAAAGCCGCACCCTGCATACTGTGGGATGCAGCAGGAAGGATGAATTAAATGATGAGGAATTAACCTACTGTGGGAAAGTTACGCTCTCATAATGACTTTTTTCTTTTGACTAAAAATATCTTCAGTCAGAAAGACTTGCGTTGCGTATTTAATACACAAATATTCAAAAAATGTGAACAATTTTTAATGTTTTGGATCTAATTTGGCTTTTTACAATTATTTATGAATTATTGGCATGTTATTTTGCAAGCCACTTATTAACATAAAAATAAACATTAAAATATTCTATGATGTCAAAGACAAAAGGTAAAATAAACTCAATTAACTCATTTTAATAAAATGCTTTTATTGTTGGGAATAACGCAAGATTAAGTCATTGCTCGGCGAGGGGTTAATATTTAGTTTACATGAGATGTCAGAAGTTAATGTAGATATTTATACCCTGTTTTGAAATTGTAATAATATCATACCAGTATTATTAAAGCCTGTAATTTCATGAAAGAGGATGGAAAGTTTTATAGACAAATCATGTAATAGCACAAAAAGAGGTTCATAAAAACCATAGCTAAAACTTAGATGTTTGTGCCATTGTTGTTCCACCAAAAATGATGTCACTTCTTGGAGGAGGTTGTCATGAAGGAACTGCCTTTGGTTAGTGGAGGGGACATTACAAAAGACTGACAGAATGGAGAGTGATGTGGAGGACAATCTGATAAATTCATCACTAACTGAAACAATATTTCCGGGAAAACATGTTTAGTTTGAATCTTAATTATTGAAGAGACAAATAAAAAATGTCTTATTTCAGAAGTTCATGCATAGCCCATGGTGGCATGGAGAAAATAGACTCAATCCTACTCAATGCTACTGTGTGTTCACTGGTTCATTGGTATGAAAGGAAACTATGATGATTTCCAGCTATATGAATCTGTTCTGCGTGGCAGGAAGGAACCTTCTACCCAGCTAACAGGGAATAATGTTCTCTAGGTTTTCTAAAAATTCTTTAAAAGTTATTTTAAAAAGTTCTTCCAGTAACGTTAGAACATGAAAACATGTTTTTAAACATTATTTATATATATATATATATATATATAATATAACAAATCAAAATGTTTAGTTACTGAAATGTTTCAAAAATGTTACAGAAGTAAAAAAGGTTAAAAAGCGTTTTATAACCAAGCAAAATACTAAAATACTGGATTTTTTAAACATTCCTATAACTTCCAAAATAACATTTTTAACATTTACGTAGTTCCTTAATGGAAAGGTTAAGGAAATGTTCTTACAACCTAAAATTGTTGTAAATTGTCTCTAAATACATTTGCAGAGTACTGGTCCTGTCTCCTAACAAACCTTCCTGTAGATCAGATCTCTCCCCGCGGACCAATCACGGCCTGGCTCTGCAGTACAGGGATGAGCTCCATCTATGCAAGGTGCTTGTGATGGAAACATCGGAGAACACATGGGTTTTCTCCCTGGAATTTCACGACTGGCTGTATTATTAAAGAGGGTTGGCAAACAACAGCAGTTAAAACATCCTGAGATGTGGAGATGGCCGCGTTTGGAGCTGATCCACCCAGACCACAGCACTAGTATGTATAAATCAAAGCTTAGCTTTATTGGTATTAAACACAGTACCACCCACAACACATTGTGTAATCAGCTCAAGGGTTTTGAATACTTGGCAGAATAAGGTCTTTTGTGTACTGAGGTCTGATGTATCACACCATGCATTTATGCATTTGGCAGAAGCTTTATCCAAAGCAACTTGTTGTGCACTCAAGTTATACATTTTATCACTACACGTAATCTGTGAGAATCAAACTCAGGATCTTTGTGTCGCTAGCACCAACAGGAACTCATTACAACCGTGCATGTTCTTGAACTTATACGTACACTGTAAAAAAAAAAATTCTGCCTTAAATGTTTAAGTTTAATCAATTTGGTTTCACAAGACATTTCAACTTACTCTTTGTAATCTTGACTGCTGTGGAGTTGAGGTAACTTATAAGAAATAACATTGCTGAACCTATTTTTTTATGTTATACCAGTTAGGATTTAAAATCTTAAGTTTTTCTTACAGTGTATTCATGTGTAAATCATGGCTGATTTAAAGCAGTAGGGCTGATTTGTTCAGAATGGGCAACAGATAATAAAGTTATAGTTCACCCCAAAATTAAAATTCTGCCATTTATATAGTCACTTTTAAACCATTAAGCTTTCTTTCTTTTGTGACACACAATAAAAATTATGGTTACACTTTATTTTCTGACTGTCCACTTTAGACATACTAACTATAAGTAACTTTATAAGTTACTTACAATACAGTAAATAATGTTAACTAACTCTCATTGGTGTTAGTGGAATTAGTTGACATGTACTTGAAACATTACTTGCAGTCAGTCAATGTCAAAGTAAATATCAAATTAAAGTGTTAGTAGATACTAAGCAGACAGTCTACTAGTTCTCTAATGACTGGTAGTTGACATTTGTTTCAATGTTACCAGTTTTTCATACACTGCAAGTGACTAGGGATTGAGGCCGTCGGTCACTGACATTGTGACCTAACGTCCTTGTCCCACAGTTTTGGAACAATATGAGAGTGAGTAAATAATGATAAAAATTTTTATTTTTGGGTGAACTATCCCTTCAAGAGGCTAACCTTTGTGTGTGTGTAATGAAAACAGTTAAACTGTTTGTTTGTGTACGTGTGGGTGGGTTCGAGTATAAATGTTGTTTATCTGTCCTATGGCCCAGTAGCATCTGGAACAGGAGACCAACCAATGAACTGACTTCATGTTTGTAGTCATTCCCCAGGGAGATTAAAAGAACTACATTTCCCATATACTTAGTCCTCACTGTAATTCTGTTTGCCAGCCCGGACATCCAGTCACAAAGAGGGTCAACTGGAATCGACTAGTGCTGGTCCCCTGAGGTCCCCTGATCCAATAATGGCATTGCAGTTCAACGGCACGTTATAAAAACTCTGTACTCCTCCCAGCTGTTCTATAGCAGCATTTATCGTTCCAACAAGAAACATCTGTCTAGTCAAAACAGCATGCTGTTTGACTCCTTTTATTGTAAACAAAAAGGGCAGAGGTCTGACTGCAATTTAACACAAACCATATTAGCCAATTTACATTAATCAAGTGACATATTACTGCTGAATTCATTTGTTTTGTACTGTATGAAACTGCTGTGTTTTAATAGACAATTTAGGTTTTATGAGCCTAAATTGCAATTTCAGCATTTTGCAACTACACAAACATGTAAATTAAGAGCCGGTAAAATGTATAAACATGGAAATTTTAGGAGGTTATATTACCTTCACCAGGTCTTTTAACTGCCATTTTCCTGCATACGTAATGAGTTCATTTGCATATTTTAAACAGGTAAAGTCACAATAAAAAATGGTTTGGTCGTTTTCATAATTTTAGCCTCTTGACTGGTATTACCTCCATTTAAATTTTGCTCTGCTTCCTGACCCACTTTTAGGTTGTAAAAACGTTTCCCCAGCATTTCCATTAAGTAACCAAAACATTCAGAATGTTATTTAGATGTTATTTAGATGTTGTTATTGCTTGGTTTTAAGATTGTTATTCAAACACATTTTAATTCTGTAATGTTTTTAAAACGTTCCACTAACAAATAATAACGCTTTTGATATATATGATATATAACGTTAAAAAAACAAGAACGCTTTTTGATAACTTTGAAAGAACGCTTAGCCATCATTCTGAGAATGTTCCCTTTTAGCTGGGGAGATATTAATTGCATTGATACAATGTCTTGTTTCAGACACTTACATGTAACTTATATACTGTTTTGTATGTTTGTATCATGAAAGGAAACTATACAATACTGCAAACACAATGCTCTATAAATGTAATCTGAACAAAAGATTTTTTCTTACATTGTATTGCAGTTTGGCTTTGTTAACATAAATCTGTATGAGAGACGGAAGGACATGAAAATATGCTTTAAAGTCATAATCGCTGAAGTCATGTCTAAAAGGGATAGTTCACCCAAAAATGCAAATGTTCCCCTCATTTACTCACCCACGTCATTCCAAACCTGTATGACTTTTTTCTGTGAAACACAAATGTTTTCAGAAATGTCTCAGTGGTTTTTTGTCCATACAATGGACAAAAAATGTACATCAAAAAATATTCTTTGGTTTTTCTTAGAAGCTATAAAGTCATACAGAATTGGAATGACATGAGGGTGAGTAAATGATGGAGGAACTTTAATTTTTGATTCCTTAAAAACCATGGGACACTCAGCACCAAACGCATATTACGTAGATACATTATTTGCTTCATTGTTTGCTTCTGTTTTTCTTTTTCACTGCAACAGAAATGACAAACGAAACAAACGGCATCTGGACAAACAACTTTATTTTTGATTATGGGTCTATACACTGTACATCCTGACGCTGCAGTATATAAGCCAACTATCAACTCTAGTCTCATAGAGCTGTCTATCTTACATTATATAGTCCTTGTGAAGAGTCTAAGAAGATCTAAGAGGGAGAAATTGGCCAGATCAAACTGTATAAGCTGCGTTGGTAGAAGAAAGCGTACATTAATCTCTTACATAAAAATAATTTCAAGAGTTGCAAAGTTTATAGTATATTGTTATAGCAGCAGTGAAGGGCTAAGACGATATATATCAGGATGGAATAAAGAACAGATTGTTAAAACAAGAATGCGGATGTCTGATTCAACCAGAATTGATATATTTGATATTTAGTTTTTAACGAAAAACATTGATAACTGAGAAATGCATTTATCATAAAGGTTCGACTGAACATTGTTATCGTTTTTTATAGCACAAAAAAATGGAGAATAAAGTTGTGAACAGGTTTGCATTGGGAATACAACATTTAAAGGTATTGTTTTTAAAACATTTTCTTTTCGTTTTTAAAAACACAACGTAAAATATAACAACCATTATGTAAGGTTTTTCTCATTCTGGAAAAAAAAGAAAAAGAAACACAAATATACATTTATGATACAGTTGTTGTAAAATAAAAAGAAACCAGCTATATACATGGGTGAAATTGTATTATACCATCAAACTGGATAATTCTGCTCAATAATCAGTGATGTTGTTATTGCTGTATTGTAGCTTCTTTTGTTAGCAAAAAATGGCTCTTTTAGAAAAACATCCACATTTTTCATATAATATTGGGAGCGAAGGAGCCTCTTGTGAACATTGTCTCCCTTTTATTCATAGAAAACTGTGAACAAAGTAAACTACACGTATCAATTTGCGTGTAAAAACAACTACAAAACAACCTCATCTGAATTTTTTAAACGCTTGTTTTATATAAACGCACAATCTCTCGCTACTGTTGTTTAAGATGCTGCGCTTCTTTTAGACCCCGTTTAATATCTTTACCAAAATGGTAGCTAAATCATTTCAACAGCTCTTTTTACATCTATAGCAAAAGTAACCTTCTCTTAAATATATTTTATTTTTTAAAAACAGAGAAGAGTTTATTTATCGACGTACATTTGAAAGCTATCTTACTGTAAGATTTAAATTCTTCTTTACCAGTGGCAATTGGAGCATTACATTCTGCTATGCATCTTGTTTATTCGTTCATTTTTTTAAAGAAAATGTCAAAGGAATACTGACAAACTGGCATTAAAACCTATCAAATAAGCTGTGGCTTGCCCTTAAGCAATGATAGTCAAGTTCATTCTGGCAAAACGGGGGTGACAGTGCAAATGGGCTGGCCCGCTCTGGCCACCTGACTGCAGTCTGAAGCAGGTCAATGCAACTTACAGCAGGCCAGCATGGAAACAGGCCCCTCTGGAACCCCAAGGGCCAAAAAACAGGCACTTGAGGGTGTCCAGCATTACATATGCACATAAGGTTTGTATTTAGCTCAAGAGTAATGCCGGTCAATTGTGTATGTTTGTGTTGTTTTTAAGAGTTCTTCAACTTTGAAATTTATGTTTAAGAGGGTTTGTTTTCCTTTTTGTTAAGAAAAGACTAAAATAGCTTTATATTGCATAACACAATAAAAAAATTACAAATACAGTTTTAATGCCCAACAATGAATATATGAATGGCAGACTTTTTCTTAAAATTCCATGCATATGAAAGAAATTACAAAGCTTGCTATTGAAAGAAGGAACGTAAGACAAGCAATAAAATATTCACATAATCGGAAAAAACGTTTGTTATAACAACAAGAACGACGAAATGAAAGAGCCAAAACGTTACGTACATTCTGATTGCATTGTACCCAATGTATATAAATCACGTATAAAATATATGTCTCAGCTAAGTTTGTGAGCGTTTAAACATTTACTAAACCAGCTAAAGTTCGTTCTCATCTCGTTTGTACACAGTAATTCGCTCTAGCTCACAGCACAACATATTTTAGCCAAGAGAAGCACCTGCATTGTTATTTAAACTCCCTTTGCTGGATGTGTGTTTGACGCCTCTTCGTTCTGCACGGTTTTAATTTGATTCGGAACCGTTCAAAACACGTAGGAATCCAGAACAGTAACAATAACACTTTAGCAACGATTATACTCATATATCGATAACTATGATAAATGTGGAATTAAAGTCGGATCGGGCGGACAGTTCTGTGGGATCCGTCCACGTTTTCGGCAAGCAAGCAGGTAAAACCTTTTTCTCTTTTAAATTCTTGTGTTTTATTTACAATAGTTTGTCTTAAACACATGATTACATTGCATTTATTAGAACTGCATATAATTAACAAAAAAACGTTTATTTCGATTTTATACTTAGGAATACTAAACTCTCTGAGATAAATGTGTGGGAGAGTGTGGGAGCGTAATGCGTTTAGACAGTATTTTGTAACGACAAAGTGCGATTCATTATAAACAAAGCGAAAAGAAATCATATTTTTATGATATTTACATATTTTAATTTACTTAAAAAGAACAATTTGTGGTTCTTGATCACATGACACCTCCAGCCCTAGAAGCCGAATCGTTTTTTGCGTTTGTTTTCTTCCTAAAATGGCCGCCCACTATCAGCTGGGCCAATTCACTGCACCTCTGCCCACGGGAAAGCACTGTACTCTGTGTGTGTGTGAGAGACGGCTGTGGCTACAACGAGAACAAATACAAACCCCCACATATCTAACAGAGAAAAGGAGCCACAAATCTCTGGTTCCACACAGACACCAAACTCATCGCTAAGCGCATGTTCTTACAATACGTTGCCAGGTCTGACCATCAACGCACACAAAGTGACATCAAATGTTTGGGTGTGCGCGTACATGTGTTAATCCCAGCTAAGGGGGGAAGATTTGTTTACCAGTAAACAAAAGTTCGTCTGAGTTGATCGTAACACTTGAGTACAAATATCTCTCCCCTTTCCACAGAGCTGTACTTCTCCACATCTGTCTCTCCACAGCCCTTCAGTGCTCTCCTCTCCAGTATCTCTCCACCATCGATACCTTTCTGTACGTGTCTGTTTGTCTCCATGTCTAACGAGGGCTTCTTTTAACCAGCGTGATATAAGAGGGATTTCATTCTCTTTTTCAACATGTACATTTTTGGGAGGAATATTGAGTCTTTTCTCATTGGGGACAGACAGCATGCCCTGAAGGTCATCTTATGAACCGCTGTGTAAAATTTCTCATCATCATCAATTTATGATAAAAAAGTCTTTATTTATAAATGTATTCAGTTTCAGGCACCGTTAGCTTTTGTGCTGTTGGCTTTTTCCTTTCCAAATCAAGATTTTGCATTTTTGTTTTCCTTTTCGTGTCTGGTCGGAGGTTCGATGCATTTCAGTGCTCTCAGTGTAACATTTTGTGTCTCAAGTCAATTACCCTCAACAAAAGTTCCAGAATAGCTCAGATTTGCTTCAGTTTTGCACTGGCTAGGAACAGGTTGGGCGGGGTTCACCCGCATGCTAGCTGACATGATTGGGTGGCAGGTGCTGTCAATCAGGGCGGTGTTGATATGGATTGGGCGGAGTCAAGAGACAAGGATTAGTTGTTGGAGTCTTTGGCGAGTGGGGGTGGCGGTTCTTTGCCGTTCTTGCTGGGGTTTTTGGGCCAAAGTTGCTCTTGTAGCTCTTTGACCACTCTCTCCAGGTGCTCCCTGGCCTCCCGTTCCTGCATCAGATCGGCCCTCAGCTGCTCTCGATCCGCTTCTGCATGCTGTAGTTTCACCTGCAGGTCCTCAATCTGAAAACACACCGTATAGACATGATGTTAACAAGGTGCATGAGAGCATATGCGTGTCTGTTAGTATTTCTCTGTATATTTCCCAGTGTATTTCTCTGCTCAAGTACGATGGTTACCACGCTAACTGGGAACCACGCTCTCTGTTCCTAGAACTTGCAAAGAAGCATTTTATGCTTTTTTGTTACATTAATATAAACGTTAGGGAAATGTTCTTATAACCAAAAAATGTTAGCTTGTTGCATTATAAAGATCTCATTTTTGTTAGATAACACTGCTCTGATTTTTTAAAAGTGAATTATATCATCTGATACATTTGCCCCCTTCTTGAATATTGTTGATACTGAGTTATATATTTTAATATATGTTTGCTCTCTTAAACAGCCTAAAAGCTGTTTTACTAATAGCTTGTTTTGTAGCTTATTACCTACTTTTGCAAGTCTCTTTTACATAACAAGCAGTCTGTAGTTCAGGAAGCTACAGTTTCATAGTAGCTTCCTCAACACTGACACACACACACAAACATCGCCAGACAAACATCTCAGTGCTGTCTCTCTCTTCTTGTTTAGTCTGAAGCACACCTCCCTGAAAGGAAGTAACCCAATTTCCTTCTGAGAAATGAAACGTATCTCACATCAGATTTGCAGGGCCACACCCAGTCTGAGAGCTTAGCTGAATGTGTATGGGTGGGGTGTCATGTTGCATGCGTCCTTGCATACACAATGTAGATTACTTTTCGTCCGCCAAATGCTTAATTATCCAAAGCCACTTGCTGTACATTTTTAATGCAAAGATCGGTTACCAGCACATTTTTGTTTGCTTTATTCTGAATGTGTGTGGATGTTTTTACAGATATTTTCGCAGATTTTTTAATAATGTAAAATCAAGTTTTTCCTGTTTTCCAAAATGTTCTACACTGTTTTTCTTACATCTCTGCAGTTTTGCTCTTAAATGCATTTAAATGCAAGTTGTGTAAAGCACAACGCAGAATTGTGCAATGCGCTAGAGATAAAACTGAACAGAATGTGCTTGATCCCACCTGCGCGGAGTACTTGGCTCGCAGGCGGCCGGCCTCACAGCCCTTGTCACACACTCGCAGCTGTCTGGCCTGCTCCAGCTCTCTCTTCAGACGTATGCGCGACTCGTTCGCCTCCCTCATCTTCCTCTCGCTTTCGGCGCGCAGGCGCTCGATTTCCTTGCGCAGATTTCTTTTAGCCTCAGTCGCCTCGCGGAGTTTCTCTTTCTTGGCGACTCGCAGAAACTCCAGCTCCTGTGGGGACAGGAAAGAGGAACTGATGATCACTCGCTCATGCCCTGTTCACCACCGGTATTAGCATCTGACTCTGATGATCAAATCTACATTTACAGTTATACATTTGGCAAACACTTTTATCCAAAGTGACTTACAGTACATTCACAGTATACAATGTATCAGTATGTGTATAATCTTGGAATCAAACCCACAAACTTTTGCGCTGCTGACGCAGTGAGCTAACACACAAGCGGTCTCAGCTTTTACTCTTACTGCATACTGATATCAGGCATGTACTTGTATAGGCATGTACTTGTACATGTAGCTCATGTACATGTACTGTTCCTGTAGCTCAGCTGGTAGAGCATTACGTTAGCAACGCAAAGGTTGTGGGTTTGATTCACAGGGGAGCACATGTACTGATTAAAACTGTATACCCCAAACACGCTGTAAGTCGCTTTGGATGAAAGCGTCAACCAAATGCATAAATGTAATTGTACTTTTCAATATTTTTTGGATCAGGCATTTATTTTCTTGCACAGTACAGGCTGTACAGTATAATGTAAGAGTGTGTGTGTATGGTCTTGTTTTTCTACCATTGAGGGGACCAAAAGTTTTGGTAAAAGTCACACACACCTACATTGTCTGGTTCCCACGAGGGAAACTATTTATCAAACATACTAAATGATAATTTTTTTGAAAATGTACAAATGCAAAAAAATGCTTGTACAGTATAAGTCATTATGTAAAGTCCCCACAAAGCATAGAAATGTGTGTGTGTGTGTGTGTGTACCTGCTGAAGGCTTCGTTTGGCCTGCAAAGCAGATCCTAGTTTCTCTTCCTGTTTGACCCTCATCTTCACAATCTCATGCAGAAACTTCTCCTTCGACTCTTTGGAGTCCAGACCGTTGTCCAACGCCTGCCTTAATGTCTCCAGCTCTGACTCCAGGTTAGTCATGCCGTGTCCCTCTGCTGCAGATACCAAGGGGCCCTCAGGGGCCATGCTGGCTGGCGTCAGGACCGCTGGAACAGTGGCTCCGGGGCCAGAGGGAGAGCTCAAGTCTTTAGCGGAGCTCGAGGATGTAAAGGATGGAGATGAGAGAGATGAAAGGGAGGATGTGACTGGAATAAAATGTGGAGAAGAGAAAGTGTAAGTGGTTATCTGAGGTTCTGATTGGAGGAACAGACTGGTTAAGCTTCACTGGTTTGTATTTCAGCAGCAGTAGGATCACTTTTCTTAAGCACCTGTAAACCACACAAGTCGTCCTTTACAATGAGCCGTGTGGAATCAGGAAGGACAGAAACGTTATTGATTTTCTGCCGCGTTCACACAAGAGCTTTAAGAGTTCTAATCCACTTCACTCCAGAGCGCTCAAGGTTGACTGATAATAAACTGTGTGAAAAATGAAGTGTGAACTCGATCCTAATGTATTTAAATCAGCGGCATAATCAGATGTTTCAGTTCCCCCTCCAACAAGTGCCCTAATTACAAGAACGTTCTTAATACCTTAAGTTAACCTCTATTGACATACTGCAGTATTACAGACAATAAAAAACAAGCACATTATATTTACAGTAACATATTACAAATTTACAGTAGAAGACTACAAAGCAAGGCACAAGGTTTTAATTTTGTTGTGTACTTATACACCTTGTTGTGTAAAGCAGTCTTAATCATCCATATAGCAGTTTAAATGTATGTTTACCTGAATTACCAGCTTTACCTGGTTGTAATAAGAGTAGATGACTGCACATACTGTAACTTCACACGGCTAGTAAGTGATTTTATCACACTAGTTTTATTTTAGTGGAATGCGTTATACATTTGTTACTGTAAACACAAAGGAGTCTGTGTTTTTTTTAAGGTTATTGACATCATGGGACAGATGCTGTAACTAGAGATTAGAACCTGTTTTGAATCCAGAACATTCTTCTAATAAGTTGGTACAGTCCCTTCACTTACATTCTTCACGGCTCTCCACTTCCACCTCTACGTCAGAGTCTCGCTCCTCCTGAGAGGGCGGCAGCGGCTTAACGGCAGTGGCCGAGGGGCACGGCTGTGGGCTGGGGTGAGTCTCGCCTGTCAGTCTCCTCTTTCTCCCGCGGCTGGCACCTTCACTTTCTGCACCGTGAGGGTGCGAGGTGCTGGGGGCGGAGGGAGATGCCTGCCCCCCTTTCTGGAGGGGCGTCAGGGCGACGTTGGGGGCCACAGCACTCTCCAGACTCTTGTAATTGTAAAAGCTGTGGGAGACATTGGGAGGTGAGCGAACAGACCATGATTTACAGTGATAGTCATAAATCACAAATGATGCAGAGACCTACACATTTAAAGGAACAGTACACCAAAAATTCAAAATATTTTCTCACCCTCATGTCATTCTAAACCTGATAAACCCATCTGTTCTTCACAAAAAGTGTATCATATGGCTTTGAAATAATGCACAATTCATAAACATGACTTAAATGATACTTATGGTGCTGTTTGGAGCTTGAGAGCTTCAGTCAGCTTTTAAAAATGTATGTTTTGATTCAAGGAAGAAAAAAGTCACACAGGTTTGGAACAACATACGGATGAACAAATAATAGCAGAATTTCCATTTTCGGGTCAACTTTGCCTTTAAAACACCCCAAAAGAGTTTTGGACCTCTGTATTATGGTGCTTGTGTAATGGTGTTACCTAACATCCCTCATCTTAAAGAGTTTGAGTGATTTAAAATAATCCAAACCAAATGGCAGGTTGACAGGAAAAAAGCATCTCTTCAGCCCACAAACGAAGGGTGGGGAGAGAACAGCGAACTGTTTTGAGTGGTTTCAGAGAAACCGCCGATCAGGGCCTTGATGAGGTGACTCACCCAAACCTTCTCCAGTTATGATGGCATAGTTAAAACCACATATATCTGAGCAAACAACAGCCACTGAGCTTGCATCATGCTTCTCTGTGCTGAAGATTCAAACCTTCTGCTGACTTGCTTAAACCACAACCAAGCATGACTAACAAGCTGGTTTTATGCACACACAACTGAACAGATACACACCCTTTCTTATGGTTACCGATACAATTTTCGTGCGCTGCATCATTTGTACCTTGATGATTGCACAATTGTTGAGATAAAAAAATGTGCTGCTAGAAAACACTGGCTTTATTTAGAGATCTCAGTGTTTTGAGGTTTTTTTTAGCTGATTCTTAGTGCTGTTGGAAGTGTTGTACAGTCAGCTGGTCATTACCGCAACAAAAACCAACAGCTGAATGCAAAGCAATGGGGGTTTGTTTAGAGTAAGACTTTTGACTTTTTTGTTTAAATCATTACACTTTTACATAGTTACCGATCACATAAATAAAGACTTATTAGGGATTAATTTGAGTTTGACTTATTTTACTATGTAAAGAGGCCGCACACACATAAACCAGCCCAGCCCAGAAGATCAGTTGCCTGAGCCAATGACCAATTAATAAGTTTTGCTTTCAGCATAAAAAAATTGTTGACAAATACTGACCAATCAGAATGAAGTATTTCTGAGCAGCATGAAATAATCATTATCGTTTACCTGTCACGTAGCAGGTTAGCATGTCTGCCAACTCCCTCCTTGTCATTAACAGAGATGTTTGGGGACCATGGCCTGAATGCAGAGGGTCTCTGTCTTGGCTGGATGCAACTGAGCCCCTGTACGAGAGAGAGAGTGGTAACAGAAGTTGTTAATAGAAATTAATATACATTCAAGTAGAGAATTGTTCATGTGATCAGAGGCCATCTGCACGCAAACATGAGAAATAATGTTATGAAATGCACACAAAATGTCTCTTAAATCGAATGGAGATCAAGACGAAATAAACTTGAAAAATGACCGATCCTCAGAGCACTACAAGTACACTGAGGTCGCTGTGTCTTGCTTGAAATCGAAGCTGAGCTATAGCCTATTTCCAGGCTCTTTTCATTTTAGGAGAATTGATTTTTCAAAAGAACATCATCAGTTATTTTGGGTTGAGATCTCATTTCAGAAGAACCCGATTCTCTGTGACAAGAAAAAGTTGCTTGGCTCCAAAAATCCTCGTCGGAAAGACCAAATGCCAGATTCGCACACAGGCTTGTGTATTATTAATAAATATATGATAATATGAACTCTGTACGCTCTAATCATTTGTATCCTTTCATATTGAAAAGCTCTTTAACCTTATTGGCTGATGCAGAGAGGGATCGTAGCCAATCAGGTTGCTTGTCTTTGTCTCCTGAGGGCGACAGTGCTGGTAAATCATCATGTTTGGACTTCTTGGCAGGAATGGGATCAGAAGCCTAGAGAGAGATGGGAAAAGGAAAAAGGATGAGTATTGCCCATAAAACATCCGGCCCACGTGAATTCATTATCATTCTGATTGGTTACATTTCATGTTCTTGTGTTTAGAGTGCAGCATTGGGTGCATTGAGTGCAAAATTGTGCCGCCCAGTCAGGGGCCCTACAGCTCTTGTGCAGTACAGTACAGTACAGTAAAGCAAGATCAATGAGATCAACAGATGGACAGATAAAATGAGAGCTCAGCCACAGGGCGTCTATCGCCCCAGCATTAAAACATGAACCAGAGGAGACAGGTGCAAAATGGAGGTATGTGACTAAAACTGTAAAAAAACAAAAAAAAAAAAAAAACAAAAAAACAAAAATATATATATATATATATATATATATATATATATGAATTTTGTGTTTCGTTACAGCCCTAACATAAGATCATGGGTGTGTATGTTTGCCAGAAGGAAAAGTCGAATGCATTGTTTAAATGCTTAATACAATGACAGAGGCATCTGCTTTATGTTGCCATGTGAGCATGCAAGCATACATATAGAGGTAAAAATGTAAAGCTATATTTTAAAGTAGTGATATCTATACAACAATTCTGCACAAGAAGGCAAAACCGTCTGCAGCATTGTAGTCAACACACAGCAATTATTTCTGTCCAACCAAAGTTCGAACTTAGTATGAGCTAAGAGGCACAATTATATAAATTGCAGCCTGTTTCCATTGCAGTGACCCAGTCTGGTGCCCTATCTGGCCCAGCAGGGGTGTCTGGGTAAGATGCTTCCAACTGGGTTGCATAGAGTCTGACAGTTTGACACAGTTAGCCAATCATCAGACGAGAAAGCTAGAACGGCCTGTTTTTTTTGCAATCTATAACTGGAGGCACAAAATATCTACTGTAGTAATTTTATACATTTTTGAGGAGATGCAGCTGAAAAAACAATTTCTTTCAGGTCTCAGAGTGACAACAACATTCACGCAAAACAACAAGCTGTGCGTGGACCAGGCCCCGCGATGTTTGAATACATAAACGATTGCATCACGTATGACCTCATTTGGCAGGCGTTCTGATTGGGCGTGGTGAACTTCCAGCAACAGAGGGATCAGATTATCTGATCCCAAATCCAGCCACTTGACACGTGCCTGTGTTTATTCATGGATCACACTGCCAACGTAATGGCGTCCTAATCTGGACTCGAGGTGGGTCGGTTCGGTGCCCTAGTGCACCATTTAGGTCACGGTACACGATGAAGAAAGCTCAGATTGAGGAAAAGATTCAGATGGGAAGGCGTAAGGTCCATTTGGAGGGTGTGGAAAGAGCCGGTTCAGTTTGAAATCAAGTGGGAATTGATTTTCTGATTGCACAACTCATTCCATCTGTCTGAAATTTTCATCGGGCTGATGCGTGTTTTGGAAACGTTAAAAATCTGCATGAACTGATTAAATTCATACCTTGAGTGTTTGAAGTTGCTTTAGAAATGCATCTGGCAAATGCATTAAAATTCTTAGGGTCAACTAATAATCATCCATATAAGACCAGAACATGTGTGATTGTAGAAGAGAATCATGCTGGCTGTGGACAGCTGGACACCCATTGCATAGTTAGGCCAGAATTAATAAGAGATACTTGAATGTTTCTTATCCTTATTCTACTTTGTTTCCCCAAGTGAGAATTTATATATCAGTCAGTCTGTCGGTCTCTCGTCTGGACAGTCGTTGCTTCCTTTTTTGTGTCTGACAGGCGACAAGACTTAACAAAAAATGCATGTTATTGTGCAAGATAAGTGCAGATTTTTAAGATAAAAAGGTGTTGTGTTGTAATCTTTCAAACTGTAATGAAAGCCGCAAAGGCAGTTTTGCATTGATTGTTAAGCCCCTCCCCTTTTAACTCTCCATTAAACAATGTGCTGAGGAGTTGTGCACATACCCGCCTGTGCAGCGTGACAGGAAAGGATGCTACAGACAGTCATCCAAAGCTCTCTAAGACAGGCAGACAGGAAATCACACCTCTCGATAAGACGCAGGACTCAGCAGCATGCGAGAGACATACATAGATCTGAGCTTAGCTTTCAAAAATGCACAAATATACAATTGCTCTTAGTTTGGCCTTTCTGGGGAATCTAACACATTTTGCTCATCATGCTGTCCTTAGTGGTGGTTGACTAAAAGTGTGACGCACACATACACACACACATACACAAAAGAGTGCACAGGACAGACAAGTTTCTGCAGAGCAGTTTAGAACTGCAGGTGTCTAAGGGCGGGGTGAACTGTTGGCACACACACGAGCACACACACACACACACACACACACACACACACACATAAGCTGCCTTGCACGTTGGTGTGAGAACTGAGGAAAGGTTTGTGTGTGGTTTCGATAACACGTTCTAGGGCTTTTGTCACTTGCTGGAGGGATAACAAAGGAAATGTTTTTCGAAGGGCTGAGCACCCACACAAACGTTTGCTTCTTGCCACATTACGCACAATTTACCGACCAAACAAGAGTTGCTAAATTGTCTTTTCTGTCTCTCTGTCCAGTCCATGTTTCCTGTGACACAGATTGCAGGATTTCCCTCCCAAACAAGTAATCACGCTCCAAATCACAAACGTGATAACTGACAGAAACTTCCTGTTGTGACGCTGGCAATGTAAACATGGTCTTTAGGTCTCGAGGATATTGCAGATGTTTAAAAAAGCAATATACTGCACCAGACAGTTAATGCATATTTAGATCTAGTTTTTGCAAACTTGGTGACTGCCATGTTGTAGCTTGTTCCTGTGGACCTTACGTTCTCCTGGTCTTCACAGGCATGTTTGATTGCTATTTTTGACTGCATTCATCATCTACTCACCCTCATGTAATTCCAAACACGTATGACTTTTCTGCTGCTGAGGAACACAAAAGAAGATATTTTGAGGTATGTTAGTAACCAAACAACAGTGGCACCCATTGACTTTTATTATATTGACACAAAACCACTGAGACATTTCTCAAATAATTTTCTTTTTGTGTTCCACAGTAGATGAAAAGTCATAGAGGTTTGGAATGACATGAGGGTGAGTAACTGATGGTAAGATTTTTATTTTTGGGGTAACTGTCCCTTTAACCATGAGAACTTTGTGTGACGACCTGTGCCCACACTGGCACGAACGCAAAAGGAGCAAACCAGTTTTGCGATTGTGAGTGTCAAAGCGTGTAAGTGATACTCCACCCTCTCTCTGACCTAAACATGGCCTCCCTCTTGAGCTGAGCTACAGGCCTCAGCCGGAAGGGAGGAACTTCCTGTAAAACTAGCAGAGCGCCACTCTCTCTCTCTGCATCTCTTGCTGTCTTCAAATGGGCTATCATATTTCTCACCAGGCAGTGACCACAGAAACCCTCAGTCTACCAGAGTACGTGTGAGTTTCCCATCCACAGGTGTCAGACTGCACGTGAACTACAGTGGCACAATTGACATCAGTTGATCACTGTCATATATAACATATAGAAAGTTTAACACTCGACCAACATTTTAAAGTCGACCAACATGAATGTGTATAGATATGTACATCCGTACATTTAAAGCTAGAAGTGAATTAAAATTTTAGGGTTTTGCTGTGCAATTAAAGCATCGCCACAAAAAATATCAAAACTCAAAAAATAAATCTAAATAAAGCTACTATAAAGTTAACTTTCACAGGTTAGTTGACTATCGTGACTTATTCCTAGTTTGTTCATTCTGCTAAGTGTGAACAATTAAATTTTCTCTGTAAAGGGATATGTTTCGACTGGTGAAGAAGACACGTTGTCCTCAGAAAAATCCAGAGTGGATTTTGGGAGGCAGAGGTGTAAAGTCAAACGGTGGAAAACATCATGCTCTTTCTCTCTCTCATGTGTCGAGTGGTGAGACAGGCTCTCTGGGCGAGTACCCATCTCATTAGTAATGTAGTGTCTGTACGCCACCCTGCTAGACAAAACACCTCCCTAACTATGCCAGCACACATGTACAGATGTTTAAGGCTTTTTCTCACCAGACTATCGGATGTTTAGACTATCACGTTGTGACTCCTGTGACATTAGGCTACATTAAAGCATGCTTGTTCACCTGCAGATTCTGTTCACATAGAATCTGGTTTCAGATAAGAATAGAGAAACTGTGACCTCATATAGCACGCTGTTATTCTGAAGCTGCCTACTTATTTGAAATCAGATCAGATGAACTGTAAAGCAGACAAAAACACACGTTACATTTTCTAAATATAAAATATTTAAATATTTTTTGCTGTCTTTAAAGCTGCAATTCACAACTTTTGCCTCTCTACTGACATCTCTGTTTGAAATCTAAAATGGCAGGTTGCTTTGCATACTTTTCATTATGTCTGTTGAAGTCAAATTAAGCAAAACTGACATTTCCTGGGAAATTTGGCCCCAACCGCTTACATTATACATCATTATTATAAACTTACTGTTGTGAAACACCATTGTGAACACGGATCTGTCATGTACTTGCTTAATAATTGATTTTTATTCATGTTTAATCCAAAAATGTTACAGACTGCAGCTTTAAAGTAATGTATTATAATTGTTATAAGCTAAATATTTGTATATATTTAAGATAATTGAAGATAAGTACAACCAATCACTGCGATTTATCCCTAGCACCTAAAATAACAGTACATCAGAGGCTGGGCTATTTTTAGCACTTAGATTGCATGGTGGGTAACAGTCTCTTGCCTCACGCAGTTGGACAAAGGTCTCGGCTGAGGACCTGAGGTCTGTCATTACTGTCATTAACGTCTGTGGTGTGTGTGTTGAGGTTGGGCTTCCAGGAAGAGTCCAGTGACTCTAGACATAACAACGCCGCACAACACTCACAATACGCACAAGTACACCACAATAAGGCAAAGCAATGGCGCTAAATAAAGACCATGTCTTCAAAACGCACACGCATGGCCCAACACAGGCTCACACACAAGTACACACTCACAACCACAAAACAGCACACCACACTGCCGCACACACAGGAAAACTTCAAAAGTGAGGCGCTCTGTGCAGCTGTTTGCTTTCATATTCATCTAGACACACACACATAAACCTGGTGTTGTCTAAACTTGGTCACACCAAAAAGAAGGGATAGGGTTCCACTTCCTCTTCCAAATTTGCTTTGGCAACAACTTGTGTGGGAACGGAGTAGGTCCTGTTCCCCTCGGACACACGGGGGGCAAGTCCACAGTGCAGAAAAGATGGCACTTGTCCTGCTTTCTCTACGACTGTCATCACACAGCTCGCTGTAGTCAAAACGCAAACGTTTCTGCAACGTTTCTATCTGCAAAACAAACTTTATTCAAAGTTAGAACCTGCCCACGCAAGCGATCGAGCAGCTCGAAGCTAAGCTGATGAAAGATATATATATATATCTATATCTATATCTATATATATATATATATATATATATATAGATAGATAGATAGATAGATAGATAGATAGATAGATAGATAGATAGATAGATAAAATGACGGCGGGGTAAGAGAGAGAGAGAGCCCTAGGGGACAAGGGGAGGAAAGAAAGAAATCCGGAGAGAGAGATAAAACTATGACTCATTTACTCTCAAAGTTAAAAGCATCTAAGAGCAAGATAATCACATTTCAATGTTTTTCAAAAGTTGCTGAAATCTCTTAGGCTGGACTCTAATGGAAGCTTATTGATCTCTGTGTATGTGTGTGTTCACAACTGTTGCTTTACCTTACCTCACGTCACCAAAAGCCAGATCTCTAATCTCTTGTTCTGTCAATGACTGTAGGGGTTCACCCGAAACGTAATGTTTTTATTACAGCTTGTATCCAATACAATGACACAAGTCTTAAATTTGAGCGACTGTAAGCGTTTCACGTCACCGAGCCTCTCTCCGTGGTAAGACGGTGGGGCTTTTCGGGTTTTGCAGATGCCAGTTGTTTCTACCAAAGTTCAAATGCAGTGACAGTTTGAAGCGCCTCAGGAGAAAAGCCTCTTTCAGCCAAGACTCGTTTTTTCCCCTCTCCCTTCTTTTCTCGCTCTCTTTTTAATGACTGCCTTTCAGCACTGTCAAAAGAACCGCCCGTCATGAGCGCGCTCATAAAAATATTCAGAGAGCCTCACCGAAAAATTCCAGCGTTTATGACCTCATAAAGTCAACCGTGGTGAGATGGAAAGAGTCCGAGAGAGATTTCTCTCATTCTTCACATGAAGGGAAGAAAGAGAGACTGAGGGAGGGAGAGAGGAAAGAGAGAGAGAGCAGGAGAAAGATGGCAGGGCTGTTTGGTTGATGGACATGATCTGCTAGCCAGAGCCACAGCACATATCAATAACTGTGGATTTTGTGTGTGTGTGTGTGTGTGAAGTGAATCTGTATGTATATGCAGGCATGTATGTGTTGTTTCCAGACAGATGGCCTAGGATGGAGGTCACATACACACACACACACACACACACACACACACATTTTGGTGCTCTGTATTACTTTGGGGCAGTGGAACACTACACGGTATTTCTGTAGTCTTTGTAGAGTCCAACGCACATGTTTCTACATGTGAGGGGTAGAGAGAAGCGCCAAAACAAACACATATACGCGCACAAAATAGGAAACATGCTCAGAGGCCTACACACAATCATTGTGGGAGATTATGAGGTCGCTGGGACAAGCTCATGAAAGAAATGGAAGAAAAAAAGAGGAGAAGGGAAATAAAAGAGTGATCGATTCATAGATGTGTGTGCATGTGTGTGCGTGTGCGTGTCATTGACTAATAAGCCCTAAACTAGCCAGTTCAGAAAAGAATATGTGTGGATCATCTTTTTGACTTTGAAATCTAGTTATTGCTGTATATTATCTGATATATTATATTATCTATTCAGGTATTATTATCTTTATCACTCTTTTCCCTTTCTCTTTTGGTCAGAGAGTCCTAGAACTTAGTTGGTGTCACATTAACAATATAATTTATTTCCTGAAGAACGCATCAAACCATTGTCTTCCCCCTTCAAAAATTCGGTATATTTTAGAAACCCCTGAGAGATGAGATCTTTTTTTAACTCTCATTTGTGATAAGTCATTTCCTGTAAGCAGGAAGTATAAAAAACATGACTAACAGCGGTTGAGTGTCTCTCCATCTGTTTCGTAATATTTCACTTTTTGAAGTTACACCAAAATACTTGCAGTCAACACAAATTGAGAAATCAATGGTCCGTTTACATCCGACTTTGGGGTAAACAAAAAAATCAAATAAAACTAAACAAATGGCCTAATTTTTCCGGCTTGTGGCCCAACGAAACAATTGTGTTATTAATAAAGAAATGATTTGGAAGGGAAGGTTAAAAATAGCAAAGACAGGGAATGGGACACAACAGGAAAAACTCGAACGACCCCACCTCCTGAGCTAAATTGTGCAATGTATTTTCCCATTTTGCTGCGTCTAGTCGGAACTTATAGGGACGTGTCGGTCATTACCGGCTTAGAGTCATGAAAGCATTCGGAAGTGTTATGGAAACCCGGGACCGTTATGGAAAGTGGAAGACCGCTAGGGAACGGTTGGAACAATGCCTGGCCTCTGTTCCTGACGGTGACCTGCTCGAACCCGAGCGCCACACATACGGGATGCGGCACAGGGGTGTGAGTGGGTTTTAATTAGCCTGAGCGCTCTTGTTCCACAGCGGCAGGAAGTAGAGACTGAAATAGAGAGCTACTATTAACAGCAGGTCTGATTATAGAAGCGATGAGCCGCCACATAACCAGCCTGCCCAGCACCCAGCAGTCTCCTGAACAGGGTCGGAAAAGAAGAGCAGAGATTTCTGGTGGAAAGTACAGCTGTTAAAGAGAGAGAGAGAAAGAGAGAGAGATGACCATTCCTCCTTAGCAGCTGCACTTTCCAATAGAATATTCTGTGCTTCTCTTTCCACTGTCTCCCATAGCAACTGCAAAGCTGTATCTGAATAACAGAACAAAGACTTCTTTCCTTACTTTTCTTCCTCTATTTTTTCCTTGTTTTGCAGCACAGAGATTCAGATCCAGTCCGAGACCTTTAAAGGGACAGTACACCCAAACACGAACATGCTGTCTTATAACTCACACTTGTGTCCCTTTAAAATCCATACAAAGTCCATACTGTTTGTGCACTTTGTTCCATATCTCTTAAGCCACATGAGAGAAACAGACCATTTTAGAGCTTGACACCGGTGTTCACTGTGAGCTGCAAAATGATTCTTCAGGGGTTTCTACTTAGTGTGCTCCATAGAACAAATAATAGCATGAGGGTTTTAAAGTGACATGAGGATGAAGAATAATGACAGCGTCTGCTCTGTGAGGGGTGAACGAGGTGCCAGTGCTGGACTGAGGTCTCATGGTGGTGTGAATGTGGGCCAGTGACCTGGCTGGGGGGCGGAGACACCGATCATTCTGATGTCACCAGCAGGCCAGGCTGATTTAGCATGTTAATGCCAGGTTCATTTACAGCCTGGCTCCAGTCTGCGGCAAATTAATGGGAGATGGCCCCAGTCTAACCCAATCACAGCTGACCCAGACAGTGCTCCACTAATGTAGCTCTCTCTCTCTAGTTGCACGCACACACACAATTTTAGTTTCCGCCTTTGTTAACAGTTAGTGCAACAGTAATGTGCCTCACTCCAAGTTGTCTTCAGGCTATCATAAGCACTAACGTTTGCTAAACACCATCTATCTACCTCTCGGCTCACCAAAATTACCATTTCAAGGAAGTACCCATGTAACAGGGAATGCTCTCAGAACATTGGCTAATGTTCTCTAAAAGGTCTCTTAAGTTATCAAAAAGTTTCTTTCAGTTAAGCGAGTAGAATTTTTTTAATGTTATATGTCATATATCTACAATATTCTTAAGTTGTTAGTGAACGTTTTAAAAAAGTTACTTAATTAAAATATGTTTGATTAATGTTCTTATAATAAAGCAATAATGTTGAGACAATGTCTACAAAACTGGATGTTCCTAGAACATTCAAAGCAACATTGTCAGCGCTGTTGTTACCCAATGGTAACGTTAGGGAAATGTTCTAACAACCTAAAATTGTTAGCTGGGTAAGTGGTTAAATTACAACAGTAAATCCCAAACTAACAGTCATGGCATGTTCTGCTCTAAAACAGACAGACAAATCCTCTGTCAAAAAGCCATGCAAAAGGGATTCCTCTCAGCATGGCTTCATATCACCACAGTTTGGTGGCGGCTGCTGCAAATCACAGCCAAGTCCAGACAGAATGAATGAATAAAAGCTTTCCTATTTAAAAGGAAATGGGTCATCATGGGTGGAAAAGGCGTTCCATAGATGTGAGGAGAAAGAAAGCGTAATTCTTTCACAACAAACAAAAAAATTCTGCTTTTGATGTGACACAGGGAGAAAAACACCAGCATGTATCTTATAATCAGAAACATACTGGAAAGAGGTTTGGGGGAATTTGAGCTTTAATATAAGTAAAACTTTACATATTGCTGCACTTTTCCTGTATGCTTTTTTTTATTTGGCACCATATTTAGATTTACGATTCGATTAAAAGATTCAGGTTTAATTTTCATCACAAAATATAATTTATCCAAAAAATAATGCTGTCTGAATACACATCAAAAATAAGGTGTTCTGTGCAGCTGTTAGCTTGCATATTCAGCATTTGATTTTTTCTCACTGTCTTTCTGGCTCTCATATATAGGGCTTTCGTGGAGGCATGTCTGTAGGTGTTTTGGTGTGCGTATCAAATCAATAACGAATGTCTCTGTGCACAAAGCAAACCAATTCTAATTGATTGGAAATGGAGCCGTTAGCATTGATTCTATCTTTACATTGACTGCTAGTTAGAAGAGCTGAAGGAAACCAGGCCAATCCAAAAACACCCCAGATGGTGGCTGGATAGACTGTATGTGGAACCTGAGCACTATACCCTAGAATCCCTGGTGGCTGTACAGCTAAATCCCTCAGACACACAAATGAACCGAACCACGCTGTGTGAATTGTGTGTGCGTTGGCGGCTTGTCCCTTAATCTGGAAAGAACATCTTCCAGGGGCAGATGGGATTATAATCCACCCGTATTAGTTCCCCCAACCCAAACAGACAGCCTTTTAAATAAGTATCTTAGAACCATAATCCAAACCCTTACTAACACCCATGAGACCCAGTTCAAAATGCAGACATTTGAAACGAGCCCGTCTGATGTTGTTTTGTTTAATCAAAGAAAGAAAACAAGAATAGAAAAAAGTGGCTTAATCTTTACTGTATGAAATGTAATGTTGATGTATAATGTAATGTTGATCTAGCTAATAATTTTAGGTTTTAAGAACATTTCGCTTAAGTTTTCATTAAGAAAAAGTTAAACGTTAAAAACATTATTTTAGGTTAGGTTTTATTTAGGTTAGCAAACGTTCCAACAATGTTTCCTGTTAGCTGGGACAGCATTTGACAGCACAACTGTGCTTTGACCCTGTGCTCCAAGATGAACAACTTAAGGACCATTTTTAATGGAACTTTAAACCCAACACGTCGCCAACTCCGGTCAGCTGAGCAGCGTCTGAGTTTCTGCTGACGTCTACAGACACACACACACACACACACACTTGACATCCAGAGAGTGCCATAATATTAGCATCTCAAAGCAGGAGGTCTTTCTTCTCCAAACGGAGGACTGGAAAGTGTGCCAGAAAGAGTGACAGAGAGAGAGAGAGAGGGCGGAAAGAGAGGAAAGCGCAGAAAGGGGACATGGGAAAAAATGACTCTAATGTGCCCAAATGCCCTGTCCTACTTCTGTCAAACAATGCTAATGCCTGTCTACTGCCAGTCAGCGAACTGCTGTCACACCATTCAGCACCATTTTAGGGAGGGCATTCCTACGGCGTGCTATTTTTTAAATTTTTTTAATTGTCAGATGGACGTCTGTGGTCTGTGAAACACGAATGTTGCTTTTTCAAGACTCCGGGTCAAGTTAAAAATAGTTCAATAATTGTTAACCAGCTCAGCCCTTGGATATCAATTTTAAACCAGCGGACCAATCAAAAGAAGACTTGAGCATATTTAGTGTCTATGTATGAACCGTATTTGTCCAAGTCGAAGTAATCAAACATTATCGACCTACAAGCAGACAGGAAATTCAGTTCGGCCTGAGAAAGTCTGATTCTGATTCAGCTGAAATGTACCACTTGAGTTTTATGGATTCTCTTGGTGCTGATAGTGTGGCATGTTGTTAAGAGTGGTCAACACACACACACACACAAATGCACGCTATAAGTGGAGTGTGACGTTAACACACTCTGTCCTACACTGCTCAGTTCATGCTTTGCCCTCTTCAAACTGGCAATCAATTATCAGTCTAGCCAGAGCAAGGGCAGAGCACATGAGGCCTGGGTGATTGTGTGTGTGTGTGTGTGTGTGTGTGTGTGTGGTCCTGGTATTTACTATGTGTTTCCACAAGTATAATAATACCAGTACATTTTGACCTTGTGGGGACATTTTTTGGTCCCAATGAGGAAACAAGCTTATAAATCCTTTTTGAAAGTCTAAAATAGCAGAAGGTTTTCTGTGATTAGGTTTAAGGGTTCGGTTAGTGTAGGGGGGTAGAAGACACAATTGGTACAGTATAAAAACCATTACGTCTATGAAATGTTTCTATACAACACGAAAACCTGTGTGTGTCTTTTTGTGCTTTTGTGTGTGTGTGAATCTTGGCAGCTCGTGTGTGTGTGTGTGTGTGAATCTTGGCAGCTTGGGCAACTTTGTGTGTGTGTGTGTGAATCTTGGCAGCTCGGGCAACTTTGTGCATGTGTGTGTGTGTGTGCGCGTGTGTGTCTGCACATGTTATGTGGTTAAAGTCAAAAGCAGCACCTGCTGCTCTTTAGCTAGCACATTACAGGACTGCAACTTGAGACAGATCAGACTTCAAATGCTGACAAATGCACCACAAACCCATATACATATATACACATATACACACTCAACCCACAAACCAGATTTATTATTTATGTTTCTTTTTTTGTTTATTGGATCGTAATTGGATGCTGAGATGCATTTAAAGCACCATATCTATCCCTAATTCAGGTATTAGGAAAACATAAGGCATAGCACACACTCAGTTTTAGGTTGTAAGAATGTTTCAATAACGTTACTACAACATCTAAAAAACTGGATGTTTTAAAATAACATTGTTACTTACAACCTGAATTTGCTGGGATCCGTGTGATGCATGTGTATGGTTTACGATGGGGCCTTCAGAGTATCTGTGTAAAACAGCCGTTTCACTGATGGCATCTCTTAAAAAACAGAGTGACCACAGCACTGATGGAAGGACCAGGTGTCAAACTGATAAACAGTAAAAACTGAAATAAAGTGATAAAGGAAGAGGTGCAAGAACAACTGAGAGCTGTGAGATTGAGTGCAAAGGGCCCATAGGTGCTGTAAAAGGCAGGGCCTCTAAAAACCCAGGGGTGAAGTTGGGGTCGAGCTCTCTCTCTGTTTAGGTGGGTTCACTCGGAGGTGAGTGACCAGTCCTGAGTCGTAAACAGTCTGAAGTTTACAGCCATAATCCGGTTGTTCTGCCCCCTGCCCCCCAACCTCTCTAATCAGGCTGAAGAAAGCAAGGACACTATAAACTCCATGTGGTGAGGGGGGACAACTGCTCGCCAAAGCCAGGTCAGGGCAAGTCAGAGGGGGCACGAGGAGTTCAACTGCCCTGCGCTCAGACTGCATGGAGATCATAAATGTAGCTTTGTCTCTCCCTGGTTTCTCAAGATAAATTCA
The DNA here is from genome assembly GCA_036877525.1 of Chromobotia macracanthus. Classification (NCBI taxonomy): domain Eukaryota; kingdom Metazoa; phylum Chordata; class Actinopteri; order Cypriniformes; family Botiidae; genus Chromobotia; species Chromobotia macracanthus. The sequence continues at coordinate 12,259,128 of JAZGTH010000002.1, read as the reverse complement.
TTTGGTAAACATTGTTGCGCTGATCAAACAACATCCCAGCTAACAGGGAATGTTCTCAGAATGTTGGCTACTGTTGTCTAAAAGTTTAAAAGCATTATTGGGGTAACATTCGTAGAACATTTTTTAACATTATATATCATATATCAAAAACATTATTCTTTTGTTGTTAGTGGAACGTTTTAACAGAACGTACTTAGGTCTAAAAACTGGATGTTTTGAACATTCCTAGAACATTCCAAATAACATTTTTATTTGGAACATGTAACATGTTTTAGTTACTTAATAGAAATGTTGGGGAAACGTTCTTACAACCTGAAATTGTCAGCTGGATATTATATATGGAATTATACAGATTTGCCATTTGTAAGTTTATTTCCCAAAAATTCACTTTCAAAACATTGCTCTGTTTGTTTTTAGCATCCCAAACAGTGTGCCAAAGTGACCATCACTTCGAACCAATCGTGTGAGTTTGGGGCGGGTCTTTCTGTTATGGCTAACCAAGGGAATCCATTTGATGGCACAGAAATTGCATACTTTGGTTTTAAATAAATTAGGTAAATAAAAAGTAGTTGAAAAACTTGGCTAATGGGACAAATTAAAAAGACGGGTAAAGAGAAACGGATGTAAAGAAAAGAGAAAGCAGAGCGGTCCGGGGTCACAGAAGATCTTAATTCCATCTGGTCCATATCAAAACAAACATGAAGGGTGTGAGATATACACTAATGTTCCCATCTTTGATGAGTAGAGGTGTCAAAGGAATAACAGAGAAAGAGAGAGAGAGAAGCAAAAAGACAGGATGTTGTGGTTAAGAAAGAAAAAATAGGAAGGGAAAAAGCTTGGCACTTTCCTCACTGGAGTTGGTCTTAATTAAAAAGGATTGGTTTTATGTGACTGCCGGAGGGGAGAGACAATTTACTGCAAACATGTTCAGACAGACTGAAAGAAAGTGAGCTAGAGAGAGAGAGAGAGAGGAAAAAAAGGAAAATATCTAGGTCTGGGTGGTTCTGTTTAATCTCACATTTATCGCTGGTTATAGACACTGAATGAACATGTTTTTATGTAGGCAAATGTGGGGGCAGCCACAAAGCTTCGTCACAAATTTGCTATTGCAGGCAGAAAACTTTCATTAGAGTTTAGCTTTGTTCAGTTTTTGTTTTAGATGGTTTATAAAAGGCACTCAGATGTAATCGTAGATTACGATAACTCTGGCATTAGTGCATTATCTGTTTGCCATTATCTACAGTAACACCCAAGTTAAAAACAAACCCAGCCAACAAGGAACATTTTCATAACATTGGCTAACATTCTCTAAAAGTTCTCTCAAAACATTCTTGCAGCAAAATTAACTGAACGTTTGTTTAAGATAATATATCATATATATCAAAAATGTTATTTATAAGTAGTTAGAAGAATGTTTTAAATTGTTACCGTATTAAAACAATGTTTGAGTCATGTTCTTATAATGTTATTATAACCAATAACGTTAATTCAATGTCTAAAAAACTAGAGCTTGTGATATAAACAGTCTAGCCAACTTTCAATTAGTTGATTCATTTCTACCACTGTATGATATATACTGTCATCGTCTACCATCAAATATCACATACCTCCTCTTCAGGATTTATGACACCAACTAAATCAGTCTGACTTTAAATGTTGCATGTTCACACACCGGCAACAAACCCAACAGTCATCATGACTAACAGAGACATCACTGGATTATTAATGATCACTCATGTACATCATTTTGATTTGAGAGGAACCATCTTAAGTCTACTTGTCTTCACACCCAAGTTTGATCTTGCTAAAGCAGGGCAATAACACTACATAATGTCTAACAGGGAACGTTCTCTAAACATTCTCTAAGAGATCAAAAATGTTATTAAGTAGTTATTGGAATGTTTTATTAACAAGAATTTTTAAAAATAACATTAAATGAAATCATGTTAATACAACGTCTAAAAATGGAATGTCTTGAACATTTCTAGAAGTTTCAAAATAAATGTTTTAATGTTTTTGCTACTTAATGGAAGTGTTAGGAAAACGTTCTTACAGCCTAAAATTGTTAGATGGGATTGCACCATAATTCCAAAGACACTCACCTTTCTCGCAAACCGTTTAGTGCAGAGACAGGAAAGTGACAATTTCCTCAGCAAGAACAAGCTGTAGAACAATCTCACGTATTTGTGTGTGTGTGTGTGTGTGTGCCAACAGCAATGGCAGAAAGAGCAATTTTGCTAAAGAATGTCTAAACGCAGCAAAGTCTGTCTGACACTATAACAGCAGATAATAAGGAAGCAGTGACCTTGTTCTCACCCCATCAGAAAACACATTTCGGTTATTTATTCACTTCATCCATTTTGCGTTCCTCAAACACAGAACAGCTCCATTTAAAAGCAGTGTGATCTTTCGTAAGTTTTTTTGGCATGGAATTGCATAAATTGCTACGTAGATAAATAAAAAGGTCTTAATGCGGAACCAAAAAAATCTGCACAAAAGAGTTACATGAAAATGGTATGTATGCAAATTAACGCCTGCTTGCTGTGTGTGAACGCATCGAATATGGGTTGATATTATTCTGTGGTCTAACTAGGCACAACGTGATAAATTGACAAGCAATTAAAGCTTTCTCTTGCCTGTTAATCTAATTCTTTGTTGCTATTTTGGTTGTGTCATGCTGAGTAGCCCTGCCCACTGTTGGATTTAATTGGTCCAATCTCTTATTCCACACAACTGTAAATTAAACATCAAATATGTTCAGGTGGGCAGTGATTGTATGATTAAGTGCAGTATTTTAATGTTTATCAGTGCTGAATTCGCTAAACCCGTATTCTTATATTTATAGATACAGCCCTCACAGCAACATGTCTCTTTAAAACATCGAACAAAGACTCTTCACCAATCTGAAAAAGATCTCGATCGTGCTTCTTTCCAGACTAAACTATTTTAACCTTCCCATCATACACACACACACATGCACTAGACTAAACTTCGAAGTAAAGTCAGAACGGCAACGTTATCCAGGCTGTGATCTTAATCCATTGACCGTAAACATAAGGGTCTATACACATATCCACAAGTGTATTTTGAAAGCAATTCTCCCATGTGTCCGAGAAAATCGAATCCTGCCAAATCTACAGTGCCACTTATGTTACCATAGCAATGGCCAACACAGTGCATTACAAACAGTGGTCATCAGTGTGTGTGTGTGTGTGTGTGTAAAGAGATTTGTGCCCTGTTTGCTGTAGCAGTCAGGGTTAACAGTGCCGTCAAAGGGAGTGCCAGAATTCTGTGTGTGTGCGTAGGTGTGTGAGCTTGTCTGGTTCACGCATGAGTGTGCATGCATGTTTGTGTGCACACAAGCGTAGATGTGTGCGAGCTTGTCTGGTGCATGCATACATGCGCATGTGTGCAGTCTGTTGGTGTGCAGCTGCCTCTAAAGCTAGGCACAGTCATGTTCCCAGCTAATTGGACGTTTTGAACATTTAAAAAAAACATTTTCTAAGTTTTTCTTCTTTAATGGAAACATTAGGCAAACATTCTCACAACCTAGAACTTTTAGATGGGTTGGCAGCGCTCAGGTGCCACTGCATACCTGAGCGCACCTGAGGCCTAAGACGACGATCTGATAGCAGGTGTGCAAGTACAGACACGAAGCTGGAAATTCCTTTCCCTCGTTCACAAACCCCACCAGAAAAAAGGGACAGGCCTCTATGAAGTACTGAGGCGTGTCTGACTGTACATCTGTGTGTCTGCGTGTTTGTTTAATGTAAATCTGCCTTTCGAAAGTCCTCAGCAAGGCAGAACGAAAGCTTAGAATCTGACTGAATAGGAAACAAAAAAACACCCTTACAAAATCACCAACCCACCCACACACACATGCACAAGCATTCACACACACATTCATCCGAACCGATAGTGACATGCTCTAACCCCCCCAAATCCCCCCTAAATTGAAAAACCTACACTAAAACTAATTTCCTACTCTAGGAGATGAGTGACTTGACACACACACACACACACACACACACACACTAAAGCACACAGTAATTATGAAAGTGCCCTGGGTTCTAGAGCGTTGCTCTCTTTAAAAGTTGACCTTTGCCTCAGTTCAATCTGTCGAATAAAACGCAAAGCATCAATCATCTATCTCTCAAAGCTCTGTCTCTTCTTTTCTCTCTCTCCCTCTCTGCTAATGGGTCTCATCCCTCATTCATGAAGACAGACAGGAGCGAGTTGTAACTCACCTCATAAAAGAGACAGATAGCGCGTCATACGCAGAGCATATGAGAGAACGGCAGCAGAGGAAAGACGCGTTTCAATCCTTTTATCCGTTTTCATTATATTACATACATATTTCTGTATATTTTTGGGGTGCCACATAAAAACAATGCGCGTGCTCGCGGGCGTTCGCGTGAGGGTGCGTGCTCTGATTAGTGCGTTATTCATCATTCTGCACTGCGAGATACGCCGTCTGTTTCCACACCCTAAAAATTCTTGGATGTGACTTTTTCCGACGTGCTTATTCTTTCGCTCCCCTTCTCTCTCTGTTTCTTTCTTTCGTTCTTGTACTCTTCGGTGTCTGGCAGGGAGAGTGTTTTTCTCCATGGAAACCGACATAACAGTCTGTCTAAGCCAAACTCCAGCTCTACAAACAGAACCAAATCAAATCTATCATCCATTCGTTCTGTTCCATGCTCTCTCTGTCTTTCTCTCTCTCCTTCAGCTCAGCCAGTTCTGAAGGATACAGTTTCGAACATAGACGTCATTCCCAAACTCCTGGGAATCGTTAATATTTGTAAGATGAGGTTGCGCGAAAATGAGAGCGCGTTCGAAATATAAGGAATATAAAAGATGAAATCATCGACGCCACGCGAGGGTGTAAATTCAGTTCAATTGTGTGGTTAACCTTCTCAAATGCTAACACAATTTTCAGCATGCATTCAACCAGAAAACTGGCTTTTCTGTTTCGAACCACTTTAATGACAAAATCCCACAAAACCTGGATATTTGTCTTGGTTACATAAGCGTTTAGCTCGCAGATGGAAAAGATGACGAATGTTAAGGAGCACTGCGTTTCCAAAGGCTTTCCCAGTGAAACACATTATGAAACACATTGTTCTTTCAGAATTTGACAAATCCAATTGAAGGACACTAATAGTCGAAGGGAAAAAGCAAACTTTCCCATGCGCGCACGCAACTTTCCAAACTAACAATTTAGGAATAACGTTTTTGATATACATATGTAACCTTAAAAAACGTTCTACTTATGTTAATGCAAGAACGTGATAACTTTGAGAACTTGAGAGAATGTTAGCCAACATTCGGAAAACGTTTTCTGTTAGCTGGGTATTTGATTATGAAAATGCGTAGTTTTGCACATCCTTGCTAAGTGTTGTGTGTTGATATTTGCATAAGTGTTCGAAGCTAAGATGAATCCCAGGTTTATGGACTGGAAGGTGAAAGGTCATAGACCCGTACAGAGCTCAAAATACCAATAAAGCCAACTGACTCTGGCTGCTTTATATTAACCTCCAAATGCTAAGAGATTTGTAAGTGTGTGAGATTGCTCACCTCCGCATTTCTGGTTTAAACTCAGCTACATTACAAAATGACATTTCATAAATAATGCTGTTTTTTTCCACATGCTGCACTCTGTGTCACCTTGTTTTGTCTATGATAATATTAACAAGATTCCAGACCAGTTTATCACTGTGTTTTAACATAGAGGAACATATTTATTTCACTACGCCTGTTTAATTCTTTCTTTTAATTCCTTTCTGAGAGCCAAACATCAGGAAACGTTATGGAAATGTTGGATGCAGCAGTATAGACAGACAAAGAACCCTATCATTAATGAAGCTATAATTGCCCGGATTTCTCTCTTGTTAGTAATCTCTTATTCTTTTTCTGATTCTGAATGGCACGTCAAAGAGACAAAATCACAACTTCGCAATGACAAAAAGACTGCAACGAATTCACAATCACGAATAAGGAAAGCTTTTGAGAAAGCTTTGCATAATTTTCCACATTGACTCAAGAGCGCGTTCCTTGGCTTGGCTGAGGCTTCCGCTTTTATATTTCCCCAGTCAGCCTGTGATGCAGTTTGTGCACAGTAAAATCCCGAGCGAAAAAACAGCGGAAGGCGGCAGCTGCCTCTCGGCAAAAACAGAGAGAGAGCTAGAGAGAGATAGGGATGGGGTGAAAGTTACAACAGGGTGGGGGCGTGTTGATGAAGAGTAGGATGTACCAGCATCAGTTGGCAAGACTTTGGATTTTCCACTGACATGCCTCCCTCAAGCTTCCTCAGGCTATTCCACACTCGGACACTCTCTCATACCCTTACTTTCTCTCTTCCTCTGTGAGTGGGTCAGTGTGCGCTAAGTGGGGGAAGCAGGGCGGCTGGGAGAGGGGCGTGTTTCCTGCTGTTCTCATCGCCTGTATCTTGGCTCGCTGAGGGAAGTGTGTTTTCCACACCAGGAAAGAGATGGTGGAAAAGAACAGAAGAGGTGGGGGAGGTTGAAGAAAAGAAAATAATGAAATAAAAGCACAAAACGGAAGGAAATTGCCATTCGACTTACAGGAGAGCTGTGTGTTGCAAGAACTTTCTCTTATTCTTGAAGTTTGTGGGGGCCTGGTTGTTGTGTAGTTGATAATCGAAGCTGCCATGCTTTTCTTGTCTCCCTCTTTCTACCTTCATTTTACCTGCAGGCCTGCCCCAGCTCACAATTTTAGATTGCAGGAACGTTTCCCCGTTGTTTCATTAGGTAAAAACTGTTGTTTTTTTTTCAAACATTCCACCACCTACTTTAATAATATTTTTGATATGATCTATATTTTCGTTCTACGAACATTACGTTCTTGATGAACATTACGTTCTTGATGTAACTTGAACGTTCTTGATGTAACGTTCTACATTTACGTTACATCAAGAACGCTTTTGATAACTTTGAGAGAACATTAGCCAACATTCTGAGAACATTCCCTGTGAACTGGGGCATTCTTGTGCAACAGGATGTTTTGGTCTTTTTGGTGTGTTTTGGTTACATAAAGAGTCTGCAGGGCTCTTCTGGCAAATCTGGTTACCACAACCTCTGCGGTTTCACACTGGTACAGATCGACATGTGTGGCCACCTGAAGGCTACTAACCACCTAAAAAAACAACTGCACAGCCACTAAAATCAGCCATGACCATATGCTATCAATGGAAAAGACCTGCTGTTCCCTGATGGTGTACATCTTAATCTCTCACGGCATTGGCTGATGTGTTCTTGTGCCAAACACACAGAACAGCAGTTGGGCAGCTGTGAGCGTTTTAGGCAGAAGATTTGCACCAGGTTTAAACTATAAACAATGAGCTCATTCTGTTGCATCTGCTCCCAACAACGCCGCTCTACAGACTAGATTACAAACAAATCGGCATTTTTAACTCTCTGCTTTAATATTATACATGATTTAACACCTTTAAATCCCCAGCAAATGTGTCCCCAGCAAACAGGGAACATTTTCAGAACGTTGGCTGACGTTCTCTAAAATGTCTCTCAAAGTTATCGAAAAGTTCTTGCAGTGATGTTAGTAGAATGTTTTTAACGTTATATATTATATATCGAAAACATTATTCTTAAGTCGTTGCCGAAATGTTACAGAATTAATTTTATAGAATTATAAAAAAAAATGTCTAACATCTAAAACACAGACGTCTTAACATTTTTTAAACATTTTTGTTACTAAATGGAAACATTAGGGAAATGTTCTGATAACCTGGGCCAGCACTAAAATATGACCGAGATACACAAACCGACCTGCTACGTAACAAATGCATCTTTTATTGTATTTTGTGTGTGTGAACTCATGTTCTCAGTCCTGCTTTTGTTTTTCCATCCATTTAGTTACATCACATTAAAGCTTCTCCTGGAAAACTGGCCTGAGATCAGCAGAAAGAGGGAAACATCTATCAACACCCAATATGGCAGTAAGAGAAACATCAAGCCATTTTGTCCGAGCCATTTCCTGTTTAAAGTAGGATGTGAAAGGATAAGAGCCCGTAAAGCTTTCCTGATGGGTTCTTTGCTCTTTAACAATGTCACCTCTCTCGGTAAACAGCATTTCAATTAACTTGGCCTTCGGTTCGATGGGATGTTTTCTGACTTTGTTACTTTAATGCTGGGAACGGACTAGGTTTGTGGCAACGGAAAAAGCAGCCAGTTGATTTTTGATAAGGACAGATTTTTGTATTGTTTCAATTCGCTATTTCTAAATCAAACGTGGGTAAGTGTGTGGGTGTTGGATCAAGGTTTTTCAGAATGAGCTTCATGCTGAGAGAAAAAGACAATCCGATTGGTCAGTCTAAAGTGATGATGTCGTGGAGAGTAAGTTTGACTGTGTGCATTTGGCTTGCGTTTCTACCATTGCGAGTCAGAGACAGAAAAGAATGAGTATGTCTGTGCTTTTCTCACTTTGTATATGTGCGCTTGTGAGTATGTCCATGCCAGGTGCAGGGGTTCACAGTGTGTTGTGACTGCAAAGAAGGACAGCACATATGTGTGTGTGTGTGTGTGTGTGTGTGTGTGTGTGTGTGTGTGTGTGTGTGTGTGTGTGAGAGAGCAAATGCCAGCCTTGCAGTGGGGGGTCTCTGTGCATTCTGACTGCAGTGCGAGGACAGACAGATGAGCAGGTGGCGCTCAGGTGGGGGGCAAGTGTGAGGTGTGGGGGATTGTGGGTATTGCCAGACTTCTCTGCCCTTTACGCTCCACATGCCTTCATACTGCACATGTTTTAAACAAGCATACACCCAACCTGCACACACACACACACACCAGTAACTGTGTGTGTGCGCCTGTGCCGTTTCCTGTGAGCCTGCAGCATGTGTTTGTGGTTTTATTTTATACTGAGAGATGAGTAGAGAAGTAACACACCGTTAAAGCTTTGTATTACTAAAAACTTAACTGAAGCATAAACAACCCCTCACTAACACACATACAATCTGTCTAGCAGTCGTCAAGATCCGTGAAAGTATTTAAAAATAACAAAAATAACAAAAGTTGACAAATGTGTGTGTATGTGTGTGTGTGTGTGTCTATGTGTAAGGAATGGAAAGTCTATATGTAATCATATATTAGATCAACATTGGCTTGACAGAAGTAAATTTTAACAGAGACTCAATAATACGTGTATTATAATAAAACAAACTGTTTCAAACAGTGTAAAATGGTCTTCTTTCTGTCAAACTTTCATTTATGGAGGTCTCTGTGCAATTTGCAAGCAAGGTCAGTGAAAAAAGGACATGGAATTAAGCCACCATTATCTCTCTCTCTCTCATTCCTCATTACATCTCTCTCTTTCTCTCTCACTGGAACTCAAGAAGTTTCTGCAGTCTAGCCAAAAGGCTACAGGCCCAGACTCCAGCTGTCCCATCTTCTCTTTTCTCTCCCACCCTTCTTCATTCTCTTTCTGTATCTTTCTCTGCAGAGCTGAAGCGTACTGCAGGCAAGCCAGTTTCTGCTCTTAAAGTGACAGACGCACTTTCTGTTGGTCTCACAGAACCCAGAAGCCTTTTGGTGTCATGCCCTTTAATTCTTAAAGGTACAGTGTGTTTTTCATAATTTTTTTCTGTTGAAATACTTGCCTCCATACCCAGCAAATTAGAGCAACGGGCTCAAACAAAACAAAGTAGTCTTAAATGGCATATATGATTTAAGCATAGTTATATACATCATAGCTGCGCGTTTGCTTTAAGTGGTGAGACTACAGGAGGTGTCTGTTGGAAACTGTCTTCACAGCTGAATCCGCGGTCTCGCTCTGCAGAAGAAGCAGACGATGCTCGTCGCAGCCAGACACTAATGCGCGTCTCTGCTGAGGGCTGTGGGGACTGTCAGCATTAGTCCTTCCTGTCCTCTGCTCTGATCTACCTGCTCAGTATGCACACTTGCATCTCTCTCGCTTGCTCGCTCGCTCGCTCTCTTTCAGGATTTTTTCCTGCTCGCTGAGTGAAAAGTGGAGCCTCATGCCAGCCAGGAGAGGAAGCCATTAAAGTTTAATGAGAGCTGAGAGATACAGAAAACCCGCAAGGGTGTGCCTACCTCCCTCCCTCCCTCACACACACAGACACACACACACTTCTCTACAAACTACTGTCAGCTCTTTTCTATTTCTTGACATTTCTCGCATCACAACCACAACAGAAGTCATGTCCACTCTCTTGAAAAAAGGTGTTTCACGTTGCCATAAAAGAACCATTTTTGGCTGTATGGTTCCATAAAGAACCTTTACCATCCATAGAACCTTTCTGTATCACAAAGGTAAGTACTAAAAAGAAAGAAATGGTTCTTCTGAAAACCTTTGACTGAATGGTTCTTTGGGAAACCCCAAATGGTTCTTCTATGGCGTCACTGTGAAGAACCTTTATTTTTAAGAATGAAAGTGAGTTAAAGAGAGAGAGCTTGTGTGGTGTTGCAGTATAAGGGCTGTGTGGCTTCTGACCTACATGCAGTGATGATGCACATGATGTAGCACAGAGAATTTCAAGGGGAAGTTGAGTGACTCGAGGAAAAGAGGACTTTTAAGATGTCCACTTAGTAGCATGCTCCCTCTTTCTCTCTTTGACTCACTCCTTTTCAATGAAAATATTCAGTAGGCTTATTATTTAAAGCGACAAAGTTGTGAGAGGGTGTGTGTGTGTGTGTGTTTGTTTGAAACAGAGAATACACACCCAAACTTACTCACCTCATTTTAAATTCTTACCTTTGTGAACCCTCCAAATCAATGTTCTGGGTTCAGTGTTGCTTTACAGATAGTTATGTGCAAAACTTACTCAATTTACTGGCTTTAGTTGAAAAACTGGATATTACTTTTCATAAAAAGTAATGTATAAAGACTTAAGTGTTTAAGACTGTACTTTCTTTTAAAACTGTGTATTTTAATGTTTATTACCAGACCTGGTTTTCTTTCATATATGTACTGTACTGTAACCTTTATATTTTTTTAATTGGAATCAACTTTATTTCAAAGATGGGAGCTAGATTTGCATGGAATATTCTTTTAATACATGCCAGCTCCTTTAGTCACTGTATGAATTTGTTAAAACTTCTAAAGTTTTGCTTTAGTTTGGCTTGTTGTGATCAGGATAAACATGATTAACCCTGTCATCTTTTGGTGAAGTGGTTTTCTCCCTCCTGTGTGTCAGAAATAATTCTGTTGTATGGTTTGGTTTCTCGCCGCATAGAATTGTGGAATTTAAAAACCAAAACCATTGCTCTGTACCTTTCTGATAAGACTGTGTGTGTGTTTGTGTGTGTTGTACAAGGGTGGTAAACCGTCTTGGCCGCCATAGAAGTCAGTGTGGTGTGTGTCTCGGTCTATCATAAAGCCACGCTGGCCTACTCTGCAGTTTCACTACATGTTGTTACGTTTGTGTGTGTGTGTGTGTGTGTGTACTGTTAAAGCCGCTACCACAAAACCATTTACCCAGATCCTCACTAGCCCAGGTCTAACACACACCCACATGCACCTCCATATTCACAATTTACCATATTTATCTTTACATATTGTATATATATTGTTTTTATATTGTATATTAAATGAAATGGGTGACACTTACCTAAATATAGAAGAATGCAGGTCCAGAGACATGAAATAAAGAGAGAAAGAGATTGTTAGTTAGTTCATTAAACCCCTCCCCCCAAAAGAAATGACGATTATAAGCATGTTTTATGAAAAAAAATCACAGAAGTTCAAGGCAAGGAAGACAGCCTCGAGCCTGATTCTGTTAAGCACGTACATTTTAGTTTGCAATGAAAGAAACAGAAAACAAATTTCGCCCACACAAAACCACAAGCAGCGTACCACCACATAAACGCTCAAAAACACACAGAGCTCGTGATAAAGGAAGACCTTTGCAAGTCCTTCTGCATCTGTTTGCTGATCTCGCTCGATCTTTCTCTTTGTCTCTCACTTTCTGTTTTCTCTAACCTCTGTATAAGTGGTGGAGGGCGATGCGGTGCAACTCATTAGAGGCAGTTATAGCGCAGAGAACTCCAGCCCATAAAACCTGCCGTATGTTCCCCCTCTCCCTCAAAAAAACCACCAATTACTGCACACAGACACACACATGATATATAGTTTATATATAGTTCATATAGTTTACTTCCAAACCCCGCTAACAGGGAATGTCCTCTAAAAGTTCTTTGAAGTTATCAAAACGTTCTTGCAGCAGCGTTAGTAGAACTTTATATAATATCTTATAATATCTATAAAACTTTAGATATAACTTTAGAAGTTATATATAACTTTTATATCAAAACATTCTTGTGTTGTTAGAAGAACATTATAAAAACGTTACAGAAATAAAAAAGTTTGAATAACGTTCTTAGAACCAAGCAATGACGTTAATGCAACAATAATAATAAATACAATGAATAAAACTGGTTGTTCACTTTTACAAGTGAACGTTACTAGAACTTTCAAAATACCATTTTTAATGTTTTTAGGGAAACGTTCTTACAACCTAAAATTGCTAGCTGGGTAATTTGGCTGTTTAACAAGGCCCGGGTTGTTAGCCGCACACGATGTGTATTTAGTGTGGTCGGATACGAGCAAAAATAACACTGATAGTAAAACGGCTTCACTAATGCACTAATTCTCACTAAAAAGTGAGAAAACAAAGCTTGTCTACCTAAGCTTTCTGAAGCAGCCATGCACTCTTTAGGCGTGCTGACAGCAAAATGCTACGCTAAGCTAGCGAGAATCTTGTGGCTTGAGTGTAACTCAAATGGGACCTTTTGCTTTACAACCAGACGCGCTTGTACACATGCTTGCACATGAAAAACGCATGCACATGCATGCTAGCGCGCTCGCTCATTCTGCTAATGAGGTGAAGCCTTAGCAAATCTGTTTGCTTTTTTCACCTCACCCCCTCATTACGCCATACTTCAGACACCCACAAACGATCATCATTCACCGTTATTCAACAGAAAGAGAGGAATAAAAAGAGGACGAAAGAGAGAAAGTGCGTTTTCCACAAAATCCTGAATGCTAGCTTCTCTTGTATGACCTTTTGGCAGAGACTGTGGCGTTTGTTTTCAAAATAAATAAATAAAACTAATTGCACGCACCGAACGAAATTCGAAGGTATTGAGTCGCAAATTCCTCATCTCATTTCTGGTGGAGGCAAAATCCTTACAAATTCAAATGGGTCACTGTAGAATTATAGCGTATCGTTTTGTATTTTATGCCTTTAAATGGCTTGTTTGTTCTAGTAGCGCGCCAGGAAAGAAACGCGTTCTTTCTTTAAGGGATAAACAGAGAATATCTGCCGACGGATGAGGTGCAGACAGATCAGCTGAAATTTAAGGTGGATGATTCTCTTCAAAGACGCCACTTTCTCATGAAGATTAATCACTTAATAAGATTGTCTTCCTCCCTTTTTCAGTACTGATGCTGTTAACAGGATTGCTTTGGCTAATGTTCCTTATTTAACATATCCCAGACTGACTGAAAAGTGGCACGTTTTCATCTGAAAAGGGATCATCTCGAGAGACAAAGCTTGAGAGATGACAGTTCTTGACTTCTTTTTTTCCATTTCACTTTCTCTCCCCCTCTTTTCCCTGTGTTCTCTCTGTTTCTCAGCAGGCTAAGTTGACCGCCAAGAGGCCCTGGTGCTAGCAGGGGGGCTACATGTTCTTTTCTGCTCTTTTGTGTGTAAACTTCCCAAGTTTATTCCTTCTTTTTCCCTCTTAGGGCAAAGACCCCTACTGTATAAAATTCAGACCCCCTGTTCTTCCGTTTCTGTCTTCCACTTCAACTCGCTAACCCTGATGAAACCCGCTGCCAGCGCACATGAGGGCCACTCAGTGAGTGGCGATAGAAGACTAGAAGACGTTTTGTTTATCTGTCTTTAACCTTTAAACCCCGCTCGCTAACTGTGAGCGCCTGGTCCAGCTAGCGACAGTCTGAGAAACTGAGCACATTTCCTTTCTCACTACCTTATCGGCCTGGTCACATCTGAAAGACCAAGCGAGTTCTGTTTGTGTAAAATGTTTAGGGGAGAAAAAGAGACAAGAAATGAGGTGACAAGAACTGAGAATGGAAAGAGGAAGAGTTGGTACAACAGACCTGACACGCTGTTCTCGCGAAACGCGTTGAAAATGTCAAGCTGAAACACTTGGTCATTTAAACCGAGACTATGTGACCTTGCTCTCTTTAACTTATGAAATATGTTCAGAAACATGCAACGCCTGAACGTGTGTTTCGGTCGGGTTTAACCATCTGCAAGTCTCATTTCTGACACTTTCTGTTAGTCACTGGCATCACATTGTTGAATAGTACTGCACGCAATAAACTTTTTGACATCGGGATGATGGTCATACATTTAGCTAAAGAAAAGAGTCACCTCTCATCCCCCACCCTATTAAGACCAAAGGTTAGGTGGCCGTGCCACATTGTGGTTGCCAGATGTTGTTAAAACCAGCCCATCTCTGAGAACTAGCCTGGGCTTCTGTTAAGAGTGACTGCTTGGTCACATGATCTTTGCATTAAGGATGTCTTGACACCATAGAAAGGAACCTCATACAGTTATGAAACCTCACAGAAGGGTGCTGCACAAAGACCTTTCAAGCGAACGGGCAACATTCTCAGAACACTGGCTAACATTCTCTAAAAGTTCTCTTGAAGTTATTTCCAATGTTCTTGCAGTAACGTTAGTAGAACTTTGTTATATGTGATGTATATCAAAAATGTTGTTCTTACGTTGCTAGCGGAACGTTTTAAAAAAGGTTGAAAAACGTTCCTATAACCAAGCAATAACGTTAATGCAACGTCTACAAACTGGACGTTTTGATTGCTTCAAAAGAAAATTTTCTACGTTTTTGTTACTCAGTTTAAACGTTAGGGAAACATTCATACAACCTGAGATTGTTAGCTCTGCTGGCAAAAACAGCACATTTAGTTTTAAAATGTGTCACTGTTTACAATTTTTAATCATATTCCGTTCATTCTGATTTTGAATTACAGGAATGAGGCCAAAATTTCCATCCCTTTAGAGAAGATATCATCCAACTGGTGCAGCTGGGAGACAGACCTGTGCCTGTCTCTGTGAGGTCGCGAACCCATGACCGCCCGATGCAACGGCTCACACGGTGTGGGTTTATAACCCTTCACACTGTAAAGTTTAGGAGGGGCAGTCTGGAGTCCTTTTAAGAACAACAGCCAGGCACTCTAAGTGCTATCTTGAAAAGTGATCAGCAACGACAAATCAGCTTAATGATGCCAAATGCAGCCTAATGAGGGCGGGTGTGCTAACAGCCCCTGTCCCGGGTCAGTCTCAGGTCAGGTTGAAACACAGGGTGTCAACTTTAGACCTTTCCCACCTCATAACAGGAAAAACAGGGTGAGGTAATGGCTCAATTGTACCGTTTCTCTTACTGTATTTTTTTAAATACTATATTCTTTCTTTACGGTGTTCTTTATTTTATGGTGTTCCAGTAGCTCAATTGATAGAGTATTGTGCTAACAGAGCAAAGGGTGTGAGTTTGATTCCCAGGGAATACATGTACTGACAAATTCTATTGATTAAATGCATTGTAAGTTACCTTGGATAAAAACATCTGCCAAATGCATGAATGTAAATGTTATGCATGTTTTTTTTTATTTTTATTATTATTATTATTTAAAGCTGCAATCCATAAGCAACAATCAATTATCGAGCAAGTACCTAACAAATCAGTGTTCCACACGATTTTCTTACCTTACCCCGATACGCAACAATACGTTCATTCGGGTTTGATTTCCCCAGAAATGTCAGTTCAGCTTCATTTGACTTCAACACACAAAAGAAAAGTACAAAGTAACCTGCAACAGAGATGGAGATAAAGGGGCAAGAGATACAGATTCAGCTTTAACATTATTATTTGTACCTAACCTGTCAATTACAGGTATAACTGTGTAATTTGTCCTTTTTCTCAACATTATGTTTATTGTTGTGTACTGTTGTTGATATTGATTTGCACTGTTTCATCTGTATGCAGCTCTGCTTTGGCAATACAAGTGTTCAAGTATTTGTGATGCCAAAATGAACCTTTAAACTGAAAAGCTGAATCTGAAAGAAAGGTGAAGTGGAGATTCTGCGTGTCTCATAGTCTGAGAAGAATGAAGGAGAACCAGAAATTCAGAAAGTGTAGAGATCTGTAGATCCTCTAGACTGACAAAGGACAAAGTGTGTTTCAAGAACATGAAAAGAAATTGATTGTTCTTGCTGATCGTTGTGCTTTCAAAGCTTGGAGACTTTGTTTCATTGTTTGATGTTGTGTTCAAGTTTTCACTTCGTCTCAGATATTTTTCTTAAAATTAGAGACACAAATAAGATTGTTGGCATACAGTAAGAGCTATCAAAATTCATGTAAATAGCCAGCTCAGAAAATACGATGATGTTGATGAATGTCTGCATACTTTGCAGAACACTGGCAAATTGAAAACAGTTTGAGACATGTTAAGAGCTCTTCTGATACTCTAGAGGGGACGTGTGAGATTACAAAGGTTTGTTTCTCAGAAAAACCATCTGAAAATCATGAGATTTAAGCAAAAGTCTCTATTTCATCTCCATTTTATCCCACTCCCAACTGAGAAACAACAAGCATGTAACATTCTCAGAAGGTTTTCAGAAAATCTTGCAGTAACATTAATAGAACATTTTATTTTAGAACAAGCAGAACAAGTTATTAACTTATATATCAAAAAAGTTATTTTTAGGTTGTTAGTGTATTGTTTTAAAAACTTTACAGAATTAAAAAAATAGATGAATGCTCATACAACCAAACAATATTGTTAATATAACATCTAAAAAAACTAAAAATATCATTTTTACATTGTTTAACGTATCGATAACATTCTTACAATGTAAAATTGTTAGCTGGGAATTGAGATGTTAAAGAGCTCTCGCTTGTGAGTTTTCTTTTCTAGGGCAATGTTATGTAAAAATATGGTGTGGTAAAAAGATTCCTGCAATCTCAAAATTCACCATGGCTTTTAACAAAAGCAGGGCATTCAGTAGAAAAAATTGTGATCGTAAGCATTTTCACGCTCCTGATCTGTAGTCTCCACTCCTGTTAGAGAGAAACAGGGAATTTGAGATTGTTAAGAGCAGGAGAGGAAAGAGGTGGCCTCCATTTTGTTTTACAAGATCCTTTTTACTGCATGGTTTTATTCCCCACTCTAGTTCTATTACACATCTGGAGAACAGGGCTGAAGCCACCCCCACCATCTCTGTTCCTCTCTACAGACGTCACCCTCCTTCTCTGTTGATTAATAGCACATGAGGGTTTGGTTGATGGGGGTTCAATATGTAACTATTTTCCGAGAGAAAAGCCTACTTATCAGCTACACTCTGCAAGTTTCCGTCCTCCTAAATTCAATTAATCATAACCAAACCACATACAGAGTTAGGACCCAGCTAACAAGTTTAGGTTGTAAAAACATTTTCCTAACGTTTCCATTAAGTAACGAAATGTTCTAGGAATGTTATTCAAACAATTTTAATTCTGTAACGTTCATTTAACTAACAACTTTAGAATAAAGTTTTTGATATATATATATATATATATATATATATATATATATATATATATATATATATATATATATATATATATATATATATATATATATATATATGATCTATGATGTTAACAAACCTTTCTACTAATGTTACTGCAAGAACAGCTTTTGATAACTTTGAGAAAACTTTTAGAAAACATCAGCCAACGTTCTGGGAATGTTCCCTGTTAGCTGGGGATATGCCTGCAAGATCAAGGCGTGGTTATGAACCCATCTACCCAATACAATTAACATCAGTTAAAATAGACAACCAGTAAAAACCCTTTCTAAATGTCATTTTACTGAGTTTTAAAAAAAAACTTGATTATTCTTAACCTCTTACATATAACGCCCTAATATCTCATCATTATGAAACAGAATGTCCAGAAATATCCAGTTTCTAGCTCCAGATTCTGCAGCGTGAGAGACGGGGTCAGATGCACAGAGGCAATAAAGGCCGCTTTGTCCCTAAGCGAGAATCTCTCTACCTCAGCCATTATCACCAATTAGAGAGTCTGTCCTCATTTTTGTGGGGCGGCTCTTCCCCTCCCCTTCCCTCGACTTGCACGTAGACCCATGCTCAGACACCTGCCTGAGGAAAGAAGCGTCTCCATCACCATGTCCTTATGCCCTTCATCACAAACAGTATGAGTCAGGGATTTCTGTTTAAAGAACAGTAAGAACGAGAGGAAGAGAGCTGAGGGGTGACTGTGGGGCGTTCACACTTTGAGAGCTTTAGAGGGTAAGCTGGAAGTTATGTTACAAGGAGAAACAATTTTAGCCCCGAGATAATCGTGAAGTTCATACATCGTGGGCTAAAAATGCTCCTTCATCATTCTATACACCCTTCACTTACATTGTTAACAAAACCTTTTAAAAACATTTCAGAATGAAAAATGTTTGAATAACAGTAACATTAATGCAACATCTAAGAAACCGGACATTTTCCTTGAACATTCAAAATAACATGTTTAATGTTTCTGTCACTTAATGAAATGTCAGAGAAACGTTCTTACATCCTAAAATTGTTAGCTGGGTCCATTTCTGTTTGCAGCATACATGGAGGTTAGGTTCTAACATTTGTAGGGACATTTTAAAATTACAACATGGATGTATTTATAGACTTTATTACTGTATAGACTGTATGCATAAAAACTATATAGATGCACCATTCAGACCACATGCAGAGTAAATTGTCCTGTTACAGCTTATTGGAGATATTGTGATTTATTAAAGCTGCCTATTAAGTAAAGAAGCTAATCTAATATTTCTCACAGACCATCTCTCTCTTTCACGCGTCATCTATTGCTGTGCTCTTATTGGTTCTTATTGCTTCTCCCGGGGAATATTACATTGAGCTCAGATGCTGGAATCTCAGGAACGGTCTGGAACGGACGGTTGGTATCGTAAGTATTCCTGCTCTGTGAATTGTCTGAGGATGCCTCTCCATCTCACTGCCGGATCTCTGGATGCGTGTAACAGCTGGCTAATGCTATTAGTTTGGGTTATTAAGGTGGGGGGATGAAATCATTACACGCTAGTCAGATAAGCCAGCGTAATGAAACACGCAAACATCCTTGCGGTCTGCAGCGCAGGCCAATGTGGTTAACCCGCGGAACACAATTAGCTCTGTTAGAAAACAAAATGGGTTGATGTCTTTTTGGGCCGCACAATGCATGGTGATTACGAGTTCTGTCTCTCTCGGTTTAAGACGCATAATTGTCTGCGATATTGACGAGATAGCAATAAAAACGATGAGGCACGTAAAGTTGATTTGTTGTTTCTCTTCATTGCAGTCTATTGTTTTTCTATGTGAACAGACGTGCGCTAGTCATACGTCTTTGTCCGCAAAGCCCCCATCTCGCTGATTTTTCCCAAAATATTGGACCAGAAGAAGCCGAGGGCAGGACAAGCATCCTGGGCGCATATTTGCGGTATGATAACTTTCTGTTGCGCTATTTCCATTTTTTGGAGCAGGTGTTACAAAAAGCACATCTTGTGATCCCGAGAGAAAATTGGAAAATCATTTCAAAATAAGGAAAAACATTTAGGTTTGGTGTTGGGCGATGCACATTAAGCATGGTACGAAAAACGCTCTGCTAATGCATGAAAAGCAAATGTTTGAGACACGTTGTGTGCACTTTGCGGTTGGTAAGCTTTTCGTGCCAGGTCGAGGTGCTGATTACCTGTTGTTGACGATAATCTGAAAAGCGGATTTAGAGGTTTAGAGACGCGGAGAACCAGCTGCTGCCGCGACCTGGAGAAACATCTCCCTGAATGGATTTGATATCACTGGGAGGACATAACTGAGATAGATAAGACGGCAGGACTGATTAAACCTATTGATTATCTAATCTACTTGTGATTGTAATTTTAACTCTATTGGTTTGGACCCTTCATGATGATCTGGTGTTTATGTTAGCTCATTGTTGTGGAGAGAGAACTTATTCTTATGTAGAGCAGGGCTGAATCCCAGTTCACATACTATCTGTCCTAAATTTTTAGCATGATAAGATTAGTACATGCTATATTGATGTTGATTAGTAGCCTATATCCAAAGTTCCCAGATGGTATTTCTGGTGGATTTTGCTGATGTGGATCTGTGCACTGGCTTATATTGCTCACAAACTCTTGCTCTGTGAAAGCAAAAGTTCTCTCAAAGTTATCAAAAATGTTCTTGCGGTAACGTTAGTAGAACTTGTTTTTTTACATTTTGTATCATATATCCAAAACATTATTCTTAAGGTGATTGTAATGTTTAAAAACGTTGAAGTATAAATGTTTAAAAAACGTTCTTATAAGCAAGCAATATTAATGTTAATACAATGTCTGAAAAACTGGACATTTGAAGGTTCCTAGAACATTCAAAATAACATTTTTGATACTTAATGGTAACATTATGGAAATGTTCTTACAATTCTTACGACGTATATACCTTCCCATCCACCCATTTAAACTGCTGCTGTAAAAATAGGCCCAGACTTCCTTAACTACCACTCCCACCACGCGAGCAGCCACACTGGCACAAACATCACCATGAAGGCCAAAGGTGCTTTGCTAGGAGAGTGATAAGATGACTTGAGCGGTGAGGGCCTCTCTCTGAAGCTGAAGGAAGTGTTTCAGTCCTATCTTACTGACAACAGAAGTCTCTCCTGTTTCTCACTCCCACCCCATCATCTCTCATCTCCTCCTCTTCTCAGAAGAGATCATTCACTGGCTGATACGGAGAGGCACATGGTGAGGCGCTGTGTGATGCAGGCTGATGTCAGCAGGTATGTGCAATGCTACATATTTTCAGAATAGGCAGGTTAATGCATTGCCTGGATGTCTAGCCGACTAGTCATCAAAAAATACAATGAAACAGCTGGAGACGTTTGTCTGCATGTCATGTTAGTGTAGCAGTGGTTTCAAAGAGGATGAATTTAAAGTCACAACATTTCCAGGAGAGTTTTTTCCATGCACACTAGCACCTAAAACACAGCTAACAGTGAACGCTTTTAGAATGTTGGGAAATGTTGTCTTAAAGTTCTTAACGTTATATATCATGTATCATAAGCGTTACTCGTAAATTGTTAGTGGAACATTTTAAAAACATTACAGTATAAAAAGTTTGAATAATTTTCCTATAACTAAGCAATAACATCAATATAACATCTAAAAAACTGAACGTTTCTAGAACATTTAATGTTTTAATTACTTAATGGAAACATAAAAGAAATGTTCTTACAACCTAAAATTGTTAGCCGGAAACTTAAGCACCACTACTAAAATATCAAAACTACATCTAGATAACTGTTGGATAATTAGCTGAATTTCTTGACCCATATTCAGATGTCACACTGGTGAAAGTAGTGACTTCTACAGATGGTAGAGTTTGTCTGTTTAGAACTGGCCGGGAGACTTGGTTCAAAAGAACATGGACTATCTCCTGGCACAGAGAAACAAATTGAAAGGGTGAAAGAGCGAGAGCGAGAAAAAAACAAGAGAAAGGAAGAGAATAGAGGGATTAAAAGACAGAGGAGTTGAGTAATTAGGAGTGACAAGCCTGCGGTAATGTGTCAGGTCTTCAAACAACACGGCTAAGTGTGTAAGAGACGGAAAGTGACGAGAAAAAAACAGAGAGACGAGAGACAAAACCAAATGGAGCTCAGCTTTATTTCTCGAACCTTCAATGTTCAGGGAAAAAAATAATTCTGAGATTGCCAAGAGAGAACAGCTTTTTAGAGGTGACCCACGATCAAAGACAACACTGCATCCTCGAACCCTCCTACTGGGCAGCAGCTACCCCTCTCTCCATCTCTCTCGTTTCCTCACACTCAGATCCTGTGTAATCTCACCAGTTCTGCCTGTAAATATCACAGATTATATCAGTCTTAAAAAGCACATGGATCAGCCCTCTATGAGCTACCCTGCCCGGGCCAGTCGTCGGGAGGGGGTAGGGTAAACGTAGCCATGCATTAACAGCATTACGCTAAACTAGGCACAGTTTCTCGGCATGGCACTGCAGAGTCTGTCAGGCGCACTGTAATGCAGTCTGAGCCATAATACAGGGAGAGAGAGTTCGCCACACTTTACTGAATCAGGTCACAGACTGGCAAGCACACAGATGCAGTTCAAAACCTCCACCTACACACGCAAACTGATGACTTTCACTTTTTTGTATGAAAAACTACCTGAATTCGAACCCTTTGAGAATACTTGCACTATTGTGTAAGCCTGACCAACTTTTATTGCTTCTTCCTTTATTGTATGATGTCATTTAAATAACCTAAGAAAAATTAGGACTTGGGTTAACGTTTGGGTTTGAAATAAAGAAATAGAAAGCATTGGAAATATGGCTGGATTTCATTCTAAAATAATTTGTTTATTTTTAACACATTTTGAGTAAAGAAAATGAGACCTATTTTGAGGTCCAATAGTGCAGTAAGATAGTCATGTAAATCATTCTGTCTGTATATACAGTACACTGAATACAACAATGTACTAAATATTTGAATGTATACATTTATTAATAATATATTTATTTTATTATAATAATATGCTTGTGACATTAAAGTAATGAATATAAGATTTCCTCATTGCAGTCATGAGAAATGGAGGTAAAATGTGCCTTATTGTAATGAAAACAATGCCATAATCTTTTTACAGTAAAATTTTTAAATAATCTTTTTTAGGGGATAATTGTACTGGCCTGGATTCAGCCGTATGGAGACTATTTTCCTTACCAGACTTTTCTTAAATCAAATATCAGAAAGGAAATCAGATATCCACCACACATCCCCACAAAAGGGAAAAATAAGACTGCTGATTGGTGACTTTTATTACTTAGGCAGCTAGCTCAGATCTCAGGACTGATAAAATGCTAATACCGTGCTGTGTACTACACCCTGATCTTTGGTCAGGATCCACCGCTTCACTTCTGTAATTAAAGAACTTGGGCGCTATGAAATCTCACTCCCGCATGATGGACAGTTGACCCACAGCATCAGGATTGGATTTCACGGAATGACCGGCTAGCCATCCTGAGCGTGAGAGACTATTACACACACACGGTTTACATGTCTGCATGGCTGTACGGCAGGGCTGTAATGTTACCGTACAGAATTACACATGCCCACGTAACCACATGCTGTCATGGTCAGTGTCATTTTTAGCATTGGCTGTCTAGCGGAGACCCAGCTAACAATTTTGGGTTGTAAATATGTTTCCTAATGTTTCCATTAAACAACAAAAATGGTTGAAATGTTGTTCTGAACGATCTACAAACATTCAAAACATCCAGTTTGTTTAGACATTGGCGAGTTTTTTAAACATTTATTAAATGTTCCACTAACAACTTAAGAATAACGTTTTTGATGTATATGATATATACCATTGGAAGAACATTCTGCTGTTGTTACCGCAAGAATGTTCTTTTGATAACTGACAGAACTTTCAGAGAACGTTAGTTCCCAATGTTCCGAGAACGTTCCCTGTTAGCTGGGGAGTAGATAAAAGGTCAAAAGTCAATGGGCTCTATTGTAATTTCACAGCAAAGACGTGAATTAATAGATGACCCAGTGTCATATGATTTTGCGATCATCTCGTTGGGAAAATCCTCATTTCCTGTTTTCAGAGGACGGCTGCAGCAAGGGAAACAATAATTTGGGCAACCCCCCTCAGTAATGCAATTACTCTCTACACGAGCACTGCAGCAAAGTCCCATTTACCACTGCACGCCCGCAGCAGGGGGAGGGCTGCGTGCGCGAGCGCAAGCTTTTCTAGCCCACCAGCCAGGAAGCAGTCAGTCTGGCTTATTTAGCACAGGAAGTGCAGATTTGCTTAGCAACCATATTAACTCTGCCCTCACTGAGGTATTTGGAATTATTCCTCCAGCCAGGCATGCACAGGCAGACACACACATTATACAGACACGCGTGCACAAATGCGTGCTTTCCTGATATTCCCACTCGCACAGGAAATGGCAATCCTGAGGAGCTCAGTAGGAAATGGTTTCCGTGGGCTGCCACGGGCTGCTGTGCACACACTGGCTCACACCTGAGGTACTTTCCCTCAGTAGATTCCTCTATGTCTCATTCATAAAGCATATTTTTATTTACATTTACACAGGCAGCCAATCAAACCTCAGATTCAGTCCAGCTTCCTAAGTGAGCGGCTTAGCCAAGAGAACTGTTTTCCCAGTTAACAACTGGGAAACTTTTAGGTTGTAAGAACGTTTTCCTAACGTGTCCATTAAATAACAAAAAACATTAAAAACTTGATTTTGAAAGCCCTAGAAACGTTACTTTCCCTAAATAACGTTACTCGTTATTTAAAGGTGAACAATAGCCAACTTTCTGAGATTATTCCCTGTTAGCTGGGTTGTATCTTATGAACGGAGCCAATCCATGAGGTCTTTCACTCTGATCGACTGATAGTTTGAGTTTGATAGATTGTTTCACACAGGCCTGAGGAGATTACAGAGTTAGACGGAAAGTCGGGCCACTTCCACTCAACAGAAGCAGAAGAGGTCGGCCGATATGTTATCGAAAACTAAATAAACATTTATCAGTGTGCATACTCTGCTCAGCCCAATCACTTCCCTGTCTCTGTGTCTGGGCCCCAACTCAGGTTTCAAAGTTCAGCCACACAATTTACTCGCCAAACAAATCGTGAACTCAGTCACTATTAAATACAAACGACTGTGATCATCCTCAGTCAATGTACTCGCCCTTGAAGCTGTCAATCATGCACAATGAGCCAGTACAAAAGTGCTTGACGTTTATTGGTTTTCACAATGATTTCTTAAGACCAGTCACCTTTAGCTGAGAGGATAGCTTGTTTACAAAAGTTAATATGAATGTTAATATGAAATGAATGCTTTTCTTAGTCGGGGCTTTGGAAAATAGAAAAACACAACCGTATGCCTTTCATTGAATGAGTTTACTTTACAATCTCGTTCTTTTGATTTCTTTCAAGTTGTCGAAATGTTTCAACTGCCTCGTGAGCAAATGTAACATTCCCCACTACAATTTTAGGTTGTAAGAACTAGAACATTAAAAATGTCATTAAATGTAACATTTAACGTTCAAAACCTCACTTTTTTAGACGTCGTATTAATGTTATTCCTTGGTTAAGAACTTTTTAACTTTAAACTCTGCAACAGTTTAGAAGCGTTACACTAACAACGTAAGAATAACGTTTTTGATATATGATATAGAACATTTATAAAAGCTCTAACGGTTCTGCAAGAAAGTTTCTGACAACTTTAAGAATACGCTAGCCAATGTTTTGAGAACGTTCCGTGTAGGCTGGCCGAGGGCTTTGTGGATTGTTGTGCCTGTTGGTACCGCCATTGTTGTTTGGCAGCCCTTGTCTTTGCGAGAGGAGAGTACAAAGAAGCTTTGATTATGAGTGTGTGTTTGGTAGAGCTGTGTTGACATCTGTGTGTGTGTCTCAGGGTGGTGTTGGCCCCGACTGAACGCTCAGCAGGTTGACTAGATCATGCTGGCTCTTTCCCTCAAAGCCTCCAACATTCTGTTCCAAATGAGTTCAGCTCGGGAAGAGCCTTCGCTCTGGGGCACAATCACAAAGCTTACTGTTACAGACATAAAGAGGGGAGCGGGGGATGGGACCTGTGAACGGGGACGAGAGAGATCCATCCAGAATGAGAATGAGGGAGAGAGAGACAAAAAGGAAGTGATTGACAAAATTTAATAGCATTTAAAGTGACTGTTCTTCTGTGGTTTGCTTAAACGTCCTGAGGGTTAACCTGGGGACCTAAACTCATAAATTAGTTTACATTTATTCATGCTTTTATCCAAAGCACCTTAGAGTTCATTGAGTATGTTTTATTAGTCTGTGTGTTCCCTGGGAATCTAACTTTGGTGTTGGTAGAACCATGCTTTATCAGCTGAGGTTCACAACTTTTAAAGTTTTGGAACTAAGGTGGGCCAACAGAGTTAAAGCTGCCATCTGTAACTTTTGCCACTCTGTCGCCATCTCTGTTTAAAACATAAAACTGAAGGTTACTTTACCTGACAACTGAAATTATAAATCATTATTATAAGCATATTGTTATGAATTAGGATAAGGTAAAGAGACTGTTTCAAACACTGATCTGTCATGTACTTGCTCAGTGACTGATTGTTGTTCAGTTCCAACCAAATAAAGTTACTATAGTTAAATAGTTAAAGAGCTGTAGTTAAATGTTGGATCACTGTAAATTTTACATTGCTGTAAAAACCATTAGCTCGAACCAGTGCCAAATCCGACGGCAAAAAACACAACATTTAAGATCCCAGATTCAGATGACCGTATAGTTCATTCTAGAGCAGGTCCAACAAACTGAATAGACCTTAGGTAAGTGGAGAGCCCCAGGAAGTAGACGAACTGGCCGAGGCCCAGCCAGGGTGACTGTACCCAGGCAGAGGAGAGATCTCGGCCTCCTCGAGAGACAGTTTGAGCAGCAGAAAAGAGACGGGTCCAATTTCATCTGATAAGCAAGCTGAGTTGGAATAGGGTCCCTGCACAAGGGACCTAGAAAGTGTGTGTTCTTTTGTCATTGCTGCCAAAAACTACACACTCAAGAATCAAACCTGCTGGCTTCTATTCTTCTTCTCTTTTTTAAAGTCTTTTTCTCACTTGTTACATGTTTATTCCCAATGCTGTTAATTATGCATGAACTTTAGTGGAGATGTGGAGTTGTGGTTGTTTGTTGTCTCTTTGAAATGTAAGGAATTTTCAATATAAATTATACATCAGATTATAAATCATTTTTATAAATCTACAGTTGCAAATTGGGGTAAGGAAATAAGACCATTTTGAACACTGATCTGTCATGTACATGCTAAATATCTGATTTTTGTTCATTTTTTACCCAAAAAGTTACGGGTTACAGCTTTAATCTCCGTTGACAATATTTGTGGTCATTTGTGGCAATAATGTTGGTTACCACAGAAAGTAATTTCAACTCATGCCTCAGGTTTAAGTCATTTTTTCTTTCTTTTTTGCTAAAATGATTGTGGTTACAGTAACACATTTACAATAGATGTAAACTGAGCCAGTGTTCCAGAAGGTTTAAAAACAGAAAAGTGTATGTTGAACTGTTTGGATAGCACCACAGAGCCACAGTGTTTAAACTGTTTTACTGAAATCAGCCTACAAATTATTACTCGTAGTTCTCTGTGCACATTGTGGCGGGATACAATTTTAACGTAGAAAATAATAAGCGAAGCAATTCCAAGAGGTCCTCCACCATCAGTTCTCCAACCCTAAAAATGTTACACTTCGGCTTCACAGACAAGCACTAGTCATCTAAACGTGTCAGTTTTGATCATGGAATAGAACTTGTTAGCACAGGCTCAGGTTTAATTGTCTATTCTGTACAATCAATTTAAATACTTCTATCCCGGGCTATTGGAGACGGTAAATGGTGTCTTTATTCAGCGAGCTTGCTCCATCTTTCTCCTTCCATATCTCCATCCGTTCCTCCATCCATCTCCTCGTAGACGCTAATGGACACACATTAGCCTGTGTTAGCTTCAAGCGAGCTTATTACGCAGCCCAGGCCTTATCAATTCACTTCTGTCTCGATTAGCATCAGCTTCACGCCGCCTCTCCTCCACCGCGAGGAGCCGCATCGATCTACGACTCAATAGATCTCCTGAACGATTTAACACAGGCCTGCCTGACACACAGCGGATGTGTATTTAAAGTATGAGCATATTTAAGCATGTTTTATTTTATAATGATCATCAATACAATCAACTTATCACAGATATTTCGAGGCATTTTTTTACAGGTTTAGCATCATGTTGACGCTGTTTTAGTGTGAACTGTGAGCCAAGATTAAAGGTTAAAATAACATTTTCATAACACTTCTGTTAAGTAACAAGAACTGTTAAAAATGTTATTTTTAATGTTGTAGGAACATTCAAAATCTCAACTTTTGTAGGCATTGTACTAACGTTATCGTTTGGCTATAAGACCATTATTCAAACTTGTTTCTTTACTGTTACAGAATTAAACACAACTGAACAACTTAAGAATAAGAATGTTTTTGATAAATGTTAAAAAATATAAATGTTCTGCTAACATTACAGCAAGAATATTTTGATATCTTTGATAGAACATTCAAAGAACGTTCCCTGTTTGCTGGGTGATTGACTCCAGAGCAGCTTTAAAAAGCAAAGCTAGAGCAAAACAACCAAGTGCAGTTCATCAAGCGACAATTTCATACATTTTGCAAAAATCTTGTTGTTGCCTTGCGAGTCTGATTAAAGTGCAAGGGCAATTTGTTTATCCACTCACGCCCTTGTTAAAGTCTCTCTGTGTGTGGGTGTATGGCCATGAGATCTATTGATTACTGCAGGAAGCATATTCTGATGTTACACTGGTCTTCCTGAATTTGATGCCATCTCCTTAGACAGTGTATGTGAAGGCATTTGACTGTGTGTGTGTGTGTGTGTGTGTGTGCACTCTTACTGCCTCTCAGACTAAACAGCTAAACCTCTGTCCTTCCTTAAAGACAAAACAGCTCTCTAACTACACAGATTTCTGTCTCGCTTACCCACAATAATCGGCTACAGCTCTCTGTTTCTGAATAACACTGCGGCCAGTTCTTCATCTTATGAAATAGCTTTTCCGCAGCTTCAGTTTTTGTTCCATAACAAAATAAAGAATACATTACCTCTCCAAACCTATGCAGTGTAGCTTAATTGTTAAAAGACAAAAAAAAGTCAAGGAAAACTTACACAACATTGACGTATTATTGAAACCGAAGCGCCGGGCCTGTGTTAATATTTAGAAAAGCGTGTTTGCCAGATTCCTTCCATGCAGAAATTCCAATTAATTCAGTGTGAGTGTATTGTCTGGACCTGAGTACAGAGGAGCTTTAAGCAGCACGTTCATGTAGCCTTATAGTTTATCAACAACAGAGCTGCGATGAGAACCTTGACCCACTAAAGGGACGGATTGTTAGACGCCAAGGTAAAGAGATAATTAAAGAGACTGATAGGTGTAATAGTGAAATGAAGGTCGAAATGAAGCGAGAGAGAGAGAGATGTATTACACCAGTATTACAAAATACTGCACTAGGCAAACGTAAATACTAGTAACCTGTAATTAGATACCACTGCTTGCGCAATATATGTCAGACGTTCGACTTCGCTGAGACAGCCCTCTACAGAAGAGACAAAGAAGTATTGTCAGATATAGGATGGCCCTTTAAAAACCGGGCGGGCTAGTCTGAGGCTAACAGGGTACAATTATCTTCAATTTCCTCTTGAAAAAAAGACCTGGCACAGATTGTGTTCGGCTTTCTCTCCGTTTTCTGCGTCTGTGTTTGCGTGTGAGCACGTGTGACAGTCCTTTTCAGGGTGAGATTACATGCGTGGGCAGGCGAGGAGTGGCTTCAGACAGCAAATCAATAGATTCCACTGTAGTGGTGGTATAGAACGTCTGCAAGTTAGTGCAGAGCACGGAGGTGCACACAGCTTTAACCTGAGCCCACACCTTCTTTGGCATGCACACACACACAGCTCTGGTTTCACACACACTTTGTTTTATTTAGTATGTCCGCTGTCAGCTCATTTGGAGGAGTGGTACCACGTTGGAATGGTATTCCTTGCGGGGGATCTATGACCCACAATCACTAAGCTAAGGCACAACTCCGGCCCGGATGCTAATGGTATTAAATACCATTGTTTCCAACACTTTGAATTCACCTGGAGTAAGCTGAGAATATACACACTGATGTATGTTCCCCGCTAACAGGGAACGTTCCCAGAACATTGGCTAACATTCTGTAAAAGTTCTCTTAAAATGAGCACAAACAATCTTGCAGTAACATGTGTAGAATGTTTTTATGTGATGTATCATATATATATATATATATTATAAATATATATATATATTAAAAACGTTATTTTTAAGTTGTTTAATGGAACGTTTTAAAAATGTTCCAGAACAAGTAATAATTAATATCAATTCTAAAAAAAAATTACGTTTTAATAGTAGTAATGTTTTCAAAATTTGGGTAACTTAATGGAAATGTTAGGGAAATGTTTTTACAACCCAAAATTGTTAGCGGGGTGTGTGCATATACATACTCTTTCTATCCCTAACCTCTTGGCCTTCCTTCTGAGGTGTGAACCGCTTTAGTCCAATCTAAAGTATAAATATAAACCTAATCAAATTTATTATTCAAAAAAGTGAATAATTTAAGCAGATCTCCGGCCTTTGCAAAATCAACAAAATCACTGCCTCTTCATGAAGTGACTGAACAAATAAATAAATCTGAAAACAAAAAGTCACGTGCTAACCACAAATTGAAATCATTGAAAAACCGCAACGTGATTTACTCCGAGGGCCAGCAGCTCCATTGTTAGTTTTTGACGGCAGAAGCTCTACAGAGAGACTGAATGGGGGCAGGGAGCTGTTGAGAGACAGACATTCTTTTGTTACCTGTTCAGCAAAACCAAAACAGCCCGCAGGCTTAAGGCTGGAACTGATACACCGAGTCCCTTAATCACAGAGCGAAATGACAAGCTCTGTGTCACGCCTAGCGTGGCTTCTCCACTGTAGCTGCAGGCCAGTAGCAGGCAGCCATCTTTACCAGCAAACCAGGAAGCGGTTATATTGTTGTCTGGTGTAGTCTTGGTGTATCTAAAATACATTGTTCATGGTCACTCACTTCCAGAACTGTTTTATTATTTTGAGCCAATAACATAAATGCCACGTTGCTGTCCCAACTAACAGGAAACATTCTCAAAATGTTGGCTAGCATTCTCTCAAAGTTATCGAAAATCATTCTTTCGGTAGCATTAGTAGAACGCTTAGTTAACGTTATATCATTTGTATCGAAAGCGTTATTCTTTAAACTATTAGTGGTACGTTTTTTTAACGTTAGAGAATTAAAAAAGTTTAAACAGTGGCCTTGTAACCAAACTAGACGTTTTTAAACATTCCTAGAACCTTAAAAATAACTTTTAATAATAATAATATTTTTTTAATATTATTCGAATATTATTGGAACTATTTAATGGAAAGGTTTGAGAACATTATTACAATCTAAAATTGTTAGCTGTGGTGGAGCTACTGCAAAGTTACGGTTTTGATTTTACACAGCTGCATTTAGTTAACTAAACATTTAGTAACTACTTAACTCGCCCCTGATAGGACACGTTGCAAGAAAGTAGTCACTGTCGTTTAATGTATAAAAAACGCTGCGTGTTAAAACAGCATTCGGTGAATGTTTTTGCAACGTTTACAATTTATAACATGTCTGCAGCTTGACCTCAAAGCATCAAACCTTTAGTTATGCTTCTCTCAGCTATGGAGGACAAAAAATGGGAGAGTATGAGAAAGGGACTCCCAAAGAACCATAACAAAAGTCAGTGGACTGCAGTGCAGGGCTTGTGAGGACCACAGCTGTGACAATAGACGCAGGACTTGGCTTTGTTTTCCGCTCTTAGTTTCACGAGCCCCAGCTGATTCTTTTAAAACCATTAAAGGACAAAAGGCACCCAGTCTAACCTCAGGTTCAGAGTTGGGACCCCGGCGTGCTCTCTCTCACCCCGAACACAAAACCCCTCCTGTGACCAAAAGTGTCTCTCGACATTGGTTCTGCACCCTCCCTTTATTTAATACTCAACAGCCTTGCAAGACACAAGCATACACTCATGCCCACACAAAAAGGCCCTCTGATTTACTTCACAACAAAATGCAAACACGCAGGAGGCATCAATAGCAACGGCGTGTTGCGTGTCAGGCCGCAGCATTGTGCTTGTTCATTTAGACAGGGTGTGAGCGCACGTCTCTGTGTGCTGACACTGAATAATGTCCACACTAACAAGCACACTCTCGCCCTCTGCTCCAGTTGTGTGGCATGGTATCTGAAAGGTTAACACTGAAACAAGATTACTGTGTCAGTCGCGGTTTCCCCAAGTTTCACCGCTGTGATGTCATAGTGGAATCTATACGCCTGCTACCTCAGACAGAACTCGTCTTGTGTGTGTGTGTGTGTGTGTGTGTGTGTTAGGGATGTACCCACTAATACCAGGAGCCAGACAGAGTTAAAAGTGAATAAATGCATTTACCTCTTTACACACAGAAAAGTACAACACAAATTATCTATACCTCTACACCACTGCTGGGCTGTACTGACATCAGAACAGCATTCATGAATGCTAAAAAATCCATCATCTGTTTCCCTCCCTCTCTCTCTCCCTCTCTCTTTTCGTTCTCTGTCTCTCTCTTTTCCTCTGTAGATGTAGCCAAGAGCCCAGACAGCAGCGTGTTTCATGCTATTTCGCGATTTCACTCGCAGCAAACATAACTAGAGGATTTGAGTTACATTTTTTCCAGCCGTGTACTGTAATAGTATGTCTGTCTAGTCATTTCACTGTCAAATTACACATTATGAAGCAGGGCCCTTTTGCGCAGGGCATGCTTCAAAGAGCTGCAGTTATATAAGTCAGACTAACCAAACCAAATTACGGTGCATCTTAAACCAATGCCACGGGCCCCAGTCGAGCGCTTCATTTAGAATGGGGT
This sequence comes from Chromobotia macracanthus, assembly GCA_036877525.1. Classification (NCBI taxonomy): domain Eukaryota; kingdom Metazoa; phylum Chordata; class Actinopteri; order Cypriniformes; family Botiidae; genus Chromobotia; species Chromobotia macracanthus. The sequence goes on along the minus strand of JAZGTH010000002.1, from coordinate 12,226,509 downwards.
GAGGAACCATGTTTACCCAGCTAACAATTTTAGGTTGTAAGAACGTTTCCCCTATGTTTTCATTAAGCAATAAACTTAAAAACTTCATTTTAAAAATTCTAAGAATATATTTAAAACGTCCAGTTTTTAGAGATTGTATTAACATTACTGTTTGGTTATGTTTTCATTTTGTTTTGTTTTTTTACTATTTACTGCTGTTTTATTGAATCTTTTTGTTTCAAGTTTTGTAACGTTCCACTAACAACTTTAGAATAATGTTTTTGAATTATGATATATAAACGTTAAAAAAATGTGCTTCTAACATTACTGCTGAAATGTTTTTGATAGCTTTTTGAGAACATATGTTCTAAGAATGTTCCCTGTTGGTTGGGTAGTCATTTGCGTGTCTGTTTCTTTCTCAGAGAGTCTACAAAGTCTTACGTGCCTGTACATGATCCCCGCAACGTGTGTGAAATACACGCAGCAAGCTGTAGTGAAAGTACGAAAAACAAAAGATATTTCGCCCAAAATAAAAAAATACGATTTATGCATCTGCACCCCCATTTACCATAAGTATGATTTATTATTGTACATTTACTCATTCATACTGTAAGGCTATAAAAATCATTGTAATAAAAATATTGCAAATCATCCTGTCCAAACGCACTGATTTTTTGGCATTAATTAAATGGCATGGATTAAATCCGGTTCAACAAACTACACCATATGCATGCACCATATTACAGTTGAATCCTTCTATTTTACATTCAAACTGTCTGCTGTTCGTTACAAACACTCCCTTAAGATATGGCATGTAGACATACAGATAGTTGCTACAGATGTAGTGTAACTCCAGCTGTTATTCATATTGTCATTGTCATTCAAGGAAGAGACGGTGTGTGTGTGTGTGTGTGTGTTTGTTTGTGTGTGTGTGTTGTCATGCTGCCCCGTCAGACAGACATCTGTCCGGTGGGAGCTCTATGGAGGTACCTGATTGGTCAGTTATGAACAGAGAGGGGTTTAATGAGAAGGGTCATGTGTCAGATTGCACACACAAACACACAGTCAGCTAAAGGCTGACTCACTTCATCACACAAAGAGAATAGGGTTAAGCTGACAGAGCAGAAAACCCTTATGCGTGCACACACACACACACACACACACACACACACACACCCTTTAAACACACATATTTGCTCAGCAATCTTCAATCACAGTGCCAATCAAACAAACTGTGCCATGAATTTAAGAGACTACCCAGCTAACAAATTTAGGTTGTAAGACTGGTCCCCTAACGTTTTCATTAAGTAAAAAACATTATGTTTTTGATATAATGCATTACAAAAGTTCTACTCACATTACTGCAAGAACGTTAGCCAGCGTTTCCTGTTGGATGGGTATTTTAATTGTGAATCTGTGTTTGTAATAGAGCTGATCTGGGCCCTGTATGCTTTGTGTGTGACTGTAACACATTGACAGTCAATTAGACAGTTTAACCATTATACAGCAATATTTAACCACAGAATATCTGACCGGCCAATCAGAATCAAGTAATATTAATACTGATAAAATAACCACATACGGAGAGAAATCACCTGCAAATTGTTTGCAAAATAAATCTTCCAAAACAACATTTATATACTGCATTTGCCATACATTCAACTTTTATAATATGGGAAATAATGTGAGATTGTTAAAAGTGAAATATGACAGTGTTGAATAATACTTCTGTTCACACCACACTGCTTTAGCAAAAAATCATTTCTGAACTGTACAAAGTACAAATAATACAAAGTACTTAACGGACGTAGGCACAGAAAGCAGAAAGGAGTGAATAAGGTAAAATGTTTTTTTAATCTAAGCATAATTCTGCCAGTTCCCTGCTTTTCGCTTTGCTTCATTCACTCGCGGTAAAACGTAAGTCATGCTTTTCTGCTTTGAAGCAATTTGTGTTATAAAAAGCCCTTGTGCTTGAAACGTCTGTATTTTTACCAAATCCGAAATAATCTTCACACTTTGTTACATATTAGCACGATCGGTCTCACACAGACAATCATAGTAACCGAGGAAACGCCCTCCCACCCCCGCGCGCATCTCTTTTCCCACCCCTCCTCCTTTCTGTATGCCAGACATAGAAAAGGATCTCCTCTGTCTGGCAACCCCCCCATCACATCCACACCTCCCCCACTGTCCCTATCAGGCAGGTATATGAATGCTTTCCCAATGGCCAGCCAATACAAACACACACACACAGGGTTGACTGATGTTTGGGGGCTGGGGTGATAGGGCTGTGAAAAGAGAGGATGCCCCGTGATGAACCTCTCTCTCTCTTTTATCTGTGTTTATCTCCATCTGACATTAATGAGATTTTAGCTACTGCAACCTGGGGGAGATGTGTGCAGGATAAGGAGGCTTTGTGTGTGTGTGCTTGGGTTTACTTAACCATATATTGGGGACAAGTTGTACCCAAAAGTCAGCAAAACTTGACAAATCAGAGGAAAACCTCATTTTCGGATGGCCTCATTTGTAAAAACATTAGAAAAATATAGTAACTGTTTTTTATTGTAAAAATGAAGCCAGAAAGTTTTCTGTTAGGGTTATGGTGTGGGTTGGGTTATCATTTTTATAACTAGCTGTGTATAAAAACAATAGAAGTCTATGGAATGTCCTCATTTAGACTAAGTAAAAGTGTGTGTGTGTGTGTTTGTTGTGACAGTGTGATATGATGTCACAACCTCAGCTTAGACATAATGAGAAAAAACTTGAGGACAGAATAATTATCAAAACTGTATGCTTTTGTACTTAAACTACATGTTTAAAACCCTTTTGTAGAATGATGAACACTCACCATGTTTTATTAGGAGCTGAATAAAAACGATAATCCTTGTCCCTCATTATTATTTTAGTTTGCATCAAATAAAAAAAACTGAAGTGTATTTGATCTTATATTTTTAAGTCATTGCGCAGAAGACGGAAAGTCACACCCCCGACTGAGGTTGCTAAATGACAGCAAACAGAAAAACTGAATAAGTGCCATTTTGATTTGAAATTCAGCTGGAGAGGCGAGAAACTGATCAAATTAGCAAGAATGTGGCAAATAAACCGAGTGCGAATCTTCACACCTGAACTGAAGCGTAAAAAAAATCTAATGAATATTTTTGCATTTGGATTCTATTAGAGCCACGGAAGCAATTAGGGCTTTAAATTGTTCCTGTGAGATGTTTCTGCCTTATCTCTGAAACAAGGCTACATATTTTCTGTCTTTGCCTAGTTAATCACGGTTAGGATCCATCAGCTTGGGCTTGTCAGTGACAGACTATTTGAAAAATCTTAATTAAAACCTAAAGGAGACTTGGCATAACATTCAGCTGCTCATTAAAAAAAAATATTAAATTTAATAAACATCTAGGACTACATGTGAGGGACATTTACTCAGCATGAGTGAGAAGAACAGGCTCACAGATTGCTGTGTGTCTTTCTCTGAGTAAAACTGTTCGGGTTTCTCGTCTGGCACTTTTGCGCAACAATAAAAACGACCCTTGCGGATATCCAAACAAAAGTCTGTTCATATCAGTAACCGACTGAACAACATGGATTCATTTCTCCGCCTCGCAGGTCTTTGACCTCACCAGTCCCAGCTGTGGAACATACTTACGAAGAGTTTAACCCGTGAGGTCTTAGAACATGCGTTCAGCTCGGTTCTCAGACAGATCCTCTGGCTTACATCGGCAGCAGCTGCGGGACTATCCGCGCCTGTGGAGCCCCTTGCATTCTGAATGCGCAAATGCGGCTCTGCGTGCATCAGCCATTGATATGCATACCACAGGCCAGCTGCTGCTGAGCTGATTCGAGCTGTCCAGTGTGTGAGTGTGTGTGTGTGTTGTGGCTTAAGAGTGATATGCCTGGCGAATGAGATGGGACATACCAAATATCCCCTAAGGGAACTGGCTTCCTCTCCCAAAGCCCCTGCACCTCTCAGCTCTCTACCAAATGTGGTGTTGGGAGGGGGTTGTCTCTAAAGACATTGGAAAGATGCCATGCTCTCTCCCAAATAAAAATCACCAGTCAGCCAAACCGTACGCTGAGGACGGAAGACAGAAACTAAACACGCAAGGTGTTTTTAAAAGCCTTTTCAAGGGCGTGATTTAGACTAAATTATGTAGCTTTGTTGCCAAAGTGCGAACAATTAAGCAAGAAAATGGCTTCAAAGGCTGAGCGTGGTTAAATCACGCTTTAATGACTGGATGATTAGAGAAGTTTACAACCCACTTCCAGCACCTGGAGGGAATTAAAGAATGCGAAATTAGAAAAAAAAGCACTTGATTGTGGAGGAGAGAAAGTCAGCGGAGGGTAGAGTTTTGATACCGAGCAGGTGTGTGCGCGCGTGTGTGCCTGAGTGTGCAAGAGTGTGTCGGGGGCAGATGCGCAGGGAATGAAGAAACGAGAGGGCATGCTTCATTCATGCCCATTCATACTGCCGTTTGCATAATCAGACAGTTCTCTCTGCTTTGGGAGTGGTGGTCCTGGAATGCGCCTGTCGCAACTCTCCCTTCCAGTCACTGTACTGCGGTTTTCCTGCACTGGCGGCGAGAACACGATGTCTGCCAAAACTCTCTAAATAACCCCTGATAAAACGCCTCCACATTTAACAGGAAGCTTGGAGGGGGAAATCAAACGGATGACTAAGTGGAAGTGATCATGATATGGGCTTTCTTTTGCTTAGCGGTCTGAAAAATGGAAATGCCAAGTATTTCGTCAAGTAAATTTCTCAATGGTACTTACGTGTCGTGCATATTTCTGTTTGAATTACTATTGCTTTAGCTCGACTGTAATGCTCTGTAGTCAGCTGCTGCTGTTTAAATGTGCTATAGAAATAAAATGGTATTGTATTGTTTACTGTAAACCACATTTACAACACAAAACTGATTAACACTTTAATACACCTGATAAATTCCTGACAGTCACTTCCAGACATTGTTATCTGTGCAAAATAATCACGATGGCTCATAAAGCCAACTCCACACCTAGACTTATACTTTGAACCTGTAAACTACACTTCAGTAAACATCAAACCTTCTTTGCCAACTGGTCAAACACGCAAACTCGCTTGAACCCTCTGAGCGAGATTTGTAACAGATTCGCCACAACAAACAAGCGAAACACTATTTGTCTTTGCATAGTATTGAAAGGGCGTACGTGTATTCGGCTAACAGGGAACGTTGTAACAGCGTTGGCTAAAAAAACATCCTTGCAGTACTGTTAGTGGAACTTTGTTTAACGTTATGTATCATTTGTATCAACAACGTTATTCTTAAGTTGTTAGTGGAACATTTTAAAATTAAAAATGTTTGAATATCGTTCTTAATAACCAAGAAATAAGGTTAATACAGTGTCTAAAATACTGAATGTTTTCAGAACACTCAAAATAATATTGTTAACGTTTTTGTTACTTAATGGAAATGTTAGGTTAACGTTCTTACAACCTAAAACTGTCAGCTGGGTAGCACTACGACAGCTTGACAAAACATAATGGCAAGGTACATTTTACACAGAAGTACAGAACATCCTGTCTTTCTGTTTTCTTGCTGTCTAAAGGAACCAGACAGACATGCCCTCACAAACACTTAAACACACACATCTATGTTGAAGGGGTTTGAGAAACAACACAGTCTGTGACCTTCCCTCAGTAAGCGGTGAAGAAACAGGAAGTGTCTTCACCCCACCCAGAGAAACCGAGAGCGAGAGAGCGTCTGCCAGACTACTGATCACAGATGAGGAACGTCTCAGTAAGATCTGTCAATAACTCAGCAAAAAAATACAAAAAAAACAGAATAGATGTCACAATCACACACACGCTCAGAATATATAGAGTTGCACAGTAGCACGAGCACATATAGAAACCACTGTGATGTCTATATCACTTTAGAGAGCTTGTATGTGAAATCTCAAGGCAAGAAACATGCTTTACGCAAGTGTGGAAATGTCAACACGTTGCAGGCGTGCAGTCTCGTTTTTGATAGGTACGATATATAACATTAAAAAAGTTTTACTAACATAACTACCTGAATGTTTTTTGATAACTTTAAGAGAACTTTAAGAGAATGTTAGCCAACGTTCTGAGAACTGCACAGATGTGTTGCTGTTCCAGCAGCTAGCTACAAATTTGTTGACCGTTTATTCAACGTTAACTTTCTTTTAAAACTGTTGACAATAGCTGAAAGCGAAAAAACAGCGGTAAAAGCAAACAGTTTATGCTAATGCCCACTAAAGCAAGCCCTCACCGCAATTCTAAGAAGGGACAGAGTAAAAACAACAGCTTTACTGGTGTAGAGTTGCACAGACTATGTTTCAGGCCCGAGCTGCCGTCATATCTGACTGGCGAATAAAAATCGTGAGGCTACACATGTGTAAGAAGAGCCCACTACGAAGTCGGCAATATCAAATCGCAGACTTTTCCTGGCAAAGGAGCGACCGGGCGGTCAAGCGTATGTAAAAATACACCAAATCTCTCCCTCACTGTTAAAATTTACTAGTGTATTCCACTTCCTCCTTATGTATCCAGACGCTCTTCGAGTGCTGCCTCTTGTGAGGCAGGAAAGCTCTTCAGAGGTATAAAGACCTGCTGTGGGGGGTCTGATAATGTGATAATGCAGAGAGCTCCGGGACATTTTGGTCTCACTCGAGTCTGGGGAAAACAGCTCGATGTTAACGAGGCAGCACCATTCACCGTAAGGACCTGTTCAAGTCTGCGAGTGCTTACAACACACATCATCATTTTAAAGAGCAAAAGGCCAGCGAAAATGACAAATGGGTGTAAACACTCTCTCCCTCTTTCTGAGACAGAGAGCAGACCTCGTTTTACATTCTCCACCTCGTACAATTCAACCAGGAGAAGTAACTAGGTAAGGGCCCCACTAACAATTTTAGGCTGTAGGAATGTAACATTCCCTAACATTTCCAGTAAGTAACAAAAATGTTAAAAAAAAATTTTTGATTGTGGTAGGAGCGGTCAACAACTCTAACAACTAAAGATAACATTTCTGATCATATATATATACATATGTATATATGATCATATATATGATATAACATTAAAAAATGTTCTACCAATGTTACTTTTTATAACTTTAACAGAACTTTTAGAGAACATTTTCAGAACATTCCCTGTTAGCTAGGGGAGTGACTGTTTGTGTGGGTGCGTGTATGGGGGGCTTGGTGAAGGGCTGATCAGAGAGAGAAAAAGAGAGAGATTGGAGGGAGGAGATGTTGGTGAATGCACCTCTTTGTTGGTTCATATTCCGTTTCCACCACAATACTCCAATCCCTGCATCATCAACTCCATTCACAGGGAACAGTGCATGCAAATGAGCAGGCCGGCCATTCACTGAGTGTTTGTGTGTGTGTGTGTGTGTGTGTGTGTATTGGTGGGGGGGTGATGTCACACTACTAAAAAGCTTTCCCTCTAATCCTATACCTCACAAACAGGACCCTGTCTGCTGCAGGAGCCCGGGAGGCATGCATCTGAACTCCTCCAACCTCATGATGGCAAAACCACCGTTAAGAAGTAAGAAGAGCCGCCACATACGCGAGTAACCTGAGACTGGAGACAACTCAGAGCAGATAAACATAAAACGATCAGCCTCAGACTTCATCACTGCCTGGTTTACATTTACATGCATTTGGCAGACGCCTTTATCCGAAACGACTTACAGCGTACATTGTTTTATTGCTTTGCAGGTTCCTTGGGAATCAAACCCATATCTTGTCGTTGCAAGCTTCATGCTCTTCTAGCTGATCTACAGGAACGTAACTGAGTTTAGCACATTTAGTTTGGTTTAGGTCTTCCCACACATATAATGTACACAGAAACAGCAAACTATAAGCACAACACACACACACACACACAATGATAGCTTGGAGTGCAGTTTGAAGAACATGTTTCCCTCCCCCCCGAGCTCTACTGATTCAACAGCCCCGTGATTAAAACCCTCAATGGCCCGCTCATTAATAACACATCCACTGTCAAGTACCTGTGATAACTGAATGACCCGTTTCAGCATTAGCATAACATGACACTGCTGCCGTGAGACATGTGCAAGTCACGCTGGGCTGCAGACAGACAGTAAGATGATAAACCGCTATACCCACCTAAAGCCTCAGGTTGAAAACTGTCTGGCCTTTAATAGCTGTAAATGAATGTTTGCTTATACAGTCAGCACTGTACATACAGTAGAGGCCAGTAGGACAGAGGTCACAACATCTGCGTCAATTAGTTGGTTGTTTGGGCAATTAAATGCAGTATGTGAAACCCCAGACGGGGCTAGATAAACCTCTCTGAGATTTTTGCACAGGTCTGCTCAAGTTAAATATTTCATGCCATTAAATTTAGGCCACCGAGGCGGCTACTTTATCTCTATGTCCGCCCACAGAATCCACGTCTCACCCCGTCCTGGATATCAGGTTGTAACATTTGGATCGGGAAACCAGTATCACAATAGTCTCTCGAGTCTGCAGACTGGGTCACCAAAGAAATGACACTCTTGGCCTTTTTCCAAGCGCACATTTAAGGAGGAGAGCTGACACCCCTCGGAACCAACATACAATCTAAGACACACAAATTTCGTCCTGGTACGGCCAGAGATACAGACTCGGGCTTAGCGGTTCAAAGATCTAGGCTGGTAACCTGACGATGGCTGGTTCACAACCTTTGTGCCCAAAGCACTTAACCTCAAGTTACTCCATAGGGACTGTCCCTAAACCACGTCTACTGTAAGTGTGCCAAAAAACTGCTCACTGTTCACAAGTTTGTATCATTAAGAACTTGGCTCTCCTCCAGACATTTAAAGCAGACACTTAGAAATGCATGCAAACAAAACACAAAACATGATGTGAAACGTAACAAAGTGGCTCACCCGTGATGCTTTCCGTTTATATTTATTGGCGAAGTCAAATTTCTCCTTAATGTCATCCAGGAACCGCTCCAGACGGGCTTTCTCCTCTTTCCCCGTGTAATCCGGACTCAGGAGCACATACGCCCTCCAGTTGGCCGAGTCAAAGCCCCAGTGGCATGTCCTGTTCTCCAGCGATTTGTGACTGTGCACCACGAACTTATGGGTCGGGTACATGAGCCTGCAGTCCATGCACTGGATGCAGGGCGCGTTTGGGCTTGTGTAGAGCTCCGGGACGAACAAACCCTTACACTTCCCGAAACACTCATGGTAGATCTTGAAGCTTTTCTCGGTCAGTTCCAGCTCTATGGAGCCATACATCTCTTTCTTGCAGTGCGGCGGATACGTCCCCCCGTAGATGAGCGCGTTGCAAAGGCGCTCCGCGTCGGTCTTGGTGATGAGCCCGCAGGACGGAGCGGAGAACGGCAGGATGCCCATCACCTTCAGGATCTCCAGCTGGTCGGCGGTGCACCGGGAGCAGTAGATGTGCAGGTCGTCGCACACCGAGTTGATCTGCTGGAGCGAGAAATCCCGCAGCACCGTGTTCAGGATCTGCGGCAGGCACAGGCGTTTCTCACCGCCGACCACGAAGCACGAAATGGTCTCGCCCTCCAGCACCGTCTCGCACCTCTCGGTGGAGCGGTCGGACGGGATGAAGAGCGGCCCCGGCATCACCGGAGGAGGCTGCATCGGGGGGAGGTGCAGCACGGGCTCCGGGACGTCTTTCCCGTCCTTCTTAAAAAGCAGATCGTGTTGCCATCTGGCCGAGAAAGCGGCCGGTCCTCCGAGGGAGCTCATGGAGCTCAGGTGAAACTGTTTGAGAGTTTGTTGCAGTCCCGGATGAGGCTGGAAACTCTGTCGCGTTACCGTTTCCATGTTTTACGCACCGCCGTGTTATTAAAACCGCGAGTCTGATCGGAAATGCAACTCAAAGATCCCCGTTTCGCGTTTCCAACTCCAAGTCTCTGAAAATAAGCACAATAAAGCGGACAGGGCTTCATCAAATATCCATCAATCGGGTATGGGTTTTCTCCAGCTAGACGGATGTTTCCACCGGCGCGTCGTCTTCTCCCGCAGTGGGCTCTCTTCTGTCCATATCCACAGACAAACTCAACAGCAAAGTTGCCACAAAAGTATCCCGCGGGGGAGCTGAAGTTCCCGGTCCAAAATCGGGAGTGAAATCCACAATCCACAAACTTGAATCGATGTATTTGTTTGCGAGTAAAAGCTCTTTGCAGCCGGACACGGCGCGTCGCCTCCACTCCTCTGCCCCTGCAGTTCAATATGACTGAGTCGGTGAGCACAGTCTCTCTCTCTCTCTCTCTCTCTCTCTCTCTCTCTCTCTCTCTCTCTCTGTCTCTGTGTCTCTCTGTGTCTCTCTCTCTCTGTCTCTCTCTCTCTGTCTCTCTCTCTCTGTTTGTGTGTGTCTGGCTCAGTCATTGAATCCCGGCCAAGAATGTGACTGACTCCGCAGGCTGCGGCTCTTCTAAGAACCGGCCTTCACTCCCCGCCGCTGTAGAGAGATTTAGTTATAGCCAAGGAAGTCAGTGCGCTTATACAAGTCATGTTTCATAGTCCATTTCGTTTGTATTTCCAGCCGTGTTTTTTCTTAGCCATCGCTTTAATCGCCGCCTGTGTCTTTCACTTATTCATTCATTTACTCTGCAAACCTCTTTTTCATTTGTTGCCGTATTTCCTTTATACTTACTGCACCGCGCATAAGGCAAGGACGTTTTTGATAACAGACGCATTTCATTTTGACATTAAGATGCAATTTGACAGAAACCTTATGGGGAGAATTGGCGTGATAGGAACTTCGGCAAAGAGAGAAAATAAGCATCCTTTTTATGCATGCATGCGTGCATGCATACTTGCATGCATGCATGCATACGCAAACGTATGATTACACTGACGTGCTTTTATTTCAGGTTATGAACATTATTGGACATAATGTCAGGGATGCGGAAACGTCGGGTTTGTGCAGACAGGCAGGGCAGTGTGTTGAATCAGGAGGTTTATGGGTGGAGTCTGCAACGCTTTCATTTAGACTTATTTTTCCCTGAGACTGCAGACTGAGCACACCAAACTGGAAAAGTGTGAAAGCATATGATTAATAAACGCTAATAACACTCATGCCATTTGCATGCATGACAAAGCGACCGTAATGTAATTACATTAAGATCAAATAATGATGTCAAGCCATTATAGTATTATAGCTTTCATCATCGTTATATCGATGCTCCTCATTTTCACGTGTGCATCGTAATTTGGTCGTAATTATCTCTAATATTGTTTAATGCCATTGTTACAACATCATGTGTGAGTTTCCCACACAGATTTACAATCCCCTGTCTGCGAAAGATCGTGTGACCTATATAATCAGATCTCATATGGTTTAAATCACTATGTATGAACGTTTTGTCTGTCTGTGGATGGCTTTTTATTAATATTCTTTCCATTGAGCCCAAGCGTAAGCATGTCGCAATAGTAAGCTGTTGCAGTAGCTCCCTCTAGCTCTCAGGTGATGTAACTGCACTCGGGTTACTATAGGACAAATGGCACACATTTACCAGCTGCCAACTTTAAGATCAGTATTTCATGCAAGAAGTGGCCAGTAGAAAATCTAACTTTACCATATGTCTAGACATGACAGCATATATATGATTTAACTGGCCTAAAATGGTAAATTGTGAGTCCTTAATCCATCCAGTACCTTATTATGACTACCGTGATTCTGACCTGGATTTGTTGACTCTTGGTCATTTTGGTTTTTGCACACAAAATCTATATACGATGCAGCTTTACAAACTTGGTGATAATTTGCAGGGTTTGTGCCCTAGATTCTGTCTTCAAATCTTTGTGAGTTGGACCAAAATATCATATACTAACATCATATCATTAAGTCTGTGCCATTCCGCAGTTTTGCACATATATGGAAATGTATTCAGATGGGTGTTGTGGACGCGAACAGCTGACCAAAAGTCAGATTGTTATCAGTTTTTTTGGTCTAATTTAAAATGGAAAATATTACTCATCCATTGTAATGGAAATGGAATCACAAACAACAAACTGTAAACAAAATTGTTTTCATCAGCCTTTTGTTTCATCCAATTAAAGCTTCTTGCATTAGACACTTCACTGTTGCTGTATTTGGATAATAGACAGAAAAAGCTTTATTTAGACGGCTGTAAATATAGAGGATGAAATAAGGGGGAACATTTTTGAATTGTGATCCAGAGATAGAAATTGTAACCCAGTCCTCTAAAATGCAAAAACATTCTGATTTGTTGTCATCTGTGTAGGCGACACAACATATCTGCCACGTTACACTGCAGAAGAGTCAATTGCCTATTTAAATTTATGCAGTGATATTTTAAATGGCAGACGCATTACGAATGTTTGCTTTCATGCGCTATTAACAGTGTGGGAATGAGGGAATCTGACTTGCTAATTCGTTTGTTTAATCTATTTACTTTCTGAACAAAAGCCAACATGTTTTTTTCCTAAAAGTGGTGGACGAAAATGAAACGGGTGTGAATAATAAAACCAGATTGGATAGGTTGTAATTATAAGGTTGTGTACTGTATTGGTGTATTGTTGCAGCAGTCCAGCTAACAATTTTAGGTTGTTAGAACATTTCCCTAATGTTTTCTTTAAGTAAAAAAAGTTATTTTGAATGTTCCAGGATTGCTGTATTAACGTTATTGCTTGGATTGTGATTGATTGTTCTTTTATAAGAATATTACTCAAACATTTCTTAATTCTGTAACATTTTTAAACCATTCCACTACCAACTTAAGAATAACGTTTTTGTTATATATGATATATAATGTTAAAAAAGGGTTCTGCTTAATGTTACTGCAAGAACGTTTCTTCATAACTTTGAGAGAACTTTTAGAGAACTTTAGGCAGTGATCTGAGAACGTTCCCTGTTAGCCAGTTTCAAACATCTATACTGAAGTTCCACCACCCTGTTAACAAACAGGATCAATGTATATCTGGCAGGCCGATAAGAAATCAAAGATAAGTGCTGCATTACTAAAGTGCAGCTTTAAGAGGCAGAACAATAAGCAGCGATACTTGCGGATGTTTTGTGAACACAAAGATTGGTGGTTGGTACAGTATATAGTTAGTATAGCAGCACTGGCTGTGTAGCTTTCTCTATTCCTGCTGTCTGACAAGTTGAACCCGTTCGTCCTGTGACCTTCCAGAGGAAGGGCAGACCTGCAGCTCAGTCATTCTGGTGGGAGGTTGTGCCCACCCCTCTTTCTGCGGGAGATGCAACTCAAACTTCTTCATTTACATGCTGGAGGTCTGGTAACAGATACAGACAGAGAAAAGTTCTGTATGCAGCACAGCCTGTCAGACTCATCTTGAGGCCAGTCTATTGAAGATGATGTGTGTATTTTTTAATAAAAATAATACTTTGTTCCCAGGTTATTTTGCACAGTCACGTGACAACACACGACATCATTAAACATCTGTTCATAATGTAGTTTTTACAAAACAGCAAGACAAAATCTTCGCTATTACTTAATTCTCTCTTTTCTCCAGCTCACACTTCTGTCTACAGTGCCTCGAGAAAGCTCGCCTCTGGAAACCCAGGGTAGCGCCCGCTATTTTTACATTTTTCATCGTTCATCAGGTAACCATGGAAACGGCTCACAACATTGCCTCACACAAATCCTAATGACATAAGCGCTCTTTCCTGGACACAGTCACCCAAGCTCCATCCATGAACAGACAGCCCAGTCTTACTCAAAACTCATCTGCTATTGTACTTGCTCTCTGTGTGGCTATGGAACCATCAGTGTCAGCACTGGAACCTTCTGGAATTCTCATCCAGAGGAGAGATGGTTCCAATCTCTGCCTCAACCTCTCCAGAGCTCAGAGCTGAGGAACCTCGTATGGATCATTTATTTCACTGGTGGCCACCAGAAAGTACCTTCCAGTTTTTTCCCTACTATGTTCCCTCCTCGTATTCATGATGTTGATGCTGTGCATGTATGTTTTTCTTCCATCACTGTGTGGCTTTAACAATTAAGATGCCGTTTCTGTGGTGGCCTGTTCTAATTTATATCCTTAAAAGTTAACAGCTAATCTGACTTTGTGATGCATTAGTCACACGGGTTATTTTATTGCCATAAATAGATATTTTCCAGAGCAACCCACAATCAAACCTAAACCTAGCCTACAGTGCGTAACCTTTTTGTGAAAGGTTACATAAACACAATAATGAGGCACGTTAAAGTTCAGTCTAAAATACAAATGACGAACACTTTTTCCTTTTTTAGAAATCTAAATAAATAATGAAACCCAAAGATCCTGATATTTTAACAACTAAGTATACTATTCGAAATGCACATTTTAAGCTCATTTTTAACGTTTTTTCCAAACATGGAAGCAGTTTAAAGAAACTCCCGCGGTTTATTAGGTGTTTGGATAAGCCATGTGTGTTTGATAAAGAGGCTTGTGTTTACAATCAAATGAGCCCGATGTCAAAACGAAAAGCGAAAAACCAGCAGTAGAGAACTGTAAACCCGAGCAGTCCATTATGATAAAGTCAAATCAAACTTTATGCAGAGTACTATGAAGAAGTTGCAGCAAAACATCTACAGGCAATGATTGAGAAATCTACTGCATTTACTTCTCAGCATCATTTATTTTATTTGTATAGTGCATTTCACAACCCACTTGTGTTGTGCATAAGCGAGCTGTAATTGCAACTTACAAAGAGATCGCATTTGAGTTTTGGTTTAAATAAAAACATTTCTCTAACAGAACAAGAACAATAAGTACCAAATACATATCTTGGTATATAAATAGGATAATATTCGGTTTTGCAGTGTACACTACTAGTCAAAGCAATTGACTAAATTTATGTTGCTCAAAATCATTAAAATTTGCTACAGTTAAACCTACAGTTTCACGTTTAGATGCATGAAGTTAGTTTTGTAGAAGCTGTATTATTTCCCTCTTTAATGAATGTGCTGGACCAACTGGTTTAACTTCTAGCTAGCTTGTAGTGGCTATGGCGAATTCTGAAATGTGCATGAATATTGCATGTAAATACACAATGTAAACTCTAGTGATGACCTCATATAGAGAGCAGAGCTCTGCAGCCAATCCACCGAACACATTTCCATCACCGAAATATCACAAATCAGAAACAGTAATAAATCATTGTCTTTGAAAGCAGAAGCTCTAATCCACCCTCTAATTGTGAGACCTCTCACATTTTCCCTGTTTTGCTCCGTACATGGGAAACATAGGCTTGATGTTATTTTCCATGGAGATGAGTGAAGGGACAGCACTGATTCGTCCTTTCCGTTATTCAGCACTGGCAAACTGGCTGTAGTCTGCAGTTCCAGTTCAAGGGAAACGTGTTTATGTAATACTGGCACTTTCCATGAGTGGCTCATGCTTAGAGGTCCAGTTACTAGGGGAGAGAAACTTACGGCACAAATCACAATTTTGTTGTGACTTAAGTGTGTTAGATAAACGTATTATCCAACACTAAGTTAGCATAGCATAACAATTAGTCTTAATTGCTTTGTTTAAAAATTGTGATTTTGGTGAGTTCCAAAATCGAAGGTTTGGCCCCGACTGTATCCCACTGCCGACATCATACAATAAAGTTGTATGATTTTAATGCAAAGGATGTTTGTCTTTTTCTGCAAAAATATGGAAAATCTATCTTAAGCAGTAGTTGGGCAGCAGTCATTTTCATTGGCTCATTGTCACATTTAAATTTGGGATTAGATGTGTTTCCCATCATTACATCATACCCTGTTTGGCTTTTCTTTAGGACCACTGTGTGAACAACGCTGGAATCTAACATTTAACAGCAGCTTTAAAAACACAATGTGCAAATGATGTTGCCAACAAGAATGATCTAATTTTTAGAAGTTGATAATTTGTTATTTTCTCAAGCTTCTTCAGAGAGCTCCAGTGGAAAAATCAGAAGCAGGGGATCTGGATCACAGCTTGGAACGAAATCAAGAGCAGGAGGATCTAGATCAGAGCTCAGAACCAATTCAGAAGCAAGAGGATCTGGATCTGATTCAGAAACAAAACCAGGAGCAGGATGATCTGGATCAGAGCTCAGAACAAAATCAGGAGCAGGAGGATCTGATTTAAAGCTTGGAACAAAAATAGAAGGATCCGGATTAAGCTTGGAAACAAAACCAGGAGCAGAAAGATCTAAATCAGGACTGGAGTGCTGCCCTATGTGCCTGATGCCATTTCCTGCAGGGTGAGATTGATAATCCGTTTATTAGTTCTGTCTAAGTCACAAATTCACAGGTTACACAACAGGGTTTTATCTGGGTCAGAAATGCACAGTGGTAACCTACAAACACGGTCAACCACATATGCATGGTTGTTTGATTACAAAATGTCAATGATTATTATCAATGTATTTGTCTACATACTGTAGATATATTTACTGTAGAGTTTACAAGGTTTAAAGTGGAATCGGTTTTCCTCTTGTGTACAGTCTGTTCTGTTCTAATGCTCTTTGATATTAGAAAACCTGGCATTGTTTGCCTGGAAATACTTCAGTGAGTAATTTCAATCATTAAGATGAAAAGGAAAACAAAATCTGTTAAGGAAATAAATAGAAACAACGCATTTCATTAAAACACTCTCAGCCCACTGAAGTGATCGTCTCTTAGGTACTGTCAGAACAAGTTAATTGATCCCTTTGTACATCTGCACACCATACAGATGTTTTGGAGCAGTCATGGCCCAAAGAGAGTCTGACTTGTAAACCAAAGGTCACAGGTTCGATTCCCGCAGCTGGCAGGCACCTTTCTCCCAGCTGCCCCCAGTCACTGCAGTGATAGCTGTGTGTGTTCACCACTCACTGGATGGGTTAAATGCAGAGGTCACATTTCACGTATGGGTTACCATACATTGACAAATACGCAACCTTCACTTTAAAATTTCATGCAGATGTTTTGCATTGAAAGAGAATATTTTGCATTTGAATCTTGCATCAGAATGCTTTTTAAATCACTTTTTTAATGCTTTTAAAGTACTCCATAATTGGCCAAGTACCAAGACACCAAGAGCAGAAACAAAGCTGTTTGACTTTATCATATTAAAATGAGTCATGCTGGTTTTGCGGTTTACACAACTCTGTCCAAATTGGTTTGCGTTGTGTGATAAACACAGGTCTGTCCGCTCCAGCAAGCTGTGCAGATATTTTGTCTTCACTGCTTCGTTTAGTTGTTTAGCAGTTTTGACATATTTGGACTGCTTGCTTAGAAGTGCAGAATGGCAGATAATGGCACATCGGGAGGAAAACTACACAGGAGAAACTCTGCATAGACGCCATAACATTTCGGAAAAAAAAATGTCACTTTTGGATTTAGGACAGTCAGAGATGAACATAGTACATCTTATAAATGATTTGTAATAGAGTTAGATCTAAGAAGTTTTTTAAAGAGCTTTAACTGCTCAGATAAAGATTCCCTGTTAAAGAAATTACAGTCCAACACATTCAGGCCCTTTGCAGGAGCAACTCAATGCAGAGATACAGAGAGTATTTAATTTAGAACCTGCTCTCATTCCCAGCAAACAATTTTCGGCTGTTACGTTTCCGTAACGTTTCCATTAAGTAACTAAAACTTATAAACCTTTATTTTAAAAGTTTTAGGAATGTTCAACACATTCAGTTTTTGTAGATGTTGTCTTAACGTTGCTTGGTTATAAGAATGTTATTTCAACTGTTTTTCAAACGCTCCATTAACTACTCAAGAATAGCGTTTTTGATATAGATGATATATAACATAAAAAAAGTTCTACTAACATTACTGCAAGAATGTTTTCTGATAACTTTGAGAGAACTTTTGGAGAACATAAGCAGAAACATCACAGGTCAGAAGAATGAGCTCATGAATGGCATGAGAGATGTTTAGCTGTCTCTTTAGGTAAAGCCAGAACATACACATGCTCGCTCTTCCAGACCCTCTGGCCAAACAGTCATTGTCAGGAAACTTCTGGACTGGGATGTGCAATGAAACAGTGGAGGATGGGATCGTGCGTTCAGTCACCTCCTTCAAACGTCTCCAAAATAAAATGAGTCATGTTTTGGAGAAAGACATTTTATTTTCCCAAAATGAGATGAATTTGAGTGCTTGCGCCTCGGGTGTTTATAGACCACTCCGAGATGGATATTACAGCCATGATTATGTAAGTCACTCATAAATATGAGCTCATATCTGCAGATGTAGAGCAGAGGACACAGTTCAGAAGGGATCGGTATATTTATTTAATTGTTTGTTTCATGAATGCCAGATACTTCTCGTACATGATCTGACAAACATAGCAACGTTAAGCAGCTGTTGTTATGTACTGTGAGCATGCAGCTTATGATGTAATTGAAAGACTACATTCAGTACTATTTGTACTGAAAGAAATATTTGTCTGTTTAAAATGAATTAGTGAAAGCAAATAATGGTGAAAATATAAAAAATAATGTTCACACTTATTTTAAGCTTGAAAATCGGTTCATGGATGTCCCAACAGGGAACGCTCTCAGAACGTTGGCAAACACTCTCTAAATAACATTTAATTTAATTTATTTTAACTTTATGTATCATATACATATAAATATATATATATCATCACATATATTTTAAACGTTACAAAATTTAAAAAATGTTTGAATACAGTTCTTGTATCAAAAAATCATTTTTAACATTTTCGTTACTTAATGGAAACATTAGGGAAACATTCTTACAACCTAAAATTGTTAACTGGGCTGTTATGCATTGTCAACCCGATTATCAGTGATTTATAGTTGTCATGTTAACCTTGTTGTCATCTTTTAATTTCAACAGCCCAAAAGGTTGTTTATGAACTTTTCTGCCTGTGAACTTTAGACCACTGCTGAGAAAGAGGAAACAGTGTTAAAACACAGCAGACTCTGAGGGTTTTTATGCAGAGGAGGAAGAAAAACTCAAAAGAAGGACAGTTATTCATCGAAATCGGTCAAAAAGTCACCAGATTCTTGCGAGGCCCGGGGAACGCAGCGCCCTCGGTGTGGTGGGCAGCGCAGAACATCCTAGAACAAGGCAGGACTTTGTTTCGAGAGCAGGGCTGGCGTACGCCGCTGCCCGTTCTCTGCCCGCCGTGTGTACGTTGGCCAGACTGCAGAGCACAGAAGAACACAGCCAGTCTCATGAGACAGACACAATGAGTGCTCTTGTCTAGGGACAGAGAGATAAAGACAGATATAGAAAGGATGAAGTGAGTTTCTGAGGGCGTAGATATGAGCATGGCCCAAAGACTGGTGATGAGATGGAAATCTTGATGGAGAGAAGAGGAGAACTGGCACGTGTGGATTCACAGAATGGTTCTGAGGTTTGATGCTGGGAAGCAGTAAGTCGTCTGGGTTGGAAAATGGATTAGAAAGGAAAGGGAGCAGGTTTTAAAGGAAAGGTAACACAAACAAATAAATGCGGGTGGAAACCAGCTGAGTTTTGAGGGGAGAAATGATCTGTGTTTCTGATTCGTAACATTTCTCCAAAAGCACATAGACCTGGTGACCTCTCCGTTTCGAAACATGCTTGAAATACAGAAAAAGCATTGCTCAGTGTTTTGTGTGTGTGTGTGTGGGCATGTAATGCGACATGCATGCAATCCACATCAGTAAACTACTAGATACTGAGTTTATCAGTAGCTTCTGTTGTAGTTTTTAAGTGTCTGCTGCTAGTAAAGTAACAACTAGCCACAAAAAAACAGTAAAGAAGAAAACAGTGATGTCATGTAGAACAGTGTACTTAGGTTTGGGACATTATATGTCAATGTGAAATCAAAATGGACTTTTACATTATTCACATTGACTAAGAAAGTAAAATTGTTGGACATCAAATGAAATCAGATACAAGGAGCCTAAAACGTTGAAGGGTTTTCAGATAAATGCTTGTAAAGCAATACCAGGAAGTCGGCTTCATTTTAAACTATTTAGAAACAACTTTCATCCGCATTCCAAAAGTTACATCAACATGCATCTCGTCCAAAATGTGTTTTGAAAGAAAGTGAGGGATCAATGGCTTTTCCCCCCAAAACATCTCATTGTGCAAGAGAGAAATGGGATTGCTTTAGTACTCTCGTTTAACACATTACTGTAGGAAAATTATATATTGTTTTTTATTAACATTATATAGTAACTGCTAACTGAAAAATGGCCAAGCTTTCACCAGCCCTGAAAGTATAAAGACAGAACAGTGGCACTGTTTTCCCTCTGGATGTTAAATTCTGAAGCTTCAGTGCAGTGTGTGCACTTGGTATTAGTGATCACTGTCTAATATCATGTTAAATACTTGGGAAGGTTCTCTGGTCTTTTTCAGGTTCTCCCAAATAGAACGTGATGGTCATCTGGCACAGTGTTTATCACAGATGAATGAAGATATTGTTTGGTGAAGATATAAACCAGTTTTCTGGATCCCTCTGTATGGTTTTCATGTGCTTTACATTGTGTGCTTGCAGAGCATTTGGACCTTGGACCAGATTCTGCATATGATTATTCTAAACTAAACATTGTTTCATATCTGGAAATGCAGAAAAGACAAACACAGTGTCAACCGTATTTGTTCTCTAAATTCTCACATTGTTTTTTCTTCTGCTTTGTTGAAATCATGAGACAGAACTCAATCTGAACTCAATACAATGAAGATTTACTCATTTACAATCGTTATCTAAGATGATTAAGACTTCATAAGACCAAATACATGTTTACATCTCTCCTCCACTCAGTCCGTGAAAACTGTACTGTAGCCTTCATTTACAATCATGTATAAAACAAAAGATAGAAAAGTTCCCCGTAGCACATCAATGAGTGTCGTTTGCTTTGGATTCAACAGAAGAGCCAAACAAAGAAAAGCAAAGAACAGCTTGAAACAGCGTTTGTATTTGGCAAGTTAGTAAGTAATGGAAATTTCTAGCTTGGAAAATGCACAACTACAAATGCTTGTAAGGATCTTGTATTTTTATTAACTCGTGGTTGGGACACTGAATTCAGATCTTCTCTTATAACGGTGCAGAAACAGATTTATTTCTTTTTTTGGAAAACTTTTTATGGGTTAAATTACAAATATTTACAGATGAATTACGCCAAACTCATTTGAGTGGAAAAAAGCATGAATAGACAGAAACAATGAACAGTCGTGGATCTGGATTCTGTACATTAGCTCAGGCTGGTGGAGAATTAGTTTATTGGCGGGATGAAGATGGTTTGTTACTTGGTCCTTTTGTCCATTACCATAGTACCTGTTGTCATACAGATGTATTCGTTGATTTATGGGGTTGAAAAATGTGACATTTACGTTTTCTTCAGTAATGTAGGACCATGAAAACTCTCAAACTCTGAATGCCACTTGCTGGCAGTTCATGTACATGCAGAACTTCCACATAAAGTTCTCATCCTAAACGTGTGCAACCATGTGTCATTTATAAAGAGTCATAAAAGTGTTGTGCTTTTTTCTAGATTTTCATCAGAAAGCAGAAAACATGGCGGAGTAAATCTAGCTTTGCTCTCTGCCTCATTATCTCTAACGTTCGTCAGGCGTGTTATCTCCTGAACCGTTCTTTGTTCTTAGCCTGTCTGCTAATCTCGCTACTGTCTGACACAAAAGAAACTAATTAATCCTCTAAAACGCAGCAGTTCCTCGTACAGGTCTGATTACATCAAAGCGCTCACATCGAAGAGTGCCGTCTTCTCTCCAGGAAACGGAAAACATCTATTGACTCGATAAAACAATGCTTTATCACTGAGGAATTAATCAGTCAAGCTCTCCTGTGATTGGCTGTTTTAGTTCTTAAAAGAAAAATGATTGGTTTTGAAGTTAAATATAAAGACCTTTTCCGTGTAACTAGGTATTAAACTATAGATGATGCTTTTTTGAATACCGTTCATTTTCCCAGTGGAAAATACTACGGCTGTGTTTGGAATAGCATGCTAACATACTACTTTAACTGTAAGTGCAGTATGTATTATACTACGGGATACATATGGGATGTATACTGCACGCAATATGCAAATTTTGGATGCATTTCTTTCCAGTGTGATGAAGAATAATTACAGCCACCATTCCTAAAATCGTTTTTGATTTATTATTTAATCAAACTGCTTAAGACATCTGTACACAAAATGTAATTAAAATGTAAAATAACCATTATTATTTACCACAACGACAACGGGACATCACTCGTTTGCAACATGAGGGCAAGTGACAACATACTTAATAGTAAGTGTACTAAATAGTACACAGTCTGCAGAATACAGGGTATTCAGTAAGTAGTAAGTTATTTTTCTATTCCGAGCACAGCCTGTGTAATCAAATAGTGTAGTTCGGAAAGATTGAAACTCTATGCTAACAGTCTTTTCCTATGTTTTTAAATCAGATTAACTGTGTATTTGATGTGACTATGAATACGGTTCCATCATTTCCTGTGTTCTGGTTACAGAACGTTCTGTTGCATCGCCGCTGCACAATTTTACCACCACATTACGGCAACAACAAGATGCGTAAAACCATTGTTGTCTTTCTTTCAACAGCACGGTATTGACAAATCACATGATTCTGACATGGCTACAGCACAAACTCATTGGTGTGATTTTGTGTGAGGCTGTAATAAATTAAAATAGTAAAATATGTTGTATTATACAACTGTTAGCTCTAGTCTTCTATTTACCATTTGGCCTGTCTGTGCTGGCGGCATTCCAGACCAGAGCGTGTGAGGTGTGAAAACTGGTGTCACACCACTTCACTTCCATATTCTGTTCAGTTTGTGTGACACAAATGTTAAATGCACTGGACATGTTGCTGGAGAATAAATAAACTAACCAGACCAGAGTGTGGGATGCGGAAACTGGTGTCACTCCACTTCACTTCCATATTCTGTTCAGTTTGTGTGACATTCAAATCTTAAATGCGTTGGACTTGTTGCTCGAGAATAAATATACTAACCAGACCAGACCAGAGTGCGAGATGCAGAAACTGGTGTCACTCCACTTCACTTCTATATTCTGTTCAGTTTGTGTGACACTCAAATCTTAAATGCGTTGGACTTGTTGCTGGAGAATAAATATACTAACAAACTGGCCGAAGTTACTCAATGTTTACTCTATGTTTATAGAATGTTTGTATAAAAGCCAAACCATGCTCACAACTGTGCTGTTGTACTGAACATCAGCACTCATCTGCCGTCTTGAGTCTAATCACAGCTAGCTGCGCTGATATGCAGTACAACAGCACAACAGTGAGTGATACTGCTAAATGTTACTGCCACTCCGATGTCTTTGGGCTTTCAGATCACTCAACATTATATGTGATTTTGACAGAATTTTACAGATTTCAAACTCTGCATTTGTGTGTTTGTTTAAAAAAAAGAGAATCGCACCTTCTCCAGCATTCTCGCTGGGTGATGCATTGAAAAATAATCTCCGACCTATTGTGGAGTCAGGCGAGTTTAAGATCTTTGAGGCACTTCTTCATAAAACACATTTTGTCCCCCATTTGCTCCGTGAAATCAACATGGGTGGTTAAAAACTTGTTTTGAAGAACAGCTACCCACTGTGGATGAAAACATCATGGTTAAGAATTAAAATGTGCCACGTTGCATCGTAGAAGGCATCATAAACTCTTTGTTTGGCTACCTACACTATAATACATGTTTTAACATTTTTTTACCTTTAAACATTGTACATTCTTGTTTTGCTGAGGTGCGCCTCGTACAAGATTAAAGAGGATCGAAAACATAACGTTGAATGGAAAATAACAGTGCACGTTAAGTCATATTTAGCTGGGGTTCATGGGAAATGTAGTCTCTGATGGACGCAGGCACGCGATGATGATGCTTACTGGAGTCCCAGGCAACAATGCGCACGCACACACAAACATGGGCATCAAAATGAAAAAGGATGCCGAGAAGCAGGAAGACAATCCACAGCTGAAATTAGGGGAACAGTTCTGAGTTTGTTTCTGTGTGGTTCTCCAGTTTCTTCATTCCTGCAGTGGAACCCTGAAAGGAAGGGCCTTGGACAAGAAGTTTTAGTGTTTCTTGTCTTTTAAACAAAATTTTTAAGGAAAAATGGCCATCCTGTAGTCTTCTTTGTGAACACAGTCTGAGGTAAACTCAGCTTTAGCAGTCTGGTGTCTGGAGTTAAAGATCTTCCGTGTTGTTCTTCCCTCATACACTTTCCTCAGTGGAGAGCAGCAGAGGATTAATGTACTCGAATCCCTCAAACTCTGACTGGTCTATTCTCTTTATCACATCCCTGAGGAGAGAAAACAAGCATTATTAATGTACAGAAAGAAAGAGATAAAACTCAACTGTGTATTTCCTGCACTGAGTGGGGCAGTGTATCTTAGCCTCAGGTGGACTGTTCATCTGTACATATTCTGCACAAAAATGTCAAGATCTGGCTAAAATCACCAGTCTTGACTAGCTGCTATGCAATTTTCATACACAGTGAGCATACACAGGTTTCCTGTAAACAAAACATTGTCCCCTGGCCAATTATAAGTTACCAGGCTGCTACAACGGACATTTCTGAAGAACTTTTAAAGCTGTTTAGAGTTTTATTTAAGAAACTTGCACACCTCTATATTTTGCTTTGTTAGTTATATCCAATTTAGATTTAACCTTCCCCAAATGTCATGTAAAAAGGTCAACACTTCATAAGGTTCCATATGTTACAATCAGTTAACTGCCTTAGTTAACATTAACTAACAATTAACAATACTCATACAGCACTTGTTGAGCATAGTGCATGTTAATTTGACCATTTACATTACATTTAAAAATATATTTTTATTATTTTTTATATATTTTACTTTAAAAGTTAACTTAATCTGTTAACATTAGTTAAGGTACTATGAATGAACATGAGGGAACAATAAACAATTGTATTTGCATTAACCAACATTAAGAAAAGATTTATAAATGAAGTAAAAATATATTGTTCATTGTTAGTTGGTAGTTTTAACTTAAAATGCCTTAACTAATGTTAACGAATGGAACCATGTAAAGTTGACTGAAATGGCACCAAATGTAAACTTTTACAAAAGACTTTAATACTATAAAATCATTTCTCACTGATCTTTCTGTATTTTTACACTTCAACACTAGCAGACTAATCAACAGATGACCTGAGGTGGCCAGTGACATTAAAGCTGGTCTGTACATAAATGCAGCTCTATGTATGCTGTCCAATAACAACAGCCTTTTCCCTTGTGAATCAAGGGGCTGTAAACACACAGGGGCCTCTTACTATACCAGTAGACAGACTATTTTCCTGTCTATTTTCTGCATCAGCAATGATCCTGTATATATCTACAGAGATCCTGACAGTCTTCAATCCTCATACTTTTCTGTCTAATCTTCACGAAACCTCAGGAATCCACTGATGTATTTTATCAGCGTGTTGACGACACCTCACCACCGCAATGCTGTAATGCTGAAACCATTTAAAACTCGTTTATCACTTTCCGTCAAACGCGGTCCACGGAGAGCAATTCTCCTCTCCGACAAGCTCTGTAAGAACTGATATTTCACCAGAACCTGGTTTAACGCAGAATTCTGTTTGTGCTGTGTCTGTTTGAACAAAGTCCCCAGAGCGCCACTTGACTGCTTGTGTGTGCGCGTGGGGCCAAAATGCCTCCAGCGAGAGAGAAACTAAAATAACAGGAATGACACCTCTGTGCAGTAATATCAGGCTCTTCTTTCAAAGGGAGCATGAGGGGGGTGTGTGTGGTGCCACAGAGGTAGAAACAGACAGAGGAACATTTTGGGCATCGACCAAAATAAACATTTCTGCAGCATCTTTACTGTTTTTGAGGTAAGAATTAGCAGATGCAAAGCAATAAAGAAAAGCAAGAAAGAAGGATAGAAAAAACACTGTGTTTTAGTACAGCACATCTGAGAGAACTGCACCCCTTCTGATGTCTCTCTTTGAGCAGTATAAGATAAAACCTTTTTAGACTGCAACTGAAGACCGAAACCCTGCATAATATAATAATGGGTATAATGTAAAATGCATAAAATAATAATTGGTATCCACTGGGAATCCAACTTTTCCTTTAGAAGCTGTTTAGAGGGAAACATCTCTATCTGTGGTGGATTCCAGCTCTTCCTTTTCCGCAGCACGGAGACATCCCACTCTGGATGCGCTTTCCTTTAATCCAAAAGACTAAATCTCTTACAAGGAAGGATTTCACCCCCCCATCCCCCTCTTTTTTCGTCTGCCAGATTCGTTGAACAAAACAGGCTTCCATCACTTCCTCCCCTCCACCTCACCCCACCGCCCCTTCCTCTGTCGCGTGGGACGTCAGGCTGTTCCAGAGCTCACTCAGCTTTTGAAGTGTCTGGCTGCTTCGTTCCTTTGAAGCCTGGTTGGGAAACCTCTTATTGAACTAAAAACCCATCACGGTTCTGTGGATTACTGTCTGTCAGTTCATCAGGCTGCGGCCCACTCGCGTTTCGATAATTATGAGTGACAGGTTTACAGACAAACTGACTTCAATCGGCTTGTCGACAGAAATTTTGATTGTGTGCTTGATGGTTAGTTCTAGCCGTGAAGCAAAGGCCATCTTTGACGAGAAAAACTGTGACATAACACGCACCCCGGGCTTCTGAAAAGTGTCGAAAGAGATATCTTATCGCCCGATAAGGCCGTAATTTCAGTCATGGTACAAATTGTGTCATTAATCGAAGATTCCATCCCTCACTTTTATTTTTGGAGTTGCATTTAATGGAATAGTTCACCCAAAAACTCATTCATCATCTACTCACCCTCATGTCATTACAAACCTGTATGGCTGTTTTGCCTCTGAGTAAAACAAAAGAAGATATTTTCAAGTACGTTGGTAACCAAACAACAGTGGCACCCATTGACTTCTATCATATGAACACCAAACCACTGAGACATTTCTCACAATATCTTGTGTTCCACAGAAGAAAAAGTCATATATATCTGGAATGACATGAGGGTGAATAAATGATGGAAAAATGGTCATTTTGGGGTGGAGTATCCCTTTCACGTTAATTGAAAACAGGAATGCACTTTAGCAGCTTCAGGAGTGGCTGTCTCCATGAATCAAATCAGAATAGCAAATTCGGCCAGATAGAAAAATCATTGTGAAGGCTAGAGTCCCTCTCCAGAGAAATACACCTCTACAGAACAATACATCTCAAAGCCTGCCATGATTGGTCATCCTTGCAGAATGACTGGAATGTTTGAAGGATCTCTTTAGAGAAATGGGGTGAGACAACCCAAGCTAACAGAGAACGTTCTCTGAACATTGGATAACATTCTCTATAAGTTCTCTCAACATTATCAAAAAGTTTTTGCAGTAACATTAGAATGGTTTTTGACGTTATATATCATATATCAAAAATTTTATTCTATAAGTAGTTAGTGGAACATTTTAAAAAACATAGAATTAAAAAATGTTTGACTAAAGTGTTCTTATAACCAAGCAATAACGTTAATACAATGTTTAAAAAACTGGCTGTTCCTGGTGAGAACTGAACACTCCCAGAACTTTCAAAATAAAATTTTTAATGTTTTCGTTACTGGTTAGGGAAACATTCTTACAACCTAAAATTGTGAGCTGGGACAAGTGACCGAATTGCACGCCATGTGTCACTGTCCAACCTCTAATTCAATCCTCACACTTCCATTAGCTATCAAATGAATGAGCTTTTTTATGGCAAGTTGATTTGCTTTTCTCTTATTTTTAGCGCTTGTTTAAATCACCTGCTGTTTAAAGGACAAAGTTGGTGAATGAGTGACCGAAGAAAAGACTTCAAATGCTTCGAAAGTCCCCAAGAATTCACTTCACATTGATTAAAGCCAGTTTCCATCGTCATCTGCGGTTTTCAATCAGGTTTTAGCCTTTTAAGAGCTGTTCTTTGTGCTTCCTTTCAATGCGGCCCTATTCAGCGCGCCCTCATACTGTAAAGCAATCAGAAACTCCAGAGGGGACGTTTCCATATGACATCATCACCTCTTGACGATCGCCTCCAGATGGATAAACCATTTCACTTCATCTTCCTCTTACTTCTAAAGGGGAATCTTGGACAGAAACCTCAGCATCCTGACCAGAGTCGAGCTGACTGGAAACCCCCTTTATTAAACGCTAGTGCAGGCATGTAACTTTGAAGTCGTTAAAATTATTACATAATCGCTCATAAGATGAATTCCGCGGAGATGATGACTGACTTTTAATTTCCATTGAAGCATTTGGAAGATGTTTCACTGCGCAAGGAGATGCTAGTTTGGTTCGGTTCGGTTGCGTTGCAGGTTTTACCAACTTAACAGGTTCTCGGAAAAACAGGTCAGATGATTAATCTGTCATAAATTACGGATGTTAGTAAAAACATCATTCTTCAAAAAGGTAACATACTGGAGGTATCAAAAGTCTAAGGCCACAGGAAATCTGAGTTGGAATATATAGTTTCAACCTGGGAATACATCAATGAAATTTAAATAAATGAATTAAAAATATTTAATAGACCACGTCTGCATAATATAGGTCATTATTCAAATGTAAGCAAAGTTGTGACATTGACTGTTAACTACGTCGTAAAAAAGGTCAGGTTTCTTTTGCTTCTATTAAAACACACAAGGTGCTTTTTGGAACATTCCCAAAGCATGCTGGGATAACACAAATCATCAGGTTTTGCACCAACTTGTGGAGTTCATATGCCAGCTCAAATGCATGCTTAAAAAAGCATGTCATAAAAGCAAAAGAGGGACACACAAATACTTCTGTCAGTTCAATGTTTTCCTCAAAGTGTTACGTTAATAATATCATTTGTAATGAAAACTGTATTAACGCTGCAATCCATCTGTTTGAAAAATAAAATTGCAGGTTAACTGCCCAGATAACAATTTTAGGTTGTAATGACGTTTCCATTAGTAACAAAAACGTTAAAAATGTTATTTTAAAAGTTCTAGGAACATCGAAAACATTTAGTTTTAATGTGTATTCACGTTATCGCTTGGTTTCAAGAACATTATTCAAACAAACAATCATTCACATTATTCAAAAGAACAATTTTTGTTCATTTTTAACCAAATAAAGTTACGGATTGCAGTTTTAATTTAAAAAAAAAAAAAGGATTTTAAAAAGGATTTAGTTTTAAAGTCAGACTTTTGGAACCCACCATATTTTTTGTAATAAAATGGCCAAACACAACATTTGTACTTTACTTGCATACTCACTCATTGTCTGGTGTTAACTGCACGGGTTCGTTGGTGAACTGCGTGTCAAAGTTTTCTAAACCGTAGTCGTCTGTGATCTGAGGTTTAAATGGTGGTGTCACCTGCTTCTGTTCCAGCTGCAAGAGAAACATGAGAAAATGTATCAACTGGTGCCGCGATCCAGTCCAACATCACCAGATCAATACAGGTGATCAGGAAAGATGACTTGCTATTGATGAAACTGAATGAGAAAAGTGATTATGGCAAGTGAGCTGCCTCTACTGTCGAATAACAGCAAGAAAAAGAAGATTTTCTCTCAAGGTCAGTAATGAATAATATTCCATCACTTGCTGTGTAAAAACACTTCAGAAAGAAACAGAAAGAGGTGAACTGCGGTTGTGTGAATGTCACTTCACTCGGTGTTAATGCTGAAGTGTGTCAGTGTTTTTAATAAAAGAGAACAATATAAAACAGAGCAGAGGGGGAAAAGAAAGAAAGACTGAGTGTGGATTGAGATTGTTCATCAGAACGGACAGATTTGATGGGCATTGACACTATGGGTCAGGTGAGGTTTGTTTTCATGTTTTGGACTCTGGACTGACTCTCTGTTTTGAGGACATGAACCTGCTGTGTTTCACTCCACGCTGATCTGCACAAACTTGAACAGATGGCTGGCTGCTCTTCTCTTCTTTCACTATATTATCTCTCTCTCTCTCTCTATTGGGTTGTTAATTCATGACTCTAGCTTAAAGTCTCTTGCGTTTGTTTATCAGACAGAAAAAGCAACTCAAATTTTATATTTATTTATTATTTATATTATTTATGCCTTAACATTATGGCAGTTGTGTTTGCCCAAGCAAAACTCTGTGCCATGATTCGAGGGCATTGCCATGGCGTAGCTATGTGGCCTTTAAGTCTGTATAAAATGTTGCCATTCACAAACTGACAACTTAACACCCTCTTATCTCTAGTTTTCATCCTATTTTCTCTCATATTACCAGCTTCTTTTCTGCCATTCTTAGATGTAAGTGGTTTCACTCTTTCCACCATGCTCTTCCTTTGCATATGTAAAAATTGCAGTGCAATGGCAAAACAAAAGCTAAGAGAGACATAACAGAGAATTTAAAGACTGCACACCAGGGAAACAGAGATGAATTGGTGCCCAGCCGCCCCGCATGGTTGTTTCATCCCCGGGGCCACTGACTCAAGAGAGTCGGGCGTGACGCAGTTGGCTGCAACCCGCCTGGCGGAACATGCTATCGCTCGTCTCTGTAGCAGAAAACCAATTACACACGCACACCCGTCCAGATGCACAGAAACTCCTCACTCTGATGTGTGGGAGGGAAATATTCCCACACATCTTTCTTTCTAGTTCTCACTTTCTGCTGTTCTCACTGTCGGGGTCCGGAATCATTTTCTTCATCTCCTCTCCACACAGAATGCTTGATAAAATGATTGTAAACTTGCTCAAATATCAAGACAATCCACTAGGAATGAACAGTATCAACTGCAGTGGGAAATATGGCCGCCTGGAATCACACCTTACACCTGGAATCAAGGCACAAGATCACACTGAAAGCCAAGTGCAAATGCACCAGAGATGCAATGCGGATCACTCAATCCACATTTAAAGTTAGTCACAAACGTCTGTGATCACGCCGCATTTGTAGTGAAAACGTGTGTTCCTACCCAGCTAACTTTTTTAAGATGTAAGAATGTTTCTCTGACGTTTCCATTAAGTAACAAAAAACATTCAAAATGTTATTTTGAAAGTACTAAGAATGTGCAAAATGTTGCATTAACGTTATTGCTTGGTTGTTATTGCAAACATTTTTATTCTGTAATGTTTTAAAACATTTCACCAAGTACTGAAGAATAACGTTTTTGATATATGATATATAACATGAAAACACTGTCCTAACATTACTACAAGAATATTTTGATAACTTTAAGAGAACTCTGAGAGAACTTTTAAAGAATGTTAGCCAACATTCTGAGAACGTTCGCTGTTAGCTGGGCAGATGCATGCTGAACATCAGTGAGACTGCCTACCAACCTGTCTATCAACCGCTGTGCTAAAACCAAAGTTTTATACTGTGCTGGTCACTTGTGATTGGATCACCTGAGATAAATCTTAATACCAGGTGTAAACAGGGCCAGTGTCTATGAAGACAATGGAGGGATTCATAAAATACTTTAAGAAATTATACACCTTTTACATGTTTAGTGTGCAGTCAGATTCATTTTGTGTATACACAGAGGGATCAGTCCAGTAGAGAACAAAAACCCTCACACACATACACACAAACCAAATAAAAAGTTGTACTGTCAGAGGAACTGAGAATGAATTTTCATTAATACATTCAAACAACAGCAGTGGCAGGGATGACTGGAAGAGAAAAAAAAACATGCACGCACACTCTTATTGTCTTCTCTCTGTGACAGCATGTCACGGCTGTTCTCAATGTGTTCTGGAGTCAAATAAAAATCATTCTTCTTTTTTCATTTGCCAGCACATTTCATGAAGCACCAAGTTTTAAAAGCGGGAAACCTGGTTTTAATTATAGTGATTCACTGTCACTGGGAAATGTGAATAAAATTCTCATTCTTGATTTAGCCTAAACAGTGATTTTGATTTACAATTATGTCTTTCCATAAACATTAGAAAATCCGTCCACTGCAATTGTGGATGAGAAAACAGGAAATCCACAAACGATGCATGTGATTATCTTTGACGGCGTACTGAAGCATCATTAACGTCAAAGAAATGTTTTTAACACATATATATTGTGTTCGGTTAGGGAACTATTATATCTATTAAATACATATTGGATTATTTTGTATTACACAAAAATGCATACTTACAAAGCATATATATATATATATATATATATATATATATATATATATATTGTGTGTGTACTTAAATATGTAAATACTGTATATGCACACACACAAATGTAATGGCTGACTATATATACACATATAGCTGAATATGCCAAAAACTATGTAAGACAAGGCTGAGCTAAGAGTCTCCGATCTGATTTACATTTATGCATTTGGCAGATGCATTTATCTAAAGCGACTTACAGTGAATTCAAATTATACATTTGATCAGTACGTGTGTTCCCTGGGAACCGAACCCACAACCTCTGTGCTGCTAACGCAATGCTCTACCAGTTGA
Organism: Chromobotia macracanthus; assembly: GCA_036877525.1. Taxonomy (NCBI): domain Eukaryota; kingdom Metazoa; phylum Chordata; class Actinopteri; order Cypriniformes; family Botiidae; genus Chromobotia; species Chromobotia macracanthus. The sequence continues at coordinate 12,194,177 of JAZGTH010000002.1, read as the reverse complement.
GCTACAGGAACATTGATCTCGCCTCAATATGGACTTCCTGTGCAGCCTCCCCTGCTAAATCTGCTTTACATGCTGCCGTCACTGAGTGACGAGAGTGAGACTTCTGTTGCCCACACTGCAGACGGTGTGAGGAGGATCTGAGCGGAGAGAAACATTTACACCATCACCACCCGTTCTGTCCCTCTCCCACTGTCATTCAGCCCTTTCCACATCTCCACCTCCCTCCTCTCATTTGTCTCTCTGTCTCGCTCTCTTTTCTCACTCTCTCCCACTTTGTCTCTCACTGTATAAAGCCATCTACCTCTCCTCATTCAAGTCCTCTCACTCTCTCTTCTGCAGTCTGCCTCACACTGTCATAATCAGCCCAGCTCACGTCTCTCCCTCTCTCTTTTGGCCCCGGATCTGTCTCTCACTGTCTAAATCACAGGGCCCTGAAGAAACCGTGAAGCATCTCTCATTTCACTCATCTTCATTTTGTGCCTCTTTTTATCTGACTTTCCTCCTTCTGTGTTGCTCGACAGGCACCAGACACAGACAAGTACATACAGTCAATCATCAGAAGAAATATTTCTGAAATGGTAATTACAGCTTTAACCGAAAAGGTCAAACTGAAAGAAATATCACAAAGAAACGGAAACTTTTAAAAAAGCAAATATGCAAAAGAAATCATTCATTCATGAGCAATTAACAACATGTGTAGCGTAACCTCATTCATTAGCGAAGCCTGTGGTTTGATTCGGTGTATGGATGGAGCTAAGTGTGTACGTGTGTGTGACTATGTGTGTCCAAACTCATCCCTTTAACTAGCAAAGTGGCGGAAAATCCCAGCAATTAAAGCATGCCGTGTTAGTGACAGCACTCAAGAGCGCGTTATTTCGTTTCCATGTTGCCGGCATCCCGAGTGCTCAACAGAAAACACATGGCGGATGGAACCGGTCACCGCTAACCGCAATTACAGCTAATTAAACAGGACAGAGCGCAGCTGCAAGGTAACCACGGCATCTCTGAGGCAACTTTGAGATGCTATCGTAAGACAGAAAGAGTCTTGTATGCAGGATGGAGAATAAACGCTGTTTCATGTCTGTTTTGACCCAGACTGAATCTGCATGCTTTATTATGCTGTCTGCGCTGAATGTGGGGGAAAACAAGATTATTTTTTAAATTTTACTTTACTTTCTAGTGACGGACTTTTTTACTTTACTTTCTACTTTCCTAGTGATACAGGTTATTCGTCAAGAAAATACTTGATTGGAATTAAATGTATCCATAAAAGTCAAAAATACTTAAAACTAAATGCAAACTAAAGTCATTTTTATTTAAACCATAGAAACAATGTTAAGGGCAGTGGATTTGTAAAACTAATAGCATTAAACTGTTGTTTTATCTTTATCACTCTTTCTAACCATCTGTCTTTTTTTACCTCTGTTCTGCATCTAAAGTCGTTCTCCTATACTGCACATACTGATTGATCCATTACACACACACACACACACACACACACACACACACACACACACACACACACACACACACACACACACACACACACACAAAAAAACACTCCTGAATATTGTATGTTTTCTCTCTGACTTTAATGTTGCTGCATTGTGTGCATCAGCGATACTAGAGCAATTAACATCCTCTCTTCATCCTCCCGGCGTTCCAGCAAACGCAGGATCTCATTTGATATTCTCTTTCATTTTTGCTGCTTTTGCTGTAGAGGGATAACGCCCACCTGTCAGTGGCCACTCACTATATCAGGAGTGAAGTTCAAACAACTCCAGGAGTTTGAAAGAGTCGCTGGAGTAGCTTAGCAGTTTACAGATCATTATAAAATAAAGTAACAATCAATCGCAGTTGCAAAAAAAACCTACAACTTTAATGCCATTCCAAGATGGAAGATCACTGTTTTAAATGACTTGTTTTAAGCAAATATAAAAAAAGCATGTGACATGTCAGAGCTGCGGCCTAGCTTTTAGCACATGTGGGAGACATGGGATCGAATCCGGTCTGCAACATGTTCATATCCTATTCCTGCTTTCTCACCCCTAATCATTTCTCGTTTCCTCAAGTAAATTAAAAGTCACACATGCTTACCTGGTCCCAGTCTATACTTCTGAAGAACGTGTGGGACTTGATATCTGTGAACCCGGTCTGAACTTGGCAACCGAGCCTCTCTTTCGGGTCCTGAAAAGAAAACATGCCCTATTAATAGGAAATCCACCAACACTCAGATCTAACATGTAGAAGAACTTCACAAGAACTTCAAAAGAATGAGCTTTTGTGAAGTCACCCCAAACTACATGCATTATTTCTTAAGTTGCAGTCGTTATCTCGTACTCGTTCTTTACTCTCATACTCGTGGATTCGTTAGATGACGATCCAGGCATCTGTCAGTGAAGCGTTGTGCAGTAACGCTCATTAAATCCAAATAAATCAGGCAGCAGATAAATGAACTGATAACACTGATTACAGGCTCTTATTGGGTTTGAGGAACCCCAGTTCCAATAAACGCAATTTGTCTTGACGATTAACGGAAGACGCTTCATTATTCTCAGATTTAATCAGGTCAGTACACACATACAGACGCACACAACTGAAGCACACACCCAAACGAGATTGGTTTAATTTGGAGGGGACCCATTTTGGTAATTCAGAGACAAACCTCTGTGCACACATTTGTGTAGTTTCGTGGAATTAGGAAGGTAACTCACATTCGTTAATGTTACCTTCCTAGCCTCAACTAATAAAAAAAAAAAAAAAAAAAATCACAGCTGTGGAGATGTCAGTGATTCCTGTTGCCATGGTAACTGCAACTTCTCTGATAGGTGGAGTTCACTTCAGAATTATGGGTAGTAGTATTTTACCAGGAATTCGGCAATTAAACACAATTTTTAAAACTAATATTACACTGACCTGAAGGTGGCTTATACAGAAATAAATGACATCATTAACAACCTCAGAGCTCATGGCATGTCTGTATTAAAAGGTGTTTACTTTAATATTTACATGTTTGAAATAAATGCTCTCCTGGGAACTTTACTGGCTGAGGTACAGGAATGCAAATGTATACGTAATGGTTAAAAATATCTCTTTGTGTGGTGTAGAAACATGGCAGCTATTTCACTCTACAGTGAACGGGAATGTACGGTAAACGTGAGTACACCTTGTTCTCACCTTGTTCAAAAAGCCTTTCAGAACACTCGCAGCCTTAACTGACAATGACCTCGGGATCCGTATGGGCTTCTCCAAAATGACTGCAACAGAGAAAATAAATAAATAAAGACGACAAAAGAGCATGAGTCATTCACACGACAGTCGTGTCGTGCAGCGGCGTTAGACAGACACGCTTTAACCCACACGCATAATCTCCTCCGTCACACACATGCCCACACGCACTATACAGACGCCTGAATAAAACCCTTCAATATTCAATCAAAGACTTAAGCGATTTTACCCCCGCGGTGTTTATTTCTGTAAACTCATAAAATTTTGTTGCGGTGTTAAGTGGATTTAAAACATCCCACAAAACATAAAAAGGAGAAAATGCGTCTTTTCAGTCCCTGCATTTCTGGATTTTTTTTAGACTTGGGCAAGCATCCAGAAAAAAAAGCCTGTTCAATTTCATCTCTTCCTTTCTTTTTCCCTTCAGAAAGACAGAACGCAGACGAGCGTTTATCTTTCCTTCTAAATGCCATGTCCCCTGTATGTTTTCTTTTCCAAATGAAAAGCTAAAGGGATTTAGGATTCGCTGGGGCTCGGCCCTGCTGCTGTGACGCGGTTTGGACGGAGGCCCAAAAGCGGCTAAATGTTGGCTTGCTGGTGGCAGCATCTGCCCCATTTCTGGGTGGGCGGCGGAGCGTTGGCGAGGGGAAGTTGGACCGGGTCGGCGGTGCAGCATATGGACGGGACTGAGGTTGTGATGGAGGCAACAGAGTTCCGGTTATAGGGAGATCCAGATTCATGTTGCGCGCGCGTGTGCGAAAGACGGCGATCCAGGAGCGTGCTGACCCCTCGGCTGGAGGGCTAAAGAACAGACAGAGAAGCAGATGATCACACAGTGTCTGCTCTGGAGATGGAAGGGAAGTTAGAAAAGGGGGATTAGAGAATGTCTAATAAAGGAATGACACAAATGGCCCAAGATGCCAAGAATGTCTCACTAACGCAAAATTAGATATCGATTCCGTTTCTTTATCATTAACTATGAGAATAATAACATAAAACCACTTGGGGTTTTGCAATAAATTTGACGACAGCCATGATATTATTATCCTTGATTATTGATATTGCGTTAATAGTACACGTATGATAATTTTATAAATGACCTGTTTTGACCGAATTACCTGTTTTATACGTTTCCTGTAAAGCTAGTGAATCTGTGTTGAGTTTACAGTCAGAACTGTCCATGATATGTTAATACATTAACTACATAATAAACAGTGCAAACAGTCCAATTCTCTAACAAAAGACATTTATGAGTCAGTTCCTGTAATGAATCACTTACCAAGACTCGCAAATTCACATATTCAAGTTACCACTTGAATCAGTTTTAACGAATTCCTCACTGAATCCGTCAGACAACTTCCTGAATAGCATTTCACCCTCATTCACTAACTACATGTTTATATGTCAACAATTCATTAGAGTTGTAAATAGCTCTCACTCATCAAACACAGGCATACGGATGTACACGTAATTTTGTTTAGGGACGTGTGAGAGCTGAAGGTAAAAATATACAAAGTTAAAGGGACCGTTCACCCAGAAATGATTCTTCCATCATTTACTCACCTCATGTCATTCCAAACCTGCATGACTTTTTTGCTTCTGAGGAACACCAAAGAAGATATTTTGAGGTATGTTGGTGACTTAACAACAGTGACTGGACACAAAACCACTTTTCTCATAATATTTTCTTTTGTGAGTGAGTACAGAATGCACAAATGAAGATTTTTGGGTGAACTGTCCCTTTAATAATGTATTTGTTGTGATGCTCCAGTGATCTCACCCTGGAAAAGATATTCCTCTGTGTTCATATCAGGATTGTCGGTGATGATATCGAAGGGCGATCGGCCTGCCATCATTTCAAACATGAGCACGCCCAGAGCCCACCAGTCCACACTGAACCCTGACAGAAATAAACAGGTAGAAGAAGAAACGGATGGCTGACAGCGTTACATTTGATTCAGTATTATGCATTAAAGTTGCAATCCGTCATTTTTGCCTCTCTACCTCCATCTCTGTTTAAAACATGGAATTGCAGGTTACTTTACATACTTTAATTATTTAAATTACCGACAACTTAAATGATTATTATAAACTTAACGTTACAATTGTGGTAAGATAAGGAGAGAACTCTTTGAACACTAATGTGTTATGTACTTGCTCAAAAACTTATTTTTATTACTTTTTTTTACCAAAAAATTCCAGCTTTTCCTCTTTCCTCAATTCCTCTAAAACAAGATTACATTGCAGTCATGTTGTCCGGATAGTGAGGATTCAGGAAGTAACCTTCACCTACCGTAATCTTCACCCCTTAGGATTTCTGGGGCGATGTAGTTGGGCGTCCCGCAGAAAGTGCTGGTGGTGTCACCTGGTCTGATTCCCTCCTGAAACAACAAAAAAGGTCAAGAGTTTCAACCCTGCATCAGTTTTGTGCTATTAGGAAACATTATAAACATTCTGTTCATGTCAGACGATTATTATGTTCTACCTTGCACATGCCATAGTCTGTTAGCTTGATATGGCCATCCTGGTCCAACAGCACATTGTCCAGTTTTAAATCCCGGTAAATAATGCCCTTCTCATGCAGAAAATTCAGAGCAATGCAAATTTCAGCAGCATAAAATCTGCACAAAGCAGGAAAAAGAATGCACAAGTAAGACTCGTGATCATTAAACAAACAGAAAAAACAGACTGATGAATCTCACGGCTACACCATGTAAATTGTCTAGCCATTTGGTTGGTCAGAATCAATCACTAAAAATTCAATCAGAAATGTTTCATGAAATAATTCTGTGTATTTGAAAGCACTTCATCAGACTCTAAAACACTCATTTCATTTTTGTTCAATCATTTGTGTAAATGTAAAAAACATCAGGTTTTCAATATTTTTTCATTTGTGGGCTGAGCTTCTTTCCGTCTCCCCCTTCCTGAACATTTGTCTCAAGTTTGAGATAAAAACAAAGATTAAAAGGAAATGTGTTCAAACTAGGAAAAATGAGTGATGACATTTCCGTTCGGATTTCACAACACGGCACTCTGGCGTGTTCGGCACACAGTAAGGGCTTACGGGACCTTTAGGAGCAACTCATGAATATTTAGACTCATTAGTGGTAATTAGCATGCTGATTTGCATACGGGTGGTGTGCAGGGCGCATACTGACGGGGCCAGTCGGGGGTGTGTTTGACTCACCTAATTAGCCCATGTTTGATCTCTGTTATCAGACGTGTGAAAGGGGCATTACACCAGTTCTCTGATCAGCCGCCGCAGGATTCACTAAGGATTCATCATCCTTATACAGCGTAATACAGTCTAACAGCAGTGTATCAGAACTGAATTCAAACCAGGTGTAGTGTGCGCACAAGGGTGTGGATTTGGTTTTAACATTGGTAGTGACATCTTAAAATCAATCCTGCTATACAATTGCAGCTAGTTTTAGTTCATTTGGATGTTGGAATGTTGGAAAAAATCATCTGCAAGTTTTTGTCCTACTTGTAATATTCTAAATGAAAACGTCCAAACAATACACTGGAGTTTAATAGTTCGTTTAAAAATCCAGATTCTGGTCCAGCTATTGTTTATTTTATATATAAACATAAGATGCGTAATTCAATGAATTTTAACATGCTAAATGCTACCTTGATTTAATAAAATTATTTAAAATCACACGTCATGTTTATGCATTTGGCAGAGACTTGTATCCAAAGAAATTTACAGTGCATGCAAAGTACATATTTTTGATTAGTATGTGTATCCTCTTGAATTGAACCCACGATCCTTGCACTGCAAATGTGATTCTATACCCACTGAGCTACAGGAACCCATTATGAATAACCTCACTAAATCTTGGGGGTCTGAAATGCAAACTGTAAATAACTTCTCGCTGCTGTTTCTTGTTGGCTCAGCTGATATTTCTCTGCATTACCGGCTGTTAAGTGAGGAATGCAACAAAGAACGTCGAGATGTAATGCCTCTCAAAGACTCTGAAAAGCATATTCTGTCTGCAGTAGTTAGAGTTAGATAGAGTGCACCAAAATTTAAACAACGTTTAACACTACAAGCAACAGTGACTTCATATAGAAAGAGTAACAAACGTACATATCATACAGATACATACATGACCATATAGTACATTTAATGATCACTAGAAATATTAGTAGAGTTTATTTAGTACCCAGCTAAGAGGGAACATTCTCAGAATGTTGGCTAAAGGTTCTCTCAAAGTTATCAAAAAGTTACTGCAGCAACATTTAAGTACAACGCTTAGCCGAGTTGTCTCTTTACATGTCTATAACAAAACTCTGCCCATGATTCAAACACACTACACATGCATGTAGTCTTGGCCACGTCTCAATGAATCATACACACTCATTAGTGGAAATGTAAGTGTTGTTCAAGGCAGTTTGCCTGTTCCTCAACCAGTAAGGCTGCAATGTCTTCAGCCATAATTGGGCAGGTGGGCAGGACTTCCTGTTGGACAGGGCGGACACTCCATACCACCATACACAAAATATAAAAACGAATCCGTTCCATTACGTACCGAGCATGTTCTTCTGGAAGCTTCCGCTGCCTCTGCATATGGAACATGAGATCTCCTCCATTCACATACTCGATCACTAGAAACAGCCTGAACAGAGAGGAAAAGACATTCATAAAGACATAAATGTGTCGTTTAATTGGTAGTTTTGTTTTTATTATGAGTTCATTACAGATGTGAGAGACGTATGGATAACAGAATAATGACATTTTCAGCCTCCTTTTATATTTCATGACTTGCCCGTTGGCAAAATTTAAGGTAATCTTGTTGTTATATGGTGAAGTTTTCACTTTCTTGATGCATTATTAAAATGAAACGATGTACACTCTTAAAAATGCCACTTCATAACGCCATAAAAAAACACTTTTCAAAAACCTTTACTATCGGTAGAACCCTTCTGTTTCACAAAAGGTCCTTTGTAGTAGACAAAGGTTCTTAAAACTAAATAAAGGGATGAAAAATTGGTTTTGAACCAAAATGGTTCTTCTGTGGCAACGCTGTGGGAACCTTTTTAGAAACTTTATTGTTAAGAGTGCAGCTTGCTAAATGTTGAACATGAAAAATATTCTCTTCTCACCGACTCTCTGTTTGAAAACAGGAGTGAAGTCCCACCAGGAACGGATTGGTTGATGCTTGTTTAAACACATGCTTCTCTGTCTGAACCCAGTCAATGTCCTACACCAGAAAAGAGAGAGAGAGCGAGAGGTTGGAATTATGATGAAAAATGAAGTGCCAAAGAATATGACTGCAAGCTGACTGTTTTCTAGGAACTAGAGGCTAGAGGACATGATGTTACTGTGTCTCTACTGGGGGACTATTGCAGGGCAAACAGACATAAGCCCCACACGTGTGTTTTCTGAGAAAAAACGGATCTACTGTCTGTTTAAGAGAGGAAAACACTTGGCACTATGCATGCTGTCACTTTGGGGCGTCAAATCTCGAAATGAAAAATGTTTTAAGTAAGAAAAGCACCTTTCTCTTCTTCTTTAAAAAGATATGTACAGTGCAGAAAGGAAAGACAAAAGAGAAACAGCATGTAAATAAATCACAAGAGCACATCTGAGATAAATCATAGTTTTAGACAAGTCATCTATACTTACTACTACATTTTAGAGTAACAGTATCAACATAAATGTTATGAAGACTATTACATACACAAACTGTATACATAACTGTAATATGCGGGCCTTATATTAGGTGTATTTGTGAACAGCTAATTTCAAGCATGTAAATATACAGTAGGCCTTCAGATCAAAGTTTGACTGGTAGTTTATATTAAGTTATTAAGACACTTTTTTAATCTGTCAGAAGCATCTTACACTTTTACTTCACAAGAAACATTCAGACAGGATGTTGCGAAACATCTTTAATACCAACTTTTCTGTCCACAGCTCAGTTGTCAACACGAACATTAGGCAACACTTTCACAAAGCTCAAAGAACTCGACAGAAGTTCTGTTACCCAACAACTTCTGCTAAAAAATGACAACGAACCTCTGCTAAGAGGCTAGAGGTCAGCTGAGGGGACTGACCCAGACAGGGCTGCCAAATTATGCAAAAACACACAATCTGGTGCTGTTGTGCTTCCTGCTTATATAAAATGTTTCATGTATAACACTGGCCATCTTAATCAACGGAAATAATAAACTGCCTGTTTTCATAAGCAACTTTATGAAAAAACAGGCAGTAAGTCGAAGAGGACATGGCAACACTGGCCCCAGCCCAAACACACACAGTCTGCTTTCTAAAATCAGCACAATTTAATTTCCTGCTGTTGGACGAGTGGAAAGCAGATTACAGGAAGGCAGTCAAGACATGAAGAGAGACAGATGTTGATATGCTTTTTATTATTTCTTTCTGCATATGTCTTGTTGTTTTCTTTATACCAACTGAATAATCACTATATTATATATTACCTACCTTTACTGCAATATTTATGATTAAACAATTTATCAGTTATATTTTTTGCTTTTAGAAAATGCTTTGTTCAAAGCAACTAATGTATTAAAGATATACATCAGCAACATAAAAATATTGTCAGTGCATGTGTTTTCACTCTTTGGTCAATACAGTGTGCCAGCCATGCTAACATGCTAAAATACACTATAGCAACGGCTATATAATGCAAAACATAGTTTGTCCTAGATACCAAATACATATTTTAGCAGATGGCACATATTGAATTGGCTTAATAAAATACTGTGACTATATCCAAAATATTAAAGATAGGGTAGGCACTTTTGGAGAGGCTAGCAACAGCAAGCTAGCTTTGAAAGCATAAGACCCTGCCCTCCCCTCACATCGCTCTCCAAAGCCACACCTCCTCCAACCAACGCATTCATAGTTTGACAAACAAGTAGGACATATATATATATATATATATATTATATATATGTCCTATGTATGTCCTATGTATGTATGTGAAGAAGTCCTACAAGTCCTACTTGTTTGTCAAACTATACATATATATACACACACACACACACACACACACACACACACACACACACACACACACACACACACACACACACACACACACACACACACAAACATTATATATACATATATACCACTATAATTAGTGATTGCTATCAGGATGTGAAAGGACTTTCAACCAGCATAAGAAATGTTACTGGACAAAATCACCTACCCTGCCTTTAAATAACTTAAGTGGCATGTCACACTGCAATTTGATGCATGAAATTCATTTCAGTTTTGTCTCATGTGTCCTTAATGAGCGTGAATGGTGACTGCAGAACATACATGTAGCACATTATACAGTACGGTATAATGTACAAAAATAAGACAAGGTCTTCAAAGCAATGACTGCTTTCCTGGAAATCATTACACTCTCTGTTTGTGCTTATTCTGAGGTCAGCTGCAGCGCTCTGTCATTCTGAAAGCGCCTCTGCCCGGGGTGCAGGGGTTTGTGAACTTCATTCGTGTGCATTAGCAGTCAGTCATGCGCCACTTTGTGTTGTTGTGTGGGCCAAGTTTACACAAACACAAAAGCTTTGACTGTACAGAGTTTACATTACGCCGAGCTGCCGTACAGTTGGGTTTGACTTTCTGTTTGAACCCTGTTCACACAGATCAGGTTTTATTATGTTAACAGAGAAGGAGACAGAGAGCTCAAGAAAGATTAGGATTAGCTAATGAATTCATTAAACAGTCGTACCACTTTATTTCATATTAATTCAGTGCAAAACCCTGTTGTTATTCGTTAAATACATGTCCTCCAGTTTAGCTAGGCTCTGAAAGTGGTGTTGTGCGTATCTGAACTGAATCATTCTCTTTTCAGTGTAAACACACCCCCTCTATGTAAATTAGGTTTATTGCAGATTGCGCCTTTCCTGGCACAGTTAACGTTCAGATAACACTGCCCACGCGAAGCAAACAGAAGTTCATTAATAAGTGATGTTTGTATACACTTACTATTAATCATGGGAGCAGCAATTCATCAAATTAAAATCAAATGACATAAATTTAAATGTGCAGTGTAGTCGAGCGCCCCTCTCAGCATTTTGAAAGGCTGATTCAGTTGCCTGGATCGCAGTGGAAAAGCAATGCTGTGCAGCCCCAGTAAAGCATGCAAAACCGCAAGAGTGTGTTCTCCGCACCCTACTCTATCAGTCAAGATTAACCTGTTGCATGTGTGAAACTGCATTGCGCAAATTACTTTCAGGACTGCATTTGTGGGCGTCTTTATGTCGGCACCTTGTTTGCATAATACATGACTAAAATAGTACAGACAGCCTGTGCAAATAAGTGATGCAATCATTGGCCGCAATTAATTCTTAATAAGTTCCCCCTTTGATGTTGTCTTCTAATGCTGGAATCTAGCAGTGCTTAGTTACAATCAAAAGCTCATTTTACGAGAATTTTGCAATGGAAGATATGAAGCCTCAATTATGTGGAAGATTCTTCCAGATCCGACCGTGGTGGTCTTGGCAGCACAATTCCGAAGGAATAACAGAGAATGAAGAATCTCATCTTGTGTTTTTAGGGAGCAGAGAGGAAGGCTGCAAGACAGCTGGGCTCAGGAGGTTATCTCTGAAATGCCTGAGACGCAAAAAGCTCTACATTTGGGTAAGTGCAAGAGGAGGCTAAAGGTATAAAATACAAGAACATACACAACATAATCAACCCAACACAAAAAGTGGACCGTTTAGTGGAGAAGTTAAAGATCTGGGCTGGTAACCAAAAAGTTGTAGGATTAAATCCCACTAAACAAACTATCACCATTGTGCCCTCAAGTGAAATAGTGTTGCATTAGGTAAATATATCAGATAAATGACAGACTAAGTAATTAATCAATTAGTAATTAATTACTTTTTTGAGCTGAAATTTACTGAACAAATCAAAATCCAGCTAAAGGGATTCTGGCACTGATCTATCCTGCTAAACATAAGCAAAAAAGCACACTTACTGATGAAAACAGCTAAAACCAGCCCAAGATGGTCATTTTTAGTAGCTAGTCTCACAGCCTGATATTTAATCTGGTTTTGCTGGAAAGATCATTTGCAGACTTGAAATCATTTGCAGATTTCTTTCTGCTTGCCGTGGCGGTTGTTTTTCTTAAGTGCCATTATCAGAAAACACATTGAATAAGCATTCCTTAATTATTAGCTGAATTTGGCTTCTACGGATGTTATGAGGAAACAAGAAAAGGAAGACCAAACTTCCTTTTATCTGTACTATGAATGAGATTATGGAAACCACTGCAGATGAAGTACAAGCTAGTACTTGAGGGAAGCTTTACTGTAGCAAACCATTTAAAACGAGCACAATCCCACAGCACCCTCTGGTGTTGATATTAAAAATCAAACTTCTAAAATACACAGAACCTTCTATATTTTCTCTCGTTTGAAGAGCAGCGTCAACAGGGATGTAAAGTACTGGAGTAATAGAGCAAAAATGTTTTAAAAGTTTCATTCTTTTACCAGAACTCAGTAAGCAGATATTAAAGGTATAAAGTATAATGATATCAACATCGTTATACTGCAGCCCTCCCCTTAAGCATCATCATCACCATGACAACAGTCCGTTACCTCATCGTCATGGACCAGCTCTTTCTTCACCACCTTCATGGCATAAATCTGCTCATTCTTCTTCAGTCTGACCAGCAGCACTTTAGCATAACTGCCTCTTCCGATAACCCGGATCAGGTCAAAGTCTCCCAAACCGAGACCCTGAGAGATCTGAATTCCCTCGATACCGTCCACCACTGTCTTCAGATCCTACAGACACACACAAACACAGAGAAACCCTCAGTGTGGAAAAAAGTTATGTTTTGTTTTTCACATCCTGAAAAGTATTTTCTCTCTGCAAAAACAAATAAACAAAAAATACTGAAACCACCTAAAACTAGTTTAAGATGGTCTAGCTGGTCTCCTAGCCTGACCAGCTGACAAAACTTCTCTAAAACCAGCAAATCAGACCAGCCTCACCAGGACCAGCAGAGATCGATATGAGAGTATGAAAAAATAATCCACTAATGAGACTTACTGTAATAATGAGTCTTACTGTTATAATGAGTCTTACTGTAATAATATAATATAGTTTCAAGTGATGTAAACACATTCCATTACAGACAGTGCGAGTTTGGGGCACATCTGTTATGCTGCCAGTTTCCCATTCCAGACAATCTGTTTCTTACCTCTGCGTCATCTTCTGCTTTCTCCACCTTCCGGTTGTGTGCTAAGAAAGGGACTTGAACTGAGAGAGAGAGAGAGAGAGAGAGAGAGAGAAAGAGTGAGAGAAAGAGAGAATAGGTCAAATAAAATGCTTTTGCTTCACAATTCACCAATGGTTTTTCTTTTTTAAATAATACTTGTACTTTTTCTCCTTTTGCAATTCTAAGGACAGTCATACCAACAGAACACAATGAACTGAGAAAGAGGAGCTCACCAAGATTGTTGATGTTTTTCTTTAAATGAATCTCTCGGTCTTCTCACTAGTTACATTTACATTAATGCGTTTGGCAGATGCTTTAATCCAAAGCACCTTGCAGTGCATTCAAGCTATACATCTGATCAGTATGTGTGCTCCCTGGGAATCGAACCCACAACCTTTTGCGCTGGTAATGCAATGCTCTAGCAGCTGAGCTGCAGGAACACTGAACAGATAGTCTTGCTATGTTTGGATGCTCAAAGCAATGTTAAATGCTCTGACAATCAACAAAAAACAACTGGTTAAAATAAACTGCATTTGCAAATCAGACTGACATCACTGACTAAAGGAAATGCACCGTGTGCAATCGTATCAGCGTCCAGCAGGGGGAGCCACAGACTGGCATCTCTCTCAGCAGGGTCAATGTGACATTACTCACACCTGATGTATTACAGTACACATCCGCAGTCAGCAGTGTCCTCGGACAGACAGAGGAGAGAATGACCCCAATAGCCACAAAAACAGCACTGACACAAGCACACGCGGCCATGAGACCTACTTGAGTCTGTCTCCTCTGAGTCCTCCGGGGGGAGCTCCACTTCCTCACCACTTTTATCATCGTCTACCAACGGCTCCTGCGATGGCATGACTGGATCCTGCAGAGGAGAGAGAGAGACAGAGAGAGAGAGAGAGAGAGAGAGAGAGAGAGACGGGGGGTACGGGGGGAGTGGGAGAGATAGGCAGAGATAAACGGAGAGGAGAGGGGGGGTAAACAGAAGAGAGAGAGTGGGAGAGATAGGCAGAGATAAACAGAGAGAGAGAGAGAGACAGAGAGAAAGAGAGAGAGAGACAGAGAGAAAGAGAGAGAGAGAGAGAGTAAGTACAAATGTACACTTCTACTATAACACTATCATTCATCCAACACTGTTAATATGATCAAACCAAAAGAAAACCTGACTTAGTCTTTTGACCTGTAAACAAGCAGCAATCATTATGAATGTCACTTTTCTAAACAGAAGATTTATGTATTTATAGTGTGAGTTCAACACTGTGTGAATTGTCTATGGTACAGAATGTTGTCTGTTCAATACTGACAGAGACGGTGTTATCATCTGACACATTCCACAAGATCACTCTTCAAAATCACTCAAGACTAACTCAAGAGGGAAGTTTCAAACAAGTTTCACAGACTTAAAGCACTCAGAAACACCATACTGAACTAAACTGGCATGTGTGTTTCTTTCAACAAAGTGACAAGCGGAAAAGACCAGAAAAATGGGTTCTGGTTTTGTATTTTGCAAGTAAAATGTTTACTGCTCTGTTTCAAAATCTGGCGAGTCAAAACTTTGAATGATGTATATGGTTACAGTGGACTGACAGACTCACCATATGCCTTTGACAGGTCAGAGGGACGAGCTTGTGACAGCGTTTATGGACCAGCAGCTTGCAGTTGATACACTTGTACCCCTGACGCCCCAGTCCCCATATCCTCTCACTGCAGTGGCCACAGTACGCTTTCTGAGAGAGAGAGAGAGAGAGAGAGAGAGAGAGAGAGAGAGAGAGAGAGAGAGATTAGTGAAGTCACACTATCATTATCTGTGGCTGATTTTACTCAGTCAAAACACTTTAACAGGCGAGTGAGTCTTTACTGTTTACAACAAACACAAAGAATCAAAGAGAAAACGGATGTCATACAGATATTATATATATTTAAAAATTAAAGTACAGATACTTTAATAAATTAAAATATTAAAGTATTTGATTTAAGTAAAACTGTATTTAAATTATAAATAAAGTTTATAATTTAATACAATACTTAAGCGTAATTATAAGTATTACGCTAGTCAATGTACAGTATAAATACAAGTAGCTACAAATAAAAAAAAAATTGACTGGCAATAGAGCAAGCTTTTTAACTGCACCTTGTTTTAGAGCAGTTTTATTGTGGTTAGTTATCAGTGTACAGCTAACACTTGCTGAATGATGTGTGCTCAACACCTCTACTGTACATCCTTAAAATAAAAAACTCTACAAATACAGTCACAGCGGGGCTGTGTACTCATAAATACTAAATAAATCAGAATCAAATCATAATACAGTATCTGTAACGTCAGTAAAAATACATCATACAACACAGGTGGACATGGACAATACTAAGAAAGATGATGTATGTCCACATCACAAACGAAGACCGACGTCTTCTGTTCCCTATATGAAAACTGGGCACCAGGGGGCTCTCTCACAGCATGACTTCACTACTTCATGTCACATAATCTCTTTAAAACACGCTAATCTTTCATTTACAAGCATTCACTGCCTTGTGTCTCAGCTGAAGCAGGTATCTAAGCATCTTCTGTTAAACTGACCATCCACAAACCCTCAGAGAAGAACATGCTCCTCTGGCTGACTTGCGTTTTCATGCTCTTTGACTGTATATAATGAGATCACGTGATCACGTGACATTAACCTGCTGCAGTGATTTTTCTGTTATCTAGGAAGCCTTCAGCATTGACGAGTGTCCTACATTCCCCCTGCTCAGTTTATGTAACTGAGGGTAAACACTCACAAATCTAGGCTGGAAAGTAGCACATAACCACACCGAACACGAACCGGCTTTCAGGAAATAAACTTGCCCCTTATGCTGCTTATTACCTTTAATACAAGAACGCCACAACAACACCGTAATTGCTGAAGACCGAACATTTCCATTAAGAAACAAAACTATTAAAAATGTTATTTTGAAAGTTCTGGGAACATTCAAAGTGTCCAGTTTTTTAGACGTTGTATTAACGTTGTTTGGCTATAAGAATGTTATATAAACATAATTGTAATTCTTTTTTTTTGATAACTTTGAGAGCACTTTGAGAAAACGTTAGCCAATGTTGGTAGCCAAAGGTTATTGTTTGAAATATGCGGACAAACAAAAGTGATACAGTTTGTTCTTCTCACATAGCTGATTTATAAGACAGAACCCTGTTTGGCCAAACAGTATTTATCACAGGTCAGAAGAAAATAATTCAAGCTGCAACCCGTAACATTCGCCTCTCTACCGCCATCTCTGTTCAAAACAAAATTACAGGTTACTTGACATACTTTTCTTTATGTATTTTGAGTATTGCCCATTTTTAGGCAAACTGGACCAGGGAGCTCAAATTATACATCATTGCTATAAACTTCCTGTTCAGGGTAAGGTAATCTGAAATTTTGAACACTAATCTGTCATGTACGTGCTTAATAACTGATTTTTGTTCATTTTTAACCCCAAAAAAGTTACGAATTGCAGCTTTAAACAGAACACAATAAAACCTCCTGAAGCCATATGCACTAATTCTGCTGGCTTGTTCTTATAAATTGTGCGCAATCTATCATATAAACACAACCATCTTTTTCTTTCATTCTCTTTTACCCCCTGCCATCGAAATCCCAGCACAGCTTCCACCCTGCGGGCATTTCAATGGATTTCTCAACACACTGCGCCAGCGCTGCTAAGCAAACGCAGCATCAGAGAAACGATTTGTTTCTGCACCTATTTAAAACACATCAACTCTGCATGCATCAGGCTTCCATTCACAGCAGTGGATTAAACTTTAATCCTGACCGAGTGTCCGCAACAAAACTGTGGGAGCGAATGGGGCCTTCAGAGGTAAGTGTGCGCCCATGTATCACAGATACAGCGGATGTAACAGGAGAATATGCAGCAAGACTCTGTATTTAAAGCCAGTAATACTGACTCTGCAACCTCTATATATGCTATTGCTTGTGGACTGGAAATGAAGGCACAGAATGTATGCCACTCTACAGTCAAAAGAACAGAAAAGCAAAGGTTAAGGAAATGACCAGAAACAGGAATTAAAATGTAACACAGAATGCAAGCAGCAGGAGATCACTCTGTTTTCTTCCTGCAACTTCCTATTTTTTAATAAGGAGCAGAGGGAAGCACAGAGAGAGGATCAAACGTTTGTCAAACACTTTCACATGCACACCAAAACACACAACACACACACAGTCTTATCATCTTTATGTCGACCACCTTCCTCTTTTTCCAAGTCTCTCTCTTTCTCTCTCTGTCTGTTTTGAAAAGAGGGAATAAAACATGCAGAGGTCTAATTCAAAGCCATTCATATCTTTCAGCAGTTTTCAAACACACACACACTCCTAAGCCATAAGTGGGACACTGATGATAATTATAAGCACCTGAAGCTGTTCAGAATGACATCATCTGTGACTCTCTATAGAGTGGTAGCGCTCGTCTCTATCAGAGCAACACCCGCAGGCCCATCAGCCCAAAAACTTCAGTGTAAATGGCACACACACACAAACCGATTACATCCTGAAACTAAGATCTCTCTGATCTCAGAACAGCGGGACAAGAGTTCATCAGCCTGCTCAGAGCAGTTCAACGCTTTCAAAAGAGGGTGAGGCTTAGTTCTGCATGACAAAGGAAAAGCATAAGAGGTGCTGACGATGAAATAAATGAATTGTGAAAGTGACAAAAACACAAGCAAATGAAAATAATCTCTTTTGCTAGCTTTGGAGAACGCTGCGTAATTGTGCAGGGGAAGAAAAACAAATTGGGAAAATTTTCAGATTAAAACAGATGGTTATGAGACACGGTGTGCTTTTCTTCTGGTCTCTCACAGTTTGGCCAATGCTCCACACCCTCATAGCACAGCAGTGCTGGATTACACTCATTAGTTTAGAGGAGGATTCACCTGAAATGTCTCAGATAATATAGCCGGCATGGATTTCTGTTTACACTGAGTGATAATCATTTGATAGGGCTTTTGGCCAGGAGCCCTTAAACAAATAGTGCCCCTAAATAAATTGTCCCCAATATATGATTAAGGAAACCCACACAAACAAAGACAGAGAATGCAATGAAGGTAAAACTTAATAATTAAAGGGGACACAACTTTAAAAACAGGATGCTTCTCGCTTTTTTCCTTTGGAAATCACAGAGCTCAATACACACAGACACACTGTAAAGGTCACAACCCCGTGCATTGTCCACCCACAGAGGCATTGGTACTTGTTAGACAGGCAAGCAGGGTAACCAATCATAACAAAGTTCATTTACATTTACAAGTCTTAAAGGTACGTCAGCAAAAAACAGCATGTTTATTTCAACAGGTCAGAGAAAGTGGAAACTTTCATGTAAATCTAAATGACATTTTTTTGCAGGACTTCACATTGTAAGCATTCTTCTGAGAAATAAACCAATAAAACCACACAAAAGTGTCCCCTGTGTTATCACAGTCTGCCAGAAGGTGTAAAGATCTCTGCTGAGTGCCTGTTATCTTAACAATGGTGATGAAAATGCAGGTCAGTCGGCTAAAAGATGAGAGAGACCTGAGCTTGATTTTTATTGACTGTGTCCTCAGAAGAGCCAAGATGAGTGAAGTGCCTGGAAATGATCTCAGCGCATTACCACACACACACACACACACACACACACACACACACACACACACACACACACACACACACACACACACACACACACACACACACACACACACACACACACACACACACACACACACTATTAAAACACCATCAGCTTTACGATCACATGTTCTCATCCATCACTTAATGTAAGTAATTTAACTGCAGAGTTCAGAGCGTACATTATCACTATTTGATCTCTTCTTTAACATCTACATCTTCAATCGCATATCTATACAACAATTAACAGTTCAGCGATTAAAGTTAAAATCTGCTCCTCTGCATCGTAGTTTTCCAAAAATTATTGTCAACAAGACAAATAATGACCATAAACCTTGAAAACATGGTTGGGCAGAATTACAGCCAATTACAGCTGTTCAAATATCCACCCTTTTGTAGGGCCTCAGTTACATTTTGATGTGTTTTGGGTCTGTTTCTCCTATCACGGGTGTCAGAGCTGCTCTTTAATTGAGCTCTAAAGCTCACGCGATCTGTCTGAAACGACACACCTGCTCCTTCAGTCGCCACAGCGACAGATGCCACTTTCACTATTTATGACATCCTAAATTAATCTCTGTGAACTCCTGACTCAAACTGGAGAAAATCTGCTCAGCGTATCATTGTCAGGCACCGCACACGCGATCTCCAGAGCGTTCCTCTCATGAAGGAGCCAAAAACAACACAGGCAAGTGAAAACAATCCCGGTAAACAGCACAAGTTTCTTGTCACTCCACCAAATTACAGGAAAATGAACCTCTGGAGGCTTTGAGAAGCATCTGTATTGTTTGAGAGAAGGTTGTACGACTGCCAGAACAGTCCCTATGATTTTAGTGTAGAGCCATAGATTGTATCACTTCAGAAAAAAATGTGTTAAATATACATGACAAAAAGCAGTTTATGAATGCACAATATCATTCCAAATCGTTCATTTGAATTGTACACACTGTATTCGTTTTGTTGAAGATGAATATGACAGAAATGGAGGGCAGGAAACAAATGAGATCCTTAAAGGACAGAGGGAGGCGGAAACATGACCTACTTCTGCTCCGTATCTTGTTTCTATGGGGAAGAAGAGGAGTGAGGGAAGAGTATCAGAACAGAACGAGAGATTTGGCCCAACAAAATGAAGCTACTTTGCCGACGAAAAGAACTGTCTCTGATTCCTAACACGTGTGAAAACAATCAACATTCTAATACTAAATATTTTAATACTAAATATCACAAAACCTCCAGCTACAGTCCATGTGTGATGTTTAATACACACTAAATTTCAAACACGGATATTATTTTTACAATTCCATTAGTTCTGCTAATGGTACAGAAATTACATACTGTACCTTCAAATAGTCGCCATTAGCCTGGTTAAATGAATTTATGATGAACGTGAATGCATTTCTACACGGAGACTCTGTCCTGTCAGCAGTCTGGCATTAGTGCACTTTAATATGTGATCTAAAAAGAAGACTCTCTAAGGTCAGATTCGGTGTAAGTTTATATGATTCTGAACAGAATCTCTTATCTTGGTGATGTCATCCTGCACTTACATCCTATTCCATCTAACACAGTCATACATCAATGACCTCGTTAAAGAAGAGTAATTTACAAAGGTTAACATTATGCACACCGGCTGTGCTGAACACCAGGTTTTTTGAGGCCATCAAGCCACAACACTGTGCTCATCTTGTCTCTTTCTCTCCGTTTTCTTCTCATCTTCTCTATCTCTGCTGAAGGGTACTGAAACTTCTTCAAGGACAGGAACAGTTGAGCATTTGCAAAAATAGCACAGGCAAAAAGAGAACAAAGCCCATCATGTTCCCTGCCGATGTTCTTTCATGTTGTTCTTGTGTTCTTGTTTGGCTGGCACGTTCTGCTCATTGTAAGAACGAAGAACTGAGCAGGAACAGGTCTGCATTAACATACACTCTCCAGAGACCAGATCTGATTAAACGCAGAGCAGGGCTGCATAAAAGAAACTCATCTCTTTTGCTTTTACTCCCTCTTATTCTAACAATCAATACAATAATATTTATCTACTATATTTACTACTACAGCTACAGACACTTACTGTAACAGTCACTGCTACAGCTACAGACACGTATCGTAACGGTCACTACTACAGCTACAGACATGTATCGTAACGGTCACTGCTACAGCTACAGACACGTATCGTAACGGTCACTGCTACAGCTACAGACATGTATCGTAACGGTCACTGCTACAGCTACAGACACTGCACTTACCGCTACTGCTACAGCTTAGACACGTAACGGTCACTACTACAGCTACAGACACGTATCGTAACGGTCACTACTACAGCTACAGACACTTACCGTAACGGTCACTGCTACAGCTACAGACACTTACTGTAACAGTCACACTACAGCTACAGACACGTATCGTAACGGTCACTACTACAGCTACAGACACGTATCGTAACGGTCACTACTACAGCTACAGACACTTACCGTAACGGTCACTACTACAGCTACAGACACTTACCGTAACAGTCACTGCTACAGCTACAGACACGTATCGTAACAGTCACTACTACAACTACAGACACGTATCGTAACAGTCACTGCTACAGCTACAGACACTTACCGTAACAGTCACTGCTACAGCTACAGACACTTACCGTAACGGTCACTGCTACAGCTACAGACACTTACCGTAACAGTCACTGCTACAGCTACAGACACTTACCGTAACGGTCACTGCTACAGCTACAGACACTTACCGTAACAGTCACTACTACAGCTACAGACACTTACCGTAACAGTCACTGCTACAGCTACAGACATGTATCGTAACAGTCACTGCTACAGCTACAGACACTTACCGTAACGGTCACTACTACAGCTACAGACACTTACCGTAACGGTCACTACTACAGCTAAAGACATGTATCGTACGGTCACTACTACAGCTACAGACACTTACCGTACCGGTCACTACTACAGCTACTTACACATCACTAAAAAACTACGTAACGGTCACTACTACAGCTACAGACATGTATCGTAACGGTCACTACTACAGCTAAAGACACTTCTCGTTACAATCATAACTGTAAGTTACATATACAAAATATTTAGCTAAAGTTGTAGATAGTATAACATTTCTAAATGCAATGACAACAAGACATCACAAGATAGTAGACAACCATTTCCTGTTTATAAAGGTGATGCCAAACTGCCTGTTATGTTAATATGATTAAACTCAAAGTGCGATAAACTAACAAACCAATCAGTTCAAAGTGGGCTAGGTATGTTTTTACTCAGTTGAGGTTTCGAGGACTAGAGAACTTTAACTCACCCTGTTAAAGCGTTTGGCCTGGAAGAGATGCCCGTTCACCCGGTACAGTTTCCTCCATCGTCTAGCACCACGGCGGTAGATCGATTCTAGGAGAGAGAAGAAACGGTTGTATAGGAGCAACATAGAGACTCGAGGAATAAAAATCAATCCACGGAACGAGGAAAGAGGATTCAAGAGGAGAGAGAGGTCAGAGGAAGGAGATGAACAGAGGTGTGGCTGGTCTTGACCCCCGGTAAATGTGTGTGGATTTAAACTGCGAACGGATGAAAACATGCCCACTCAAAAGCTACGGGAGCACGCCATCCATAATCCTTCTGCCACTCTCTATCTCTTTCCATCTGACCCACCCTCCTCTCTCTCTCTCTCTCTCTCTTTCTCTCTCTCATCATCGGTCTCTCACTCCATTTCTTTGTTATTCCCTACAGCATCACTCTGGTCACATGTCTCCCCTGAGAAGTGTCAAGCTTTTAAAAGAATACAGATTGACTGAAGCAGAGTGATTTGATTATTAAGAGGTACTGCCGTCTCTGTTTTTTGTCTTTATGTAGTATTTCAAAGAATGGTCTTGTCACCATGGCAACACAAACTATGACCTTATATGTACCTAAACACTTGACTGAACCAAAGAATTGGTTGGCATTGTTCAGTGCATATCTGTAATGCTTATATCTGCAAGTGATGCACATTTAAAGACATGCGGTGTGTTTTTTTCTGTTGTGTGTTCCCTGGGACTGAGTAATATGATGGTGATGATTATAAAATTGTATTTTTTGAAAGTGTTAATACTTCATAATAATTATACCTCAAGTCTTAGCTATACTTTACCATGACAAAATCAAAACAGACAAACTATATCGTCTTCACATGAGGGCCACTGGAACCTCTGTTTCAGTCATTATGCTCTTATATAATATTCCAGCTGAGAGTTACACTTTATGTCTGAGTGTAAAGGAGACAGTCGGATTTGCTGTTGTTTCATGTTTCTGCTTATAACTGCAGCTCAGTTACATAAAACCAATAAATATTAAAATGCTGTCAAAACTTTCAAGTGTCGGCCACTAATGAGCATGAAGCAGATTCAAAGGCCTGAGAGAGAGAGAGAGAGAGAGAGAGAGAGAGAGAGATTCAGCAAAATTCAGCAAAATTCAGAGAAAATGAAAGTCTACACTAAGCATTTGGTAACTAGAGTAAATAAAGTGCTGGAATAACAAAACACAACTTTAATTACAATATATGTTCAGCTTTGTAGAGCTCAATACTCAAAACATCTGCGTAAATCAGCACCCATTACATATAGTATAAAAAAACTCACATACAGACCTTCAAAGAACAGCCCAACTTACATAAGAACTTCAGCATGAATCAGTTATTAATATAACCCCATAAACAGAAGCTTACACTGTCTTCTATAAGAAAAACTGATCAATGTGAGACAGTCTGTGAGAAGAGCAGCTAAACCTGAGGATAAATGCAGGGATCGTTAACTTAATTTCAACACTTGAAAACGGTCAGATAATGTGATTTTATTGTTTAATAAAATCTTTATTTCTCGTCTCCTACTTTCCATTAATGTGCTAATTCAAGAGTTTATATACTTATTGATTTGTTTCTTAGTTTTCAATGACTATATTATGGAAAACAGAATTTTCATTGTTCCTTTGCAGTAAAAGTAAATTGGAGGTTTACTAAACATACTTAATCTTTGCATAAACCATTTTTACACTTTTTGGGAAAACCTTTTAGTTAAAAAAGGTAAAATTAAAAACATGACTATGCACATGCTTAAATATTGTGTTAGACCTAATAGCGCCTGTTTTTGTGTAAGAAACCTTCACTAACATTTTAAGCGGATTTCCTCAACATACTTTTGTGGACACAATGAATTTAATTTAACTCAGTGTTTCTTTCCTACAAATGAGACAGAAAACACACAGCAGCGCCGTAGCTCAATAACAGCTGTTCCTAAATCAGCTCTGTGTTTGTATTGATAATCATCCAGATGGGGACTGGAACTCAACACCTGCTCTGAGATCTGTTAGGCTTCATGTATGTCTGACGATCAGACATCTTGGCTCAGGTACAGCTACACAGCAGTACAGTTTCTGAACTTTAGAAATGACAGTATAAACTATGGTTGGGGGCATGGCCGTGATCTACCTTACAGAAATCACTTTTTCAATCCCACAATCCTCTCTGGCTGCTGTCACACTCCCAGCTGACTTCTATAAACCAAAGCAACTGTAAACTCAACTCTGACTGACACTGGAAAACTTGATATTTCATGACATGTAATGAATTGTGTGTCACAATGATTCATGCAAGTGGCTAAAATGAGAGGACTGTATTTATGTATTTTTGAAGGTTTGGTGGAGTTGAAGCAAATCGGCTCGAAACTGCCTGGTTGAGGGTGCGGCAGGCACCAATTCAATTTTTCCACTGTTGCCATGGCAAAACACACACACACACACACACACACACACACACACACACACACACACACACACACACACACACACACACACACACACACACACACACACACACACACACACATCCCATGCCATGTGTGCCAGATGCCAGCAGGAAGACGGCTCCACTGCATCTAAACAAAAACACAGGCCAGCTTGCCAAATGTTGTGCAACAAATGCACCACCGACAGCAGTATGAAGGGCAAAAACAGTTCATTTATATCCACACATAATCCATGTAGAAATACTACAAATAAAAACTACATACTTGACTTTTAAAACTAGACACTTGAACTAAAACGTCTCTGCCTGCATAATCAGGTTGATCTGTGAACATCTGCATTATAAAAATTCATGTTTGGCCATGTTACCGTGGTACAACCAGCGAAGCATGTTGCTAACCGCGAAATTCCCACAAAACACACAAACCCAATATGTAAAAAACACACAAGCTTTATAATTATTGATAAGGCTTTTCTCTCATCTGTGCATGTCTTCATCTAAATGTGTTTAACTCTGTCAAGCCTTTACAGGACAAAAACAACATCAAACATCTTGTCCATCATTACAAAGTTAAACGATTTGTTGTTCAGTTTTTTAAAGGCTATTTTTACCATTCCAACTGGTGGGTTTAGGAAATAAGCAAGCCAAACTACACAAAACAGGAAAAAAAAAACAGCAAAACTATTTATAGACTTTAGGTTCAGCAGACCTGGTTCTGGAAGGAAGTTTTATGACACAATGAGAAAATAAATAGCTTTCCTCCACCACTGATTCAAAGATTTGCCCTTTGGGGTTAAATTCTAAATCTGTCTGAACAGCGGTTTCATTTCAGAGTAATAAAACCGTAAACTGATTTTCACACTTTCTGGAGAGCTGTTGTTTTTGTCGGTTCTGTTTTGCCAGAATCGATAAACAGATGATTAATGGGACGACACAGAGCAACACCTGATCTGTGTCTGAGAAATACAGGAGCTGATTAAAAGCTCTGGTCATTAGCGCTGTCATCACCGAGATCTATCTCTGATCTTATTAACTTCACCCCTACAGGGAGAGACCCTGAGAAAACACACTGTGCTGTTGCCATAGTTACACTGCCCTTTTTTTTGTCATTTTTCCCAACATCTGACCACACAGAGCAAAGGAGAAGGAGAGAGAGAGATCGACATGTCCAAGACCAACTTAGGCAAGAGGATTTCACGTCACATGACCATTTGGCAAATGCATCAGTATTTGTGCATATAATTGCATACATTTACTTTATATTAAAAGTGCGTGTGTTTGTTGAAATCTCTTGAATGATTTCTCTTACCGAAAATTAACCATGATTACTACAAATTAACCATTATTTTGCCACAGAAACCATAGTTTAATCATTGTATTCATAGTAAAAGTGTGGTTATACAAATGGTAATCAATGCACCAAAAAAAACATGGTTACTGCACTTTTGCTATAACAAAACCCTGGTTAATTTTTGTAAGGGTTGGTCACATCAGAAGGCAATGTGCTCATCCTGACTCCAGCCCCACCACACAGATGGATCCAGGTGAATAGTCCAAATGATCAACACACAAAATGAACATAATTAACTGCAATTACTGCATCCACTAGCAGTGGACAGTGTCCAAAACCACCTGTATATAATCAAGGAAGCGAAGAAATGAATTAACCAATGAAATCATATCTTACTTTTCATGATCCAATCAAATCCCAGATTAATAAAACAAGTTCCGCACAGCATTATCTCACTGAATATTCCATGGGCTTCACATGCAATTATGTCACAATCCAGTCAAATGTCTGTGAATCCTGCGTTAATTTCCGTGGACACGTTCAACATCAGATCATATGATGATGTAATAAGGACAATGAAGGTGATCTTTCCACTTGAATATGATTCTCTCCTTCTTCATCCGTGCTGTCCTTAATTGCCCTCCTGTCTTCTGTAACAAGTACACTTAACGGACAACTTCAAATGCTCATCCAGCGCACGCTCACGAACTTCCACCTGTCATTTCAAATCTGCCCTTGCTCCAGTGGATGGAGGGCAACAAGCCACCTGAGGGTACATGCAGGACTGGAATAGAGTCAATGCAGGCATCCTGCACACTTGCATATGAATGAACAAAGCAGAGGCTTGATCACGCGACACTACTGAGACATCTCTGCTGTTATTACCATCATGACCACATAACTTATTTACCGTACTTGATCTTGTTTATCAAAGCTGAGGTCATGCCAGAACTTCCTTGGCTCCATCACACACGTTTGTTTGACTATATTAGTGAGGTCATTCTACAGACTTCCACTGATTTTATATCAGGCAATCAATATTTTCTACCCCCCACCCTAACTCTATCCCTAAACCTAACCAGTCCATATTTTATTTTTTGGAAAATTCTAAATAGAGCACCATTAACTTTAAGATGATGATTCTCTGGATACACGTTTATGAATTGTTTTTGTAATCCAGCACTCAAACCGCTCAACTGTTGTTGTAATGTGTGCCGAATCATATTACTGTATCATTTAACGGTGCACTCACCTAATAAAGTCTTACACTTTTAAATACTAAACATACTGTAATAAATAACTCTGGCACTAGTAAAACTTCCACAATAATAAATATGTAAAATAAATGAAATATTTGTGACTTGTGAACTAATGAAATGCTGCTTGCAAAAATATTTTGTTATAATTGCATTTTAATGGAGAAAAATGTTTGTTTGGTCCAAATTAGGCCAGTTGCAGTTACCAGCAGAGACTAACTGGCCCACTCCGCTCAGTCAAACCTTGGCCCTGTGGTTATTCCAGCCAGCGAAACATTAACCCAAAATTTACTTGATGCACCTTTAGTGCTAATGACAGTAATGCATCAGAAGGCTTTCCAACGCACTTGTGAATGTTTCACTTGATGAAACATGAGACAAATGTGCCATTAATGTTAAGCTAAGTTAAAAAGAATTGATGTAGCTCCAGCAAGACTGAAGATATCCCGGCACAGATCCAAATCTCTGACCTTAAATAGAACAATGGCTTTGGAGCCAGAAAGTCTACAGTGGAATTCACTGAAACATCTTCTACAGGCTATGAAAGGAGAGAATCAGACAGCAATCAAACTGCAGCTGCATCAGAGCCCAATTGGCTTCATGCAAAGAAGAGGTGATTTTATTTAATTTGCAGCTTAATAGTATATCAAAATCTGGTTGTTTTCTCTTCTTTAGCCAATCCATGTGTAACCTTTGTTGGATCAAACCATTATCAACACAACCAGAGGGGGAAACAGACTTCTCCTACTCTACTTACAACTGTTATTTTTCAAGAACAAAAACTAAACAAAACTTATAGCGATACACTGGATGATCACAAACTAAAAGAAGTAGAAAACAACATTCCAAACTGTGAGATAACGATATTATATCACTTAGTTTCCCTATACTTCCCTCCAAGATAATCACAGCGCATACCTCCCGCGACAGTCTGACAGCACACCAGAGTCGCATCGGTCCACATTCGTCCTCCACCTCCTGCCCCGGCCAGAGGAAACACAGCAAGGGAACACAACGGCACAAGAGTTACAGCTGCACCTTGCACGTCCCCGAATGATGCAGTAAAGCCTGCCATGGTGTGTCACGCTGACACCAGAAAACTACAGCCGGGGCCAAACCTCTCTGGTCCCTCTCTGAGGGTCTTTGTCTAGTGAGCGAGTAAAGGCCAGCAGCTTCAAAAGCAGGTCCATTTAAAATGGGCTTGACTCACTTCCACACATTGTTGGCTGGGCTGGCAGGAAGATGATAAAGGGGGCTTTCCTTTGCTGTTCTGAGGGTGTGTGGGATCAAAGCAGGCAGTAAGATTTGAATGAAGGGACAAGACTGAAGCTCACTGCTGGAGGCATCAGGGGCCAATCACTTCAGTGTTCACTGTATAAGGGGCCCTTGTATTCGGGCCCCAAACCTTAAAGCTGCAATTGGTAACTTTTGCCTCTCAATCACCATCTCTGTTTGAAGCATAAAATTGCAGGTTACTTTATTACATACTTTTTACATTCGTTAAAGTAAATGAAGCCAAACTGATATTTTCAGGGAAATCGGACCCAGCAGCTCAAATTATAAATCATTTTTTATGAACTTTTCATTGGGAATCGGGCTAAGGTAAGGAGATCATTTCGAACACTGATCTGTCATGTACTTGCTCAATAACTGATTCTAGTTTTTAACCCCAAAAAGTTACAGATTGCAGCTTTTTGTTGAAACACTATTTTTCTGGGTTTTTTTCTGATGTTTTGTCACTTTAAATGAAACTCTTCGCGCTGAATAGAGTCTTGAGAACAGGTTGTCCATTTAGCAGTCACAAACTTTCATATTAAAGCCCTAGATGTCTCTGCACACAGTAAAAATGCCATGCCCGAACACATTAATAAACACATTGTTAGTCAGTTATTAGGAAAATCTGGAACCAGTTACAACTACCACAAAGTGTTTCCTGAATAAAAGATCTGGACCTAAGATGACCTTTGCTTGGCTTTCCATGCCCATAAGAACAATAAATGCCATTTTAAAGAAAACAGGATTTTCCTTGCTTTCCTAAAATAAACACTGGGCAGCACATTTTGGACCACACCGTTTTGTGAACCCGTTTCAATGTATTGCAGGCTTTCTGAACGATACTTTGTGTTGTTTCATTTCACATGCAAAAAGGTTAGCCAATCATCACTGAGGTCGTTAACATGGATCAGAATTTAAAGGTACAGTAGCAAAAAAATCGTACATTCAACAGTAAAGGTAAAAGAGTGGGTGGAAAATGTTTGTTTGAAACTAAAACCCTTTAAAACCCTGAACAACATTGTAAATGGGCCTTTATGATGGAGAACAAAGAAGATATAAAAGTGTAGAAATGGCGCTTTTAAAATAATGTTGCAGGCAGCATTTAAAAAGACAATAACGCTTGTGAAACTGACAGTAAGCATGTTATTGGCAGCCCATCGCCCACCGGGCAGAGATGCTAAATTCAGCTGCAGACATTAACGCTGTGTGTTAATTGACAGGAAGGAGCTTCTTAACATGCTGCAAGACTTCTGACATTATTGTGAAAAGGCTGCTGTGAAGTTTTGTATGTAATTTAAAAGGAAGTTAATTCGCCAGCTGTGTCATAATCCTAAAGATTAGAGAAAATTTGATTAGTTTGAGAGTTCGCAGGCAGCACAAGACTCCCTAGTCATTTCTAACACACACATTTGTTCCCCAAAACAGTACATACCATGACCACATGCATGCGTGAACACACAAACACATTTACTTATGTATCTAAATGTTAGTCATTTCAAGTCATTTCATAGACTTCTATTGTTTTTATACACAGCTAGTTATAAACCTTTTATTTTTTAAACCTTTAACCTTTAACTATTTAAACTAAATATATGGGTAAGTAACCCCCCCCCACACACACACACACACACACACACACACACACACTCCTTTCTTGACTGTTTCCACATCGGTGGTGATGTAATTCCTCTGATCTGCTCTTGCGTGGGAGGCGAGTGTATCTGTACATTTTACACAGAGTGTGTGGGTTTATCTGGACCCAAGTCAAACACACACACACACACACACACACACACACACACACACACACACACACACACACACACACACACACACACACACACACACACACACACACACAGCTTCACTGTGGACAATCAGTGAGTCAAGCCTTAAAGAACAGTGACAACCGACACCTACACAACATATTTATATAAACATAATACAGAGCAGCTCTCTTTGAGAGAATAACACATACAGTATAGAAAGAACACCTGACAGAGTGTGATATGAGTTACCAAAGCTCATCACAAAACTCTGTCATACACTTATAAAGAGATCAGAAAGAAGACCGTAAGAACGCTGACCTGTACAAGACTGAGAATTGACACAATCGACATCTGCACATAAATAACTCACTGATTTCAAGACAGTCATAAACTAATGGCTGTTGGCTATGTAAAAAAACCTTGATAAGTCCCGTCCCAACTTCCTGTTGAACAGGAAATATATAAACACAGGAAGAAGATCTGACCTCATCAAGTCCTTTAACAGGGTCTTTAGGCCTCAGGCTGATGGTGACATACTGAATCATACAGTAACAGACTCCACACATGAGAATGAATCACAGTTGCGCTGAGCTATTTAAAGTCCTAAAATATCTGCAAAGCCTCAAGAAGACACACACGTTTGGCTTTTCATGTTTAATCGGGACATTCCATAGACATAATGGTTTTTATACTGTACAAACAGTACTGTACTAACCCTAACCCTACCCCTAAACCTAACCCTCACAAAAAACTTTCTGCCGTTTTAGATTTTCAATAGATTCTGTATGAAAGCTTGTTTCCTCATGGAGAACAAAAAGGTCAAAATGTACTTGTACTGCTATACTTGTGGGGACATTGGCCCCCATAACACAGTGAATACCAGGGGACACACACACAGATAGTTCTGTTCTACTATATCAGCTTTCAGCATTCATCCTTTGATGTTTTCTGACAGCTTATGAAATCCTGTAAGCTTTACGTACATTGTTGTGTTGTTTCTGTGTGTCAGATGAGCCACAGTTATAATGTCTGACATATCCAGGCCACACTGTCTTTAGCTTTCAGAGCTCAAAGTTATATGAGAGATCAAGCAGCAGTGTATCATAACTGCCCAGTTAAAATTTCACCTTACGGCGATAAAGATTGTCAGGAGTCACTAAAAGACCTTTTAAAATTTTGCATTGATGGAAACCCATGAAAAACAGAATTGACGTCAGAGTGATGCTCTTTGCTTTAGGCTCCTCTGAGCTATTTGGACTGAAACGGCCATTAAACCTTCAGCACGACTCTTTGATTTCACCTTGTTTCTAGCCTCTCATTTCCTTATTTCTAATTCTTACTCTCTCTTATAACTTCTTTCGTTCTCTCTTCTCAAGTAAACAAATACTCTTCGTTAAAGCTGCTATTCGTAACGTTTGCCTCCGTTGCCATCTCTGTTTGAAACGTGAAACTGCAGGTTACGTTGCGTAATTCATCGCTTACGTTGATGTCAAATGAAGCCATACTGACATTTCCCAGGAAATCGGACCTGACAGCTCAAATTATAAATCATTATTATAAACTTACCCTTAAGAATCGGGGTAAGGTAAGGATACTTTTGAACACTGATCTGTTATGTACTTGATCAATAAGTAATTTTTGTTTATTTTTCATCATAAAAAGTTACAGATTGCAGCTTTAAAAATGAGATTTCAGCTCCTCAGGATGTTTTGAAAAATGTTTTGGCGCTTTAAAGGTTTAAACATTGCGGCACTACTGAGCATTTCGTGTTGTCAGCGTTAAAGGGATGATTCTGAAACCAGCAAGGCGACTTTGGTCATAAGGGAGTGTGTGCATTGAAGTCGTATCAGTCTAGTATTACATAACAAGGATAAGTGAGGGGTTCAAATAATGAGGCAGTTTTGGGTAATTAAGAGTGAAGAGAACAAAAACAGCTTCACTCCCGAGTTTCTGCTCGGGAGAATGATGCTCCCACAAGATCTAATTGTCAAGGGTATATACCGAGCCGAGCGTCCTACGATCTTTGAAATGGTAAACATGCCCTCCGATATACGTAAAACATGCAGGTACAAATTTGTCACAAGTGTCACAGATTCTTTATGTGTCAGCCAGAGATATTTATTTCGTTTTGGTCAGCAAAGACCTAGCAACCACCTAGCAATGCCTTAGCAACCACCTACTGTAGAGCACCCTAGCAACAATTAATTTCCTTAGCAGTTAGCAACCACCTTAGCACTGCGGCAGCAACTACCACTCACAATGCAGGAATCAAACCAGAAACCTCACATTTACCACCCCCAGACCTTGACCACCGCACCACCCTAAACAAACCATTGCTAATTGTACTGCGCTAAGCACATGCTAACAAACGGTCAATGTCATTTTGCTTTGAAACAACAAAACTGGACACGGCACTCAGAGCCTAAGCAAATAATATTGAGCTGGGCTCAAAATTAAACACCAAATCCATAAAATAAATCCATAAATAAACACCAAATCCATAAATAGACATTTTAATGCAAAGGAATTGTTGATCGTAGTCTCTGAATGATGCAAAACGGGGGCACACATTATAACACCAGTCACATCGCAGCTAAACATCAATACAGCTCACGGACTACATAGGCTTTGTGATAAATAAAGCTAAACTCAAACTGTCAGCTATAAACATGCACGGGGCTCCCAGTGAATGGAGAAAAGCAAATCATCTACCACATTTAATATATTATAAACCTGACTGAAAGACCTAAGACCTAACATTATAAACGTGCTGCTGCAGACGTGTGAAAACAGTGTCCCTGCTGTTACGTCAAGTGACAAGTCTGTGACGTCAGTGAGCGGACCGTGAGCTTATTGAAAACTCTGCAAAGAGGACAGTCCCAAAAAACGCGAGACACTTAGAAAGCACAAGACACAGTATAGTTTAGTGTTGAGAGCAGGCCCAAAAATGACCTACAGTACCTGGAAAATCCATGTAATGCTGAAAGCTGTGTTTTGGAACAAGGTAGCTGGTTTCTAGCTGGTTCAAGCTGGTCACCGGCTAGTCAAACAGTCACCATGTTCCAAAAACAGCTTGACAACCTTAAGCTGGGATGAGTGGTTGGGACCAGCTAGAAATCATGCTCCAAAAAACAGATCCAATTGTTTTGCTATTAAAATCATCCTAAAACCATAAATGAAAACAATATCTTTTCATCTTCTAAATAAATAGCAGAATAACCAGCACCGTTTTATTTTCCTATCCTTGTCAGCTATTCTGTCTTATTTGTTCCTCCATATAATTTCCTCAATCTCTTTCCGTTCCATGTCTCTCTAATTCCATGGATCTCTCCACATTCTACAGTATCTCTCTGTCTCTCTGTACGATGTACAGCGGTACCTTTTACTCGCAGATAGAACAGCAGCGTTAGAAGCATCCCTGTATAGGCTGGTGGTGCCTGGATCGACTTCACGGTCTCTCATCCATCCTCCCTGCCATGCCACTGGAGCTAAGCTTGTGTCTCTGGTCCCCACTGACTCCCGCTCAGCAACAAACCCTCACACACCCTCCATCTGCATTCACACACATTCGAAAAGCACAGCAGCACTGAGCATGCTCCGTTTAACGCTTCTGGTTGTTGAAAGGATTTTTTGGGCTGTTCCAGTTGCCGTGCATAATCTGTTCTCTCTCTTCTTCGTTTAATGTCCTCATGAGGACCCCTGCAGGTTGATGCCATCACTTGTAGATACTTGTAATAACACGCAATTGCCACAAGAGGACGCCGCTGACTCTTTCGACTGTGCTGGCCTGATTTGATTCTCTGCCTGTGGGAAATTGTTGCCATTATTAAACATGCAGCAAAGACAGACAGAAGAAAAATCGTGTTTTAGAAGGACAGAGATTAACTACTAGCACAGATAAGCGTTTATTCTTTTGTGGGATTGTGGGACAGGACTGACCACAAGACTATGAACGTCAAAGCGAACTAAAGCAAGCTATTAAAGTCAAAATATACGAGAACCTTTCTTAATCCAGCTAGATAGTTTGCAGGTCTTAACTGTTGTAAGGTAGTCTAGTTAGTCACCTAACCTAATTAAGCTAGTGCTTATGCTGGGTTGGCTCGTCCCCTAAGCTGCCCAATTGAAAAGTACTCAAAAACCAACAAACAGTCTCGCAGACCAGCTATAAATCTAAAGCTACATATTTTTTTGCAGGAAAACGAGGTATTCCATTAAATATGTAATATTGAAAGAGGACTATAAAACAGAATTTTCATGTATGTGTAAATATGGCCTTACTTCATCACATAATGAAATCATAAATGAAAAATCATAAATTCTGAATACCTTACCTCTTTATACATCTAGGCTGGTTGATGTTGCAATACCTGGGAGGTGGTAAATCATTTCCCAAATACCACAACAATGAGACAGTCTCTCTCTCCTCTCTCCTACCTCAGCTTTATCAGAGCCCAGCCCAGCTCACAAACCTTGGCTTATCTGAGGACTTCAGCCTGACGTCTGCTCTAGCTCACTCATTCAGCAGCTTTACCACACGTTCATTCCTGCATCCACTTCCTGTGTGACCTTGAAGTCATTCTGTTAGTTTATTGCTGGTTCTGTGAAGTAATGCATCCATTCGACCCTTCCACAGTATTAATAAAAGGACAGAAGCTTCAAATTTATAAAAGTTCTGAGAAATGGACAATGTTTGATTTAAGAATTCTGTCTAGAAGTTTTGTGATACTTTTTTGCCGTACTTCCTGTGTTTCAGTGTTGCTATCTGACTGGAAAACGACTGGCTAGCGTACTGGATTAAGCTGTGCAGGACTGGACAGTGTAAAACTCTAACCTCAAGGCAAACTCGATAGGCAGTCATTAGACCTTAATTCACAGCAGTTCTGCTCTGTTTATGTACATGTGATAACATGGAAACATACTGGTGTGTCTGGTTTAGCTGTGTCTGTGTGTGTGTATGGGTGGTGCTGGTATTTACCACGTTATGGGCACCAAATGTCACCACAAGTTCAGTAATACCAGTAAATTTTGACTTTCATGGGACATTTTGTGGTCCCTATGAGGAAACAGGCGTATAAATCATACAGAATGATCCTTTTTAAAAAATTTAGAAAATTTATGAATCTAAAATCTAGAATCTGGAAAGTGTTCTGTGTCTGTGATGGTTAGGTTAAGGAGTACAGGAGGACAAAATAAACAGTTTGTACGTCTATGATAAAGTCCACATAAAACATGAAAACCCAACATGTGTGTGTTTTCTTGTGTAAATAAATGGATACAGAAGGCCTTGAGATTCTGGTACATAGACTGACAGCAGCTATGGGTTTGTACAACTCTAAAGGTTTTCCATGAACGCCCAGCGGTGCATCACCAAAATAAAACTGCACGTGTGCATGCAGGGATGCGCATGAGTTACTGAACAGATGTGCAGCAGTCATCAGATAGGACTCATCTTGCAGTTAAAACACACATTTCAGCAATTCAAACCATTCTTCCCTGTTTAAAGCGAGTCAAGAGGAACAGATAGAAACACGCCTCATGAAAAATTAAGTACTCAGACATAAACAATTAAAATGATTACAATTACGGGTGAGTTTACAGAGCATTAAGTCATACATACATACATACATACATACATACATGTATTAAATATATATTTATATATGTATGTATGTATCTATGTATGTATGTATGTATCTATGTATGTATGTATGTATCTATGTATGTATGTATGTATCTATGTATGTATGTATGTATGTATGTATCTATGTATGTATGTATGTATGTATCTATGTATGTATGTATCTATGTATGTATGTATGTATGTATCTATGTATGTATGTATGTATGTATCTATGTATGTATGTATCTATGTATGTATGTATCTATGTATGTATGTATGTATGTATGTATGTATGTATGTGTATATATACACACAGACACACATATATAGCATGATCTAAATGCCACTGAGATTATGTAGTCATTGCCTCTGGCATTAACATCTGTAACAAAACAATAAATAAATAAAATAAACTCATTTCAAAATACAAAAACATCCAAAAATAACTACAACTAGATTAGCATTCTCAAAGGACAAAGGACTCAACAGAGCTTTCTAAGCAGCAAAAGAACAGTGTTAAATCTGAGGCAGAGATTTTTGGCTTTGGTTCTTTGTAAATTTAATCACTCAGCATAAGCCACTTTGCCGTTGCCATGACACTGATTTCATGACACTGTGCCTTGTATTTGGTTGCCACTTTGTACTTCAAATCAACACACATACTGATATAAACAATTTAATATAACTTATAATTTAATACGAAACATAAAATTGCAGGTTACTTTACGTACTTTTTATACATGTGTTAAAGTCAAATGAAGCCGGGAAATCAGACCCAACAGCTGAAATTATAAATCATTATCATAAAATTACTGTTGTGAATCAGGGTAAGAAGATCCTTTTCATCACTGATCTGTTATGTACTTGATCAATAACTGATTTTTGTTCAATTTTAACCCGAAAACATTACACGTTACAGCTTTAAGGTTAGCCATTTAGAACAAACCTCTAACTCAATGTGCTGCTTTTCAATCACAATAAACATCTGAATCTGTCAAAACGCTCCTCAGAATGATGATGTCATTGTTTTTCTCTCCGTCTCGGTCTGACCGCACATTGAATCCTGATACCACGATCACTCTGAGCTGCCTGTCAGATGTGCTTATCAAACACATGTGTCTGTCTAATCCAATCATGATGCTTGACAAATGTTTTATGCTGGTGGAAATGAAGCCGATTGGACAGACTGGCACAGACAGATTTGTGTGTATTTAACATTACACCCAAGAACAAAAGTCTGTTAGCTTTAAGGTCATTCATGTGCTTGTGGGCTGACAACATTATCTTTAGCAGAAATACATGTTTAAAATGTACAGGGTATCTTTTCTGGGAAAACAGACAAAAATTGATGACTCACGCTGCACTTAGAGGCATACACAAATTTTTGTCCAATAAAATGCTCTCTGGTACGAGAATGTCCCCGCCCACTAATCCTGCCTACTCTGACCAGCAAGCTTTTAAATCAGAGTTAATGGCTGTGATGTGATTAAAGCCAACTGGGTGTGTTTTTTTAAGGGACGAGCCTTTCGGTTTCCTATTAAAATAGCCTGTTTTCCTGTTTAAACTGGAAATGTATCAACACAGGAAAGAAAACTGCTCTTGTATAGCCATTTCATGAGGTTTAAGTTAAGTTAAGCTTTCCAGGTAATGAAGCACTAAATAAGTCGGATAGTTATGAACATCTACTGTTCCATGAAATTTACATTTGTTTTGGTTAATACTCAGGGCATGTGAGGATAACATTGTAATCTTTGTTCAATGTGGATAAGCAGATGGTGTCTCGAGGTTTGAAACAACGCATTTGCACACACGAGTACAAGGTGACAACACTATTCTTTTTTTTCTTGGGCACTCCTCCAAATTAAAGAGAGTTTTAAAAAGGTGGGAGGAGCGGGTCATTTTAAAAGCTTTTGCAAAGACATCCTTCTTAAAACAACAACAGGGCAATTAGCCTAACGACCACTCCGATTAAAATATTTCCACAATACATCTATTTAACACAACTGACTGAGGACATTAAGGATAATGCAAGTTAAATTCTCTCAGGGCTGTCATGACATGGTGAGATCTTTAGCCTGAATCAAGAACATTCTTAAAAATAAAGGTTCTTAAAAGGGTCTTCACAGCGATGCTATAAGAACCATTTTTTGGTTCCCCAAAGAACCATTCACTCAATGGTTCTTAAAATAATCATGTGTCTTACCTTTTGATAGCCCAAAGAACCTTTGATTGCTCAAAGGAACAAACAGTAAAACAATACTTTTTTACAGTAAGGTGTAAAACAGTAAGGTTTAACAGATGTTAAAGGTTCTTTATGAACCATACAACCAAAAACGGTTCTTCTATGGCATTGTGAAGCACCTCCCATTTTTAAGCGGGAGGATGGAAAGGTGGGAGGTCCATGTCATACATGTATCTTGAGTGAAGGGACAGAAACTTAAAAACATCTTAAGAAAAATTATTTTCAGTGAAAAATCTGACCACAATTCCTTCTAAAGGAACATGAAAACAACCCTGGTGTGGTTTAGTCTTGGTCTGAATTTGGGTTTTCAGTGGCATTGGTCTGTGTTTCTGGCCTTGACTTAAACGTGTAACACATGTCATTCAGCCATTCAAAAAAACTCTCCTGTGGTTCAGTGTTAACTGTGGCACACTCTATCTGGTCTGCTCCTCCAATCTCTCAAACGCAGAAGGTCACAAACACATTAACAGATAGCAGGTCAGCTGTGCCATCTGTGGATCAATGCTTACGTAAGTGAGAGTAAAGCTCGGAGAAACAACAGGAATGGAGTGCGTGTGATGATGTCACAGGACATGGACGGCCCCCAGTGTCACTGATTTTAAACCAATGCCATTATGACATCATAAGTAGTGCGGGATTTAACAAATGTCACAGAAAGAAGCTTTGAACTACATAGA
The DNA here is from genome assembly GCA_036877525.1 of Chromobotia macracanthus. NCBI lineage: Eukaryota > Metazoa > Chordata > Actinopteri > Cypriniformes > Botiidae > Chromobotia > Chromobotia macracanthus. The sequence continues at coordinate 12,155,164 of JAZGTH010000002.1, read as the reverse complement.
TTAGGCACAAACTGCACACCAATGTAAATGAGAGCCACAGAGAGAAGAAGAGAGATACTTCAACACAGCATAAGTCCTAATATTTCTGTTAACTTAATGGAAACGTTAGGAAAACCTAAAATTATTAGCTGGGATGTCGTCTATTCACATACAGTAATCCTGCAAAGATTACACAGTCCCTTGAAATCTTTAAATATCAAACTGCATACATTAATTCATACATAAACCTATTTATTCTCCAATAATAATGCTGGAATTTCAGCTAACCATTATATAATCACAATAATGTGATTATTGATTTAAATAGCTCTATTCTCAAACTCTCGCCCAAATATGTAAACAAAGCAAATTATGTAGAAAACCTATCTGGAGTATGTAATTGCATTTACGGTAAATACTGTAATTGTAATCTGACTACAGACACGGCGTTCTCCATATATCTGTATTGTCCTTTGAATAAACAATGCCTTTAGTCACGATTGTGGATTTCATCATGTGACACATTGGGCCAAATCACTTCCTGCCTGGGAAAGAGCTTTTTGTGTCTCTGTGCATAAATCACTGTATTAAGCACTTTTCTTATAATACAGCCATAATCAGATTTCTACAGTGAAAGTAATACATAAAGTATTTGGACAACTGAGTCTATTCTATTCCACATCTATTCTATTCTATTCCACATCTATTCTAAATCAGGGTTAGACCCTGACCCTGGTTTGTCACAGGTCTTCAAATATTGCTGTCATTTGCATTCAGTCATCAATCTTTCTGTGCATGTCTGTATTATTCTTGAGAGCTTCTGAATATGGATTGAAGAACGCGGGTGGTGTTAAGATCTCAGAGCGGTGATAAATGCGTCTTCTGCTCTGCAGGCGAACACGCTGTATTTACACACGCTGATTATGACAACATAATAACTGAAGCTCAGACTGCCACTGAAGAGCTCATCTGCTCTGTTACCAAACTTCCCATTTACTTACAATGAAAGCTCTCTCTCATCCTTCCTCTGCTTCTTATTTGCTCTCTCTCCTAATCACAGTTTTTTTCTCCTCTTCTCTGATTCTCTCTTCTTCCCTCCTTTCTGTTCAAAACAGAAGTATGCTAATCATAGCACTGTGTCTTTCAATTACAGAGAAAAAAAATCATTTTAATTATCAAAAACTTCAAATATAGCTGTGCCCCACACACAGCCCTGAACCCCATTACAAAACGTGGAAAATACCTTAAAATTATGACGTCCAAAATGTAACAACATTTAGACTCTATCTATGCCATTTTTGTCCTTAATTTTATTGCTAATTATTTTGTTAACTACATAACTATAGCCATTTAATACTTAAACCCAAGTTGCAATATGAAAAATTAATTGTTAATGACTGCAAACGAATACAGGTATATATCCCAAGCTACAGCAGCTAGTTCCTACAGAGCCATATTTTAATTTAGACTAAAATTGCAATCTTATATAGGTGATAATATATATTTCTGCACATTTTAATACATTTAATATATTTCAAGTTTCAATAATGTTCATGAAAAAAATCACTCAAATAAGATTTTTAAACCCAAGTTCTGGTAACAGGGATCCAAAAATTGCAAACCTGATATAAAATGAATGGAAACTGAAACTGCTCATGTAATATTTAGTGAGGTTGACAATCAACAATTCTGAAGGTTCTTTCACTGACCATTTGTTGAAAACAATATTTTTCATCAAGAGTTTCAGGCCCTATTTATATTTTTATGCATGAAAATTGTCCAATATTCTGCCTTTGCGTGCATCATTTTAGAGAGAAACTACCCAGAAATCCCCTCCACCACCTTCTGTTCTCCTCTGAGCATCAGAGGTTTTCATGGGAATGACAGCTGCTTCCTTCATGCATGATGACAGACAAGCGGCTCAGTTTGCATCAGCCAATCAGAGGCTTGTATCCAGTCATACAAACACACATAGACAAAAATCCCTCCTCCATTTTCTGTACTTTCACCCAGAGTGCTTGAGCCTCTTATTTTCCTCTCTTAAGCCCTTCGAGGTCAACTCACCAGCACGAGGCTTTGTCTGAAAATTCTTCAAGCCAATGCTGAATACGAAAATCCTCTGTGTATTTCTGTGTGCATGCGCCTGCTGTAAAACATCTCTATAGGACATTGCGTAGTCAAGGTCGGCAGGAGTGTAAAGGGACTAATAGATTAATTTACCGAATTATTCCCGTGACAGACACATCAATAAGAAGGACACATCAAAAAATAATCAATATCACATGATCAGAAGTCCTGGAGGAAATTATCTTTCCAGTGGAAGACACACGGTCATCACTGACACATCAAACCTGGTCAAATTTTGTTCGCTAGACATTAATGTCAATAAATGCCTGCAGGCTGTATATTCCCTGTATATTTCCTTTACTTTAGGAGTAAAGCTCAAGAAAATGGTCATATTAGACCGTGAAAGAGTTTGCAAAAAATGTGTCTTTTATATTAAACTTTTGATCAAGTATTACGGACATCAGCCACAAGATGCATTCATGGTTGACTGTTCCTGTAGCTCAACTGGCAGTAACATACATCTGGCCTACAGTTTACATGTTGTTGCCACTGGCGATGAACCACCTAAAATACTTTAACAGAAACACCAAAGCATATAGACTAAAACTTATTTGAAGGTGTGGGCTTTCTATTCACCTATTCACATGTAAAAACAAAGCACCAGCAGATTTGTCACTATTGTGCACATAATCCATATTATCTATATAATGTATGTACAATATATACATTAAGTACCTGAGTCTGTGCTGGTGCCTTATGAATTCACCAAAGATTGTGAGGGAATAATTTAGAAATGTTGCTGTAAGTGTTTCATGCAACACTATAACGTCCCATGAACCATCAAGCATTAATTTACTAGCATGGCGGAGCAAAATAATGCAACCGAAACAATCCATTTTCATTTGAATTAAAGAACTGAGAATTGTGAAAGAAAGCCAATAAACTCTGAAACAAAGGTCAGCAGAAGGCTAACATGGGATGAAAATGTATCCCCCAAAAAAAGAGGTCAGTAGGTCTTTCTGGACAGACTGGTGTTAAATAATGAATGAACGAATTAATGAATAAAGGCCTTTCACATCAGGTTGAGCTGTCTTTGTCCAGAATCCTATTGGCTGAGAGGTGCCACAGGGACAAACATCATTGGCTGCAAGTCTATGATGCGTGTTGCCAGTGGTTGGAGGAAACAGCCTGCTTATTATACTGAACAAACAAAGACACAATACTGCATTTTTAATTTACAGCCTTATTACTGAACATCAAAGTTAGATATTGCCTTGGAATTAAACAACAAATACTCCATTATTAACAATACGTCAAAGACAAAACATTAAACGTCAAAGAAAAATGTAACTTGCCTCTGAATAGATCGGTAGCTCTTAAAAGTCATAAAAATTTAATATGCAAAATTTTGTCCCAAAAAGAGAGAGAGACAGAGAAACTGACTGAGACTTCATCACTTGCAAACACATTTCATGAATAAACCATGGAACGCTGATGTTTGATTAAGGCCAATCACAAATCAGTATGCAAATGATGTGACGACTCAGTGCTACTCAAAGGGACATTTTCCTACTTCTAAGTTTCATACAAATTATTAAAGTATATTAAAACCGAAAACACCATGCATACCTTCTAAACATCTTGCCTACCTTGCGAGGACTGTAATTATAAAATCATTACCATGGAAACATTAAAACAAGCCTCACCGGGTGAAATGAGTGTTGTGTTGAGAAAAGCCTCAGGCAGAGAACTAAACATAAGTGAGGATGTGTTAAACCTCACAGCTGAACAGTGTGATGAGGGTGGAAAGTGAAGTCACCATCTCTCGTTCTCTCTCTGGTGGGTGGAGGAAAAAGATACTGCAAAGCACTCGTTGATTTTTAAAACAGTACCTATTACCCCCACCTGAACCCCATGTCCTTACCTTGAGCTGCTTATCATGACTTCACAAATGCTTTTAAGAAACAAGAGATTAGAGAAACTGTTGTGAAGAAGTTTTGACTACATTTTTTTTTGCTTCTGAAAATTTTGAATGTTAAATTTCAATGTGAGTCCTCATGCTCCCACGTAACCAGTACCCAGAATTACTGAAACTAAACCTAAAGTTATCCAGGATCTATTTAGAGCATCTTGTATCATACACACCCACAAACACTGCACTGGCATGACAGTGCAGCCCCTGCTTTTGCTTAGCCAACAAACTGAGAGATTTGTGGCATCCTTTATAAGTGAATCAAAAAGCCTGACATAAGGGCCATCCGAGCCAGGCTTATTCCCCTAAATGATGTACAGTGTGTCAGCAGAGTAAATGGAGTTCGGTAAGTAACATTTTTTGGCGTCTTTCATGCACACACAGAGACACACGTTGCTTGGCTCAGTGCTGACTCAAACCTCTGACTGAAGCCAAGCACTGGACATGGTTGAATTACAAATTAAGCTGCATCTCCTCCAGCATTTCACTGAAATACATACAAACAGGACATTAAAGCTGAATGTGTGCATGTTTATCTACGGGTAAATACTGTGTGTTTTACTTTACATTGCTTCTGGTACAACGAAAACTAATAAAGTCGTAACTTTAATATGCTGTATAACCAACCAGTGTCATGAATTTAATATTTGCCCCCCACTCATGGCTATTACTTATAAATCAAATCAACATCAAATACCAAGTTAGCCATGAATAATACACAGAGCTGTCTTAAAAATAAATATATATATAAGTATACCACAAGCCAACAAAGTATAGAAATAAAAAAACTGTACCACATTTGGTGGCATTTTTGCCCTGAGCTCTGGTTCACTTTAACTCTGTGTGAAACTCAGTATCATAGCAACAGACAAAACCCACAGAAGATGAACGAACAACAAATCAAAGGGATAAATGTTGTGCACTGACTGATCTATATATATATTTATATTACACACACACATATATATACACACACACATACATATACCACAAAACACACAAAAAAAAAAAAACAAAAAAAAAAAAAAAAAAAAAAAAAAAAAAAAAAAAAAAAAAAAATATCAAAAATATAAAAAAAAAAAAACTCAGGGTTTATATATTCTCAAAGCCATGTATATAATATATACATGGCTTTGACAATATATCATATATATATACCTCCAGGGATTATATATTCTCACATAATTTTTTTCTAATTTTGCCTTCTTTTTATGTCCTTCCCCCTCCTTCCCTGATTCACAGACTGAGCAGAGAACTGTCAGGGTGAGAGACACCAGATATATATATAAGGAAGGCAAAGTGAGAAAAAAAAATGATGTGAAAACAGAGTGAGAACTGTAGACCCTGAGAGGAAGACAGAATGACACAGATGATATCTTCATATCAGCATCTCACACAAATTGGTTTGTGCTGATATCAACCTCAAAACGACCTTTAATCCAACCCAGACTTGCAGAAATTTTTACTCTACAGTCATACAATGGCCTGCAAAAAAAAAGATCCGTCACAACTGCAGGAACCGGCTATGCGTCAGCTGTGAAACTGCTCACAACCACTAACACCAAAGACCCTTTAAGGAAAGTCTCCACACTTGGCAGCCATATTAACAACATCTACAGGCAGCTATTTTAGTCGGACATGATCCTATCTACTTCAATGGGGGAAGAGAGATATCTCTAAAATCACTGGCTAAAGTCACAAAAAAACAATACATTTCTAACCAACTAATAAACCTGACATTAGCCATATCATAAATTCTGTTTATTATACTTAAATCGCTAATGCATGCACAAAGTTTGGCACTAGGCTACTTCACAACACTCTGAGTTGTTACTGTTACTGTTTAGTAACCGGCAATCGACTCTTTCTGAAGGAAGGCAGGGCTTCCTTCACTACAGCGGCCATATTGAGTGCTGCACTTTCCCCCGTTCATAGCAGCAGAAGTGAGGAATCTTGTTAACCTTCTATAATCTTTGGTAACACAAAGCAGCGTGTAACAAAAAAATTGAAAACACCCCAGGCTTTAAACACAGTACTTACTCCAACAGTACATCGAAGCATAAACATTTCAAAGCACAGGAAGTGCATGCTAATGAAAGCATTACCTCAAAACAGAATAATGGAGCTTATTAAAGTAATTCATTGACATGATCATCCTCTGGTCCTTGTTCAGGCTGTGATTCTGTTTCTGTATGACAAAAGAACTGGAATAAATAACAGCAGCACACCGGCTTGTTCATCAGACTCCTCAGGGGTTTCTGATTACGTTTTGGTCTGTCACAGATACAATCAGCAGGTCATGAATAGACGTGATGGTAGAAAAGGTCTGAAAGATATTTTAAATGTTTATGCAATCGAACGATCACATTGCTGAGGAGGATTATGCAAATAATATGATTAGTCTGCGACAAACACATCATTATGAAGTGATTTCGTTTACCAGCTGGACATATATATTCATTGGAAAGACGACAAGGCACCATTTTCTCACAAAAACACAAATATTTTCATCATTTTAAACACAGAGTTTCTTTTCTTCTCTAACTACTACTAAACTCAGCAATTTGTGTAGATGTGCTTGAACGCTGCGAAGATCACAAAAAAATGTCCCCCACAATTTCTATTTATAAGCCGAGCTAATAAGGTTCATAATGTGTCTCCCCACACACACTTTCCGGATCTTTTCGACTGAACAATATTGTCATTCATAACATTTCAGGGAAAGCGGGGACAAATGGTTTTTAAAGAACGACTATGACATCATAAAATGGCGTCAAAGAGAAAGTACAGCACAGAAATGAAGCCCTCGGCTTCTGTGACAGAAGATAAAGAGGTCTGAGTCGGTCATTGTGTGGACCAAACACTAAGCACTGGCAACCACTTAAGACTCTGACATGTTCAGGCCCACAAAAGAGGGAGAGAGATAAAGAGAGAGGATAGACAGAGGACAGCAGGAGACAGGAGAGAGGACAGAAAGGTTCGGAGGGCATGAAGGCGTGTCTGCATGTCTATTTTAAGATGGGGGTCTGATCAGCTAGGTTGAGCGCTCACAGTACTACCGGTTCCTGATCCACATTTGAGTTCTTCGGTGAGCAAGTAAAAATCACATGACAAAAGGGAGGGGTGTGGACAGGGGGCATAAACTCTGATAAAGCCATATTCTTTTCAGTGGTGACTGATATAGACCTGGGGGGGTTGTTTATCCAGATTATGGTCTTTAAAGTATCTCATGTCCTCAAAATAGCAGAAAAATGCAAATTTTAAATCTTAAAGGAACAGCGCATCTAAAAATTAAACACACCTGAATTTACATTGTATTTCGAAACCTGTACGACAAGCAGCAAACTTAAGGTCCTCAACTAAAGCTATCATATGGCTTTGAAAGAACCGGAACAGCATACAGACAAATTTTATGATTCCTTTAAAGTGGTGAGACTATCCATTCTGAAGCACCAATGGCAGATGGGGGGTGTGGTCAGAAAAGAGGTTCGAAAACAATAATTTTTGCAGTTCTGTTTGGTGGTGCTATTCATTACACACTTAAGCCTTAATTATGCGATTATGGAGAATGTAAGTTCTTTAAAAGGAACAAGTGAACAAAACAAAAAGTTGATTTGTGAGAACAATCATAAAAATTGACTTGAATGAATAATGAACATCCAGTGTAAGCTGCCAGAGTGGAGAATCTTTCTCTCTGCGGAAGACATCTGATGAAATCTAACCTGGCTTTTTGGAGGAGTGGAAAGGAGGAGGACAGACCATCAGCGCAGATAATGAACGGAAGAGAATGACCGGCGTGGGAGAGAGAGAGAGAAAACAGTGGAGGAAGAGAAGCACGAAAGATCATGAGCGGAGGAGAGGAGGGGGCATTCAAGCACGGTAGATTAAGCTGAGTTAGTGAGATGGTTAGAGAGAGAGCTGATGGATAGAGGGAACAAGGGAGAGAATGACAGAACAGCATAGACGGCGAATTCAGAAAGTCAGTTAATGAGCGAGAAAGAATGACGGGTGTGGGAGACAGAGAGAGAAAGAGAGAGAATAAGAAAAGGGAGATCTTCATTTACATTCTCCATTTTAGAGCCATCTGTCTTTCCAGAGACGAGCCACCATATCTATTACATCATAACAACCATTACCATGACGATAAACCTTGCCCAGCAACAGCTAGACATAAGCTAGATTTTTTTTAACACCTAATCCCTAAAATAGCCAGAAAACATGCAGCAGAGCAAGTTAAAGGGAGAAACCTTCACAGTTGTCCTCCATCAAAACCAAAGAAGGTTAAACTGAAGGTGACAGAGAACAGCAGAATCTATAACCCGAATCAAATCAGTGCTTGTGATCACCTTGATTTCTCAAACATCACAAGACAGCAAAGTAACCAGATCTTTGATTTCTTGGACTTGGGCTGAAAGCTTTTTGAATTTTTATGTTTTTTCAGAAATGATTTGTTAAGAGTGGGATTTGAACCCAAGTCCCCTTGCACATTAAACAAAGATTGTACCACTAGACTGACACAACATACAGAAGTACTACATTGTTGTTTTCCTTTGGTTATGTCGTAGGTGGCTATTAATTGAGGCATCATAACCAAGTGCACCAGAACAAAGATCTAAATAACAATATAGCCGCTCATCTCTGTGTTTCTGTGATATCTCCACACACTGGATATCTCCACACTACACAAGCAGACAAATCCTGAAAGCACATATCACTCTGATGACAATAACATGCTGGTAATGACTGCTGTATTCTCCATACTGTTCAATTGACATCGCAAAAGACTAGCATCAAAAAAGCACAACATATACTGATGAATCGATGCTAATTGTGAATGAGCATTCAATTACTACTTAAAGAAAACAATCACAGATGTATAACAATCATGAAGGTGGAGCCGTTTCAATACACTGCAGATAAACACATCCCAGTTAACAGGGAACATTCTCAGAACGCTGGCTAACATTTTCTAAATGTTCCCTCAAAGTTATCAAAACATTTCTTGCAGTAACGTTTTTTACTTTATGTAAACATTAGGGAAACATTCTTACAACCTAACACTGTTAGCTGGGCCAGTGCCATGTTTGGAATGGTTGGCATCTGCAGAAATGTTTATTTTGGAACTCAGAACTGAAGTGCACTACAGAAACACACAAATTTAATACTAATTCACCAATAATCCAAAGCGATCACTGATAACCTTTTGAAGATTTGTTGGAAGACTCTTCCATCACTTGTAAGGGTTATCCTGAGCCGCAGCTAGTGTGCTGCAGTGGCCATATTTAGATTTATTACCAATCAATACTGGAACAGGTAGATCAGATGACATCCGAACACAGACACTGCGGCTAAAAACAGCAACACTGGGAATACAGTCGGAAATTGAGCAGCATTTAACGCACAAAAGACTTAAACTACTGTTTTAAAACAGTGACGGATACTTTATTGGCCATCCCTGTCTGGAACATCACGGATAAAGAGCCAGCGACTACACGCGCCACTGAAACACATCAGACAAACCAAACATGGATCAATGAGGTTGAGGTCCCCAACGGATCTGACAGCAGGTCAGACTAACCACAATGAGTTTGAAGGTGCATCAGTTAGACAGCAAACTAAGGAAGAGAGAGTGAATCAAACCGATGTCACATGACAACAGCATCGGGGCTTTGTGTTCCAGGAAGGGGGAGCACAATTCCGCTTTGTTTTCTAAGAACGTCAGAAACAACTAATCTGCCCTCAATGTGATTTCTTGTGGCTTTAGATCAGCCACTGTCACACACACACACACAATGTTTGTTCTTATGGATGTGGAGTCTCATGTTTGTGTGCATCCCCAGCTAACAGGGAACATTCTCAGAACACTGGCTAATGGTCGCTTAAAGTTCTTTCAAAGTTATCAAAAACATTTATGCGGTAACATTTGTATAATGATTTTTTAACGTTATACATATATATTTCAAAAATGTTGTTCTTAAGTTGTTGGTGGAACGAAAACATTTGAATAACGTTCGTATAACCAAACAATATCGTTAATACAACATCAAAAAAATTGACATTTTAAACATTCCTACAACATTCAAAATAACATTTTAACATGTATGTTACTTTAATGGAAATTATATGGAAACAGTCTTACAACCTAAAACTGTTAACTGGGTCATGGCCGAGAGGTGGTAATAACCACATCTCACAAATTATGTCAGTCAGATTTTAATAATGCACAAGCATCTATTATAACCTCCCTCTTCTGAGGATGCAAACGAGAGGCAGGCCAGAAGGATTCGTAATGACATAAACACCCCCATGCACAGTACACAGTCAAAACTGCACATTTGCTTTGATTAGGAAGCCCGCAAACACTGAACAATCCTTCAATAGAACTCCACAGCTCCTCCATTTACACATCACTCAACACATTGAAACAGCACACAATAACCTGAAGCAAGACCTTGAGATGATACAATACCATTCACATACCGTCTGACTTTTTAGGATGCATTGGGTCTCCGACACAGAGAGGAGAAACGGAGGCAGAGAGAGTGTGTGTGGTGTGGATGGGATTCTTCTTTGTGTGTTGAATTTGAAAGCTAACATAAAGGATGCTAGCTCTTCTCTCTCGAACCCGGACTAAATCAGGTAGGCAATCACACACGCATACACTCACACGCACCTACACAAACGTTGCAACACTGGCAAACGGGTTCAAACCCTCATAGGAAAACCTGAGTATGGCAAGCAAGGTGGGCCATTAAATCACTGCAGGTGAGATGAAAATAAAACAGACAGAGCGGAAATCAAAGAGACAGAGAGAAACAATGCATCTGATTTGTTATAGTCACAGAAACTCACACACACACACACACGGATGCATGCATGCATACGCAAACACATGAATGCACGGATGCATGCACAAGGGCTGGACACACCGCGGACACCCAATGTCAGTCGCATCCTCGCAGAAATACAGCAGCGGCACGAGACGAGTTGGAGAAATGGAAGAGATCTCAAACGCAGCTCACCAGTTACAGCCTGTTTTCTGCTCAATTCAGCACATTTTCCCTGGCAGGCGCCACGATGCACCGGCTACATCCCCTCCTCCTGCTCGCTCTCTTCGTTTCGCTCAATCTCTCTCTCTTCCTTGTGCTTTATTTAATTATTTCTCCCCCTCCCTGCACTCCCTGCTGTTCTGTCGCTCCCTGCGTGTTCGTTACAGCTGGCTGTCCTTGTGTAGGCTGCCTCCTCGATGGATGGATGGATAGAGGGATGCTTCTATCAGAAACGGGCTGCTCTGTTTGAAAAGCTTAATTGAGATGGGCAGCACAAACAAAAGGAGGGGGCTCCCTGAAACACAGACCGATATTTTGCTACGGTGCCTGGCTCTGCTCTGCACTCTTCGACTCTCTCTATTATTCTTCTCCCTCACCCTTTTCTTTTTCTCTCTCTCTCCATCTCATCCCTTGGTTAGGGTGTAGCTGTTTCCCTAGAGAGCCGGTGGCAAACAGCTGAGGGGATTAGTAGAAAACATGGAGTGGAGCAGAGGGGGGACCGGAATGGGATCCAAGTGGATGTGAAAGAGCTCAGTGTATGGTGACTGGGGAGGAGGGGAGGGGGTTGCTGTGGGTAAAGAGGAGGAGACAAGAAATGGGGCATGTCTAATAATGGCAAGAGTTGTTTTTAAATTAGTGGTGATTACAATAACCCCTAACCCAACGTCTTTCATTTTGGCACCTAAATTCCCCAGCACAAGTCCACACCAATCACAATCTTCAAAATGTAGTTGTGAGGTGATTTATTACACAAATTAAAATTATGACTCAGTGAAATAATGAGCTATTTTGGAATGGTCGATTTACATTAATCTACACTGAAGACATTAATCTTTACAATATTGCCCATAAATGGTAAGAATAAACTAAATTACAATATCACAAAACAATCAATTCAGATCATGTGAGACTCTAATAAAATATTGACCAAGGCTACCGGCCACAGCTGTGCATACTGGTATTGAAAAGGTCAACAGCTGACCATATTATAAAAGAAATCATTTACATCTGTAGGTCTTAAAGATACAGTAGCAAAACAATTACAGGACCAGCAGAGGTCTGCAGGAGAAGGAGAGCGTATAAACAAATTTCTGAAGACATGCGACTGAGAACTGACTCTCAGAGGCGTGAAGAACTGGCATCACATGTATAACACTGCAGCCAAAAAGGCCGTATTATTGCTGCTTTAAAGCCAGTTTTGTTTTGGATGGTGTTTTTTTACTCAGCAGTAATACTGAATGGCTGAAAGCACATTAACATCTGGCGGCTCATTGGTTCTTGTATGTCATGTGTTAATATGCACATCTTTACGGCATTATGAGCATCTAGTCACACCTGCTCACAAAGGTCACACATGCACAGAATGGACAAACTAACACAGCTAACAAAGAACGTTCTCAGAACATTTGTAGGTTCTCTATCGGTTCTCTCAAACGTTCTTGCAGTAACATTAGTAGAATGTACTTAAGCATTATATATAATATCAAAAACGTTATTTCTTAAGTTGATAGTGGAATGTTTTAAAAAATGTTACAGAATGCAGAAATAATCTGAATAACGTTCTTATAACCAAGCAATAACATTGATACAACATCTAAAAAACTTGACGTTCTGAACATTCCTGGAACACTCAAAATACTATTTTTAACGATTTTGTTTATCAATGGAAATGTTAGTGAAACGTTCTTACAACCTAAAACCGTCAGCTGGGAAGTAGAGTGCAAACAAGGCTTTAACAGATTTCTGTGAAACAGACTGGGGAAAACGAGCCCATGATCACTGAAGCAGACTGAACCTCAATTAAAGGTTATATTTTCCTCGTCATGCAAGACTGTAGCCGGGCAGCTCTGGGTTACAGAGTTTTCATGCACAACATGAACAACTGACCCTGCATAGCAATGAGCCCAGACCCATTCTACACAACAGCAGTGTGCTGGACCTGAAGCCGTTACGCTGTCCTTCCCTGTTCAGACAGGATTCATCACACGCGCTGCCACGCACAACAGAAACAACACAGACAGAAGAGAGAACGAATGACGGAAGGTTCATATAAGTCATTATGTACCTACAGAATCAAAGGTGATTTTTATATTCTATATCTTTATATATTTTTATATACAGGCAATTGTAATGACCATTATAAATGAACCTTTAAATGTGTTCATACACTACAGCAAAATATGTAGTATATACAGACATACACATATGTATATGTGTCTGTGTGTTTACTTAACCATATATTTGGCACAAATATGTATCCAAAAGTGAGCGAAACCTGACAAATATAAGGAAAACCTCCTTCTGGGGACCTCCTTGTTTGTTAAATCGCTATAAAAATATAGTAGAAATTTTTTAAAATGGTAAAACTGCAGAAGGTTTTCTGTTAGGGTTAGAGGGTGGGTTAGGTTACTGCGTTTATAATTAGCAGTGTATAAAAATAATAGTAGTCTAAGGAATGTCCCCATTTAGATAGATAAGGAAACGTATGCGTTTGTATGGTTCTCATACATAATCTACACATCAATACATAATGAAATGCTTGGGGTTTCTTCACATACACTTAAAGGAGTTCCACATACAAGCAGCATACAGAATCATGTAAAAGATGCACCAACAAGCATATGAGCCATTTGCCACAGCTCCACTATGGCAGGACAGCAATGAATCTCACTCTTGCATATACACACAAACTGTGCAGACGGCTTATATCAGGCCCGCGCCATATTTGAGGGTGATTGGGAATTCATGCCACTTTTAGAAACGGCAGCCATGCTGTGTACAAAGATGCTGACTCAGCAGTTCAGCTCTGTCTGGTCTGAGACAGTAAAATAGCACTTTACTCCGCTGTTACCAGAGTGGTATACACTGGTGTACCGTCCCACTGACAGACACCAGATTATTCACCACAACCGCGGAAAACTAAACCTACACCCAGCTAACAATTTTAGGTTTGAAGAACGTTTCATTCTTCTACATATCAGGTCTAGCAACAACTTTAATATCATATTAATGTCAATTAGACCTTATTATACAAGTTTAGAAATATGATAGCCGAACTTTGACAATCAAAGATAAAATACTTACTGTCCTCTCCTGGACATGGCATACCAGGCTTTTCAGGAATGCTGGGAAACACTGAGAGAGAGAGAGAGAGAGAGAGAGAGAGACAGAGAGAGAGAGAGAGCAAGAGAGATAAAGAGAGAGATGAATGTGACTCAGTCCAGTGGTTTAATCTATTTAAAGACTGAGATGCATGAGGAAGCAAAAACGCTTCTAAAGAAAATGGACTTTTATTAAATGTATTAGCCAGTCAGCATAAACATGATATTTCCAGTGTTGTGCTAAATTTCTGCTGCATAAAACTGACGGAGAGAATTTGCATCCCATTTAGTTTAAGAAACAGACAGGTAAAAATGTAAATAGAGTAAATGTACTACCGTGAACTACTATGAGTGTCTACAAGTTAGAAGAAAAGACATTTCTTTGAGATGTTTTAAGAGAACCAGTACCATGCAGGAGGAGTCCGGATCGCCGGTTCCGGCCATAGATCCGGAACGCTTCTTCCAGTTCCATCTGAGAAGAGATGGTACAAGGGTCACCTAAAGACAAAGAAAATTACAGTGTCAACACTCAAAAATATCAGGGCCCACAGGTGACATCCTTTTTAAGAAGTCTTTAAATCTTTAATTAGCAACACTTATTAAAAAATTGCCATTAATGTGGCAAGGTTCAAAGGTCATTTATACCTTCATCATCGATCCATTTGAGCGTGATTGGCAGCTCTCTGCGGACCCCACACATCTCTCTCACCTCCTCACACAGCTCTGTGTACGTCATGGCTGTATCCAGGTCAGAGATCAGCATGTCCCTACAGAAAAACATTGACATTTAATATATAAATCGCCTTCATACAGATCTGAGAACTGTTCTAACCCACTTTAGCATAATGAGATTTATTTTGCTGCAGATTTCGAGAGCAATAACAAAAAACCCATTTGTATTGTTTTTACTGAGATGTAATGTTCACAGTATTTACAAACACATTTTCAATCGTTTTCTCATTGTATCTCGTCAGTGGGTAGAGCACTGCTCTAGCAACGCAAAGGTTGTGGGTTCGATTCCCAGGGGAGCACAACGTACTGACAAATGTATAACTTGAATGTACTGTAAGTCGCTTTGGATAAAAGCGTCTGCCAAATGCATAAATGTAAATGTACCCACTAGCACAAATTGTTATTGTATTTCTAGAAAAAATCTTGCATGTCTTATTCACATGAGCTCTAGATGTACTGTAGTTTTAATGTGCAGCACTGCACTGAAACTGTCAAGCCACAGCCAAACAAGCCACATCTGTCTGGATACACAAGAGACGTTTCTTTCCTTCCCCACAGCTGCCTGTGTCTGGTCCCTGCCCCACTACATACTGGAAAAACAGCCAAGTAAAGAAAACATGATTTGGTGATGTGCTCAGTATCGGCTCAGATTCAGTATACAACAAGACCAACGATATTACTACAAAATTAATAAATCACCTCAAATTCTCACACTAATGTGTGTCTTTGTGTGTATTCAACATAATCTCATATCTTTCCTCAGGGCTTCATGGCTGTTTTCCAAGTATGCAAGACTTAAAGATGATCTGTATTCCTTAGAAAACTGAAGCCAGATTTCTTGGACTTTTCTCTGCAAATATTTGTAAGACAATTTCTGTCTAATATAAGACAGAAATTTCTTATTATTTATTTGAAAACGTTTCTGGTAATTTTTTGAAACAAAAACATTACAGGCCATGTTTCTTTGGACCACGATTATGAAAAGCTACAGAACAAATGAACCACACTGCAGTACAGAACATTTAAAAACTTGCTCTTTTTATAGAAATTTCTATATTTTATTACAAATCAGTCCACACACTCCTAGTTTAAAACCCTGGCAGACAGGTGAAGGGAAATGTGACGTAGGACAGTCAGATATATTATGCGTCTGTCTGTTTCTGCTGAGAAGATTGTGTAGCAGCTTGGCCCTCAGCAGGGAAACCTTCATCATGAATCCATCATCTGCCCAGCACCCCCAACGTGCCTCCCCCCCACACTCCTCGACACCCGGCTGGTACTGAAGCCGGGGCTGAAAAGATCTCCTGCCGCATGACTCTATAGTCTGACAGGCAGCTAAATGCTGGGAGTCCCTCGAGCAGCTGGTGGTAAGAGCTGACGTAACTAAAGAGGGAGGCAGGAAGATTAAATTCCAGAGCAAGCCATGTGAAACATTTCTGATTAACTTAATAAGTGCTAAGCATCTCGGAGGACGTCAACAGTTAAATTAGGTAATTTTAGAGGTGTTACATTCTCACTCCTTATTAAAGCAGAAAAGCGATGGCTCTGAAATACAGTAGACTGATGATCATAAGCTTCGAAATAATGTTCTTTGCACTGAATTAAGAAAAGCAAAGGTGATAAATTAGGGGATTCGAGTTTTATTTAAAGCTGCAATCTGTAACGTTTGCCTCTCTATCGCCATCTCTGTTTGAAACATAAAACTGCAGGTGGCTTTACGTACTTTTATGTGTTTATGTATGATCACGTGCATTTGATATTTCAAGCTGACACACATAATGATCACAACTCAAATATTTGACAAAGGTGGGACCCAGCAGCACACACAGTAAAGAATGATAACAAACTCAAAATAACAAACTCCTCTAGTGAAAACACTGAGATTGAGCAGAAATTCATCAAGAGAGCAGCAAAAAGGGCCAGATCTCTCCTGAAAATGAAAATGAAGTTTTTAAACTGGGCACTCACTCATTTTAGAGAGACAGTTTACCTGAAAATGTGACCCACGCTGGCAAAATGAGTCAGAATGTACACAGGCTACACGCAAAACAAGTGAAAATGTCAATTTTGGCCTAACTTGAAGTTTTTACAAAAATTAGTTCATTACGCCCTCATTTAGCGATCCCAATATTTCAAATAGCAGTTAATTAATCCATAAAAAATGTTTTTTTGCTACTCTCTTTCCAACAACTGGTGCTTCATACAGGTGCAGCTCATTCATTTTTGTCCAATTCCAACAAACCGTACAATATTTTAAAGGCTTTAACATTTCTGAAAATCTGCTCATTCTGACTCATTTTGCCAGTAAGGGTCACAAATGATAAAATTCTGTCATCATTTACTCATCCTCTTTATTCCAAACCCAGAATTCCAAACCCCAAATCCCTTTAATACTAAAATTATTTTAAATAAATGATTAGCATATTTCTTTATCGAATCACACAGCCTTCTCTCTGCCAGTACCCGGCTGTGAACTTTTCTGTGTGTGAGATATTTTCTGATGACACAGAGGTTCTAAAACCCAGATGAACTCTAGAACTCTCCATTCTAGACCAAGAACTCACTCCATGAAAACAGATGTGTGGCCTGCTTTTTTTGTCATAAAGAAACAACCCAAGTCCCTTTCAGGATGAGCTGACCACTTCTGAACATTTTTGGATAGCAGCTGTAGTTCATATGTGCAGAATGAATCATCAGGAACACACCCTGCTGTAAACGCTCGTTTCTGATTGAGTTACCAGACTGAACTATAAAACCAACCCGGAATGGTGCAACAAACCCCTGAAGAAGCCCACACAAGAGACGGAGCCTCCAGTTACAAATCCCAGCTTTCAACTAATTTACATTGAATCACATACAAAACTCCAAAGAACCAAAACAAGGGTCCACAATCTATATATTGCATGACTGAAATTTGAAGTGCATGAACCATTGCTGTCAGTTCACATCAGCACATTTTAAGTGTGGTACACTGTTTACTGTACCTTTAATGCTTTCCAAACATGACAAACAGCTCTTGTCTATTCAAAATATACAGTGCTGATAAACGTGACATTTCAGGTGACTTAAAGGGTCAACAATGTTGAGTATTCTGCACTTTGTCCCTCTGAGATGAGCCATACAAAACCACCTAATCTTGCTCTTTATTGCTTAACAATGAAACATTTTGGACTGAAACCTGTGCCCAAATCAAAACAGCTCCTGGAATCTCCATGAAATAAAGAGCTATTATTGAAGCTTATGACTCGTTGCTAGGCAACTGCCTGGCTCAGGTTGTCAGATAGATACCAAGATTGCTTTCCTGCCTGGTGCTAACTTCCTCCCAAATATTTTTAGAAGTGGGAATCACCAAGGCTTTTAAAATGCTCAGAAGGCTGACCCAAATTCTGAGAGATCCTTTACATGAGAGGGAATTCACACTTTCACAGACAATGGGGAACTAGATCTTGACAATTCACTTCCTGTATAGATTCACATTCACACTGTCAGATGATTGTGCTCTGGATTCAAGGGTCCAGATCTCCACCCATTGACAGTAACTAACATAACCTTGCATACCTTAATACACATATTAAAGCCTTCCAAGAATGAGCTATGCTGTGCATTATCTCACCCGTTTATCTATGGAAGCTTGAACATTTTACAACACTCATAACTGCTGTAAACAATCAGCCTAAAGATGAACATTAATACAATGAAACGGGAAGAATCTATGTTCCTCATACTTTGAAACTTTACCTGAGTGCCAATCATGAAGTTAAAAACTACATTTGAATTATAAGATTAAAATGCAGTTCAACATAACCAACTTTTATCCTGTGTTCTGCTACATAACTAAATGTATAAATATATGAAAAGCTTTCTACAAAAACAAATACAAAATGTCATGGAATAATACGTCATGTGGCTACACGTCATGGAATAATATTAATACCAAGTATCAGCAAAGGTTAATCGAATAGGTCACTCAAAACAGAAAATTCTGACATCATTTACTTCCCCTTACGTTGTTTTAAACCTATACTGCTTTCTGTGGAACACAAATGAAGATATTTTGAAGAATGTCTGAGCTGTTATTTAATGGGGATCAATTTTGAGCATCAGTGAATGGCATTCTTGAAAATATTTTAGGTCAACAAACATTGGGGTTTCAGTCAGAAACTATACCATTTGCATTGTTGACCAAAGGCTGGGTGATATGAAATCATTGTGCTTCAGAGGTGTTCTCAATGATGGTGCGATTAACCATGACTCACGATGATGTATGTAGTGTGCGAGCTTTTAAATCTCAATCACTCCTGACTTGAGCACTTCATGTGTTAATCATGCCATTTTAAAGCTCCAATCTGTCATTTTTGGGGGTTTAAAATGTAAAATGCTTGCTCAGTTAATGAGCAAGAACATTACAGATCAGTGTTCAACACAATCTCCTTCCTTACCCTACCCGATTCACAACCACAAGTGTATTACAATGATGAATGTCAAACAGAGATGGCGGGAGAGAGGCGGAAGTTACATATTGCAGCTTAATGAAAAATGTCTCAACAAAATATAAACCTATATTATCAAATAATACAAAACAAAAATATTAACAGCATTTCAACAAAAATATACTAAATATATCAATGGAGCATAATTTAGGGCCGAGAACAGAACCTTGTTCACTTTTGTTAAACCTTATTTACTTCTGTATGATGACAGACGGCAAGCGGGGGTCAAAACCAGTCCAGCCGATTCGAAAGATCAGTCATGTGTACGATTAGTTTTAGCCTCCTAAGCTGGTTGAATAGTACTTGTCTAACTTAACCTCCTTAACTAATCTTAGAGTTTGACTCAAGCACCCATTTGAATCATTAACAATGTCTTTACTGCATGTCGTTTACCTTTGATTAGTTTTATTAAGGTATTGCATTTACTAAGGAAGTCAGGCCTCACAGCAAAAAGATTTTACTGTCCCATACAACAGGATTTTAGAAACTTTACAGGCCCAGGCCTACAACAGTACCATGGTACAGTTACAGATATCAAATGGTTCGCTTGTACCATATTTATGTATTGTACTGTGGTATTAAATAGTTTGTGTCCAGCCGAAAGACTGAAAAGACTGAAACCTGCCTGTGTTTTGCTTTTATAACCCTCATAAAAGTTGTCGTAAAGGAAGTATGCAAGAAAAATAAGACTTTTACTTAACAATACAACAGGAGTGGTACATTGAGCAACAAGTAGCTTAAAAGAACAGCCTGCTGATCCACAACATAAACCAGCTACTTTCAATACTTGCCTGAAAGATTTAACACTATGCTATATTATAAACTTGCTTGCAAAACCCAGATATTACATTTGGCAACACATTACAAAATAACATAAACGCTTTATTCTAAACCAATCAAATGGATTCTTACATTAGAAGATGTAGAAAAAAGTTTCACATACAAAAAACCTCGCCCTCTGTGACAATGAAGCATGTTTTACAAACATAATGCGTTTTATTATAATAAGCTGGACTAAAAAAGCAGACCATTTGAAGCCAGCCTGCTGGTTTTCCGACCTTTGAAGCCTCACCATCTTCAGTCCAACTTTATAAAACAAACCCAGGTTCACCTGCGCCAGTCTGCAACACTCACCCGGCGTAATGTGCCTTTATTTTCACATACTCCGAGGGCAAATCCATCATGGACCCGTTGCTCACGGGCATTTTAACTCCAGAAGTCTGCAAGCTCCGCTTAGAAGACGATCGTGATATCAGACGTACGGGGACATATTGAACTGCATGAAACTGCTGTCAGCCTCGACTTGCATGCTCTCAATGGCACTTCACGGATTGCCTTTTGCCCGCTGAAGTGATCCGTATCCCGGACGCGTCGTTCGGTCTTTTTCCGGTGCGCCGGAGCGCGTTTGCTATGGTTACTCTTAGGGGCGGAGAGAGAGGGAGCGCTGCGGAGAAGTATGAATACTTCCAGGTCTGGATTGGCCTCTGAATCCACCTGTTGTGCACTTTACTACGTCTCAAAGTGCACTTTAAATCATAGAAATGGCGACGTGGAGGGGTGATTCCCGCACGGAGGGGCTTATTGGGTCCGTTGTGACGCCGACGGGACGTGCAGGGTCCTCGAACGCGATACTTGCGGGTGGATAACGGCGCGCACCGTGCGGGTCCGGCCGGGCCCTCTCCGGTTACGCACCGCTTATCCAATTAAACAAAACTAGGCCGAGAGAGAGAGAGAGATAAAGAGAGAGAGAGATAAGATAAAGAGAGAGAGAGAGATGAAAACCACTTCTGAACTCCTGTTGTTTTCAGACTCGGTCGTAATAGTGAAGCAGTAAAGTTGGATAAACTGATGCATTAGGTGGGCACCTTGCCTTGCTTGCTTTAATGTGGGTTTCGTTTTTAATTATTGTTATTATTATTATTATTACTATTATTATTATTATTACAAAATAAAATAAGAACGGGGCGAGTTTATATACCATAAATTAGTTCATGAGCCAAAAATGAATTCAAACCGTGTAACTATGATCATTTGTCAGTTCAGTAATAGTCCGTGCAACTCGTGAACTTCGTGCAGTATTTTATTTTTATGTCGTATTGGTTAATAAAAAAACACGATTTAATCGTTTTCCAGCGCGATTCCTCAATACTGTTTACGTGAACTGTTGCGCGTCATCTTCATCTGCAACGTTGCATCGGCGTTGCCAAAATGTTCGCGCGCAATCAAGGTGTTGCATTAAAATGTTCATTTTTGTAGTTGTTTACCTAGCTGGTTTTGTAAAACGATATTACTAGATGCAGAAATTGTGTGCTGGGGTTGTAATGCTCATTGGCATCCACATGGTGTCACGACAAGCTTTTTGCACGGAAATTACTTGCACACGCAAGCCGATCGTCAAGTTTTATTACTGCTTGTTAGCTAGCTGCATTTAAAAGTTTTGGATCAAATGTTGCATTTAACAAATCATCTTGCATTTAACAAATCATCTTGCATTTATCATATCATCTTGCATTTAACATATCATCTTGCATTTAACAAAGCGCAATGCAACGCGTTAAAATAATGACCTACGAGCGACAATGAAAAAAGCAACGTTTTGCCCAAACCCCGTGCCTGTATCTGCATGTATCAAATAATCAATATCGATAAAATGCATCAATAAAATAGCCTCTTGTTATTTATGTCAATAAAACAGTCTTTATAAAATAAAAGCCCCGATCAACGTGCTTGAATGTTTTCGTGCGCGAGTGTTGCGCAACTCTCGTCCGCCGCGTCAAAGCGCGGCTAGTAAAGACGACGAAACGTCCGCCTCGTCCTCAAAATGACGCCGATTGTGGAAATACCTCAAGAAAAAGCATCGAAAAACATGAACGAATACAGATCTGTAGGATTATGACTTGCAAATGCATCAGTTTTTTATCACGCTTTAAAAAAATACATCCTCACTTAAAGGGAGCGTTAGCATATTAGCCGTCCAGTCTTACAGGTAGCTCTGAATCGACGTTGTTTCGTGATATTTGTGATTATTCCGTATTATATTTAATAACGTGGTATGTGATCGGTGATGTAATGTAATGTCCACAACATGTCGATGGGGAGAGATGGTTTAGATGGTCGCTAGTTAGCCGGCTAGCTGAGACTTGTACCTGGTCCACAAACCGGTATCACTTCAGACCGAGAGACTTTGAGTTAAACTTTAGCTTTTGGCTTCGTGACATTGATTTGAAGTCCTTTAGTTAGTTATTAAATAAGCTGAAAGCGTGGATTTTGCTTTACATGGGAAATCTACAATGTCGGCGTTTCTCCTGGGCCTGGTAATGCTAGGTTAGTAACTTCTGTATGTATTGTAAGTCATGAAGCTTAAAAGTATGTAATATTATTTCTTTAAGGTTTGAGAATGGCCAATATTATAACCTAACCTGCCTTACATTCTCTGCATCCTCTTTATCAGGATGCAGTTTGGCTGTGGACCATGTTCTTGCATTTGGTAAGTGTAATTACACTGAGACCAGGGTTGCCAGGTTGGCGACAGAAAACCAGCCCAGTGGCAAATAAAAACTAGCCCAAAAGGAGCCCAATGGCCTTTCCGGGGTTCACGATCATGCCCAGGATAAAATTCCTGCTGTATGTCAGAGCTTTAATGTCAGCCAACGGTTTAAAAGTAGCCCAAGTTCGTGTGAAAGTATTGGCAACACTGCTTGAGACATTCATCGATAAGCTTGTCTAATCTGTATTAGATTCGTTCATACTAGCTGCCAATTTTCTCTGCTCGTTCCCAATATTTCCACAGATGAAGCGATCACCAGGCTTGGGAATGAGAGCCCAGGAGTGCGGTGCTCAGGGAGAGTGGAGGTGCGTCACGGCCATCAGTGGGGTACTGTGTGCCAGCGGGGCTGGGATCTCGAGGATGCCGCAGTGGTTTGTAGAGAACTCGACTGTGGCTTTGTGTTGGATGTCCCGAGTGGTGCTCTTTTTGGACGGTCCAGCGGAGAGGTGCTGTGGAGAAACGTGAAATGTTCAGGCGATGAGTTTGCCCTCGACCTTTGTGAGCGCACCCTCAATGAAGGAGTGTGTACACATCATGAAGATGCTGGAGTGGAGTGCACAGGTAAAAGATTAAAATTCTCCAGATTTAAATAGCTAATTACTGCAAAATATTACAGGAATTTACGGAAAGGGGATTAAATGGAAATCTGGGTTAATTTTACAAATTGTATCTTAAGCAAACAAACATTGTTTGTTTCCTTGACATGCAACTCATCTGTGTGTCATAACTTCCATGTACTCCCATAAATTCCCATTAAGTTTCCAAAATTTCCCAGAGTTTTGCATACCTGTGTTACCGCACGTGTTTGTTAATATTTAAAATCTGTAACTTTAATTGTTTGAAATTTCTTCTTAAACTAGGTAAACTTCCACCACCTACCTTGTCTATTCATTCGCGGTTCTATGCCTATTCGGCTGGAGAGGCTGTTCATTTCAAATGCACCGCCCCATACTGGCAGTCTGTCATTGACTTCCATCTGTACAAAAGAGGTGTGAGCACTCCACTGGTGACCCAGCGAGCTGATCCCAGGCAGATGACGGTGGATCTGACCCTTTCAGACCTGGAAATCTCTCACCAGGGCAGCTACAGTTGTCTGTACAGGATTCACAATAAAGTGGGAAACGCTCCCTCGGGAAATTCTCCACACAGCAACTTCATCAACATCACAGTTCGTAAGTTCTCATTTTCTGCAGCCAAACTAGTGACATTGAGCTAAACTGCAAGGGCATGGGGCTAAAATCACAAGGTTGTGGGTTTAAAACCCGGGGAACACGCATAGTAATAAAGTGTCTTTTATGTGCACTGTAGCTTAATAAATGTGAATGTTTTGGAAGAGTAATTGCACTTATTGTCTTTAGTGGAGATTCACACACCCCAGATCTGGTACAACACTTCTCCTGAAGCCCGGCCGGGTTGGGTCATCCGTGGACATAGTTTTAACGTCACCTGCTCCACTCAGCCTCAGTACCCGGGAGGTTCCTTTCAGCTACGTCTCATCAGACCCAACGGGACCGTCCGGCACTCTTTGCCGGCCCTCGCTCCCTCTGTCACTTTTACCTTCTCTAATGCCCAGTCCAGTAATGAGGGCTACTACTGCTGTCTGTACAAGGTCCAGACTGGAGAGCGGACATTTGTCTCCAGAGAGAGTCAACCTTTACCCATCTCCATACGAGGTAAGGCGTTCAGAACAGAAGTGTGCCTCGCTTTCTCAGTTTTGTTGTGTTGTCATGGTTTCATCCTAGGTGGGCATTACGTTTAGCTCCAGATTCTGAATCTAAGACCCAGTATTATTTCCTTAAAGTGTTATTTCCTAATACAAGCTTTGCTGTTTTAATGACAGAAGTGGACCCGGTTATGAGCCCGGTGGTAATCAGCCTGGTAGTTTCGGGTCTGACATTTGTGGTGGCAACGTGTGCCATTCTGATTGTTGCCAAAGTGTATTGCAAGAGAGTGAGGAAACCCACTGAACTGGAACGAGAGACTAGAACCTGTGAGTAACTTTAGGATTTCAATTAAATGATCTGAGTGAAGAGTTCATTCATTGAACACTTTTGTTTGTTGCAATAACAGGTGTTGACAACACATACATTGCCCTGACAATCAAGTGATGGGAGCTTAAAAGGTAGAGCTTTAAAATCTGATTAAATTCATCACATATGCTTTGGCTGGCCATAGCTGGTTTCCATATAATGTTTTTAGAATTTACATGAACATTTATGTGTTTGGTAGATGCTTTAATTGAAAGTGCGTTCCTCTAGTTCAATGGGCAGAGCATTGCGTTAGCAGCGCAAAAGATTGTGGGTTCGATTCCTGGGGAACACATACTGATAAAGTATATAACATGAATGCACTGTAATTCAATTTGGATGAAGTGTCTGTCAAATGGATACATTTTTAATGTTTTACATGTGGTTTTATTGACTGATTTAAATTGAATTAGCATAATGTGACAGAGAGGGAGGTCTATACAAACCAAATATGTATTCTGATTTGTTTTCTGCTTTTGTGTCGTTTCAGTAAACAGAGGCATTTATGAACTGGTCACACTGTCCACCTGAGGTTGAAGTCACCTGTCCAAACCAAAACAAAGACGGGGATCCAAGTTTCAAGGACCACAGAAATCACCATTTCTCACAATTTGTCATTTTCTGTGGGTTTCAGTGGCATTATGATTGAGCTTTTGATGGTTCTTCTTTCGATGAAAATGTTACTGGAGAGTTCTTGCAGTAAATGCTGACACTAGATCACTAGACTTGATAATGAGGTGACACTACAACACTAGCTGTTGCACTAACAAGGTTGAAAAGGGCTTTTGGTTTTTGGAGGTACTTTGTTGAACCTCTCCTGAGGTCTTCCCATATTGCTCCAGGTAAAGACTCTAAAACTGTGAAATGTTTCTGTTTTTCCTTTGTACTTTCCTTTATAATTTAAAATATTTATTATTTTTTCTACTGCAGTTGTTTTTAAAGGCTGTTTGTACACATTGTTTGGTTAATCAAAGCTGGGAACAGGGAAGAATCGTGAACAACCTTCACATTAGGTCACCATTTAAATTTGGTAGCATTATTTCAGTGTATGTGTATGTTCATGTATGTTGTTGTGTTTATTTTTTGTCTTTAATATAAAAATTGGCTGTCTAAACTCAATCGCCAGGTCCGATGCTAAATGATGAACAGACAGAAGAACAAAACGGCACACACTGCAGCACAGCACTGGATATTGTTATTTTTGTGGACAATAGGCATGTACTGAACAACAAAAAAACAAACACTACATACACTCCATTTGTAACAATGAAAATGCTTGTTTAGTAGACTGGTACATTTGAACTCAACAACCCAAAATAACTAAAGTCACTTACTGTAACATGTTGTAACTAAAAGAGATGGTTTAAAGAGCAAAATCACCCAAAAATAATAAGGAAATACACTTCTGTTACTTTCCGGTACATCCAATTTTGTAGAATTTATGGTTGTTTATTTGATGTATTTTTGGTACATGTAATGCAATTTGTAGTCTTTTATTTTACCATTAAAAAAATCACAGTTTTGACAAATGCATATTGTGTTTTCAAAGAAAAACACAAAGAAACACACCTGTTTAAAACATTTTCATAGGAAGGTAAACAAATTTCCAGAACCAGATTTTACAGGATCTCCAAACAAACATCAAGTATTTACTTACAAATAAAAGACCAATTTAGTGCTGATTGTAAAAGCATGAATATCCAGTTAGCGTCTTTAAATCTGTAAAATGGGCAAACATTTTAGTAGAATGACTAAAATGATTTTTTGTATAGTTTTGTAGTAGCAGTTTAATAAATACCCAAACTAATGAAATGAGTAAAAACAGCTATAAAATGCCTTTAAGCATTACGATGATACTGTTGAAGGTTGACCTAGAAACAGATATTAAGAAATCTTAAAATACTTCAACAGGTGCATCCTGTAACACCCACTTCCCTGAAATGAACAAGGGAGTCAGGCAGTCGGCTCTTGACCATTCGATAAAAACGTTATAAACAAAAGGCATTTGCAATAAACGCAAAATGCTACCATTTGCTTAAAAGCACCTATGCTGAATCTGTTACTACTTCAAAAAACAGTAATATTCATTTGATTAACTGAACAGGGAAAGCCTTTATGTCAGTCTTTTGACAGGTTCTGCTGGTTCCATATTTACAAAAACTAAGTACAGGAGTCCAGACACAATCAGAAACACTAATATCTGTAACCAGACTGGAACCCTTCTCTCTCCTGAACCGTTCTCTGATGGTTTTTGGTTTTGAGACTCTGGGGGAAGGTATCTTGACTGTGGCATGCTGCGATATGGGATCTGTGTCCTATATATAGGTGGCCTTTCAAAAGATAGACACAATTATCACATTTCAGTGACATACAGACATAATTAATATAATTAATTAAACTGGGAGCAGACAACTTACTCATCTGTGTAATCCATCCGTCTATAATCAGACCGTGTTCTGATAAACAGTAAAGAACCACTGATGTAAGTTACACAATAATACGGTAATACAAACCACTGTGAATTTCAGAAAGACTTACCTGTCGCTCTCAAAATCATACTGTTTCTAAAAGAAAACAGAGGAACAGTCAGCAGCTAAAACTAGTGTTTCATATAGTTGTACTGTTTAGTTCACTTACTGGTCTGTGTCGATGAACGTAGACGATCTCCTCTATAACACAAGAGTAAATTGTAAACATACAGTAAAACATTATTGTATATCTTTATTATGACTTTTATTATAGACTTACCTGCTTCCTCTCTGTAATATGTCCTGTCTGATTGAGGTTTGGTTCTTCTCTGTTTGGCCATGGCCTCCCTCAGCTTCTTCTCATAAAGGGCTCTGGTGGATTCTGTTGATTTTTTTAATGCATTAAACATTTAAAGAATTCATCATATTCCAAAGCAACCATCCATTTTACCCCGTAGTGCTTCATTTAAGTAGATAGTGGGACATTGAACAGCTCAACCCACCGACCACTGGACCATGTTTGATCCCGTAATCGTCCAGCATCCACCTGATCTCCTCCGCCGATTTACTGCTCAACATACTCGGACCGACGCTCGGAGATTTAATGTGTGGATGTAAATAGGAGATACTTCTCGTTTTAGATAAAACCGAAAATGGAAGAAAGCCTATGAAAGCGAAAACAACGTTACGAGCTGCACAGAAACATCAGTTGCCAAATCAAGCATTATCTTGATTTACTCATCAATGTGTCGAGGCATTTATACTTACGTTCATAAAGTTGATGGTGTTACATGCTGCATGCACAACAACGTAAACTAAACATCAGATATTGTTTAAGATGAGGACATTTGAGCCCTTACGTGTAACCATTTCCGGCAACAATATGACGCACTTCCGGCAAGCGACCAATCGGTGGCGTCGCTCATGCATATGCGGCGTAAGCGTTACCTTTATAATCTATATGAGTTTCGTATTATAATATTTATGAAATTAAAAAATATAGAAGGATAAGAAAGACATAAAGAATAAACATCATATACTGGCACCCTTAAACATGCTGGTTTGTTAAAATAAAGGATTATGTGCTAACAGCAGTAGCCACCAGGTGCCAGTAATGGCCACTAGGTGCTAACAGTGTATTGATCTTTAAAGTTTTTTAATTCACTTACTGTCTGTATGTTTAATGTTATGGCATACTGGTATTCCTCATGGCAGTATTCAGCTACATTTGTTCAGAGATGCTAGCTAGCTTTGAAATCATAAGATGCCATCCTTCATTCAGAGTGCTCTCCAAAGCCACACCTCCTCCAACACATGAAGTGATGTGTAGGTCGAGTATGGTGACCCATACTAAGAATTTGTCCTTTGCATTAAACCCGTCCAGTTAGTGCACACACATTCGAGTAGTGAGTCAAGTAGTGTGAACACACATATCTTGAGCAGTGGGCAGCACTGTGGTGCCCGTGGGCAATTGGGGGTTAGGTGCCTTGCTCAAGGGCACCTTAGTTGTTTCCTGCCAGCACTGGGAATCAAACCAGTGACTATCAAACCTGATCAAACCAGACCAGCAGGCCACAACTGTTCCCAAGTACAACATCCTATCATTCCATTCAGACCGAATGCAATGATTGGATGAACATATAATGGTTCTGTGCCTTTCACAAAAGATATATAAATATATCACTTTACCTAGTGTTTGTTATCAGGAAATGAAGAGGCAAGTTTGTCAATTCAATAGGTTAGAAAAGACATGAGGGTCCAGTCCGGGCAAACCACAATGTCATTCACGTTTATTTTATTCAGGACTCCTGCCTGAAGCAACAAGGTCATATGTAATCACAATGATGCCTTAGGTGACTGATTGCAAGAGCAGGCAGCAGAGCTGAATCAAAGGCCGGCTTCATTTACAGATCCTGTGTCCCTCAAATCCCTCCAATTTCCTTAGACTACCTGAGGCACAGTGGTTGTTGTGCCAGGCACATTCGGCATCCGCTGCGAATAAGCAGAAGTCATAGCATGATATTCCATTAGACCAGCGCGGCTCCTATAAGCCAGAGAATGTCCTACTATTAGCATTCCACATTGGCCCCAGCCTCCAGCTGTAAAGGTAAAATGAACAACGTTGCAGGCAGCAAGTCAATACGCTCCCTCACACAACCTTTATAATGGGAATCGAATGAAGAGTCGAGCAGAATTTCAAAAACCAGAGGCTGCTCTCTCAGTCTAAAGGTCATGTTGTTATAGAGTTGACCTATTTTTTGTCAAATGTTGTTTAGAGGACAGGAGAGACCCGTATCTTATGCCTGAATGTGCACGTCTTGTATGTGTATGTGCAGGGGTTCTTCAGTAGGCTATCCCAGCTAACAGGGAACATTCTCAGAACATTGGCTAACGTTCTTTCAAAGTTATCTTACCATTCCAAGTTGTCCCAAAAAAAGGTTCTTGCAATAATGTTAGTAGAACATTTTAACAATATTATATATATAAATAACAATATTATATATATAAACAATATTATACAATTAAATATATATATAATATCACAAAACCTAACTCTTGTTAGTGGAACGTTTTAAAAACATATATAAGTAAAAAAAAGTTTAAATAATGTTCTTATAACCAACCAATAATGTTAATACAACAGCTAAAAAACTGGAAGTTTTGAATGTTCCTTGAACTTTCAAAACAGCATTTTTAACGTTTTCGTTACTTAATGGAAACGTTCTGACAGTGCTTGTTATGTCGTTAGCATCTGCAAAGCAAATAAACAAAATGCATATAAAATGCAAAATGCAGCCAGAATTATACTGAGGGAATACACAATGTAAATGTGAGAACAGCAATCAAATTAATAAATAACATGAATATCATTTTGTCATCAAATTATTTACTCATTATTTACAGCATAATTTAAGAGACATGTCTTTTCACACACACACACACACTGTATCAGTTCATACAGTAAGAAGGTCATTTTGAAAATGTGCAGTTTGCAGATGATTCAGTTTAGCTAGAAGTCGCCTGTAACATTATGGGCTTGACGCTCTAAGTGGCAGCCTCAATCAGAAATGATTGAGGCTGTATGCATAATTTAATAAAATTACCCACAGAGAACAATGTGACCCAGTTATCAAATTAGTCATTTCTGAAAATGTGGTATAATTACAGCAGTAACCTAGTTTTCTGAATTATAAATTACTGTGGATCATAAAGGTATACTGTGAACACTATATAATGACCGATCAATAACATTATGGATGTGTGTGCTGTAAAGGGTTAACAGGTTATAGTCTTAGTTTAAAACTGTAGTTTAGTTTTTCTGGAGTTTAGAAATCTGGAATATTCATCCAAATGCCAATGTATGTACAAAACGCAGCTTGTATAAAATTGTCATTTTGAAAAGCATTATCATTAACCTTCACTCAGGGTTTTCAAGTTAACTTGACATGTAACATGTTAAAAACATTTATTCCTAAAGGGACACATTATGATCAACCAGTTCCACACACCAAACAAACATACAGACATTACTCCAGATGCTTATGGTCCCAGAGTCTGAACTGGAACCTCAGGACACCGTGAGGTTCTGTGCGACAGGTGCTGGTCTCCAGTCTGGCTGGTAGAAGTGTATGTTAAACATACGTGCCCAGTTAGCAAAGACACGTTTCTCTGTGATGAAACGATGATGGCTGCCGTGGCGACCCTGCTCATGGGAGAGATACATGGTGCATTCACCCGGCCCTGAAGGCTCATAGTAATGATACGGCACTGAAGGCTTGGGGTGGGGAGACCTGTGAGGAACAGTCAGATATAAAGTAAAGACCAAAGTCAGATAATGGGCCAATGACAAATATGGATTTGTTATACCACAATGACTTGGTGAATGAACCATTTTTTAATGATCGATAATATTAAAGCTGCAATCCGTAAATGTTTGGTTTAAAATAAACAAAAAACAGTTATTGAGCAAGTACAGGACACATCAGCGTTCAACATGATCTTACCTTAGCCCAATCCAGAATGGAAAGTTTATAATAATGATTGCAATTTGACCAGTCATCCTTTGACTTTAACATATGTAATAAAAAGTATGTAAAGTAACCTGCAATTTTATGTTTTAAACATAGATGGTGGAAGAGAGGCAAAAGTTATGGATGGCAGCTTTAAAAAGCTAAAAAAAATTTAGGAAATTATAATTAAATATGCCAACATTTTTAAAGCAATTTCAGTCTTGTTGACTTATATTTTTACACCACCTAAACATGATTTACTTTTAGCCCCATAAAAAATGCTCAAATGAAGTTTAAAGTCCGAAATCCTCTTTCACAGATTGTTTACATAAATTGCTTTTTCAAAGCATTTTTAAATAGATCCAGATGAAATGATTCATGTTATGGTCAGGACTGAGGGGACAGTCTCACTTGCAGAACTCAGGGGGAATCATGCCATAGACGTTGATCCTGTCACAAATCTCCATAGCGATAGCCATGGTGAACCACCCCGTGCTCAGCCAGGAATTAGATCTTCTTCTGAAAAAATCCCAGAGACAAAGGCCATCTTAATAAGGTCATTCATTTAACTGATCCTATAATATTGTTGCTAAATTTGTTAATATGATTTTATGGCTAAAACACCTAAACAAAAGGCACAACATCCTGTCTCCCCGGAAACATGATTAGATAACAAAACATTAGGTTTACCCAGATTTTGCATTGTTAAAGACAGGGTTGGCAATTTTTTTCTAGAAACGTTTTTTGTTATGCTGGTGAAAGTCTCTTGAAAACCAAGACTGGAGTTTAAGAACATGTGAGCATTTTTCTGTCAGATTCAGGATTGACCTTAAGCAGTTTGTGTCTGATTGGGAATTTTCCAGCTGGAAGCTGTCTCCAGCTGGCACTGATCCTGTGTGCTGAAGCATCCTCAGCCAAGGTGTTTAATGCAAGAGCGATTCGGTACCAGCCTTTAATCTGCACTGATGCCAAGCAGAGTGCCCTGTGAGCCAGCAGACTGGTGGGCTACACATTAGTTAACAAACTCTCCCAGAGCGCTTTATCAATATAACTAGCACTTTTTCATTTTAAATGTACTTCCCCTCTGAAATGGCAGACCTACTCTGATGATGTCAGTCTGATGGCTTGGGCGGAGCCAGAGCCTTTAACCACTCCCCTCCAACGGTCAGTCTACTGCAAGGTTTGAAATAATATTTTCCTAGAGCCAATCAATTCCCAATGGAAAAAACAAGCCACGCCCTCCATTTTTCAGTGTAAACCTGAATGAAATAAAATCCTAATTTCTAATTCTAAACTGATAACTTCAGGAGTCTCCTCAAAAGAGATCAGGATGTATTCTTATCGCCAATAAATACTAATACAACAACAAACATTAGACATGTTATCGTCCTCACCTATCTTTTCCTGTTTCCTTCTTAAAGAGCTCATCAAAATGCAGCATCTTTAGCCGTGAGATGGTATACACCTGTAGCTGAGGCATCATCTGCTTCATCAGACGCAGGTTGTTATACACCAGTCCTTTACCATCCCGTCGCATGTAGTTTCCAGGCCCCCAGAAGATGAAGAAGGTTTCCAGGCTGGAGTTGAGTAGCTCGTGGCGGTTTCCCAGCACACGTTGCATGCTGGAATGAGCAACCACACGCAGACTCGTCCGCTGCCCAACGTCTCGCTGGTAGCCTCGTGTCGGCGCATCGTTCATACGGATGACGCACTCCGTGCGGTCAATCTCCGCACCTCGATCACTTCCTGTCATGTGACCAGAGCTGGTCACTAAGGCACAACATTTGCAATGCATCCTAAGAGGCTGAAAGTGAAATTAGAGAGGATGTAAGGATGCAAGTAAGGATGATTAACGATGTGGAGTGTTTATAGTCATAATATATACTGTTTACAGTACTTGACTGTTGTCATAAAGGTAACAGTCAGGGGATATACGGTTCTGTTGAGCTCACTGCTGCTTAGTGTACGCATACAAAATAAAAATTAAAAAATAAAAAAGCCAAATTGTGCTACATGCTGGCTTCTGTAAAACCTTGCACACAGCTAACACACAGCCAAATAAACAATCAGCATGCACACAGTTAACAGTAAACACCCGCCACATGTCTGTAGTCAAGGTTACAATTATGAAGCAAAAGACAAAGTGATAAACATATGGGCAGGGAATGATTTAGATCCATTAATGAGATGAATACATTGAAAAACACTGAAAGGAAATTACAGATCAAAGTGCCTCTTTCACAAAGACTCTCTGTAGCTGTATTGTTACCTTTCAGTTCAGATACTGAATCCCTTCAGCATAATGAAGAACCGGCATGAGAGAAAAGCTTCAAGGTAAAGTATTTTATATAGCAAATGCCTATAAACGAAGGTAGAAGTTTATAAAAAATATTTATGACCAACTTTAATGGTTATCTCATGTCTAGAATAAGAAAAAAACAGGAAATGGAGAAGGCTGAATAAGTGTAGGACCAGATGGAGACAAATGTAAGATTTGTGGGCCAGCTGGTGAGATGCCATGATGTCAGGCATTACAAATAGTTTAACTGATATTTATATCTTTAATCTATCTGTTGATGTAGGAAAAGAGTTGGACTGAAGTATCTTCGGCTTAAAAGTGAAGTGTGCTTTTTAAAAATCTATTATGCAGATTCAGCTGTAAACAACCCAGCTAACAATTTTAGGTTTTAAGAACATTTCCATTATGTAATAATAATGTTACAAATGGTATTTTGTAAGTTCTAGAAACTGTCAAAACATCTAGTTTTGTAGACGTTGTACTAACATTATTGCTTGGTTAAAAGAACATTACTCAAACATTTTTTAATTCTGCAATGTTTTTCAAATGTTCCACTAACAACTTAAAAATGAATGTTTTTGATATATAATATATAACATTAAAACAAGTTTACTGTTTGCCTGTCAGAATGTTTTGATGATTTTGAAAGAACTTTTAGAGAACGTTAGTCAATGTTCTAAGAACGTTCCCTGTTAGCTGGGAAGCCAAAGTGGAAACATTGTGTCTGTTTGTCTTAGGATCCTGAATCAACACAGCTAATGTACTGCACATATGACCTCAGGATGGCTGATTTTATTAAGAAGAAAGACTTACAGGGCCAGTAATGTGCCAGTGGCCCCTGAAAGACCTTATACTGGTAACCCTGTACCAATACAGACAGTGAAGACAGCAGAGAGCTACAGACAACACTTCCCTAAAGCTATTACTGCCTCTCAGCAATGAAGGCTCTATTGGATTTGGTCTGCGGTGATAAACAGGGTCGTTTCCATGGAGATAAGGGCCCAGTGGAGTGCACACAAATCAGGCCCAGTAAATAACCATCCACATATATTATTCTCTCATTAACATCCTCCTTCTAAAGATATCTTCAGAGTCTAATAGCAATCTATCTTGTTTTCTCTCCTGAAAATGCATGATCATATCCCTGCTGACACAGACCTACGTCTGACCTTTCTGAGAGAGATTATGAGGTGGAATCACACCATTTATTTTATGCATAGGCATGTTACCCGTATAATGGTTTGCATGAGTGTATGTAGACTATGAAGGTCATACTGTTCAAAAAAAATGTAATTATCCTGCAAACAGGAGCAAATAAATATAGTTATCTAAATAAATATATAAGCTAAATATAGTAATCTAATGGTAGTTAATTTATGTGGTTTATAGCTGGACCATGCTAGTCATTGTCTGGTCAAAGATGATCTAGAAAATGGATGAACTACTGAACAGCCTTAAGACATTCTGAACCATCCAAAAAAATCATTAAACCTCATTTAAACTCTCAAAGAGTCTGATTTTTACATTGGACAGACTCCAAGCATATTTTTCTGCTATTTTAAAGGACGAAACTAAAATATATGAAATTCATTTTTTCCAATGACGTTCATGAGACAGATTTTGATGTGTTTGATGAAGATTTGTAGGCCATGTTCATTTCGCTACATTTACCTTGTGCAAAGGCAGTTCATTTCCAGCAATGCAAGAAAATCTCCCACGTTTGACTGTTACAATATTACTTCCACAGAGCATCCGTCAAAGCCGTCTCAGACGGCTAGACTTGAGGGTCACATGTGTCAGTGAGGAGGATGAGAGAGATGTGCCTCATGAGTAGTGTATTTAAAGGAAGGGTAGGCAATAGCAAGCTAGCTTTGAAAGCTAGTGAAAGCATATGATCCTACTGTCCATTCAAAGCGATCTCCAAAGCCACGCCTCCCGCAAAAGTGCACGGAGGTATGCAAATACATAGTCTGACAGGCAAGTAGGACATCCTATTATTGCGTTCGGCTCGAATGCAATGATTGGACACACATTTTATGGTCCTGTGCCTTTCACAGAAGATATGTAACTATATAGTCACACAAGCTGTTGTATGTACTGAAGTTATAGTGGTTGTATTTATGTACTGAAGTCACACAAACTTCAGTACATACATGCAACAACATTTCAACACAACTGAGAAAGGAAACAACATTTCTACATAGTTAAATTGCAAGCTGTAGATTTTGAGATAAAGCGAGAGAGAGAGAGAGAGAGAGAGAGAGAGAGAGAGAGAGAGAGATTTACATCCCTGATAGTTCTGGTGATTACAGCACATCAGGATGAGGGCAAACTTGACAACACTGCTTACAGCATTTCACTTTATCTGATCAGGAATGAAAGAAATCACTGCATCACTGGCTGATGTAATTTAAAAGAGTTTAAAGTGTGTGACTGCACCTGATTTATCATCAGAACCTACAGACTGAGAATGAGAGCGTGAACAACCCAGCTAACAATTTTAGGTTGTACAAACATTTCCCTAACGTTTCCAATAAGTAACAAAAAGATAAAAAATTATTATTTCGAAAGTTCTAGGAATGTTCAAAACTTCAGTTTTTAGACGTTGTATTAATGCTATTGCTTGGTTGTTAGAATGTTATTTAAGCATTTTTTTTTATTGTGTAAAGTTCCACTAACTACTGAAGAGCTGGGAAGACTCAACGAGATGACAGGAAAAGTCATCTAAATATCATAGTGCACTAAATATCAAATGATGCTGCAACCACTACGATAGTCTGTCAGAAAATATAATGTGATGACTATGGGCATCTGCACCAGCTGCATTATAAAAAATCTTGATAAAACATACAAGGATAATGCAGACTGCAGTTACTCTTCAGCTTTAGAAGAGTTTAGTTAATGGATATGAGTTAATGGATGTAATGGACTGACACATTAGACAGAAATGTTGTATTCTGGGAATGTGGAAAGCAAAGCAGATGAGACCACAGCCTAGTCAGGTACAGTCTGACAGATGAAATTAAGTACTCAAAGGTCAAAAGAATCAATATTCAATGTGATTTGTAGTCTTCAGTAAAACATCTACAAAAAACAAATGCTCTGTTCTGTCAGTATGATGTAGACCAGAACCTTTTGGAACAGCCCCTCAAAGCAAACCAAAAACAAACGTTTTAGACAGCCTAAATGCTGTTTTCTCAAAGCATATTTGTATTTATGAACTTACTCTCTTAAGCAGCCTGTAAATGGTTTTCCACATTTTTATAATAGGAAACTCATTAATTGTAACTTGTCCAAGCAAGCTACACAATAATCTCACAGAGGAATGCTGATCTTTTCACTTAGACCCCAAAACTTAATGTACTTAAAGTGTTTAAAATCATAAATGAGGTTTAAAGACATTGCAATGCAATCACGAAAAGATTACGATCTTACTATATTGCTATCGAAACTTTATCAAATTGCAGAGATTCACAGACATTTAAAAGCATGTCACCTTATTATCAATGATGCTGCTGTAACCGTCTAAATAGGATGCTTGCTGTCTCAGATCTTCCGTCTGATGTCCATCTGACTCCATCAGATTTTCTGGTGTGTTGGTTGAACTGCTGTTGTACAGGAACACGAAGCTCATACACACGGTCACAACGCCAAACAATACGATCCTATGACACTGAAACCAGAGGAAGGGTTTCAATAAAAACTCTCATTGAGAGAACTTAAAATGAAAAGAAATACATTTAAATGAACTCATTAAAAGCTGCAATCATAACTTTTGCCTCTCTGTCGCCACCTCTGTTTGAAATATGAAATTGCAGGTTACTTCACATACATTTCATTACGTATGTTGAAGTCAAATGAAGCCAAACATACATTTATCGGACCCGACAGCTGAGATTATAAATCATTATTATAAACTTCGTGGTAAGACAGTTTTAAACACAGATCTGTCATGCTCTTGCTCAATTTTCCATCATTAAGTTACATATTGCAGATTTAAACTCAAACACCTGACAGTAAAAGGTGGGTTTTGCATGAAAAAAATACGAAAATGCATGCAAAAACAAAAAATGAAATCCTATTGAACTTACGAGTCCTGTGTTATTACAATGCAAATGCGCATCAAGCCCGTTCATTTCATTTTCTCTACGACTTTTTTCCCTGTTGAGCTTTTCTCCATATATACAATCTTACATCTGATAATCGTTCGTGATTGTTTTTGCTGGGTTGCTGTTTTGTACATTTTTTTCAGACATTTAAGCCACCCTTACAAATGCAACAAGACTACGGCAACTTTGTACGACAGAAGTTTTAAAGACATCCCATGTTACCATTAGCCAAGGTTTGCACGGACAGATAAAGTCACAGAGTAAATGTAACGCAGCTGAAAGACCTTCATGTCGTGAAGTCGACTGCGCAGGTGTCGCAGCTGTGCGCATCCCTCCGTCCAGCCCGTCTGCACGGCTGCGTCTTCTGATCTGAACTACTCAATCTGATCCAGTCAAACCTGCGACCGAGTGTATGCGGGGTCTTAAAGGACGCCGCATTTCCACCCTTTACAAACCCTTTTCTCAGAGGTCCTCAAAATCCAGGTTACGTTTTTGCAACTCAATTGCTATGGTATCTCTTTTATACATTTTAAGAAGCTTCCTCTCAGGATTTAAGTCCCCTTTTCTTGTTATTCTAAGGCTTTAATACGTGAAGTCCCCTTTAACAGAGGTGGTACACTTTGTAGGCAAAACAGGCTACTGTATTCTGCTGTAAGGAGAGATTTATAGTGCTGTTATGATTTATGGGTACATCAATTGTTGTACGAGGGTTTAATCAAGTAGTTTATGCAACATTATTCATCATGTCCTTATAATAAGATGAGACGATACATGATATGTGTAAATGTCCAGCAATATGTAGCCAATGATACAGTCATTTGATATT
The DNA here is from genome assembly GCA_036877525.1 of Chromobotia macracanthus. Lineage (NCBI taxonomy): Eukaryota > Metazoa > Chordata > Actinopteri > Cypriniformes > Botiidae > Chromobotia > Chromobotia macracanthus. The sequence continues at coordinate 12,116,488 of JAZGTH010000002.1, read as the reverse complement.
TCTGTGTTAAGCTAGAAACACATGAGCTGGTTTTAAAAGAACGATTCATAAATCAAAGCAAACTGCAGCCCTTTAGTTCTGATTTGAGGAGCAGAGAATCCGGCTTCCTCTCAGATCTATTATTGAACTTTGGGCAGGAAACAAGCGCATGTTATTTTAAAAGAGTTTGTTATATTAATCACACCGGCCACTTAAACTCGCTGGAAACAAGCTCCTATGAAGATCAAGTCTCAGAAGAGATTCTGTTCAAAATAATGCCAAAGGCAGGATAAGATATGTGACTTTCATAAGCTGTATGCCCTGACGTGTGTAATAAATGTGTGGATGTATGTTTCCGGAGTATGTGCTTTTGGAGAACTGCATCGGCAGTTTATTACAGCACATTAATTGAGGAGGAACGCTGGGCTGCAATTTATCAAACTCAATTTCAGTTCCCTTCGGTCTGCAGTGAGATGCCACTTAAGAAACCATCATAATCCATCAGTTATTTATTATGGAGGAAGGGTGACTGATGCAGTCAATACATATGGTTTTATCAGGATTTGCTCTCTGTCTCTCTCTAAACTAAAAAGTATAGAAAACTGAGCTACTGCAGTAACTATGATGTTCCATCTTCTGTGTATTCAAAAAATGCGACTGCATGAAACCCTGCAAAGTATTCTTCATTAAAGATCATTGTCATGCTTCATATTACAATAATTATGAAACATATTTTGTACCTTATATTATCTAATATTCAATCTTATATTTAGATGGTTTATTGATACTGATGCAGGTTTTGTAATCTGATAGCGCTTGAATCAATACATCCACCATGCAAACTGAAAACAGCTCCATTATTTTGGTAATCTAAAGTTCTGTCACCTTTTCATATGTAAATCTAATAGATTGTCATTGAAAGACTGTGGTCACTGACATTCATTTCATGGATTAAAAAGGACAGCTAGATGTTTACGTGAAAAGAGACTGGTCATGTGAGAAGACTCCAGCAGACAGAACTGCCAGCATACGCCCTGGATGTAAAAGATACCATCTCCCTGTCTAAAAATGGCATGCAATGTGCCAGAGATTCTCACAGGAGCAGAGATTTGCTGGAAGCAGTAATTTTGTCTGGAATTGTGGGAAAATAGAAATTGCATTTTTTCCCCTTTCACATTGCACTGTCTCATTTGTTGAAGATACATTTTTCAAATCTGTGAAGGCTGTGTGTGCAGCCTTCACTTATTACAGCTCTTGACCTTTTGATTATTAGAATTTGATTTATGATCTCTAAATGTTTTGCGGTGCGCTTCAGCTTCAATAATGATGCTTTTCACGAATGTTTTTTTGGTTTTAGAATTATACATATCTCCTGACTAAAGACTTGTATTACAGGGTTCCCTTTAATATCTAAGTTAACAGGGAACATTCTCAGAACGTTGGCTTACATACTCTAAAAGTTCTCTCAAAATTATCAGAAAATGTTCTTGCAGTAACGTTAGTAGAACTTTTAACATTATATATCATATATCAAAAACGTTATTCTTAATTAGTGTAATGTTTTAAAAATGTCAAACGTTGAAAAACATTCATATAATGAAGCAATAATGTTAATACGTCTAAAAAACTGGACGTCTAGAACTTTTGAAATAACATTTTTAACATTTTTGTTACTTAATGGAAATGTTAGGGAAACATTCTTAAAACCTAAAATTGTTAGCTGGGTGGCTACATTACTACATATTTGCTCATCAGAGTCAGAGGCACGTATGTGTTAGTTTATCTGTGAAAAACAAATTACTCGAAAGAAAACAGTATTATTGACTGAACACACAGAGAACCCGACTGCAAACTCGCTAATTTCCTATGCTGAGTGAAGGTGAAAGTAAGAAAATGGGCAAAAGCATCTAGGGATTGATTTAGTGTTTGTTGTCCTTGGAGATAAATGAGAATTAAATTCTGCTTCATCATTAAATGTGATTAAATCACTCTCTGAGATCCATGTATTGGGTCTGTGGTGACAGGCGGAGAGCCTGTTTTAATGAACTAGTCTTTCTCAGCCGGTGAGGTCACAAACCACTGTGCTTTCAGTGGATAGACAGAATCATTTCGAGAGTGATCTCAGTGCTGGTATTGCTGTCAGGATTAAGCAGTCGAGTCCATCAAATATTCTGTCTCTCTGGGTATATATATTTCTCATATATCTTTCTCTGCTCTCATCGCATTTAAAAACAACATTAGAAATCTGTCAGGAGCTTATTTATAAATCTGAAATCCAAACTTAAATTACTAGAGGCAAATAAAATGTCAAAGGATTGAAGAGGAAAAACTTTGCTAGATCTCAATTCATGAGTTCAGTCATGATGTATTACATATTGTTTTGAGGAAGGTTATAAAGAACTATATTGTTATTACTCGAAAGTTTAATTTAGTTCATGCTTTAATCAAAAGCACCTTAATTTGTGTTCAATTTCATACCAGATTGCAAGATTGTGATACCTAAATAGCTTTTTGGCTATTGAGTAATATTATCCAATAGCACGCAATAACATGCATTTTGAAAGTAAATAGAGTCAACATTTATTTAATATTTACTGAATGCTTACACAGGAGCATAATGTTGATATGGATTTCCTTGAGGTGATTTGAACTTCAACCTTTCAGTGACCAGCCAAGATCTTTAGACCACGGCAGCACACAGCAATGTTCAGCAATGTCTTCACTTAAATTCATCTACAAGCTGTTTTAGGATCCTGAAGCAGGTGGAGGCAACCAAGACCCAGCAAATGTCTGGCCTTTTGTGTGACACCCTGAACAGATGAGTTGTCTCTTTATAAAGCAGCGGTGGTCAGACAGAGGACCAGAGGACACACTTCGTGAATGTCAATGTATTCACAGCAGGTGCCTCAAGAAGACTCTCCTGAAGTCTCCCAAGAAGACCAACCCAAAGACTGCTTCTCTAAGGGCACCTCAAAATAAACATAGTTCAAGCTCAAGAAGATCAAAGCATGTGTCTGTCCTACCTGTAACAATTATCAAATTGTGAAGCCATGTTTGGAACCAGTTAATGCTAGCTACCCAGCTAACAATTTTACAAAATGTTACAAAACATTATGTTACTAAACATTAAAAATGTTATTTTGAAAGTGTTAGGAACGTTCAAAATGTCTAGTTTTTTAGACGTTGAATTAACGTTATTGCTTGGTTATAGGAACGTTATTTACATTTTTAAATTCTGTAACATTTTTAAAACATGTCATGAACTACTTAAAAATAATGTTTTTGACATAAGCTATATAACATTAAAAACATTTTCCTAATGTTACTGCAAGAACATTTTTGATGACTCTGAGAGAACTTTTAGAGAATGTTAGCCAACATTCACAGAATGTTTCCTGTTAGCTGGGTATAAGTTAATCATGTTGGCCAGCCCATAGCTTCTGAAAAAATGTTTAGCTCAAATTTCTATCAGGCTCTCAGTTCAAATTAGACTTACAGATTGACCGAAACAGACATTCCAGATGGCCCATTACTAAATTACTTTATGAGAAAACTGATTATGAAATTAGAGCAGCCATTTATCTGAATCATATGCCCACAGGTAGTCCCTCTTCACTGACTGTTGCTCAGAAAGGTTGACAGCTCTGGGTTAAGAACTAAGCGGGAATGTAATCAAAATCAATCTGGTAAATGTTAAAGGTAGGGTTGGCAATTTCGGAGAAGCTAGCAATAGAAACCTAGCTTTGATAGCATAAGATCCCCCCCTCCATTCAGAGCGCGCTCCAAAGCCACACCTACTTCAACGCATGAATGCATACATAATTTCACAGGCAAGTAAGACATACTATCATTTGATTCAGACTGAATGCAATGATTGGATGAACATTTTATGGTCCTGCGCCTTCCACAGAAGATATATAAATATAGCATAAAAAAGTTTCTGAAAAAAATCCCTACCCTGCCTTTAATTTCTGTTTAATTTGTTATTTAACAGGCACAACAAAATTATTTTATGTACTCCTCATGGTTGTTTAACTGAAATATACTATAAAATATAAAGTTAAATTATAAGCTAAAAAGTTACATTTGCAAAGTTACAATTTATAGAGAGATATATGTATAAAGACACAGAAAATGCTCTATGTCTGTAGGTCAGTTATTGCATTCACAAGAGCTGCATCTTAGATATTGCATCTTGCACTAGATTTTGCTGTCATCTGAAAAAACTGTGCCTGCAGCACTCCTGATATCACAAGCACCTTCAGCCCATTTATTCCAGCCCAGCAGCATACTACAGCTATCTGCCTGCTGTCTATTCTTAGTTTGCAATTTTGCCTGTGGTTTTCTGCTGTTCAGCTTACAATATTCTTTGTACTTTGAGTCATAAGCAAGAACCTGCGTCTTTAAAACATCTTCATACACCATAATTTGCATTATTTCAATGATACTGAATAAATAAACACCTACACTCTAAACAGTGCTAGGTTCTTTCAACCCATGGTTGAGTAAAATGTGGACAGAACACACTGATGGGTTATAAATTAGCTGGGTAGTTGTTACTCAATAATGGGTTGAAACTACCCAGCGTAGGTAAATGCATAACCCAGCTGTGTGTTCTGTCCACATTTTACTCAACTGGGTTGAAACAGCCCAGCATTTTCATCAAAACCACCACTGTCTGAAGGGTGATCTGTAAATCCAGCTTGTGTCACCGAAAAAGCAAAAAACAAGTGTTTGTATATACAGTACAGTACTGTAAAATGGCCCTGTATATAAAAATAAATTATACTCGATCTCTTCAAAACCTGTAAATGCACAACACTGATCATAACTGCCCCAAACAGACACAAATTATATACATCATACTTTCTCCATCAAAATAGCTGATTGGATCTCACAGTGTCTGCAAACACTCTTGATTTATAAGTAATCTGTCCTCTGGGTCTTTGGTATTATTGTCCTTTCAGAATATTGGACCCACAGAACACAAAATAAAGCTCACATTAAAAACTTTACTTTCAAGGTGGCAAGGTGGAGAAAGGCAAAATCCATTACAGTCTTTAATCAGAAACACGTTACCACATCTCCTTCATTCCTACAAAGAATCGCATGATCAGTTTTGCTAATTAGACCAATTACTACGGCCTTATGAGAATACAAATTGTATCTGGTCCTTCCTTTCCGAATGGATACAGAGCAGGTGCATTCTTCAAACTTCTCCATTACTAAACTGGGTTACGTTCATAGTTAGTTTGGAAATACTATAAGAATTGTTATGTAAGAATAGCATTTTGTTATCAAGTCTCTCATTTTTAAAGGGACAGTTCAGCAAAAATGAAAATTCATCCATCATTTACTCACCTTCATGCATGATGTTTTTGCTTCTGAGGAGCACAACAGAAGACATTTTGAAGTACATCGGTCATCAAATATCCCCGGCACCCACCGACTTCTATTATATGGACATAAAACCACTGAGACATTTCTTAAAATATCTCCACAAAAGAAAAAGTCACATAGCTGTGGAATGAAACAAGGTTGAGTAAATGATGGGAAAGGTTTCATTTCTGAGTGAAGTATTCCTTTAGTTTACTCAATCTGTCAGCATTAACTAACTCAAACTCTGCAGAGAGGAATATATGCAGTGAAAGTACGTAGCTTACAATTAAATTAAATACAATGAAGTGTTTATCAACAGGGAAAAGAAGACATCTTGTAAGGAATAAAAGCTACATCTTAGCGAGCCTCAGTTTTTAATGAACGGGCATCAGAGTCGCTTCACTCGGGCATCCATCACGACACATTACTGCCACCCGGCGGTGACTTGCAAACAGTGGCGGCCAAATTAATAAATAAATTAATTAATAAATTAATATACTGCAGTTTATGTAAGTCTGACTTATTTAATTTGGCGCGTGGTTTAAAATATGGTAAAAAAAAATTAAATTAAATTAAATTACAAAAAGCTTGATTGTATCCAGTTTAGTAAAGACAAGCATTGGTACGCTGATAGTATCATATGACAAATACTACGACTCGTACTTGTTTTCTAGTTTATTTGTTAAATTACTCCATGTTTTAAACAGTTTAAACAAGTTAGTTAGTTAGTCAGTCGGTTGGGTAGCTGGTTAACTGGCTAGTTAATTAGTAAGCATATGTGTTCGTATGTTAGTTAGTTAGTCAGTCGGTTGGTTGGTTAGCTGGTTAATTGGCTAGTTAGTTAGTAAGCATATGTGTTCGTATGTTAGTTAGTTAGTTAGTCAGTCGGTTGGGTAGCTGGTTAACTGGCTAGTTAGTAAGCGAATGTGTTCGTATGTTAGTTAGTAAGTCGGTTGGTTGGTTAGCTGGTTAATTGGCTAGTTAGTTAGTAAGCATATGTGTTCGTATGTTAGTTAGTTAGTCGGTTGGGTAGCTAGTTAATTGGCTAGTTAGTTAGTAAGCATATGTGTTCGTATGTTAGTTAGTTAGTTAGGCGCTTTGAAAACTTCTGAAAACAACTTTATCACATAATGTATCACCATCTAATATTACACTGAAATGCTGTATGTAGTTATAGTTGATTAACTTATTGTGGTTTTCGCAAAGCCGTGCTGAGCAGAAATACTTACTGGCTACTCGCTTATTGTGTGATAAAGTGACCAAAAGTGAATGTCAAAAAAAAAAAAAAAAAAAAGTCAAACAAAGTTGTTTTCCTCTGCCTGCTTGTGAGGTTTCTCTGTTCACCCCGCCCACATTTCGCCAAGCCCCACCTTCAGCGGCGGGATTGGCTAGCCAGGAGGTTGAGGATGTCGGTGATTGGTTGCTCGAGACGTCACTCGCGCGGCGCTGTAAACACGGTGACGCTCGCTTGCGAATCACGGACTCTCTTTATGTAAGTGAGAGAGACGCTGTTTACGTCCGACGCTTCATATGCAATCGCGTAAACAAAGACACGCTGGTCGGAGGTGCAATGGCGAAGAAAAGTGCGATCCCTGCTTCATACTACGGTAAGCAAGCTTGTCGATGTGCGTTGTGTCAAGACAATTGACAATTGTGTTTGCTTTACGTCAGCACGACTGCTCATCGCACACGCACTGCTAATATCTTCAGCTATAATAAAGCACGGTGTTGTTGCGCGTCTGTGCCCAACAGTGTCTCTGTTTTAATCCGACTAAATAAAATGGATGGGAGCGCAAACAAACTCTTCGGTGTTCAGCAATGGTCACGCTGGGGAAGTTAACTGGAAAAGGTCCAAGACGGCACATAATCGTGGACATCAACGTGTCTGTGTGCTAGTGAAGTGGACCGAACCAAGAGTAACTGTTTGCTGCTACTATATAGTGTAAACATGTCTATTGTTCAGCAAAGCCCTTCTGTGAAGACTGCTGACATCCATTCTGGAGAAGAACTTTTCAGAGCGTTGAGAATAGATAGTAAACCTAGAACAGTGAAATATATATATATATATATATAAGTCTGAAGTTGTTCTGGAGGAGAACATGGAGATCTTTTCAGAATGTAGCAGAATGTATTGTCTGGAGGAGAACATGGAGATCTTTTCAGAATGTAGCAGAATGTATTGTCTGGAGGAGAACATGGAGATCTTTTCAGAATGTAGCAGAATGTATTGTCTGGAGGAGAACATGGAGATCTTTTCAGAATGTAGCAGAATGTATTGTCTGGAGGAGAACATGGAGATCTTTTCAGAATGTAGCAGAATGTATTGTCTGGAGGAGAACATGGAGATCTTTTCAGAATGTAGCAGAATGTATTGTCTGGAGGAGAACATGGAGATCTTTTCAGAATGTAGCAGTATGTATTGTCTGGAGGAGAACATGGAGATCTTTTCAGAATGTAGCAGAATGTATTGTCTGGAGGAGAACATGGAGATCTTTTCAGAATGTAGCAGTATGTATTGTCTGGAGGAGAACATGGAGATCTTTTCAGAATGTAGCAGAATGTATTGTCTGGAGGAGAACATGGAGATCTTTTCAGAATGTAGCAGTATGTATTGTCTGGAGGAGAACATGGAGATCTTTTCAGAATGTAGCAGTATGTATTGTCTGGAGGAGAACATGGAGATCTTTTCAGAATGTAGCAGAATGTATTGTCTGGAGGAGAACATGGAGATCTTTTCAGAATGTAGCAGAATGTATTGTCTGGAGGAGAACATGGAGATCTTTTCAGAATGTAGCAGTATGTATTGTCTGGAGGAGAACATGGAGATCTTTTCAGAATATAGCAGAATGTATTGTCTTGAGGAGAACATGGAGATCTTTTCAGAATGTAGCAGAATGTATTGTCTGGAGGAGAACATGGAGATCTTTTCAGAATGTAGCAGTATGTATTGTCTGGAGGAGAACATGGAGATCTTTTCAGAATGTAGCAGAATGTATTGTGTGAAGTTATTCTGGAGGAGACATGGAGATCTTTTCAGAATGTAGCAGTATGTATTGTCTGGAGTCGTTCTGGAGGAGAACATGGAGATCTTTTCAGAATGTAGCAGAATGTATTGTGTGAAGTTATTCTGGAGGAGACATGGAGATCTTTTCAGAATGTAGCAGTATGTATTGTCTGGAGGAGAACATGGAGATCTTTTCAGAATATAGCAGAATGTATTGTGTGAAGTTATTCTGGAGGAGAACATGGAGATCTTTTCAGAATGTAGCAGAATGTATTGTCAGGAGTCATTCTGGAGGAGAACATGGAGATCTTTTCAGAATGTAGCAGTATGTATTGTCTGGAGTCGTTCTGGAGGAGAACATGGAGATCTTTTCAGAATATAGCAGAATGTATTGTCTGGAGTCGTTCGACAGAGAGACAAGAAACAGATTTACTTCACATTCCATCGTCATCTGAGACCTTTAACAATCACTCACCCCCCAGTCACACCTCCTATGAGCTCAGACAGACCACTCACAGAGCACTTAGCCATTCAACACTACTGCACTAAATATTTTTCAGAGGCAATCTGTCTAATTATATCACATAATACCACGCCAAAAGGATGCATCTGGTACGCCTACGTTCCCAGAGCCATTCAGCATCTAAAATAGAGTTGGAGATATTATCATCTGCGATACTTCATCAGAAGCTCTAATTTTACAGCCCTGACGTTTACCATGGCAGTGCTGTAGGACTGTCAAAGAACGTGGTTTTCTTTGTCACGTAAATAGCGTAGAGAGCAGCTGTTTCTCTGTCTTGATCGGGCAGGGTCACGCTCTTTGGCCTTTGCTTCGTGTATTGTTAAGTTCCCACGAGCCACCTGTCAGTCACCATCATTTTCAGAGTTGTGAAACAGTTCGAGGAGAGCTAACCAAATGAAGGGAAAACCATGAGATATGACACAGAAGCATATGCTTGTTGCAAGATAGCTTGTGTGTTTTCGGCAGGTGTTATTTTTAGTATCAGTGATCCATCTGGTTTCAACCCAAATTTAAAGGTATCCTGGCAGTGGAAATAAGGTATTGTGTGACAGTATAATACATACACAGCTAACAATTTTAGGTTGTAAGAACGTTTCCCTAATGTTTCCATTCCAGGTAATAAAAAATGTTAAAAAATTAATTTTGAAAGTTCTAGGAACGTTCAAAACGTCCATTTGTTTAGACATTAATGTTACTGTTTGGTTATAAGAACATTATTCAAACTTTGTCCGTTTTTAAAATGTTTTACCAATGTTTTATTATTTTTAAATGATTTAGCATGTTAAACATGTTATACTAAACATTAATGCAAGAATATTTTGATAACTGTTTAGGGAAAGTTTAGGTAACATTGGGCAATGTTCTGCAAATGTTCCCTGTTAGCTGAGTAACTGGTTGTGTGGTTGATTGTTAAGGTTATTTTCAGTGTAGACACTGGAGTGATTTATAAGAGCAGTAGTTGAGTGGAGCAGTTATAATAATAAGAAGAATAAGAGCAGAGCTTGTGCTGACCCTTGTCACAGCTTTGCTGAAAGACAGAAAGAGAGAGAAAGACAAGAAGGAGTACAAAGAAAGGATAAAAGCTGTAAACAGATTAAATGTAAAAAGAAAATACTATGTCCTATGTACTTTATCTTTTCTCTTCTAGACTTGCAATGCTGATTTTGTATAGATTTGTTCTCTGGGCCAAGACAAGCTTTTGCAGTGCTAACAACTTCATTAAATGATTGGTGTACACAAAGTGTATTTTTTAATATCTTTTTGTTATTCAATTATAACCAGAATTCTTTTGTTAAATACATGAAATGTTTCATCACAAACAAATCCTAGTTAAAAATGATTAAAACCTCATCTTTCAAGCTCTTAATGTGTGTGATAAAGAAAGTGGCTGAGTTTTCCCACAGAAAGTCTAATGTGTTTCTGATGCCTGAAAAGATGGACCCCAGTATATCATTCATTAATATAGATCCATTTACAGAAGCATCATCAGGGTCAGACATAATTACTGTACAGACAGTGTCTGTTACGGCTGATTGAAAAGGTAAATGATTGTGACAGTGATATATTAAATGGCTCTGGGTGGTTCAATACCAGGCACAATAATGTGTTGTAGACTCATTAAGAGACAGCAAACGTGTTGTTTAAAACATACTTGATTTTACAGATCTGTTAGGTGCCATTTAAAACAAAGAAATTACACACCATTAGATTTAGACAGATGTAATGTGTGTATGTTATAGTCCTGACCCAGCATACAATTTTAGGTTGTAAAAATGTTTCCATAGCATTTCCATGAAGTAACAAAACCTTTATTTGAACAATAACAAAAAATGTTATTTTGTTAAAAATAATGCTTTTGATATATATGATATATAACATTAAAACATTCTACTAATATTACTGCAAGAACGTTTTTGATGAACGTTTTGAAGAACTTAGAGAATGTTATCAGATGTTATGAGAACGTTCCCTATTAGCTGGGGAGGTGGGCTTCGGTAGGGGGGTTTTTGGAGGGGAAGGGGCAAGAAGGTAGACTGTGGGTACTGTACTGAACTGCACATTGATGTGCATTTTAAGCGTTCAGACAATGTTAGCTTCCCTCTGTATTTGGAAGGATCTTATTAACAGAGTTCCTTAACAGGACGATCTTCCCTTAAGGACCAAAAGCAAATTATATTCCTGCTTCAGAGCTTCCTAAAAGAGGTACATTAAAAATGGAATTATGCCCGGAATTATGTGAGGACAGTCAGAGGGACATAATATTCTCTCTTTATCTCTTTAGAGTTTAACAAAGAAGACTCTTTCATCTCCACTGACTGTGGTACAAAGCAATGTCCTTCTTTCTGTGACAGTGTCCGACAGTGCCTTTGAGTTTAGAATGAGCTGTCTAATGTGTGTGGGGGGCATTAACAATGATGGATCATACACAAATGCCAGGCTAAGGGATGAAAGAGCCATGATGTCATCTTTTCCTGCAACCTTTGTAATCGACAGGAAGTTGTGTAAGTCTGGCTAATAGATGGCATTGCTGGTCTTTTTGAAAGGCTTGTTTCACGCACAAACATGGTGGTCACTCGGAAAGGAGCGAATCACGTTTCAGACAGCATCCTAGAGTCATATTCACACTCGCGTTGGCAACGTCCGTGTCATCTGTCTGGTGCTTAAGGATATAGCTAGCATCCTTGAGAAAAATGCAAACAGGTTTATGTCCTCGTATAGGGGATGGGTATACAGGCAGTTTTTATGCAGTGTATGTGCTTTGTGTACTTTGTGATGGATTTTAATGAGATTTCCATATCTGAGCCACAGATACAATACATTAAAGGACACCATGTACTTACTTTTACATATTTGGCAGATGCGTTTATCTAAAATAACTCTCAGGGCAATAAAAAATATTTAGTTTTTTTGTGTTTTTGAACAACTTTTTTAACGTTATATGTATTTAATGTTATATATTATTATATGTCGTATTTCCAAAACGTCATTCTAAAGGTTGTTAGTGGAGCGGCTTAAGAACGTTACAGAATTAAACATTTAAAATGCACAATGTTTTCAGCAGAAGTCCAGTGTGGGAGTTTTTGCACATAGGTGTTGTCATTGTCTTGGTTAAAAGAGACACAGATTAAGACTGTAGCAGAGGATTTTGTGTACACAAGAAGCAAACAAACAACTTTCACCGTCTTTTTAATACCTAGTGTTACATAATAGTGTCAGAATTTTGCCTTAATGAAGGTAAATGAAATTGTGTTACGGGTATTATCGCAGTAAATAAACAATGGCTCTCAGCTTGCATTAATAAACCGTTTTTACTTTATATATTCACATTGGTAATTAATTAAGAACACCTCCCATTTAATTAGTAGTGGTAATGAAACAACACATTAAGTTCAGCCAGTTCAGAAACCAGCTTTGATATTTAAATTGCACAAGAAGCTCTATCGTGAGAGCTCCTAAAAGTTAAGTGAAGTGATTTGGATTAAACCATCTGGTTAAGCAGAGATTTTCTGCCATTTTTTACATAACCAATAGCAAAAATCTAACGGGAGCGAGAATTTCCCACCTCACCAATCTGCTCTGTCTGTCACTCAGTTTCTCTCCGTCTCTCTTTACTTTGCCTGTCCATCTGTCTCACTAGTGGAGAGTTTGTCACTCAGTGTTCTGTCTCTCTGATGATGTCCACAACAGCAGGAGATACAGACTCTGCCTCAGGATGAAAGAAAGCGACAAATTGACAGTGTGTCAGTTCCAAGATCTATGAACATCAATAAGAATCATGACAATAAAGATCATGAATCTTGAAAATGCTACCAGTCAAAATTTTAGACGCCTGCTTTCCTGCAGGGTTTAACTAAACCCTAATCAGACACAACCGATTCAGCCAGTCATGGTCTACTGGATTAATTTTAGGCAGGTGTGTCTGATTAGAGTTGTAGCTTAACTCAACAGGACAGCAGGCCTTCAATAACTGGAGACCTGGATCTGGATCTGTGAAAATTCTCTTTTTACATTTTGCTCGTAAACCTTCATGTATTTGTCTAATTGTTCATTGTGTATTTAGCTGATACTGTAATTCATTATAAGATGACACTGTATAAAAAGCGAATTGCATGATTTTCAGCCAGTTCATCCAAGGTTGTGATCGCGAAGCAGAGTTTTAGGGATGTTTTTGCCACCGTTTCTCGCCGGGTGGAAATTCATGTCCTGGTAGCGGAAAAAAGGAAAAAGTCACCACACAGAGTTTCCAGTAGACCAAACCCACGCTGACGCACCTGCGCGCTTCTCCGGACTGTTCCTTATGGACACGCAGTGAAAGAGGCTTGTGTTAAACAGCACGGCCTGCGAGACACTGCTCTCAGTGTGTGAACTCGTGTGTTAGTATAATTCAACAAGCTTGGTAGATGGAGATCGGGAGAGAGAACTCATATTGATGGATGGGTGTTCAAGAATAATCATTGAATAGAGGGAAACTCTGAATTTCCACTGTGTAAGCCAAACCCTTTCTGACACATTTAGCTCGTTTTTCTGAAGGAATAATAGTTTCATTCCGTGCCAGTGCATTATAATACATTAATCTCAAGAGGGGCAAGACTGAATAAATCTCTTGTCAGAGGGATTGTTTGGGAAAATGTGACTCCGCTGAGATACAGTAGCTTCATTCTAAAGTGCTTTTGTCTGGAACTCGGCATGGATTGTTGTTAGGAAAATTTAAATAAAACATGAGGAAACAATGTCTGTACAACATTATTTTATTCCAAGACAGACGCAGTTCTATAATTCAGAGCGCAGAAACTATGTTGTGGGAGTTTTTTTGTAAAGTTGACGTGTGTAAAGTTTACATAAATGTCCGTCTCAATCATTCAAGTTGCTAAAAGGTTTTTGGCATGAAGAAGGTGCCTTTGTTTCGGGACAATATCAAATGAGCTGTGACGCTCAGATTAGTGTCTATGAAGAGGCAGTTTGTGCCTGTGATCATTTAGTTCACCCAGGACGAATTGACACCAGCTGTTATTTGGCTGCGATTCAAATGATGTGACACACTGTCGAAGCACCGAGTCTGTTAAATGTCGGACAGATTATAAACGGTTGGAGAAGTGGGGATAAGATGTGGATCTGCTGTCTGGTTCTCGTGTGCTGTAAGATTCGTCTCACCGTTTCTGTCATAACGATCTTAAAGGACTTGAATTGTGATGCCATAACATTAGTAACATTGGATTATTTATGACTAGTGTACAGGCTAGTGTTGTATTATCAGTAGCAAGTGTTTCTAATGCTTGAATGAAAAGTGTTTTAAAGAAGGATACAGACATCTGTTATTTAAGCGTTTCATAAAAGTTAAGGAAGTTTTTGATCTGGTTATGTAGAGAATACAAGAAGACCTTCTTAGGGTGAATGTAACATTTTTTCTTTTAAACTTTAAACTAAAGATTTAAGTATCTTGCAGTGTCAGCTAGCACTGGGTCTGAGGAAAAGTAAACTCAGGACAATCAGATTGAGGAGAATAAAAGCTGACACTGCTACAGCAATGCTGACATTGTTTTTCCCATAATGCCCTGGGGCATTTTCCAAATGTCCTGACCTTTCTGCCCACAGCCACACGGCTACATAGTGTCTTATCGATGCTGGTCTCTCCATCTCTCTCCTTTTCTACCCTTGTTGTTCTCACTTGTGTATAATCTTTATTTCTCTCTTTTCTACCTTTTTTGTTAAATTTATGTTAGGCATTCATTTTTAAAGTTTTGGTCATATAAATTATATATAAATAGACACATTGCCTGGATGGATGGATGGATGGATGGATATTCAACAAAAATATAAATATAAAATGGGTTAAATTTCAGCATATACACATACTGATAAAATGTACACTGTAAATGCACTGTAAGTCACATTTTTATAAAGGTTTGCCTAATGCATAAACGGGCGGTGATTTTGGATTGTACAGGGTCAGTCATGCTATTAAAAACAGAGTCGAGTTGACTGCTGCTTCTTGGAGTTCATCCAGCATCTTGTTTGTGTAGTGGTTCCTTCCCTCTTTTCTGTAAAGAAGAAATTTGGAACGTGTTCCAAATTTTTGTGTGACTGTTTGAGATATCCTCAGTGGTTTCTAAAGGCTGTTCAGAGCTTTAATTTTCCATCCAAATTGGGTTAGCCACTCTTAGCCGATTAATCAATATAAATAAAAAAATCATTAGCAGATAAATGAATTTAAAGTTATCATGAGTTGCGTGTCTGAATTCGACTATGTGTCATTTGCTCTCTCAATGTACAGATGACATCATAAGATCTCATTAGCGGTCTAGGTGTTTATCTCAGCTGCGGCGTTACAAAGAAACGCAGCCAGATCCCTCGAACTGGAAAGGAAACGTGGGCCACCTGCGGTTGACGTCTGCTAGCTCAGCTTGCTCATTTTACTGGCATGGATCCCAGTGGACTCGCGTCTTGGTTCTGCGCTGTCAACTTTTGTGCTGCAGCCAGACTACCGTTTAAAATCAGGAATGTATATAATGAGTGCATAAACATCAGGCTGCGGATTCCCCTGGGAAGAGATGTTGCAAAAGCATGTTCATCAGCTACTGCCTAGCTAATAATTTTAGGTTGTAAAAATGTTTTCCATTAAGTAACAATGACATTAAAAATGTTATTTTGAATGTTCTAGGAAAGTTAAAACATCCCTGTTAGCTGGGTGTGCGCTTTCAGATGTTAGGGATGTATGAGCTACACTTCGAGAGACTGCGAGTGTGCGCGAGAGGCTTTGAGCAGGCGGTCGGCGCGCTGTTGTCTCATTGTGTTTGCCATGTCGGTGGATGCTACCCGTCTGAGCTGCGAGACACCAGTGCTGTTTCCTTTGTGAGACAGAAACACCTCAGGGAAGAAGAAAATAGGCAGTGGACAGAAAGAGGAGAAACGGACGAGCCGTGAGAAAGAGGGGATGAGAAGAGTGAAGAGATAAAGAGCGGAGAGCTAGATAAGCAGATGGAGGTGACGCAGACGCCCACTCCCGCAAACACGGCTTTGTGTGTAATGATTAACCGATCAGAGGAGCGAGAGAAGATACCACCACAGCCCTCGTAGGAAGTGACAGACGAGCAGCAGCATTATATAAACACACACAGCGTCTTCATTCAGAGAACAGCCAAACATGACCGGACCAAAGGGAGGATACTACAAGACAGAATTAGGTAGGAAATTACAGCAAATACTGTGAGGAAAAAGCCGATGTGTGGCAGACTGTGGCAGGTAGGTTCTTTGGTAAGGGCTTTTGTTTGCCTGTTCTTTGTTGTAGCACTGGAATCCCAAGGCATTGTGGGATGGCACAGACCTCAGCGGCTCATTCGAGTGCTTTTTCACAAACAGGGTGCTGATTAAACAAACATTGTTTTAGAGTGTTTGGATTTAGTGTTTGTTTGCTCTTTGACCAGGTTCCAACAACCAAAACGTATTTCAGACTTTGGAAATGATTGACACTTTGTTTTTGTCTTGCAGGGGAGCCGCACAAATTTGACCCCACATTCCGAGGACCTGTTCACAATAGGTACAGTATCACTTGCTCTATTTGACAATAAATAGCATACCCAGCTAATAATTTTAGGTTGCAAGAATGTTTCCCTAACATTTTCATTAAGTAACAAAAACGCTAAAAATAATATCGTGAAAGTTGTAGGAACGTTCGGTTTTAAGAATGTTATTCAAGCATGTTTTTTAATTCTGTAACGTTTCTCAAACCCTGTGTCCTCAGAGTCAGGTCAAAAACACTGAGGTTTGTCCTTTCGTTCAGTCGTACTTTGAATGTGTCTGTTAATGATAAAAATATTGACTTCATTTATGGACCTGCCGCTCCGTTGGCCTGTTTGCTCACTGTTAATCTAGAGCTTCTGCTGGATCAATGGTTATATTGGCAATGATATCGGACAGCACAGCTCATTCCCTCCACGCACAGAACAAAGTATTCAATAAAGTTAATACGTCTCACCTTGATTTGCCTTATTAACTTGCACACCTAATAAGATTCAGCCGGTTGTGAGTTAATTCTGCTATTAATGGATTTCAAGACTTGGGTTTAAATGTATTTTTAGGGTTTACTATACACAGTGTCTGTCACGTCTTGCTCAACGCAGCTCTGTGTGTTTTTCTAACAGGATGTGGTTAGTTGTAACTGAGCTTTGCAAACAGGCATTCATTTGGTTTGTCTGAGCTAAAATACCAAGCTGTGTAGGGTTGGCACAGCCTGTAATCTCTCTGTGCTGAACTGTGCTGGCTACAGTACAAGCTGTGTCACAGATGATCTAGTTTCATGATGAAGTTACTATGTTTATGTCTCTGTCTTATCAAACTCAATGGCTTAAACGTGGGTTGTGTGTTTGAAAGATTACATAAAGTTTGAAATCAAACTCTTTTATTTCACAAAGCAGTAAGCTAGTTTTCTTGATCTGGCCCCTTTAAATCTTAAAGCTGCAATCTTTAACTTTTGCCTCTCTATTGCCATCTCTGTTTGAGACATAAAAGTGCATGTTACTTTATGTACTTTTCATTACACATGCTAAAGTCAATTGAAGCCAAATTGCATTTAAAAATAGAAATTGGACTTGACAGCTCAAATTATAATAATATATAACATTGGGATAAGGAGACAGTTTTAAACACTGATCTGTCACGTACTTGCTCAATAACTGATTTGTGTTCATTGTAACCCAGAAAAGTTATAGATCGCAGCTTTAAATGCAGTGTTGGAAGGTGTGTGCATGTGTTTGTGATAGCGATTCAAGGCAAGTTCACTATACAAATAAGAACATGCAGCTCTCTGAAGGTGAGTCCTGCCTCCATTATCAGCCCAGCTGTATACCTCAGGAGAATGTTTTAAAATTATGTATACATATAAAACCGTTTCTAAAGGTGTAAGAGGGTTGTTAAAACAAAATTACCCAGTAAAGAAAGTAACAATGTCTTAAATCGAAGGTTAGCTTTTTAAACCTCCGAGCAACAAAATAACCAATCAGCCTAAAAGTGGATAAAGGCATAAGTGTTGACAGCACAAGCTGGGGAGAGAATTAATTTAAGATTTCTCAAAAGTTACTTGATTGATGGGTCACATAATGGTGAATATACTCTAACAAAAATAAAAAGTAGAGGGTGTTTCATTTAGGTTTGGCAAGTAAAATTTTTTTTTTTTTTTTTAAGAGGGGGAAATTTATTTTTTAAAAAACCCCAAAACGGG
Organism: Chromobotia macracanthus; assembly: GCA_036877525.1. Lineage (NCBI taxonomy): Eukaryota > Metazoa > Chordata > Actinopteri > Cypriniformes > Botiidae > Chromobotia > Chromobotia macracanthus. The sequence goes on along the minus strand of JAZGTH010000002.1, from coordinate 12,098,389 downwards.
GGGGGAAAAGCCCCCAAAAAAAAAAGGGATTTTTGTTATCACAAACCCCAAAATATTTCCAGAATATTTAGAAAACCTCTGGAGTTGCTTTGATTAGGAAAAAATATGTCTACATGTATACGATTAAAGTTTTACAGTACCGTGACATTATGAATGTAAATATAATAGGATTATGCATTCAGCGCTCTCATCCTGTCTCTTACGTTCTCTCATTTCCTCTGCAGGGGCTGCACAGATGTGCTTTGCTGTCTGATCTTCGTCACCGTCATCCTTGGCTACATTGCACTGGGAACAGTGGGTGAGTTTTACGCATTACCGTGCGTTTCGGAGAAGAGCGTTCTGTAATGCAGCTCATGAATGCGCCGCTGTTAAACAGCCGAATAGAAACAGTGGGGGAATGACAGTCGTAAACAGCAGCCTAATGCACAGTCGTTATGTTCAGTTAAACTTCTGAAGAAAAAAAACAAGCCATTCATTCACCGTGACATTTGATTGGTTACATAATTGATGGTCTTGAATGCAAGCCTGTGGTTAAGACAGTGAGAGTCTCATACACTCGAGCTGTTTCTGGGAGACTCACAGCTTGCTCGACTGTAGGATCTGTCTATTTTGGTAACACACCGTCTGTGGGGTTATAAATGCGTAGGATGTATTTGACTATTGACTGTTCTCAGATCAGCAGTGCATTTAGTGTAAGTGTAAGTGTAAGGTTCTGGCTGCTTTTCTGAAGATCTGCTCTGATGTCTTATTGGTTTAATTCGGATGAGGATACATTAATATGACTGGCTGAGAACTTACTGGCCTCGTTTATATATGGTATTAACATTAAAGCTGCAGTCTGTAACTTTTTTGGGTTACAGATGAGCTATAACGGTTTATAATTTGAGCTTTCAGGTCGGATTTCCCAGGAAGTTTCAGTTTGGCTTTATTTGACTTCAAAGTATGTAAAGTAGTCTGCAATTTTATATTTCAAACAGAGATGACGAGTTGCATACGATTCCAGTTTCCACTTCAGAATCAGATTTTGTCTGATTGGATTGGCTCAGATCGGGCATCTGATTTTATCGCTTAATACATCACTTTCAAGCAATTAGATCACAGGGCGTAATGATTCTCTGAGCTGCAATGTGATTGGTCAGTTAACTTTAGACCCGAGTCACAGGTATTCAGTTACATGCAGAGAACCTGTCGTGCTTTAAATCAAATTAAGAAATTTAATTTCATTGTGAGTTTGTATTTCTTCCATTTTTTATCTTTGTTTATCCTCATCTATGGCTGCAGGTTCAGTGTTGCCCTAAATACTGAGGTTTCCGGTACAACGTTTGGCACAAATTTGATGCATGTGCAGAATAATTTTTAATAATGCACTTATGCAAAATGTCAGGCATTTGTAATTATATTTATTGTTTTGTGATGAAACACAATTCAGGTGACTTTTTTGTTGGTTTTTGTTGTTTATATCTTAAGCTTGGATGCACGGGGACCCCCGGAAAGTGGTCTACCCAACAGACAGCTATGGGCAGTTCTGTGGACAGCAGGGCACTCATAATGCGTGAGTATAAGAGAGAAAATTTGCACGCTAGATGAAGGTTTTAGTGTTTCTAAGGTGAATTAAAACTCTGTTTCACTCTGCAGAAAGAAAGCCATATTATTTTACTTCAACATTTTACAATGTGCCAAGCCTACAGTCCTCATTAACCTCCAGTGCCCTACAACTCAGGTAACACTAAGTCGAGATGTACTGTGTTTTTGCCCTGCATCATAATGTTTGTGTAACTGATTGATTCTTTCCTCTGTTTATCTCCTCAGTTGTGTGTGTCCAAGTGCCCAGACAGATTCGCTACCTACATAGACATGCAATACAGCTATAGACGCAATAAACACTACTGGGAATATTACAAACAATTCTGCAAACCAGGCTTTAATAATCCTGATAAGGTATGACAAAAGTTTGTTGGGAAAATCAAATAGACGATATTTGGTGAAATCAGTTTGAATGCATTACGTTTGCAATAATGTTTGTTGCAGCTAGAGGCAAAGAAATGTCACACTTCATCTTTAAAGATTTCATGCTTATGAAAGTTCTATTGAATATTTTCTACAGGAAAATCAGTTCTATGCCTTTAATGTTCGGTTACACCAAAGAGCATTAAATTGACAAGATGCTGCAGTTCCGTTACTATGAATGGGTGAAAGTGCAACACTCAATAAGTACAAAGAGCCAATCATCAATCGCTAAACAGTAATATTCTATGGAGGAGGGGCTCTGTACAGTGTTGTGGGGTACTTAAAGTAGCTGAAGTGATCTGGAAAAAATGTTTTAACGAGGCAATTTGAGCTTAAGAAACAGAATTTAATGTGCAGTTCATGTCAGGTTTAATAGTTGGTCTGAAATGCATTATTTTATTGTGACCTTAGCCAGCGATTTTAGACATATTTGTCTTCCCCCATTTAAGTAGATAGGATTTGGTCTTATATGACTAAAATAGCTGCCTGTGTTGCAAAGATGGCCGCAGAGTGCCGAGACTTCCTTAAAGGGACTTTGGCTACATTTACACATGCAATGACGGCTGTTCGTTTGATGCTTAGCAAGCCAGTACATCACACACTGATACACGGTTGCTAACAGACGCCTACATTTACCCACGTGTCGGTGCGTAAATGTACCAGCGCAGACGGTCAGTGGTCTGATTGTGCTGAGTCACTGGATTCTCACACATCCACACACAGTGAATGAGACATTCAGAAGCAGACATGATGATGCTCTATGGTGATGAGGCGGCCTGACATACTGGAGACATCCTGGAGACAATGGAATATATATTTTCCATCTTTATATATATTATGTATACCCTTCCATCTTTTATATATATATTTTTTTGTGTGTTTTGTCATTTGACAGCCAATTTCTCAGGTGCTCAGGGATGAAGATTGTCCCTCCATGATTGTGCCAAGCAGACCATGTGAGTTGTTTGTCCAAGTTGAATTGTACAATGTTTGGTGCTAGATTTATGCATTTAAATACAGACAGTCAAAATGGTGCAATGTTGAAAGTGTCACAACTTTTACACTTACTTTTATGCAATTGGCAGACGGTTTTATCCAAAGTGACTTCCAGTGAATTCAAACTATACATTTAATCAGTGTGTGTTCATACATTTACATGCTCTACATTTAATCAATGTGTGAGAATCAAACCCACAACCCTTATGCAATGCTCTACCTATTGAGCTACAGGAACTTTGATTAATCAAATGACTAATTGTTAAAAGAAGTATAGTGTATAAAGCCAAAACTGAACAGAGGATCTGACACTAAACACAGTTTAATGAATGTTGCTTGCAAGCTAGGCAGAGTTAAGCATAGAAATAGGACCACAAAAGTCTCTTTCAGGCCACAGAAGCTTTCTGAAACCATCATATCTGCTTACATGTGACATTGTAAGATATAGAAGATGCCACAAATCTCCACCCAGTGTGAGAAAGCCAGCGTGTCCTCTTCTGTTGTGGGTGGCACAGAATGATACCAAACCTTCAGATAGCTGCATCTTATCTGCTCTGAGGAACTCTGAAGAAGACCCTGAAGAAGACAGGACAAGAGCAGACAGGCACAAAGCATGTCCTCACAAACCTCTTAAATGTGAATGTCGATATGTCAGAATCAGGATGTATAATAAACTTGTCTTAACTGTGAGTTAATTTTGCTCCATTCTTTCTGCCCAATATTCAACTGAAAGTGTTTTCATGTTCTGTCAGTTCTCCAGAGGTGCTTTCCTGATTTCATCACCAGAAACGGGACATTAACTGTTGCCAACAAAACAAGCTTCAAAGATGGACACGGTACAACCAGGAGTGTCGCTGATCTGAGAGACGCAGCAAAGTAAGTTCACGTTATTAGTAAGTTAGTCATATTGTTTCTCGCTGAGTGCAGTATCACCTCATTCACAGAACAGCGAGGCACAGCTTTGCTGTTCAGTGCTGCATGCAACAAAATCACAGTCAAATCACAAGTCAAACAAAGTCTGTCTCACATTCTGTGATGCTTCTTAAAGGCAGGGTAGGTGATGTTTTTCAGTAGCATTTTTTTGTTATGCTTGTTGAAAGTCTCTTCACATTCTGATGTCAATCACTAAGCGCTCTAAATATATTTATATAAATATATCTTATGTGGAAGGCGCAGGACCATTAAATGTTCGTTCAATCATTGCATTCGGTCCAAATGCAATGATTGGATGTCCTACTTGCCTGTCAAAGTGTGTACGCGTTTATGTGTTGGAGGAGGCGTGGCTTTGGAGATCGTTCTGAAGGGAGGACGGGATCTTATACTTTCAAAGCTAGCTTGCTGTTGCTAGCCTGTCTGAAATTGCCTACCCTACCTTTAAGATGCCTTTTTTATGATTTGAATTTCACATATTAGCTTAGATAAGTTGTGATCGTTGTACTCCAGTATCAGCCTTTACTGTGCAACGTTTTTGAATGCTGGAGTCTGATCCATGAAAGCATATTGTGACCGATTTTTGCATAATGACTTGCTGAATGTCGAGCGATTTTCTACAATATAAAGTCACCCAGTTCTTCTGTTGAGTTTTTCTTTTAACGCGTAGTGGTAAGCTTAACATTTAAAGGTGAATCTATGTTGAATTTCGCAGTTTATTAAAATGTCTGCAGTTTTCTAGCTAGTCACACAGCAAACAAATTCTTTCCAACGTTTGTTCTTAAATACACCGTCTTTCCATCTAGGGAAGAGAAGACCGATTTATCTGGGTATGACATTTGGTCTTACAAAGGTCACAGTGTGTCTGGCCTTTTAAGCCGTGTGAATAACTTAAGCTACGCATGTTTGCATGAGTTTCTGCTGCCATTTTAGATCTGACGTTATCGCTTGGGGTGATTTTTACTTTGCCATCTTAACCGGTAACTTTTTGGTTTTAAAACTATTCGCTCACCAAAGCAGATACTTTCTATGCTGTTGTCTTCACATGCTTTTAAAGCAACTCTTTCAGAGGATCAAGGTTTTTGCTTCCTGTGTATTTCTGTAACACGCTGAATGCTTCTTTTTTGTAGCAAAGTGACGGCCATGCAGCAAGGAACTAAAAGGTCCTCCTTCTTCTTTCAGCCTTAAAAACATGACCTTGTCTTTCGCTTCGCAGACTAACTCTCCTAACAGCACAACTCTTCTGCACGCGCTCTCTCTGAGAGTCTACGAAATAGAATTAAAACACCTCAGTGTGAATGCGACATCAAAACCGAGGTCATTCGGACTTCACTGTTGTTAAGGAGCTTTGTTATTGGTTATTGGCAAATAAAAGGGAGTTAAAGAAGATTACCAGGGAACCAAATTGTGTTATTCAACAAGAGTAGGTCATCTGAGCACAGTTTGAAGTGTGGGTTCTTGTAGCTCAGTTGGCAGAGCATTGCATTAGCACAAAATGTCATGGGTGCGATTTGCGGGGAGCACACACACTGATAAAATGCATATCTGGAATGCACTGTAAGTTGCTTTGGATAAAATGTGCACCTGCCAAATGCATAAATGCGTGTATGATGCCACATAACAACGCTGGGACACAAGATTTTAGCTATTAGTGTCAAATAAGCTGAAAAATACATACATATAATACAATACAAAATAAAATACTATATATATATATATATGTGTGTGTGTATATGTATAATGTATATATATATTATTTCAAATGTTCTAAAAGCTAGACGTGACGTGATTAGAAGTGTTTCATTTCTACTAAATGCGTATGTTGCATCTAAATAATGATGTGCATCATCTACCGCCTAAGATCTATACCCTCATCCTCCATTGCGCATGATAAAACCCATTGTGGCTTTATTTCATGAATGAAGGATGAAAGATTAAAGCTGATGTATACTTACACCTGTGTGAACATCCACTTGACCCCACTGTAGTTCCCTAATAACAAACTGTAGTAAGTCTCATTGCTTCTTAGTTTTCAAACAGTGGACTGTATGAGACACATTTATGAGACAGAGTTCACCCTCTGCAGCTGGTTTCATAAGCTCCTCATAAACTGCCTTGTACAGTCAATAGTGCTTTTAAAGCTAGAATGATGATGTCACGGTGTGCTGTTTACATTGACTTTTGGACTGTTTGATTGCTCTCACAGTGGCATAACCAGTCTGCTGGATGCCAAGGAGGTGGGGATCAAGATCTTTGAGGATTATGCCAGCTCGTGGTTCTGGATCCTAATGTAGGTATAACTTCTGCAAAATGAATGAATGTAATTATAAATGTTTATAAGCATTTAAAAAAACACAACCAATGCTAGAACTGTCCCTGTAGCTCAGCTGGTAGAGCATTGCATTGTGGGTTCGATTCCCAGGAGACACATACTGATAAAATGTATAACTTTAATGCACTGTAAGTCACTTGTAATGCTCGATTATATTCGAATATTGAGATAATGATTAACATGATTACTCACTGACTTCCGAAACAGCAATGAACTTAATAAAATAAAGTTAAAAAAATGCAGTAAAAAAAAGAATAAATTAGTAAGTCTTTTTACTCATTTAATAACTGGAGTTAAGTGCACATCCCAAACAGATGCTACGTAAGTAAAATAACACCTGCTTTTAGAAAGATCTTCGAATATTACACTGTCATCTGTTGTGTTTTGAAAAGTTTGTACATTTTAACATTGTTTTAAATAGATACAATGCACAGCATGTAATACATTCTGTATTACAGAACGCCACAAACGTCTGATGATGTCACTGGTTGTCAGATGATGTCATTGGTTCTGAACAGTAGTATGTTGCAGCTGATGCAGTATGTGGTCTTTTGGATGTCTGCAGTGGTCTGGTGATAAGCATGCTGGTCAGTCTGATGTTTATTCTGCTGCTGAGGTTCACGGCGGGCGTTCTCTTCTGGATGGTCATCTTTGGCGTCATCGCTGCAGTTGGATATGGTTAGTAAAATATACTAAACACAGACCAAAACTATACTGCTATTAAAGTCAGGGTAGGCCATTTTTTTCCAGAAACTTTTTTCTGTGGAAGACTTTTTTAATTCTGTGGAAGGTGCAGGGCTACAAAATATTCGTCCAATCATTGCATTCGGTACGAATGCAGTGATAAGTTGTCCAACTTGCCTGTTAAACTATGTATTTGCATACCTCCATACACCCTGCTCACATGGAACATTTTCCATTCATATGTTTTGGCTTTGGAGATCACTAAAGGGAGGGTGAGATTTTTTGCTTTCAAAGCTAGCTTGCTATTGCTAGCCTCTCAGAAATTGCCTACCCTACCTTTATTATATAACAATAACATCTTAATATAATAATTATCTTAATATCGTAATTATCGTAAAATCTCTCAGAACAGGCAGAATGTGGCATGAATGTCCATCATCTCTACACAAAGGGTTCAATTCTGTGTTCTTTACAGGAATATGGCATTGTTACTGGGAATACAGTTCACTGAAGGGAAAGCCAGACTCTGATGTCACTATCTCAGACATTGGCTTTCAGACTGACTTCCGGGTTTACCTGCAGCTCAGTCAAACCTGGCTGATATTCAGTGAGATTTCTTCATTTACTCCTGACATATGAGCTCTCACGTTACATGAACTGAACTCCAACCAGTGCAGCAGTTCTGTGAAGTGATGAATGTTATGAGAAGTTCGGTTTGATCACTGACAGATTCATGTTTCACAACAGTGATCTGCTTGGCTGTTATTGAGGGAATCATCATCTTAGTGCTGATATTTCTGCGGAACAGGGTTCGAATTGCAATTGCTCTTTTAAAGGAGGGAAGCAAGTAAGAATCTTTCTTTCTTTTGCTTTCTCTCTTCCTCTCTCTCTGTCTCTCCCCCTTCCCTTTCTTTTGTAAAATGGCTGCATCGAAACTGTCAGATGTTACTTTACTCTCTGTCTTTGCTGCAGGGCGATTGGCTGCATCATGTCCACACTGTTTTATCCAGTCATCACCTTCCTCCTGCTGGCTCTCTGTATAGCATACTGGGCCGTTACAGCTGTGTATCCAAACCTCAGTATACCGTCAATACTGGACTAAATTTAACCTTTAAGTTGTTTTTGCTGTTTAGCTGTTTGTGCTGTTTTTATGTTAACATACTTTTTCTCTCCTACGTTTTAATGTGCAGAGTTTACTGTAAATTGGTGCCACAAGTATCTTAGAAATCAAGTACTGTACCTTTAAATAGCTGGACCACCGCCCCTAAAGCTTTTGCGTCCTTAACCACAACATCTTTCAGGTTCCTGGCATCATCTGGTGATGCGGTATACAAAGTAATGTCAACACTACCCGACTGCAAGTATACCAACCACACCTGTAATCCAGAAGTAAGCATTTTGTGTATTTACACTGTACTAAGTTAATTCACATTGAATCTGAATTCGCAGTTAACTTCTCGTTTTGTCTCTCTGACATATTTCAGACCTTCAGCCAATCAAACGTCACTAAGCTGTGCCCGGGTTCCCAGTGTACATTTGCATTTTACGGAGGGGAGAGTTTGTACCATCGTTACATCCTTGCATTTCAGCTCTGTAATTTGCTGGTCTTTCTCTGGCTGGTCAATTTCACCATCGCCCTGGGCCAGTGCACGCTGGCGGGGGCTTTCGCCTCTTACTACTGGGCCCTGAGGAAGCCGGAAGACATCCCACCCTGCCCTCTGGCTTCATCCTTTGGCAGGGCTTTACGGTATGTCATGCAGGTGACTGTGGATTCCTGCAGTAATGGAGGTCAAAGTGATGTGACTCTAGAGCTGAAATGAATATTCACTCTCAAAGTCTTGACTGTTTCAGGTATCACACTGGCTCCCTTGCATTTGGAGCTTTAATCCTGTCTATCGTACAGTTTATCAGGATCATTCTGGAGTATCTCGACCACAAACTGAAAGGTATAAATCCTCATTCAGATGTAGTGATAACTCAATATGTGCTGATAATGAGATTTATCCGCATTGGCCGGTTAACTCCCTTGTTTGTATCTCTGCATTAAAGCTGCAATCTGTAACTTTCACAAACTACCACCGTCTCTGTTTTAAACATAAAATTTTAAGTTACTTGCAGACTGATTTTCTTAACATGAATGATAAGTTTAAATTCTAAGTAACTGCTGTAAGAACAAGCTACAAACTCTGCACACGATCTTTAGCACCTCAAAAAAACACAAAGTATAGTAATCGAGTCTCTTTCCTTCCGTTACGCTTGGACATTTCCTGTGAAATCAGACTGACAGCTCAAATTATAAATCATTCTTATTAACTTACTGTTGTGAATCAAGATAAGGTAAAAGACTGTTCTGAACACAGATTTGTTATTTTTTTAAACAAAAAAGTTACAGATTGCAGCTTTAAATTGCATTATACCAGCTATCGGCCACCCTGCTTTCAAAACAAACTGTATCGGCCATTAAAAAGATATTTCTTTGGGTGCATCAACTTATTTTATCAACTTATTCTATAAAAAAAATAAAGAAATATTACATATTTCCTTCTCAATTGCATTAAATGTCGCAGGTGCTCACAACGCGTTCACACGCTTCCTGCTGTGCTGCCTCAAATGCTGTTTCTGGTGCCTCGAGCACTTCATCAAGTTCATGAACAGGAATGCTTACATCATGGTGAGTTGTAGCCACTGTGAGGCACAGGTGTATCGAATTCTGACTCCCTGTGAAATTCTGTCTGCCCTGTTTCCCTATTATTATTAGGATTAGCTGTGGGGACGGGCTTTACAGATAAAGACCAGTCAGGTAGAAGCCTCCCCAGTATACTAACCAATCAGAAGCTGGGGAGTCTTAATTTCACAGGAAGTCGAATTTCGAACTTCAAACTTTTGAACTTCACTGTGCAGTTTAGAACTGCTCTTATTTGTATTTAAAATGCACGCAGAATGTTTTATTCGAGTTAGGGAAATGCGTTGATGTTTGTTCCTTCTGATTCATGTCCTCAGGTGGCGATATATGGGAAGAATTTCTGCATGTCTGCGAGGGATGCTTTCTTTCTGTTGATGAGGAATGTTATGAGGTACAGCAGGACTCTGCGAAGTTAAAATATTTATAACGCTGCGTGACAGACATTCTTTGCAGCTTTGTACTTTCACAACGACACCAAAGAGGAGCTGTAGAAGAATTCGTTCTTTTTTTAGACATTGTGGCATTTCTTTGATGTTTATCAGTGTTGCTGTTGCTACAGTAGTTTATTTCCGTGTGGTTATTTTGCTGTTTTCAGCATCTTTTTATTATTTTGTATGATTTCCTCCAGAGTTGCTGTTCTGGACAAGGTGACTGATTTCCTGTTGTTCTTGGGGAAACTGCTGATCTCAGGGAGTGTTGGTGAGTCACTGGTTCAGTCTTTTATATAGCTATATGGAATTGCCATATTCTCAATATTTCAAACAGAACACTGTGCCAACACAGAGATTCTCATGCTGTTTGCTGATAATGTGAATATGTTTCTGCAGGAGTCCTTGCTTTCTTTTTCTTCACTCGCAGAATACCAGTAATCCAGGAAGAGGTGCCATCATTAAATTACTATTGGGTCCCTCTACTGGTGAGTAAAAATATTACAGCTCAATTTCACTTAATGACTTATTCACTTATTTCTGAAGTGTGTATTACCTGTAAATTTGATTAAGATGATTAGTTGCAACACTGCTTTATTCTGAATAAATCTTTCCTTCTGTATATTCACAGACTGTGATATTTGGATCCTACATGATTGCGCATGGTTTCTTTAACGTTTATGCCATGTGTGTAGATACGCTGTTCCTCTGCTTCTGTAAGTACACCTTTCAACTGTACTTGTACTGGTTATGTGTGTGGTTGGTAATGAGTTGTACGTTCTCAGAACGTTGGCTAACGTTCTCTCAAAGTTATTAAAAATGTTCTTGCGGTAATGTTAGTAAAACATTTTTTATGATTATATATCATTTATATCAAAAATCTTAGTGGAACATTATTAAAAGTTACAGAATTTTAATATGTCAGAATAATGTTCTTATAACCAAGCAATAACGTTAATACAATGTCTAAAAACTGGACGTTTTGAATGTACCAAGCAAAAATAACATATTAAGCATTCTTATAGTCTAAAATTATAGCTGCATCGATATTTGATAAATACCAGCTGTTATTCTTTTTCCTTTTCTTTCATTTTTGTGCTTGTTTGTAGTCTCTCGTATAGTTTTCTCTTATATTAATCCAGATTTGCTCTCCGTTTCCTTTACACTTCCTCTCATACTAACTCCTCTCTTTTTTCTCTGCTGTCTTTCCTCCTGCGCTCTTTCATTTTTTCACGTGTCGGATCTGACGGCACGTCCTTCAGGTGAAGATCTTGAAAGGAATGACGGCAGTCCTTCCAAACCGTATTACATGCCTCCGGGCCTGCACAGGATACTTACAAAGTCTGATAATGCAGGCAAAAAGTATGCAGTGTCCTGAAACGCACATCTCAGTGGGACTCAATAAACAGCGTACTGTAGTACTGTAGCACACCACATCTGTCCTGCAGCAGAGCAAAGCCTTCTGGGAAATGGAATCAGGAGCCAATAGCATTTAAAGAATCGATCTCCACTCCTTTGAACTGTCTGCTGACACTGGCTGGCTCTTGCCTACTTGCTACTTTACTGTTTTCCATACTGTTCTCCTATTTCTTTCTGTTGGTATTATATCTGTCATTGCCTTACCCATTGCTTGTCTTCTAAGAGCTAAGAATTACAGAATTGAGGGTTTGGTAACCAATTAAAAACCTTATTGTTCATATTTACTGTTTCGTGAAAACAATTCTACGCCTCTTTAGTTTCATTCTACTGTATTTTTTTGTATGCAAAACTTTGTTGATTTCATGCCATTTCTGGTTTATAATCTCTGACATTTGGTTAGTTATAATGCAGTACATAGTTTTGCATGTGGATTGTTTTTTAGTTCACATGCATTTATTATTATCTTTGTCATAATCTAATGGCTATTGCCACTGTATTGGGGTAATCAAAATAATCCAGTGTATATTCTCTTAAAACTGTTTTGATAGATTCTATGAATTTTATGAGGTGTTTGAGGGCAGTATTTAGTAAATGTGCCTAGATTTACAAGGAGATTTTCTTTGGTTTCTTTGCAATCAATCTAAAACTTTTTCAAGTTCAATTTGTATGAGGAACATAAAAGCCATTTTTTTGTAATTTTGTAATGTGTGTAGCAGCTTGCTGCTATGTCTGCTGTGAGGTTTAGTACGAGTTAAATTGTCTTTTAATGGGAAAGTTTTGTAAAAACAAAATGAATAAATAAAAGTGTGTTTTTTCCATCAGAATAAAGCTGAAGTAAATATTATAAATGGTTCAATTCTATTTTGTCTTTTTAGTGGCAGCATGTAAACAAACACTGTGACCATTGTCCTTTACGTTAACGTACAATATAGAAACTAAGTGAATTTTTTTACATGCGTGGTACCTTTCTCCAGTGTAGTTCACTTTATGACCAAATACCCATGCCTTTCTTCTGACTGGTGGAAAACTCACACCGTGATTGGTCGGCGTTAACATTGTTTGTGCTCCGGTTCTCAGTGATTGATCTGGAGAAGAATGACGGATCAGTGTCCCGCCCCTATTACATGGGCAGCAGCCTGCGAGCCATTCTCAACAAGAAGAACCGCAAGAGACCAGAGGAGAAACGAAGAGGTGCGAAAAGAGAAGAAAAAAAGCATTGACTTACAAGGCTAGTAACTGGGGTCTTTTAAGCAGTATTCAGACATGTACGTAGTTTTCTTGTTTATAGTCATTTTAGTCATGTTCACTGCTAGCTTGCAATGTTATTTCTAGCCTCTCTGAAATTGCCTGCCCTACCTTTGAGAATTTGGTAATTTTAGTGCATTCTGCTATCAATAAGAGTGTCATACTATCAGTTACATTTATTATACATTTTACCATGTTTAAATTTTTATACCAATTTTCCTCGAAAATTAGTGCAGAAAAAATGGACAATTCTGTCTGGGCTTGCACATAAGCAATCTCTCTTATAAGCCTCTCTCATAACTGTAGACAATGTGGCAGATGTGCCATGTTGGTGTCATTGAAAGTGTATTGCAAATGTTTTAGATGCTTTTTATATCCATTGAATGGAGATAATTTACTCCTTCCTTCTTGCTGTTTAGAGGTGTGTATGACAGTCCTGTAGTTTCCTGTCTTTTATAAGAACACTGCTTGCTGTTCGCACCCTTTTGCTGTGAAACTACCTTCTCTCATATTGAGATAATTACAGGTGACGCACTAATTCACTGTTCACTAAATGAATTATTTCTTAACTTTGTAAAAGTTATTGGATATAATAGAAGTTGGCAGATGTGAAGTGCCTTATTTCAGAGTGCAGGTAACAGCTCTTAAACATAACCACAGGTTAACATGAGCCCTTTTCTGCTGTGCAGAGTCCATTTTATTTATTCCTTTATTATTTTTTTTTGTTTAACCATCGATATAGCGCTGCGTTTCACATCAGATCAAGTGCTCTCTGAAATGATGAGGTTACACCCCTCACTTCTTCTCAGTGTGATTTCTGACTGCTCACACTTGATTTGAGCCAATGAAGGACTTCTGTTACATTTGCCCATGTTATTATTACTTAATATAAATATGCAGTGTTATTATTACTTAATATAAATGTGTCACATAGCAGTGGTAGTTATTTTAGGAAGACTAAGTTTTGCTTATATATAGAATTTTAATCATTTTAGTCCAAAATATGACAATTGATGCATGCATAACAAAATATTATTTTCATGAACAATTCTTTTGACTCGTCATCTTTTGAAAGGGATAGGTTAAGTATTTAAATCCTAAAAAAATATTTAACCAGTTATTAACCAGTTTTGTGTTTTGTTTTGCAGTAAATACATGTGCTGGAATGTTGCTCAGTTTAACTGCATTTTAAGTCGGCTCAAGTTAAGCTGTTGTAAAAGTTTCAAGAGTGTTTTTAACAAACCAGACCTTCCGTTTGTAACATTGGGTTTATTTAATTCTCTTCAGAATTTACGGTGTGCTAAATGTGTTTTGTGATTTTGCAATGCTTAATAACATTTTGTGATGTAATACAAGTACATGCGATACATTTCATAACTTAAAGCATAAATAAAGCATTTCTGACAGACACATCAATCGTTATTCAGATTTATTTGGACCACATGGAATTTGAACAAAACACAAAATAGTAAGTTATCATTAAACATATACATTCATAAATTAAAAACGAGTGCAACTATTTTGAATAACAATGTACAGTCGGTTGTTACCTGAGCCTTATGACACCAGCACAAGGTCTGTTGTACAAACAAAGGAAAAATGACAATGTAACATGTTGAACTACATAACAATAATTTACAGCTGCTAAACCTGTTCTTTCGGACATATAGAAAACAATGGCAAATTTACTTTCTTTATCACTGATTTAGTGTCGGTGTGTCACTTTTTAAAATAAGCTGGTTGGTTTTAAACATTGTAACGTCATTCTGTGCTGATTGACAACAATCGCTACATTGGAGTTGCCGATACACCCAGATTATTTGTAAAATGAATGGCACAAATGTGTCTAGAATACCCAGCACATACCTGAATTGTACAATATGTGTTCTGAAGAATGAACAGAGAGAGAGAGAACAAGAGAAGGTGCGACCGAAAGAGGTTTAGCTGCTGCTAATTGGTAGATGTGTTGATTGGTGGGACAGTGAGGGCTGATGGACCAGAGATGATGATCTGTGCGCTGGAGATAAAGAAGAAACAACGCCATGAATACAAATAAACATTTGATATCATCTTACGCTTATTGCAATTTTCATATGGCCAGTTTTAGATGAGCACAAATGGTATTTATATACTGTAAATTTCCATGAATTTCATTGCGCATCTTATTTTAAACCCTAATACAAATTAATCTGTCTTTAAACCACCAATAAGTTAAGACTTAAGATAAGACTCAAACACAAACCCAGATTGTCCTCAAGACTGGGACAGAAAAGCACTTAAATCAAGCATAAAATCATATGCACTAGGAATTTTGTAATTGTGCTTTACATTTTTAGCTCAATGAAACTGGCTGGTTGCTATGCACAGTTTAGGGTTTCTTCTGTTAATCAGCTTAAACTCTAATATGGGTTTGCTTACCCTCCATGCAGGAGTGTAGTGCTGTCAACAGGGGTGTTGTGTAGTTCAGTGTGGGCTGGGAGACGTGGCCGGGCTGCAGACCAGACGCACTGCGGGCTGGAGGTGCTGAATGTTGTGGAATAATGTGCTTCTTATGGCGAGCCCGACAGTTCTGAAACCAGACCTGACCAAAGCAATTAGATAGATTAGATTAACCAACATCACATCTTCTATGGCTATGTGGCTTCTGTTATATAGGGAAGCAAGATTATACTCTCAAAAACAGGTGCTTCACAATGCCGTGAACAAACAATCAAAAATGGTTCTGTTTCATAAAGAACCTTTAACGTCCTTGGAAACTTTTTGTTTCAAAGACAATTAAAAGGTAAGAAAAACAGTTCTGAATGGTTCTTTTGGGGAACCAAAAATGGTTCTTCTTATGGCATTGTTGTGAAGAACCTTTTAAGAACCTTTTTTAGTGGATGGAGATGGAGGATGGAGGTAAAAGTTTTAAGTTGGTGAGAGAAGAATCATAAAAACTGTGTGAATGGGCCAGTCAGGTTTTTTTTTTAATCCTTTAAAGGTCGGTTCTTCTTTCTTAAGGTTCGTCGAGATGTGTGTATTAAAAGATTGTCGCGTACATTGTAACACTAACGTAATAGCATGACATTTTGTCACACAGATGTGACACGATTTAATCATTTCTATAGTAGATATATAATCCGTAATGTGTAAGTGTCTAACCTGTATGACGCGGCGACTGAGTCCCGTTAGTTCGGACAGATGCTGCAGCGTCTGCGCGTCTGGGTTATTGTCCTGGGCAAACTGGCTCTGCATAATCTACAAGTCAAAAACATACTCAAACAACTGATCTGCGAACGGTTTCAAACTATTTTCTTGTAAATAAAAGTGCGGTAGTGAGCTGATGTTTGTTCACCTGCAGCTGATCTGAGGTGAAACTGGTGCGTGCTCGTTTGGACGGCTTGGGGTTGATCTCGCACCCCGTCTCCATATCACCATCAAGAAAAACAGTTTTCCCTGGAAAATGAAAGGTTATGCACAGACACAATGATGTTTGAGGAAGTAAATCGGATCAATTTATTAATGTTCAACATCAGATGTTCAGATAAAATAGCTGCGGAACAGAGCCAGATGTTGATCCGTTTAAACCGAATGGCTGCTTTTCCTTTTCCTCTTTAAAACAGTCATGTAAGTGCTCTGAAATGTTGATTGCATCAATACAATAATCAGAACAAATGTTTTACAATTCTGTATTGTAAAAAATCATCATTTCTGTCGTCTTTAATAAAGCAAGCTATGTAAATCACACCCATGGGTGCGCTTTACGCACTTGGGACTCCAGACCAACCTGTGCCAAGGGCCCCTTTAAATTTCTCCAGCACTTCGTCGTAATGGACTCTACACAACACTTTCTGTCCGACCAAAGCAAACTGCTCGCCCGTGGTCAGCTGTCTCTTGCATCTGAAGCAAGAGAAACAGGCCAGGTGATAAACGTGTCCCTTTGCCCTGCGCACCCAGTCCGTGGAGCGGACGGCTTCCCCACAACAGGAGCACCACGTCCGGTACCTCCTGTCAGTGCGCAACAAAACCGTGTTTGGATTGGGCTCGACCCGCATATTGTGATCGTTTTAAATTGCATGGTTGTGTCTCATGCCAAAGGAGGTACCTGAAGTAATCGGGCTTGCAGAAGACCCGTTTCTCCCGGATGTAGCAGCTCGTTGTCAGGGTCGTTTGGCACACGCTGCACGAAAGGCATCGCGAGTGCCAGCACGAGTCATTCACCTGCGTGGAACAAACACGGAAAAAAACAACGAATGAATAAATGAATAAATAAATAAATACACCTTTAAACCTGTGCATGATTCTTCAGAAGGAAAGATCTCACCTGGAGGAGGAACCGGTCTGAGATGCGCTCTCCGCACCGTGCGCAAACCGCTGTGCCCCGGCGAACGTCGGGTGCCACCGCTTGGGGTGAAGCAGACGGAGAAAGCGCATCCGGTCGGTCATTCACGACTTGTGATGGACTCTGCAGGAACGGAAATGATGTTTGCTTTGATCACATAACAGCTTTCTGTGGCTCTTTCAGTGGGGACGGATTGGGAAATGTAGATTCGAGTGAATAGGAGAGTTGTGGGGACGTTGCTATGTCGTGGTAAGCTGTATAGATGCATAAATAAAACATATTTACCGTGCACATTTCGTTTTCTCTCCCTTTCACTGCGCAAAACTCAACGCGCTCCGACATGGTTGCGGGGATGGCGCAGCGGGTCTCTAAACTCACCCCGCAAACGCAGCCTTTAAATACAGGCGCTCCATCCCATATCCATCCTCCACTCTTTTATTCACCATGACAACCTCAACAATGACCAAAACCACGTACACTTCCTTCAGTCAGAAGAACTTCAGTCATTATTACGAGTCCGTGGGCCTAATGGTGATCCATTCACCGTATTATGTACTTGAAATCCGTATTAGGGATTCGGAAACGGTTCGCACAATGATGCCTCAATCCCAAACGTATTCATTTCGTCTGCCAGTCAAACCCGCACGGGTTCGAGGAAGAAGAGAATTGATTTATTTAATAACAGCAATTAAAACCTCACGTTTAACACCAGCGCGTAACGGGAGAGAGCCAAAGGTGAAGAGGTCTCATTAAACTCTTGACGCGTAATTGCCGCTATTTCGTGGCGGGTCCTTTTCTTCTTTCGGCAATTTAGGGGAAATGTTGAAAACACAGATTTGTCCCCACCATGCCCTAAAACTATCACTTTGGCGGAGGGAAAAAAAAATCAATTGATCGTTATGATGATTGTTTATTCTTCTTTATTTATGTCTTGGCTTAATAGTTATTCTGGCGTTCAACAATAAAGTCATTTCCGGACATTTAAAGTCTGCTATCGTTTTATTTTTAATATTCAGCCTTTGTGCGCCAGCTGGCAGTGATCTACCAAGTAACCATGCCGATAAAGCCTATTAAAATAGGCCTGCTGGTTAACTTAAATGTATATCACTGATGGTAATAACGTGAATAATATTGTTGTTGATTTTCGGTCACAATTGTACAATGCACAAGTCCAATATTACGGAAGATTCATGCAGGTTTATGAAATCTATTTACTTTATATTCCGTTTTCTTTATGCTTATTGTGTATCAATACATAATAGCGGCGTTGTCTGTAATGCCAGACTCTAAGGTGATGACAATGAATGGGATCATTAAAATCCTAATAAAACGCAAGGAGTCAAAATGTGCATTGTTGTAATATTGTAAAAGGTTGTGCTTGTGAGTGTTTGCATTTTAAGTGCATGGAAACGGGATGCGGTTTCTCTTTGTTGCATTGAAACAGGGTCGCAACACCCGCGTCCGGGCGCAGGAGCGAGTTTTAAATTGAAGCTGAAGGGGTGTTGTGATTGCTTTAGGACTGCATGCAGGAGAGCGCAGTGGGTTCAGTCTTTTTCAATCAGAGAAGTGTGGGAAATGCTCTCATCAGGCTGTGATTGCCAGCATTGCAGAGTAAAGACCCGAACTAACGCTGATTGCGCCGACCGCCACCCCACCGCACACCCCAAACACCTTCAGCTGCGCCCCCACCGGCTGCTGCTGATCACCGGGATGAGGCGCACAGACCTCCCGTTAGAAAGAATGGGAGAGCCGTGTGGACTCGTTTAAATAACATTGCAATGTCACGGTCTGCAGTAACTGGTGCGCACTCTGGTCTGCAGATGCTCTGGTGGTTCACCTGTAGCTCAGTGGTGGAGCAAGAGGTTGTGGGTTCGACTCCCAGGGAGCACGTGACTTATAACTTGAATGCATTATAACTTGAATGCACTGTAAGTCGCTTTGGATAAAAGCGTCTGCCAGATGCGTAAATGTAAATGTAATGTAAATAGTTCAGTGGTGGAGCAAGAGGTTGTGGGTTCGAGTCCCACATGACTTATAACTTGAATGCACTGTAAGTCGCTTTGGATAAAGCGTCTGCCAGATGCGTAAATGTAAATGTGATGTAAATAGTTCAGTGGTAGGATTGGACTTGTAACCAGGAGGTTACTGCAACAGCATAATCCTCAAAATGAGGATAAATCATCACATATATCATGTCTCATGGCACACAGGATTTAGGCAGATATTTTTCTGAACATGACAGGACTGGTCAGTAATGTCTTTGAGACTTAATTTATTAGTTTCAATTCAAGTCAATTCAATATATATATATATATATATATCTATACATATACTACATATGTCTACTATATATATATATATATCTGTGTATACTACATATATCTACTATATATATATATATATATATATATATATATATATATATATATATATATATATATATATATATATATATATATATACACTACATATATCTACTATATATATCTATATATACTACATATATCTACTATATATATATCTATATATATATATATATACTACATATATCTACTACTATATATATATATATAGAAAAGAACCTTTCTTTTTTGTCTTTCTTGTGACTTTTTTCACGTATTTTATCATTTTTATTACATCATTTATTTGATTTTTAAACTGTTTCCGCGGTATACTTTTGTCTGCGCTGTCTCTGTGCTGAAATGTTGCTTCTGTAGAACTTATTCCTGTACTGTTTTTCATCTTTGTTTAGTTTTTTTCCTGTAAAGCTGCTTTGCAACAACGCGATGCTGTGAGAATAAAAAATGACCAAAAATCTGCGACTGCCTTTTTATAGACACTAGAGGTCGCTGATACACAGCTTTAAACACACTTCGACGACAGCAAAACGCACATAATTTACTTCAAGAAACATTTACTTATTTACTTTTTCCATTTCTGCATTCATGAAACCATCTGCAGAAATGACAGCAACTCCCTTGATCATTTGTTCGACAATACACCTTTTCCGCTAGTCCACGTTTAATTCATACACTTTGCCAATACCCTAAAGAAGAAAATCACAAATATAACCCTATGTTAATCTGAGCGACAGATAACGCGTTTTATTATAATAAATCTCTGCCTATAATAAAGAATACGGAGACCTATGGGCGAAGTCACGTGACTCACCATGGCAACGCGGGCTGTCATCAGTTCTGTGCGAGGAAAGCAGGTAGATGCACACACAGTTTTAATGTCCCCTGGAGTAAAGAAAGCTCTCTTATCATTGACTTATTGATTGATCCATATCAAAGATCACTGTTGGACATCATGAGCCACCTCAACACAGGGTGAGTAACTCAGCTGGACCAGGTTGCAATGTTGACTGTGCTGCTTGCATTGTGTGCTGCAAACATTAGAAGTGTCTTGTATTAGACAGCTAACTACATATCCATTTAATATACAAGCTGTTTATTTTACAGCCTTTTTAAGTGCATGACAATGCATGACCAAAAGCCCTTGTTACTGTGGAGATATTAACATATTATCAACCTCTCTGTGATGGGCAGGGAATATTATAGTTGCATGACTTAACTGTTGATTGTTTAATGAATATACAACATGCCACCAATAGCCATTTGTCATCTGAAGCTTTGTCTGGACTGATAATTAATCCAAATGTGTTTCTTGCCCTTCGTTTAGACTGTTAAGAAATACAGGACTATTTGTTTTGCCCTTTGCTGATTATTAATGTTCATTATTTCTGAACAATACTAAAGAGAGACATGAGTTTAGAGGGGGCCTGGGTTAAGTGTGCACACTCAATAGAAACCAGACACCAGTAATGCTATCTGCCTGGCATTAGTGTACAGCTTCTGTTGTCTTCCTTACAAACGCTGGGGGAAATCAAATCTGGATCGGAAAAAGCCAGGCAGACAAACAGTCCGGCATTTCCAGTACTACACTTGACACAGATGGCCTCAAGGATCAGTCAATCACTCCATCAGCCCGCTCAAACTCTTCCTGAATGTTTTAGTAATCCTGCTTAATGTCCTGTCTCTTCATAGTCTTCTTGCAGCGTACAATAGCCTAACAGACAGACATCTGACCGGATACTTCAACAATGCAAGAATACGCAGACACCTTCAAAAAGTTGGGCTGGTACGTGTGTATTTAGGCCAAAACAATTACAATTATAGCAGTGTGTTGTTAAAGGGATAGCTCACCCCCAATATGAAAAGTCTTCCATCATTTATTTACCCTCATGTCATTCCAAACCTGTATGACGTTTTTGCTTCTGAGGAACACAAAAGAAGATATTTTGAGAAATGGTGGTTTTGCGTCCTTACGATGGAAGTCAATGGGTGCCACTGTTGTTTGGTTACCAACATACTTCAGAATATCTTATTCTGTGTTCCTTAGAAGCAAAAAAGTCTTACAGGTTTTTAATGACATGAGGGTGAGTAAATGATGGAAAAACGTTCATTTTGGGGTGAATTGTCCCTTTAAGTATATGAATTCTATGAGCCGGAAGCTCATAGTGTTTTGGTCACTGTGAGAAGTTTATGTGCACGTATAGACGATATATTTGCAAACTAACATACATTGATTTCTTATGTTGCACGTAATTAGCATTCTCAAAATGATCATGTTAGATCATCACAATTACGGTTTTGTAGCCTGGTGAAAAGATGAAAGAAAAGCAGTTTTGTCATGATAAACAAGACGAGGTGCAACATTCAGTAAATGCAGGTGCGTGTGCTTCAGATCACCCAGAGTGGACGGATCGTTCCAGATAAGGAGTATAAGCACCGGCTGATCCAGAGAGCACATCAGAGACATGTAAGAGAGTGTCTGGCTCAAGCCATCTTCCACAAGGTGCTAGATATGGAGGTGTGCATGTTATAAATATCTTCTGTGTATATATTCTGTATCAAGACAACAGGTAGTTCATTAAAGGCAGGGCAGGCAATCTTTTCCAGAAACATCTTGTATTATGTTGTTTGAAAAGTCTCTTCACATCTTGATAACAATCACTAAATGGTGTAAATATATTTATATATTGTTTGCATTCGGAATGATAGGATATCCTACTTGCATGTCAAACAATGTATTTGCAAACCTCTACGCACTGGAGATCTTTTGGATTTGGAGATCTCTTTGAACGGAGGGCGGGATCTTGTGCTTTCAAAGCTAGGTTGCTATTGCTAGCCTCTCCAGGATTGCCTACCCTACCTTTAATGGCACCTTTTTCAGGTTTTTCTTTTAGATAGTTACTTTTTTGTAATTTTTTAGCGTCTTCATCAATCCGAGATCAAGAGAAAACTTGAGGAATTTGCACGGAGGGAGCGAATCCACAAACTTAAGGTTTTGTATTTTAACTAAATTCTCAAAGCCCCTACCATGCCTAATGAAGTAATAATAAGGTCGTTTTCATTTGCCTTTTTGTATTATACATTAGGCTGAGCGCTCCAGGAGATATGATGAAGAGCCAATGCTGATGTTGTCACCTCGGCCACCCACGAGGCCAAAGATCTCACACGCACAGCATTCTGGGCCTGAGGGGGAGAACTCTGAGTCGACTGAATCTGTGAGTGACCCACGATACATGCTCTCTAATGCAGCCTTATTTATGGGGTGGTTTAACTGGGCAGAGTCAAGTCTGCCCACCTGCCTGGATTCTATTCGCCTTCAACATCTGACAAAAAAATTGTAATAATAATTAGCAAAATGCCTTTTTGTTATTTTTACAAATGACTTTGGTCTAGAGATGCTGTGAATGTTTTGTCTGCAGGATCTTATGAATTTAAAGGCTTCTTATGTTAACTCTGTAGATAGTTTCCCTGCGTATCTTAATCGTTGTGCTAAACCTTATCGCTGGAATCATTTTCTTGCTCATGGGCCTCTGACTTGTTTAATGCGAGGCTGTAAAGTGGTATAGCTGTTCAACGTGAATGTTCAAAATCT
The DNA here is from genome assembly GCA_036877525.1 of Chromobotia macracanthus. Lineage (NCBI taxonomy): Eukaryota > Metazoa > Chordata > Actinopteri > Cypriniformes > Botiidae > Chromobotia > Chromobotia macracanthus. Next base: position 12,075,395 of record JAZGTH010000002.1, on the reverse strand, counting down.
CATTAGGCCTTATAATATAAGTAGGCTATTTAAAGTTGGTGGTTACTGTGTAGCCGAGTTCCTCCCGCCCCAACACGGCTCCAGGAAAGATGCAGAGGCCAGTTCGACTCAAGCCCCTGAACAGCAATAGTGCCACAGCCGCTCTGAGGAGAACCTCCCCTCGATACAGACTGCGGGACCGAGAGTCCTCCAATGACACCGATCAGCCCCTCAGTTATATGGTAAGACCATCCTGAGGTCTTATAACTGACACAGCTAACAATTTTAGGCTGTAAGAATGGTTTTATAACATTTCCATTAAGTAACATTTAAAAAACTAAACGTGAAAACGTCCAGTTGTTTAGACATTGTATTAACATAATTGTTTGGTTAAGTCTGTAACATTTTTAAAATATTCCACCAACTAATTAAGAATAAAATTTTTATATGATATAAATTTATATATAAAACATTAAAAAGTCCTACTAATGTTACTGCAAGCATGTTTTTGATAGCTTAGAGAGAACTTTTAGAGAACGTTAGTCATTGTTCTGAGAACGTTACCTGTTCGCTGATACAAGCTCACCTGTAAAACCCTTCATCACATGTCGCTTACGCAGCACAGATAACCCTGAGACAGCTACTACTTTCTTTGTTTGTCCTGTTTGCTTGTTTTATTTTTCTTTGAGGACTTTTATAGACTAAGCTAATGAATGGTTAATGAGCAACTTTTCAGAAATACACTTTTTTCTAGTTGGACAGAGACACCATGAGACATACGACTGTGACAGACTTCTCCAGTACGGTCTCGCCGTACCGCCTTCCTGTGATTAACAATTATGTGACCCCTGTGCCTCCCCTTACAAAGAAGAAGGAGAGAGGAACCAGGGCAAACGGTACACACAGAGGACGAAAATTAAGACCCACTACGGCACCAACCTCTGCACCAGAGGTAAGTATCATTGTTTGTAAAGATATACTTTGCATTTACATTTACGCATTTTATCTGAAGTGACTTACAGCACGTTTGCATTTTATCAGTGTGTGTGTGTTCCCCCGGGATCAAACCCACAACCTTTGCGCTGGTAACACAATGCTCTACCAGTGGAACTACAGGAACACATACCGGAAGTTATTTATACGAAGTATTATAAAATCAGTAGCTTAGACTCTAAAGTCCTATTGGATCAATTGCGTTTGATGCCGTTGTAAAATTATTATAACCCACATATCTGTGATCACTCATTCTGCTGTATATTAAAGCTCTGATTTGCTGTTTCTTGGCATCTGCAGACAGCCCACAGTTATTGTTTTATTTAGGGATGTGAAGTCTGATGAAACCACTCACATATACAGTATATTCTGCTTGGTCTCTGTTAGCAGCCATCCGCTCTTCAGAGGACATCCGCTCAGAGTAAAGTGTCAGTAAGAATGGTGTATTTCGGAAAGAGTGTCCACCTGTCTCATGATCTGATGGACCTCAGAGATGAAGTGAAAGTCTTCCAGCAGCACTGTGGAGGAGAGAATCTCTGTGTCTTCAAAGGGAAGCTAAGAGAAGGAGGTCAGTGAAAGTTTGGGGCTCTGAACATCTGTGCTGAGTAATTCATGTCTCATCCAAGCCATTAATTGAGTTACACTAGGGGCCGTTTGATCTAACTGATCTAGGGGCCGTTCCAAAGTCTGAATCCACATTAAAAATGTAGAATTTAAAACCAGATTTAAACCTGGAGATAAACATAAAGCATCAGGATTTAGATAAATATTAAATATTCAATTAGAATATTTTTTCTTGGTATATTGAAATGTATATTAGATCATTTCTTCTAACTATTATATTATTATTTTAAATTGTTTGTTTTATGTGAGAGTCAAAACCAAATTTAAACCTGGAGATAAACATAAAATCTTAGAAACTTTGACAAAATAAATAGGAAATATTTAAAATGTGATTTTTTTCTAGATATATTAGAATACATATTAGGAGATTTCTTCTAATTATTACATTTTATGTGAGTGTTTTAGTTTAAATAATTATTCCAACAATCATCGTAACTTTAATTAATTTTTATGTTTTAAATAATCATTTCCAATAATTATCGTAACTCTTGCACACCTTTTGTAAACCCTCATTTAGAAACGTTCCAGTTCGTGTCGAGGCGTCATCATGGATTTCCCTTCAGTCTCACGTTCTTCCTCAACGGCCTGCAGGTGGACCGGCTCAGCTCGTGCTGTGAGTTCAAACACAGGAAAGGCGCTCGTCTCGGGGGAAGACATGGACACTTCGGTTTTTGTGGTGTGGAGGGAGAGTCTCCATGTTACAAGTAACGATGTGACATTTTGTCTTAATAATAATCTTAATATGTTTATTATTAAATGACATAAAAAACAAATGTTTTTTTTTGTTCTTTAAAAACAAAATATTGTATTTGTTTGACAAACTTTTTACACAGTTCCTAGCAGACTGACATCTGAGGGATTTGAGTTTGAGAAAAGCGCTATATAAATAAAAATGCATTATTATTATTATTATTATTAAACAGCATAGGCTAATAAATCAGCTGATTTTGGCCATTTTCATATGTAGATGCATTATAATGTCATTTTTCATTTCATTTGATGTCATTTTTCAGGTGTATTATTGCCATGGGCTTGGACAAGAAGCCCACCCCTCCTCTGAAAAGAGTCAAAGAGGAGCGACCCACCTCAAAATCCACTGATGCTAAGGAGTCCCCTGATGTAGACGAGGACATAGAAACACATTCTAATTCTGAACCTCGTGCATCTCAGAAAATAGAGACCGACCACAATGGAGAAGCAGCAGAACAGAAAAAGCCCAAAGATGGTATGAACTGCCCGAGTTTCCTGATTTAAGAGACAGTCTTTATATGGTGCACCTGCACGGCACTTTGATGTAGCCCAGCTACAAATACAGGCCTGCTTGTGATTCCATGCATGTTTAAAGCTGCAGTCCATAACTTCTACCTCTCTGTCGCCACCTCTGTTTGAAAAATAAAATGGCAGGTTACTTTATGAACTTTTCTTTACGTTATGCCGTTGTGAATCAGGATGAGATGAGGAAAGAGTTTTAAACACTGATCTATGTACTTGCTCAATAACTGTGTTTTGTTTATTTTTAACCACTAAAAGTTACGGATTGCACCATTAAAAATACACATTATTTTGTGTCAAGTTTCAGCACTGTGAGAGCAATGGTGCTAACCATGCCAAGAACATGGGTTCGACTCCAATTGAACACAGTATTCTGATAACAAATATTTTAAACTTTGAATGTGCCACAAGTTATTTTATAAAAAGACCTTGGATCAGTGAATAGATTTACTTGCACATTTTGTATCTTTATTGTTCAATGCTGAGACCATATATGTTTAATGCTCCTATATAGACTATGAGGAAGACTTCGAGGCAGACGATGAAGGGCCAGTTGAAGATGGTGAGGAAGTGAAAGAAAAGCCATCTGCTGTTGCTGCCAATGATGAAGAGAAAGAATCTGAGACCAGGGATGAAAAGGACATGAATGAGAAGAACACAGACTCTGAGAGTGAAGTTGAGGACACAAATATGTCTAGTTAGTATTTCTTTTCCGTAGTCATTCCTGAAACAATTTTGTTAACAGTATTTGTCAGCCCTTGATAAACTTAGCCACCCTGCTGAAATATCTAGCTTAAAGCTGCAATCCACAACTTTGGCCTTTCTACTGCCATCTCTGTTTGAAACATAAAATGGCAGGTTACTTTACATACTTTTCATTTTGTCAAATGGAGAAAACATTTCCCAGGAAATCAGACCTGACAGCTCAAATTATAAGTCATTACTATAAACGTACCAATGTGAATCGGGCTAAAGTAAGGAAACACTGTGTTGAACACTGATCTGTCTTTTCATTTTTAACCTTATAAAGTTACAGGTTGCAGCTATAAGATAGCAGCTATGATTGGAAACCAGCTAGACTCAAGCTAACATTTTATTCTAGACTTTCCGTGGAAAACTGTTTAGGTTCTTAAAAACGTACTGAAAATTTGTTATTTTCCCTTTAGAGGATAAAAGGTCTTTGTCTGTCTCATCTGGCCGAACCTCCAGTTTGTCCAGCAGTGAGAGTGACAGCAGTGAAAGAGAAATTGAGGAGGACACCAAAGAGGTCACAGCTGCTAATGTTCTAGAGGAGAAGTTACACACTCCACCAGAAGAAGACCTCACCACAGAGACCAAAACGGAGGCCGCAGAATCCAGCTCTGTTACATTACCTCAAGCTGCAATGGAGGACTCTGGAACACAGGACAATCCAGTGGACAGCATGGAGAAGAGCGAACTGGAGATGTCAGAAGACACAGAGAAAGAGCACAGTGGAGGTGAGGAGACCAGGGAGGAAGCCAAACCTGATACGCTTCAAGAGCCTGAATCAGAGAGAGGTGAGTATCCGCATGAAAATTAGCCCTGTGTGCCGTGTGCCTGCAGTGATCGGACCTGCTGTGTATTCATCCATGCTGGCTTTTTCAACATCAGAACTGGAAAACCTGCTTTGTCTTCCCACAAATTAACAGTTTGGCAATGTGTTAAAGCTGCAGTATAATTACTTTGGTCTTATCGCCATCTTTGTTTGAAACACAGAATTGCAGGTTATTTTACATACTTTTCTTTACATACGTTAAAATTGAATGACGCCAAACATGACATTTCCTGAGAAATCGGACTCAACAGTACAAATTGTAAATCACTATTATAAACTTACCATTGTAAATCGGGGTAAGGTAAGGAGACCGTTTTGAGCACTGATCTGTCGTACTTGCTCAATAACATATTGCATACATATTGCATATTGCAGCTTTAAACAGTCTGTTTAGCTGATTCGCCATGCCCTCAGCATTTTTAATTAACTTTTTCAGAAACATAAACTCTCCGAAATAGTTTATTTACTGACCTCCTCAATTGCATAAAGGATCATTTAGACGAATGTTTAGTTATTATGACATGGTTTATTGCAGCATGTCAGCACCAATTATTCAAGTTCTGATTGTGTTAAAAGCAGAACACGTGTTACGTGTTTGTTTCTGTGATTCTCAAGGCCAGCGAGAGAGCAGTTTGTTTAACTCTGGGTGGTCTTGCAAACATCATTGTATTGATTGGTATTGGGCTATTTGGTTTGTGTTCGCGATGTGGAAATGAAATGTGCTTTTGATTGCATGTGTTCAAGCATGTTATTTGTGTTGCCATCTGCACACTGATCAGTATAAACCAACATTTATGGACATTTAACAAACCACCAAGCGGGTTTACACTTGTTTATGATCGGCTCCTTGCAATTACGTATGATGTTGCTGCAAAGCAGCGACCCATCTATAAACAACAGTATGCATCGCATGTTTGTGGATTCACAAATGTAATCACTGAAAATACAGAGTAGTCTGCTTTGTGATCTGGTGTTGTAATTGCTGATTACATCGTATTTTAACCATTTGAACTGTTTTGTGTTGTTTTTTATTATACATGATCAATTGCAGTGTTTGGCTAAATTGGTACTCAAATTTTTGTGTGAAATCCATGTTTTCTTGTGTATTTCCCTCTGTGATGGTTATGGATCTTTTTATAGGCATGTGTCCAGTGTGAAAGCATTTACATGATTCTCCTCTGCATGCTACGCTCACAAAATGTTTGCTGTGTTTGTGGTAATAAATCTTGGAGCAACTGCTTGATTTACACCATTATTTGTGTATTTCATTTTTATATATTCTGTTAAGTCATCCCACAGATCGTTATTACTATCAATATTAATTATTTAGTTAACTTACTTTCAAATGTTACTAATGAAAGAACCGTATTAACATTTTTCCATGGACTTCATATGTCTGTCTCACTCCTCATGGCTATAAGCAGCCACATCAATACAGGAGAAGTTGGCTGAGGCCATTTTGAAGGACTCTCACTGTAGTTCAGAGCCAGAGTTTAGTGATACGAGCACAGAGGAAGATGAAGGAGCTTCTGTGAAGACCCAACAAGAGAGCCAAGGCAACTCTTCAACTGGGCTTCTTACAATTGGTAAATAACTGATTCAGGGACAAATTTTGCTCTTTGATTTTTATTTACACATTTTGGTAAAAATGAATAACGGTTAAAATGACCTTTTACAGGGGCAGAAATGGAAAGTGAAACAGGTTTCACCTCACCACAACCACTAAAAGCACATGAAGATACTCCAGAGGAAAATGAAGCCAACATACAGGAAGTTGCATGTGAGGAAACATCTCACGGTGATGTAGAAACAGGGGAGCATGTTGAGGAGAGAAACAGAGAGATGCCTCATGCACAAAAAGAGGAAGACGGGGAACAGTCATTGAAGAATGAGGAGATGACAGAAAATTTAGAAGTAGAAGAAAAGCAGGAGGTGGAGGAACATATGAGAACAAATGAGGTTAAGCAGCAAGATGAAAAGGAGGAACTACAGGTTGAGACTGAAGCGAATATCGAAGCTGGTAGCCAGGAAGAATCAAAAGATGACGCTGTGGAAGCTAATACAGAGTCTAAAGAAGAAGAGAGGTTTGAAGCAGTACAAGAACCAGAAACCCTAGACAATGGAAATACAGATAATAAAGACACTACAGTGATGGGTAATGAGGTTCCAGAGATACATGAAGAGTCTGCAATAGAGAAAGAGGGTTCTGTATCTTATACTGAGAATGATGTAGAAACAGGTGTCACTGACACTGAGATGAAATCAGATGCTGATGACGCAGATCAGAACATGGAGAGGAGGAGCAGTGAACAGCCAGACAGAGATGAAAGAGACAACCCAACGTATGAGGCTGGTGATGATAGGTCAGCTGGAGAAAAGGTCCAGGGCACAGATGACATGGTGGACGATGGTGGTTCTGTCGATAAGCAGGAAGGTGAAGAAAGGTCTGGTAAAGAGGAAGGAAATAGTGCAGAGAAAGATGTGATGGATGAGGTAGAGGATGTTGCAGAGAAGCTAGAAGGTGAGGATAAAAGTACAGCTCTGGAAGTAGAAGAGGCAGAGGGAGCAAATGATGGAGAGATCCATGAGGGTGAGGAAGATTTAAAAGATGAAAATGAGGAAAGTACAGAGAGAGAAGAGGCTGGTGAAGCTGATCGTAAAGAAAATGAGGGTAGTCAAGATCTGACAGCAGAAGATATAGAAAATGAGGATGATGTAGAGAGAGAGGAAGAGGGTATACACGATGGACATAAAGAAAGCAAAGATGTAGAACAGAGTAGAAGCAAACCTTCAGAGGAAGAAGTGCCAGAGATCAACCAGAATGTTGAGGAGGAGATCACAGGAGGAACTGAAAATGAGGTAGATGAAGTGATGGAAAACAGGGGACAGGAAGAAGAAAAAGACACAGAGGTAGAGGGAGGAAAAAGAGATGAGATGGCAGAGCAAGAAGATGAGAGCGTAGAGAATATAGAAAAGGACATGGAGCATGGCAACACATTAGAAACAGGAGAAAAGTTGGTAGAAAGTTTAAATTGTGATGACGAGGAGGAAAAGAAAGAGATGGAAAATATAAATGAAAATGGTGAGAATATAGAAGAGAACAGGGATGGAAATAAGGAGGTCATTTCTGGTGAAAATGAACCACATAAGCCAGAAGACAATTTTATTGAGGAACCAAATGAGGAATCAGTTTTACAGGAAGAACAAAAGAAAATGGCTTCCAGCAGGGTGCCAAAAGATGACACAGAGTCCAGTATAACAGAGGAGGAACCTCTTCCTGTTGCTGTGAGTAATGACCTGCTGGAAAGTAATACAGATGCTAAAAATGGAGAGAGACATTATGAGGATGCCAAAACAGTGGAAAACCATCTCCAGGATGAGGAAATGCAAGACAACTTAGAGGGTGAGACAACCGTTGTTAAGGCTCAAGATGTTACAAATGATAGTGAAACAAAACCAGAGGCCGATGAAGATGTGAGAGAAGAAAAAGATGATGACAAAGAGCAGGGAATAGAAACCACTAATATGAATGAAACAAAATCAGATGTTCTCTCAGAGGGAGATTCTCAGTTGGGGGTTAAACACGAGGACCATGACAACCAGAAAGAAGTATATGATAAATCTATTGTGGAAGAGGCTGATAAAGAATCAGAAACTTCTGCAAAAACATTTATAGAAAATGCAGCACCTGAGAAAATGTTTGACTTACAGGAGATGATAAATAAAGATGCAGAATGTGAGATTATTGCCTCAGCAGAAGGTGACATTAAAACAGAAGAACCTAATGATAAAGAGACAGCAGCAAAAAGCACAGACAATGACCTGAGAAGCAGAGATGACCTTGAAGGGAAGGACAGAGAAGCAGAGAAACCTTTGGAGAAGAAAGAGAAATCTGTCAATGAAGAAGAGGGTGGATCATCCATGTCCTATTCAGTGGAATCACAGCCTGTGGAGAAAGTGTTGTCTTTCAAGAAAGAAGAGAAGGATCTGAGCATTGATTCAGAAGATCCAGCTGTTCGTTCAACAGTTTTAGATAAAGCAGATGGGGTGGATCTTGTGAGTAATTGGATTAACATACACCAAGCCTCTAGGTATTTTCAGACATTTATTGAACCTCTTGATGAAATCAAAGAGAACTTCATCTCAGGTGAAACTGAGAACAGGCTAAATGGTGAAGCATTAGAAGCTACAGATACACCATTTACTGATTTCCAAAGTCTTGATGAAACATTTAAAAGTAGAGATGAAGTTGCAACTCCACTAAACAGTGATCACAATGAGACTGTAGTCGAAAACTTTATAACAGAGATCAAACCTGAAGCTCATGGTGATCAGTCAGAAGACAACATTCAAAGCTCAAGCAAAGATGAGAAAGTCAAGAAGGTAGGAGATAATAAAGGTTCTTTGGTCACTACGTGGTCAAGACAGAGTAATGATGATGACGCCAATCCAAATGAGATGGTCGGACAAGAACATCCAATGTTGAACAATGTCATAAACGTGGAAACAACAGAAGATATGACATCTGAAAACACTGAGGACAGAAACCCCCCTGAAACCAAAGAACAAGACATTGCTGGAACTTCTGACTTGGATCCAAACTCTCAAGAAGAGTCAGAACAAAAACAACAAACTTTGACTGAAGAAATTACACATTTGTCTCAAGCAGAGGAAGACAATAACAAAGAGATTCTGGACAGTTTCAAAAACAATGTGAAATCCGAGCATGCATCTCAGTCTGAGTATACTGAGACGAACAGTCCAACAATCACAGTAATTACAGACCTCACAATCAACAATAAATCGGAAAATGGGAGCCAAGATGACACAGCAAGTGTAGACTTCCATTCCAGACAGCTGGATGGAAGTAAGAATGCAGATGGAAATCGGAGAACACAAGTAATTGATGGTCATTTCAAACAGACTATTAGCCGAGACACATTAAGCACTTTTTCACTGGACGACTCCAGATTTTTTGGGCCGGCGGGATATCCGAGATTAACAACTGCTCACACAGAGAACAGTTATTAGTACGTACACAAAATATTTATGGGTATGTTATCAGTAGGTATCCCTAGAATGATGATTTATAGAATTAAGAAACAGAAAAAAATGTTCAAAAAACACAGCGCAGTAAAGCGTGTAAACTGTAGATCTGTTTTCCTGTATGTAGACCCATACTGACCCATAGGGAGTCGTGTGTGCTTGGAAGGGAAGCTATCAACAGCCCACTGAAAATAGACACCACAGGACGCACACAGCACAAGTAATTTAATTATTCATGTTCTGGAGCCCTCCGGATGGTCAGGCTGCATCAGGAGTTCACCAACACAATTCACACACACATACCGTAACTAGGAGTATTTAACTAAAACCTTAGTGTCTGCACTTTCCTCTGAGATCACAGAGACTGATTTAAACAGACTGTGTACACACGTTGTTGTTTCTTGTTTCCTTTATGAATCATAATAACCCAGCTCCAGCAGGAAACATTCTCAGAACATTGGCTAATGTTCTCTAAAAGTTCTCTCAGAAAAGTTGCTGAAAGAATGACATCTGCTGTTAGATGACCACTCACGATCTGTTTAAACTGGCTGTCAACTTCCTGTTTGCCTCATTGGCTTGTTTTTTGTCTACAAATGAATGTTTGCTTTAAAAATGAGAATAAAATACTGAAATACATTTATTTGTCCAAATCCACAAGATACTGTATGTATATTCAAACACCAAGCACAATGTAAAAAATCAATACAACAACAAAACGACAACAAACAAAAGCTTTATGAATCTTTTAAATATTACCAAAACTCATAAATATTTATGTGTAATAAATGTAACTGATTGTGTAATGAATGAACTAGATAGATAGATAGATAGATAGATAGATAGATAGATAGATAGATAGATAGATAGATAGATAGATAGATATGAAATGACAAAATCAATAAAAAAAATTGACAAAGGCAAATTACATATGTGAACTGAATGTTGGGTGTTTTATATATTGTTACAGCAGCTTTGTATTCACCAATTATGTATATTGTAGATCACCAGTTATTTATATTGTGTGTGTGTGATTGTTTTCTTCTGAGAGCTAGTTGCTGTCCTCAAAACTTCCATTGCTGCTGCACGAATGGAAGCGCATGGTGCTCATGGGGTCTGACACGTATCCTGCGGGAACAGCATGCAGCAATGATTAACACGTCAAATGCAGCCGGCCACTTAGTACAGCATATGCTGAAAACCACACGGAGCTCTGTCATCTTCAGAAAAGATCCGTTCAGTTTTCATCCTGTAAACTTGTAAAATTGCACGCACGCAGTGTTAATATTGCACTGCTGCGATCTGCTAAAACTAAAACTGACAAAGGCGTTAAACATTTGCTGCAGTAAACGAGATTCTGAAGCACATTTGCAGCATACAGCTGCATAAACAGACACGAGTCGTATGTTTGAATATACGTTGGTGTTGGACACAAACCGTTTCTGTCGATGGGGGGAAATTGCATGTTCCTCCTCAGCTCATCACGAGACAAACCCTGTGAGGATCTCCGGCCAGAGCTGTCAGAAAACAGAACCTTTATTCAACAGTAAGATTAGTATCGGTTTACACCAAAGACCACATAACAAGCAGGATTCTTCAGCGATATAAATTTTTAATGACGCTAAATAGGATACACTTCTGTTTCTTTGTTGCTGTCATATCAGCTCAATGAAGCGGGGCTGGTCTTGGTCAGATGATCCTCTATTAAAATTTGTTTTCTGTTCAGTTATTCACAGATTTATGGCTCATACCGCCCTATGGTCTGGATTTGGTCACCTAAAATGTCATGTTGCAAAGATTATGGGTAATTTAGACTCCAAAGTCCCTGGTTGTAATTTTCTCTCCTGGTGGTTTTGTTGACAGTTGCCAGGATCTCCCCACAACACACACACACACACATTCATCACCACCCATAAAGAATTAAGTGGTGACCACCAGCAAAGGTTCTCAGTGCAAATGTCATGCAAGTTTCATCACATTTGCTTTCTTTTGTTTTCATGTCTGTTTCCAAGCAACGGCACTTTGTACCGCTGTACTCAGCACTGTTGTGCAGAAGTGTTTTGGTTGGACTGCATGGCACCAGCTAAACAAAAGAACAAGATGACCTGACTTCTCCATCAATGCACGGCTATGACGCAGTGGCTATTGAAATGCCCCATTTAAATTTTGTTTTTGACATTTGTTTTCTTAGAAATGTCTCTATGCACTTTATGACATGAGAATAGGCTGGTAAAAGAGTATCATATCCATTCATGGTTTTGCGTTCACTTTGTATTGAAACGATCATAATTACAATTATACTCTGTTCACACCCTCAGAAATGATTTTTTTTGTCTCTATGTCAACATTCATAAATTCATTAAAAGCTGCAATCCGTAACTTTTGCCTCTCTACCGCCATCTCTGTTTGAAAAATAATTGCAGGGTTATTTTCATTTTCTTTACGTGTCAAATGAAGTCTAATGAAGCCAATCTGACATTTTCTGGGAAATCCGACCTAACTGCTCAAATTATAAATCATTAATATAAGTTCACTGTTGAGGTAAGATAAGGAGATCGTTTTGAACCCTGACCTGTTATGTATTTGCTCAATAACCCAAAAAGTTACGGATTGCAGGTTACACTGGCTATAATAAAAGTTTATAAATTTATTCTGTTTGTTTAAATAAACTTTGATTTTCCATGTTTAGCGTGTGCTACTGCTTTGGTGGATTCAGAGATGCATGTGTACTTTTGGCTCCAGAAGGCGTAGGCACGAGCATTCAGGGCGTATTCCAACTCGAAACGCGAGCGTAGGGCGGCCACGTGACTCCGTCCAGGACTTCCCCGTGCCAACAGGCAGTCCGTGGAGGAAGAAGGTGAGAGAGACCCACTGCTGTTACTGGAGGCCGGAGACATCAGCTGGACACACATAGGAACACAACAAATGTTCAAACAGTGCAATGAGAAATTTAAAGCTATAGAATAAGCTATATATTATAGAGAACTACACATTATGGGGCAACTTTCTGTCTAACCTACCTCCACATTACTCAAGCATTCCTCCAGTTTGGCCACCACCTCAGAAAACTCAGGCCTTTCCTGTCACACAAAGGGTTTTGAACAGAGAGATGTGTTTAGTGTGCATTTAGAAACTATCTCTGGTTATCCAATCAGCAGCTGATCTGAAGAGGGCTCACTGATGGCTGCCCACACATCATCATTCTAAGAGGACTTCAAAAGACCAGACACGCTGCTACTTCATCAGAGGAGAGGAAATAACATGAGAGGTGGAACAGTATCACATTGATCATGCAAAATTACAAGACAAGAAGCCACTGTAAGCTGAATATATATTTTCTACTTTTATTCACCCTCATATAATGTGCTGATGATGTATACTTTATTTTTTAACTGACAGTATGCAACTTAATCCAATTCATGTTACTGAATCAATGACATTTTCTATGATTGACATTTTTCACATGGTTTCAGGTTCACGTTTTCATCATTTTCACCATCCCTATGTTGAGCTCTTCTGTTGATGTTAAATTAAAGCATTGCTCAAAATAAGTATCTTATATCTACAAGTGTTGCTCAGCAAAAGGTCTTGTGAAAAGTGTTGAAGTGCACTTAAGTTTCCAACAAGCACCTGAGGGAGCAGCTCTGAGGACACTGGAAGGTGAATGTGCAGTACATGAGAAAGCATGTGGAACGGGTTTGTTGTACAGAGATGTCGTGGTAGTCTAGCAACTGGTTGCTCATAAACAGGAGAAGAAACACAAGTTGTTCTGAGCGTCAGTGATAAGGCATTCTGGGTAATCTGATTGATTCTAAACAGTGGCCCAAATATTTAGCTCCTGTAGTGAATTTATTCAGGAATATTAAAAATATACATACATCCAGGAGACATACTGTACCTAAATTATTTTTAAGCCACATGTGCTGTCACTACCCCAAAAAGTCGCCTGTAAAAACACTCGCTCTAAAAATGGAAGTATAAATGTAAAAAGAAACTCATGATTTCAGCTTTGCACCACAGTATCGATCAACAAAACAACTTATTTTTCTTTCACACTTTATGACTGTGAAGTTTTATGAAAATCTACCTTTAATAACCTTTGTACAATGTTTAAGCTTCTGTACTAAGCAACCTTTACATATTACCTTTCTGTTTCAATCTGAGCTAAAGAAAACAGACTAATCCAAATTCAGAATGGTTTCAGAGTGTTTTACACACCGCTGCATATTTCACATCACTTAATTACAGTATTATATTAAAGCTGCAATCCAGAACTTTCACCTCTTTACTGCCATCTCTGTTTGAAACATAAAATTACAGATTACTTTTAAGTACTTTTCATTACGAAGGTTGACTAAAAGTAAAAAAAAGTCAAAAATCAAACTGACATTTCCCAGGAAATCATTCCTGGAGCAAGAGGGCTCAGTAAGGGCCAGACGTGGGTCACTCACCTCTGGACACACATTCCAGCCTCTCATCAGCAGTGCTGAGATGGGTTTAGGGATCGAGTATCCAATCGGAGGCCGTACATGGTGATAAGCCATATCTGCAGCAGCTGCAGCTATAAACAATCAGAACAAGTTCTAATTAAACCTTATAACACAATAGCAAGGTATAGTTACTATACTATAGTAACTCAAACTATTACAACATTACTTTTAACTAAATTAAAATAAAGGCATTAATATTATTTTAAAAACAAACTAAACGAAACTAAGAAATGTTGCTTTTGCAATAAACCAAATTAAGCTTAAACTGAACCACTTAAATTATTACCTAACAATACATTTAAACTAAACTAAAAGTGAAGCTGAAATAACAATTAACTAATCTTATATAGTAATACAAAAAATCATAAAATGACAAAAGCACATAACAAGAAAGGTAAACATTTAACTAAAATGAAAAATAAAACTAAAAATATAATAATAAAAGCTACCTCTAAATAAATAAATGAACTATAATAACCGCACAAAATGGCAAAAATCACTGTTGGTCATTGTTTAGCTTTACACAGAAGTAAATATAGGGGTTCATTGCCTGGTTTGAGGTGTGCGAAGGGAATCTCTCCAGTGAGCAGCTCCCACAGGCAGAGGGCATAGCTGAACATGTCTGCTTTCACTGTGTAACGGGTACACTGGGTAAACACCTCCGGGGCCATCCAGCGTAGATTCTGCAGCAGCAGGAGAGCAAAATGACGAACAGCGACCGATGTGTGACTTACCAAACGCTTGCTAAGCCCCACAGGTGTCGACAAATTCCCCCCAGGGCCACCTTTACATTTATAGTGACGTACAAAAGGGCCAAAAGCACGATGTACGCAGAATTCAGATTGCCTACTTAATGGATTGTAGATGGTTTATAATGTGATACCTTTTCAAGCCGTTAATTAACGAACAGAATTAACCAAGCACACAGAATTACTGGAGATGGCAAACGTACCCCGGGCTGTTTGGTCATATTGTCCTCGTCCATAGACAACAGGAAACGAGACTCTACAGAACAATGTAGATACAATTTCATTCACGTATTTGCATGGTAATACTTTACAATAAAACTCCATATGTTCTCTGGCTTATGTGTCATTTTAAAGGGACAGTTCACCAAAAACTTTGTCAAAGCTGCAATCCATAACTTTTTTGGTTCAAAATAAAAATCAATTCGTTTACAATAATGATTTATAATTTGAGCTGTCGGGTCTGATTTCTCAGGATCAGACCCGACAGTCTGATGTCAGTTTGGCTTTATCTGATTTCAGTATATGTAATGAAAAGTACCTCAAGTAACCTGCAATTTTATGTTTCAAACAGGAATGGCAGTAGGGAGGCGAAATGTAGGGATTGCAGCTTGAAGTATTGCCTTAAAGTGTGTGGCTTTTTTTACCTCCAAAATCGGCCACCACAGCATGTCCGTCCTCATAGAGCAGAATGTTATGACTGTAAATACATCACTGAGTCAAGGGAGGTTAAAAATACAGAGCTCACATATGTCACACTTGCTGTTATATCAGACCAGAGGAATTGGACATACACTGATTATAATGTAACAGGATGATTCTAATGAATGAATTATTGAACAAAGCATGATGGTGATGTGATGATGATGATGATGGTGGTGACGATGGTGACAATGATCATGGTGACTAACCTGTTAAGGTCTCTGTGAATGATTGGTTGGGTCAGATTGTGCAGATACTCCATTCCCTTGGCCACGTCGATGGCAATGATGAGCTTCGACTGCAGATCGATGATCCTGGATGTTAAGACATCATTAAGCGAATACCTCCCCCACTGATCAATGCACACACAGCCATCATTCCAGCTCAAACAGATCAATAAGGTAATGGCCACCTTAAAGCCCTGCATATAAAGCACTGAGACTGATGCAGGTCTTAAACAAACCTTGATCTTGCTTCAGATTTGTTTTGCCTTACAGTCACATTTCAGGTGACCAGAGAACTAATGTTGAGGTTTACCACTGAAAACTGGAGAAAAGTGATGAAAGCTTGTGTGGTGTGACTAAGTGGTTAAAGCGATAGTTCCCCCAAAAATGAAACAGCTATTTGACTTGGAACACAAAAGAAAAAGTTCTGTCTCAGGGTTTTTGTGTCCATACAATGGAAGTCAATGGGTGCTACTGTTGTTTGGCTACCAACACTCTTCAAAATATCTTCTTATATGTTCCTCAAAAGCAGATGCACTGTTTGCAGGTTCAAACCCCAGAAAAGTGATTTATGAACTATCATTTGTACGATTTTGGAAATTGCATCTCCTGTGCTGCTATGAGCATTTTATGGTTTCTTTGATGATTTAGTAGGTTGCTATACATTTTGGGTGGTTGCTAGGTGGTTTCGTTCTGGCCCAAGTCTGGTCCATGAGATTATGGTCAGAGTGTAGTTCTTTCCTTGTCTAGAGCATAAAAAACAGTGAATCATGGGAGATTCTCACCTCTTCTGCTCGTGCAGCAGTGAGAACAGCGATCCTCCGGACACATACTGGGTTACTATGGCGAACTGACTGGGGTCGTCCAGACACGCCCCTACAAACTGGATCACACAGGGGTGGTTGAGACGACAAAGGATGGAGACCTCCCGACAGAACATATCGGTGTCCGACTTCGAACAGTATGTGTTTGCACGATACCTGTGAAATAATTCAAAGGTGATGCAGTCTGCTTCGCCTTAATGATGTGGAAATTAAGACAAACTGTTTAATACCGTTACCGTTTAATTGCAACTATCTTATTGCGACACCTTCCTTTGTAGACTTTCCCAAAGGAGCCTGTGCTAGCAAAAATACAGCGTTTTAGAGAAAAGTCTAAACGTCTTAAAGTGATAGTTCACCCAAAAATGAAAATTCTTCCATCATTTACATTTCCATCATGTCATTTCAATTGAGTAGGCCTTAAACCTTTTTGCTTCTGAGGAACCCTAAAGAAGATATTTTGAAGTATGTTTTGAAGTACCTCTATTGTATGGACACAAAACCACTGAGACATTTCTAAGAAAATCTTCTTTTGTGTTCTACAGAGGAGAAAGTCATACAGATATGATGTGTGGATAAGTAAATGATTTTCATTTTTGTGTCAACTATCTCTTTAATGGGGTTCAGGTAATATCAAGACATGTTGCCATGGGTTGCTTTTTATTAAACTGACATACCTGAACCAATAATCTCATTAAACTCTAGTTCAGAAAGTTGAAGGTGGAAATTGGATGGCAGACTCGCTCGCAGCAAAAGCACATCTGCCTTCTCTGAAGAGAAAAGAAGGTCAACAGGGCTTTGTTTGGTTTATGAAACATCTTATGAAACTGTAATCATCTTTCATTTAGCTTATGTTAACATATGCTCATCAGTCGTGAGAGATGGATGGTGTTTTTTGTAATGCCTGTGGTGGATCCAAACTAAATGCTTAAACTGAAGCAATTAAACTGTGGGAGGATGTTTGGAGACAGTTTCTGACTCATTGACTCTCTGAGGATTTGGGCGATTGTGGGTAGCAGTATTTCAGGACATTAAAAGAGTATCATAGCAACAGTGAATCTGTGAGTCAGCTTAGTGTGTGTGTGTGTGTGTGTGTGTGTGTGTGTGTGTGTGTGTGTGTGTGTGTGTGTTACCTTTAGTCATACTTTTGATCTTTCCCAGGGGAGAGGGGACGGAAACATAAGATCCATCTGGAACAGGCCGCAATTTGAAAATAACAAAAACAACTTTTTTTTATTACATTTTTTAAAAGTGTACAATAGCACCAGAGTTTTCCATTCAGGAATACTCAGTTACAGAACACTGATCTGTGTCAAAGCAAATGTAGAGAGTATCTCATACCCCCTCCTGGCTGGGAATACTCATTACAGGGTGAATCGTCCTGCGGCCGCTTGTAGTGTTTTAGCAGAGTAACAATGGCATCGTGCCCTGATGGAGCACATCCAAATACATCATGACATGTAAACAGAATCTGTTACATCTGTGAAAGTCAATGCTTTTATCAGTCACAGAAAGACAGACAGAGAGAGAGAGACAGAAAGACAGACAGACAGACAAATGCACTTCCTAGCTAACCTTTCTCATAAGCCCACATTAGGCATGTCTGTTCATCCTTTTCTCCGCTGGACCGGCTTGGGTCACAGGCCACCAGGTTCATATCTGCTCCATTGTCCAAAAGAAACTGGACCAGTCGGATGTGTCCATGGAAACATGCACTGTGTAGACCTGTCGTTTCAAAGGTCATGAGGTCAACCAGACTCAACATATATATACACCAGTCTTAAAATCACTTCAAGACTAATTGCTGATGATGTGAGTACAACTTTGAGCATTGTGCAGGAATGCTGTTGCCATGGTACCTGTGTGTCCATCTCGACCCTGATGGTTGATACTCAAGGCGTTCTGGCTGAGCAGATACTGGACCATCTCCAGGTTTCTGCCGTAGGTGCAGGCACTACAAAGAACATTTAGACCTTCTGTTAATCCAGCTAGAGGACCAGCAGGTGTAATCTACGATCAACAAATCAAATTCCCTTGCTGCACTTCCTGTATTCCATATGCCCACTTTGTGGCATACTGTAGATGAAGGGTGGTTTATTTCTATGTGAAGGCATCTGAGGTGGTCAGATGAAACCTCACCTATGAAAAGCTGTCTCACTGAAGATGTTCTCCTTAGACAGACTCTCTGTCCCAGACAGCTGAATAATCTCTTTAGCCACTTCAAACTTTCCATTGTAGCAGGCTCTGATGAAGAATATACCATTTACATCAGGAACTCTTTAACTGTCATTTACTTTACAGACTGAAGGCATAATGTTCTTAAAATTAAACATTTTGTCATCATTTACTCATCTCCCACAAAAATATTTAAAGCTGCAACTCGTAACTTTTGCCTCTTTGCTGCCATCTCTGTTTAAAACATATAATTGCAGGTTACTTTACATACTTTTCATAAGTAGGTTGAAGTCAACTAAAGCAAAACTGACCTGTAACCCTTTTGTTCATTTTTAACCCCAAAAAGTTATGGTTTGCAGCTTTAACAGATGTCAGGCCGCAGTTTTACACAGAATGAAAGTGTGTAAAACTGCATCATATAGGTTTGGAAGAGTAAGATTGAAAGATTTTCAGAAGAATTTTCATTTTTGGGCTTGCTATCTCTTTAATTTTCCTTTAGTGGATTGTTGAGTTTAACTGCCAGCTTGTGTTGTGTGTGGTTGGTGAACTCACAGATGGAGGGGCGTGTCACCATAGATGTTGACACAGTGCGTCTGGACGTCAAAACCTCCCTGAAGCAGAAAACGCACAACCTCATGGTGTCCAAATCGAGCGCAGAAATGAAGAGGAACATGATCCTCATTGTCCTGAGCATTGACTATATAGGATTCAAGATAATGAAAAATCTGTCATCATTTACTCACCCTCAAGCTAATGTAAATTTCAGAAGAAAAGCACACCATGTCTCTGAAATTTCTATATAAATTTAGTTCTATTTTTATTCTATTCTCTATTTCTAATAGAAATTTCTATTTTCTTTTTTTCTTTTTATTGAAGCTGCTGTGTGCTGACATTATCTTATTCTTATTTGATTTTTTTTCTTCAAAATTTCCACAAGGGTACAGGAAAGACTATGAATGCATTTTCATACTAAAATTATCATTAATCACAAAACCATAATGTTTATTAGGCCACAATATAGTGGCTCTATTGTTGTAGATGTAACAGAAGAATGACATTTGATCCACGGTACGAGGGATTAGCTCTCACCATCAGTTTTACTACCATCATCCATCAGCAGTTTGACAATCCCCAGAAAGCCTTTAGCCGCGGCCAGGTGAAGCGGCCGGTCACCCACCTCTCCACTCACGTTCACATCAGCTCCAAACTTCATCAGCAGCTTACACACCTGTGCCACAGGGAAAGCAGGAAAACACCATAATTAAACTGATATAATCCCAGACATTTATGATACAAAGCAAACACTGACCTGCTCATGGCCGAAATAAGCTGCGATATGTAGAGGGGTGAAGAATACAGCGTCTTGAACGTTGACAGAGGCCCCGTGTTGCAGGAGAATATCAACAGCCTTAAGAAAAAGAGTTGTTTTTGTTACTGTACCTAAAATTTTAAATTACATATGCTATGAATAATTAACTTTTGCGTATCTTATACTTGTTAATTGGGACACGGCAAGTTGACGAATATAACTTAAGCGCTGCGTACAAATGTGGGTGGTCTTATGTTAATGTACTCATAAGATGTCATAACTATCAGGGTTTTTAAATGAATCTTTTTTGCATCTTGCAGAACCATCACCCACCTCAAGATGAGCAGCGACTGTAGCTATATGCAAGGCAGTGAGAGCTCCATACCCCACCTGCTGGATATCCGCACCACCATGCAAAAGTGCTGTAACCAGTTCAGCATTATCCTGCATGACAATAAAATGAATATTATTCGATTATTATGGTAGTTATCATCAAAAGTTTTGTGGTGTTCTTTGAAACAACAATTTTAGTTGACACTGTAACTTAAATAAAAAAAAAATGCATTCTTTGCAATCCTAACTTTTATAGTTGAAAACAAACAAAAATAGTACATGACAGATCAATCTACTTTCCCTACCACAATTCGCAACAGTAATCTTATAATAATGATTTATAATTTCAGCTGTGGGGTTGGATTTCCTGGGAAATGTCATTTTTGGCTTCAACATACCTAATAAAAGTTTGTAAAGTAACCTGCAATTTTATGTTTCAAACAGAGATGGCAACAGAGATGGTGACAGAGAGGCAAAAAATACAGATTGCAGCCTAAATTGTTAGTTTTTCTTTACATGGCTAACATGACTAATTTCCTGGCAAAGGATTTGGGATTATTCATAAAACGGAAATACATCATCTTGGAATCATGCCTCGACTGACCTTGTATGCAGCCAGATGCAGAGCAGTGAATCCGTTCCTGGTGAGTCTGGATGGACGCAGACCTTTCAGCATCAGGGATCTAATGTGAGCTTTATTCCCTGATAAACAGTATAATGACAATGGAATATGATGCATCAAGCTAGATGTAAATGAAAGCTTAACAGACGTGTTCAATGTCAGAAAATTATTTTCCTGAATTCATTATTCACACTGTATATTATGTCATGGGGATAATTGGCACAGCGAAAAAGGCTAAATAATTAAGAGACAGGCAACAAACAGAAATCACCTACTCCAATATCAATTAACACATTTGTGCAGTACTTTTATGATTAAAGGTAGGCGATTTTTTTCTAGAAACATGTTTTGTTATGCTATGCAAGAAAGTCTCTTCACATCCTGGTAGCAATTACTAAGTGGTCTAAATATAATATTTATATAAATATATATCTGCTGTGAAAGGTGCAAGACCACAAACTGTTTGTCCAATCATTGCATTTGGTTCGAATGCAATGATAGGATGTCCTACTTGCCTGTCAAACTATCAATGTGTTCATGTGTTGGAGGAGGCATGGCTTTGTAAGGTGCTCTAAAGGGAGGGCGGGATCTTATGCTTCAAAGCTAGCTTGTTATCACTAGCCTCTCTGAAATTGCCTATGATATGATTCCTTTATTATACAATGTTAATTATTTTGCCATCACAAAAAAAAAATGACATTTTAGTGATGGCACTCGACTTTGACTCAGAAATGAACACAGTGCCAACTAACCCTGATCTCCACTATATTGGTAATAAAGGCAGAATTGCATTCATGAGTTGGGGCTTTCAAAATGAACAAATCACTGTTACCTCCACAAACACAGCAGAGGTGAAGCAGGGACAGACCACCTTCTGTGCGGTAATTCAGATTCACTTTATTAAAAGCCTCTTCTGAGCTGCATCATTAAAAAAACAGAAAACAGTAACTCGATATGATCAGCTGTGATTCTGAGAATTATTAGTATCTGATTTACAGCCAATCAAAAGACAGACTCCAGATATTCCACCTACATTCACTCTCTCCTCATGTCCAGTGTTATTATTATGGACGTCTAAACCTTGATCCTGATTTGCTGGAACAGTTTATACACTAAAAATAGTACAACATAATGAAGTCGGACAAAGCTCAATCAACAATCTCACCTGAAAACATGCTTGAGTTCTTTAAACTCCTCCTCTTTAATTCTCAAGTCCTCCTCCAGCCGCTCGATTATCACAGCGTACGACTCGCCCACCTTCTTTTTCCACTCGTCTACAGCAAAAAAATCACCACCACAACATTATATCAACACCATATGCACACTGTCCTAGGAAACATTCTCAGAACGTTGGCTAATGTTCTATAAACGTTCTCTGTTATCAAAAATTTTCTTGCAGTATTTTTTTGTAGAATGTTTTTTAACGTAATATCTCATATTAAAAATGATATTTTTAAGTTGTTTGTGTAACACTTAAACATTACAGAATAAGTTTGAATAATGTTCTTATAACCAAGCACTAATGTTAATACAACATCTATGAAACTGAATTCTTTGAATGTTTGTGAAACAAAAAAATAACATTTTTGTAACTAACAGAAATGTTGGGGAAACGTTTTTACAACCTAAAATGGACATGAGTATCATGAATACACTGAATCCGGCAGGTAATCATTATAAAGCAGCTAATCTTTACCTGTACATGTTTGTGTGGGTCTTGATTTGTAATTTCCCATTGAACTGGCTGGTTTATACTCTTGTACGCGGTTAGCTTGCGGGAAAGTGTCGTGCTGTTGAAACAACTCTGTGGCACAATAGGGATGAGATAAAGGATCACGGCTCTATTCTAAAAATACATCTGCCTCAGTGTGGAATGTGTGGCAACAATGACAGCTGACCTATCTGAGGAGCTGTACCTACTGTAGAGTGAAGCCACGGTCGATATCTCTATTCAGACAACAGGCACAGAGGAAAAGTCAGCTATGTGTTTATTTTCTTTTCCTGTCTGCTGTGAAATCTGAACTTGGAATTTACAAAAATAGATGATTTGGTGTTTGGCAAAAGAAATACATTTCAGATGCATTCTTATTCATAAAAACACTTGCTCATGTTTAAAATGTTGTTTATTATTCATTTGCTTTCACAGTGCTATTCACATTGCTTTCTTAAGAAAACAGTGAACTGATCTGGCATTTAATTTTGGTAGTAAACACATTCCACTTTGATAATGACACAATGATAATTTACACACATTCTACAATAAATGGGTGTCATTTCTCCTTGAGAATGTCTTCATAAAGTTCCTTTCTAAACTTCAGCATTTTCTCCAGGTTCTTGTTCTGCAGAGTTTCCTGCAGAGAGGTGAGTGTGGTATTTTTGGGTAGAGTGAATTTGGAACCTCCGTTTATTGTCTTTACCATCTCTAGTGACGTCACAAAGGACTCCTTCAGATCTGAACACATGGGGAAAATACAGGCGTTCCACAAACTACATACCGATCTGTCTCCAGAGAACCTGATCTTCTCTGGAGACAACCCCCAGAGTCCAACACAGTCCTCCAGGCTGATCTTAAACCAGTTCAGTGCCTTCATATCAGCAGGGCTGGCCACATTTTTCTTTAGATCATCTTGAACACCAAAAACCACAGTCACAAAGCCCATCTTCCCATCCAGGTTGACACAGAGAGAATGTATGAAAATGTCGCTCGGCACTGAGAGACCTGAGCTAATCCAGCAGCCACTGATGATGGATCTAGTACCGACTTTAACCTCTGCATCAAGCCTGGAGTATTCCACAACACTTCCAGGAGATACGGTCACACTTGGGTGTAGAACGCTGTGCATGACACACGCTCTAGTCTTCTCTGATGGTTTCGAGCAACAGACACTGAAGGCCGCAGAGAGCAAACCGAGTTCAGCTCTGAGACACGGGTCAGCGGTGAAGTGGAACAAGTATTCTTCTGTGGTGCCGACGTGATAAAACTTGGAGTTGTTTAGCAGAATGACGTTAAGTTCTGTGCCTTTAAGATGATGGAAAATCTTTCGGCGAATCTCAACGAGGCTGTTTTCCTTTAACGTGACGTTGGCTGTGTTTTCTGTGTAATCCACTGTAGCTGATCGCCCCAGAGCTTGGAGGAAGTCCCCATAAGCGTCAATTTCACACATAAGAGGGGTGATTTCACTTAACAGAATCAGCAGTTTCTTAGCAGTCTTATAATCAACATAGTAGGTGCTGTCTGTGTAAACAAACTCCTGTCCATCTTTTTTGCATACTGCATTGCATTTGTGCATTTTCTCAATGCTTGGTTTGTGCAGAAATTGAGAGCAAGTTCTATATTCCATGTCACAGATTTTGAGTTCCTCAGCTGGTTCTAGAACAAAAACTCCATGTGTGGTTCCGATAGATAGGGATGAGGGGTGTGCCAAGGCAGTAAAACCTGACTGATCAAACACAACGTACTCTTGGTCAGGAACACTGTAGAGCTCAATGTCATCTGCACAGGTCACCAGAATGCCTGGCTTCATGTGTGAGGGGAAATCCACATACATAGCAAGTTTGAGCTCCAGCATTTGATACAAGGGGTTTCCCAGGGGCAGGGCTGTGAATATTTTACCCAGGGCGCTGGCATTGGGCAAACGCTGACTGAATCCTCCTGCATATATAATAAGTTATATAATACATAAATTATAAAGAGCTACATATATAACAAATAATATATATAATACATACAATTGATATATTGCATCTAGACAGCTGAAACGTCTACATTTGTCTATACTTCACTTTCATAATCTCATCAATATTATTAAACAGCTCTCTGGAATATGAAATCTGAGGGTATATATCACAATTCAAATATTTATTAATAATAACTGCTAAACGGTATAATTTCTCACATGGCTGTGCTAGTTTCATGTTTCTTGTATTAATCTGTTGTCTCTTTCTAATTACATAATAAAATAACTGCAACTCAAACCAACATTTTTGTCTATTTATTTATGTGTTTATCATTACTGAAATTTGGTTGCATTTTCTTCCTTCCATACAGACTCATTTACAATCACAATCTGCAGGAAAGAGGAAAGATAAATCTTCATACAGCCAGTACCTGCATGTATGAGGAGAACTTTAAATCCTGACAGTGATTTGCCATATTGATGGTGAAGGTTCTGCAGTGAATTTAAGGTAGATCCTCCATTACCTGTGTGAACACATGCGTTATGTACTGTACATTTCCTAAAAATGTCCACGTGAAATACATTACAGTGTTGAAAACGAGGGTTTTTCTATCGCACCTATCTTGCATCCTGGAGGATCTGCAAAAACATGGTAACTGATGGCGAGAGGCAGTTCTTTCCTCTCCAGTTTCTCGGCGATCTGAATTTCATAAGCGGACCTCTGCTCCTCATCCACTGCAGTAATCACCACGAGATCCCAGAATTCATCAGACTCAACTGCTTTACCTGTGAAATGTATTATTATTTACTGTACCATGGTTACTCCATGAATATTTTTACATATACGTACTAATAAAGTAACACCAGGGAGTTATTTGTGATCCCGCTGAGTATCATGTAAACACTATATATGTATATGAATATGGTCATCATTAAAGTACCTTCCTATTGCCTCACTGTACCATGACGTCATAGTATTTTTAATAGGATAATGCCCAGCTAAGGGAACGTTCTTAAAACATTGTCTAATGTTCTCTAACAGTTCTGTCAACGTTATTGACGTTGTTAGTGGGACATACCTTATTAAAACTTTCAGAATAACATTTTAATGTTTTTGTTACTTCACGGAAACGTTAGGGAAACGTTCTCACAACCTAAAATTGTTAGCTGGGTGCACAGACAAAGAAAACAGAACAACAGAAACCCTGCATGAAACGATAATAGGACGTTTACCCCTCATCTTATTGAATTTCTGAAGTTTTTCCTCGGTGGACTTTTGCAGGTGGATGTTTCCGCGGTCTGCCATGAGGAGCAACAGCAGGTATAACCCGTCAAACTTCAGTATCCGCACAAAACTTTGACCTTTCTTCTACAGACGACCTGTACATTTACATATAAAATCGATAACGCCGTTTGTACGTATCTGCGACAGTGATCGCATGATATTGATCACGATAAACAGTCATTCAATCTGTCAGATATAACGCGTCTGACCCAACTTCCGGGTCCAGTCACGTGACGAGGCGATGACGTCACAGCGCCGCTCTTTCTCTCTGGGCGTGTGTAATTCGCTTCATTAATCGAAATATTCAATCTTCTTGCATAAGATCAGTATGCATTTTATGACAAAGATATGTTGTGAGTAAAACTGTACGAAAATGCCCGGAGAAGCTTCTTGTTTTTGCAGCCAGTGTTGTCATGGCAACTTTTATATTGGACTCCAATATACAACAATAGATCACAACTGAGAGCCAGGCACACAGCCATGGTAAAAGAAAAACTTTCTGAAGCAGTTTGAGAAGTTTGTTTTATTTTTTCCAATCATTATTTTATGAAACATCATTTTATGAATCTGTTATTAGGAATATTACAACCTTGCATAGTGCATACAGTTATGCCAAGAAGACAAAGTCTTCAGGATGTTTCTGTGATATGAAAAATGTATTTTTCAGAAGATTAAACAGGCGTGAATAATCCAAAGAGGAACAATGAATTCCCTGGAAGCTTACTGGACCTATTTAGTGAGTTGCTCTCAGTCCCTAATTCTGGAGCATGGCTGCTGGACATCAGAGGATGAGAAAGCCATGAATCTGCAGGACATTGTGATGGTCAAACTGAGCAGCTTGCTTTTGAAGGATCTGGACCAGATCGGATCTTGCGAAACGCTGAGGGTTTGCATCTTGGCTGACAACTTCCTGACCAGGATAGAAGCTCTGATGGAATGCACGCGCTTGGTTAAGTTAGATCTGAAAGGAAATCAGGTATTTGCTCATTGGATCTCTTCATTCGTTTAAATTTGGTCCCTTAATAGGGTGTCAAACACAGCTTCTGGAGGGCCAGTGTCCCAGCTATTTTAGGTTGTAAGAACGTTTCTCTAACATTTTAATAAGTAACAAAAATATTAAAAATGCTATTTTGAATTATAGGAAAGTGGAAAATGTCCAGACATTGTTTATTGCATGGTTATAAGAACGTTATTCAAGCATTTTTTAAATTCTGTAACATTTTAAAAACGTTCTGCTAACATTACTGCAAGAACATTTTGATGGCTGTGAGAGAACTTTTAAAGAACGTTAGCCAATGAATGTTCCCTGTGAGCTGGGCTCCTGCAGAGTTTAGCTTCAGCCAGCTCCAGCACACCTGCCTGGAAGTGTCTAGTAATTCTGAAGATTAGCTGAATCAGACGTGTTTCATTAAGGTTGAGCTAAACTCTGCAGGTCACTGGTCCTCCAGGAGCTGAGTTTGAGACCCCTTATTTAAGGTGAATAAATCACTAAAAATCATTCCTCTGCTCAGATTGTTCAGCTTCCGGATGCCTCATGTTGGAGTCACATGAAAGAACTACAACTTCTGTATCTACATGACAACAACATTGGAACCTGGAACCATATTAGCGGCTTGTCTGGCTGTTCAAACCTGACTGCATTAACTCTTTCTGACACTCCTCTCAGTTTAAAGAAGAACTACAGGCACTGTGTGGTCAACAACATCTGGTCACTGAAGGCCCTGGACAACTTTGTCATCTCAGATGAGGAAATCATCCAAAACTGCTGCCTTTCCTTTCCATTTAAAGCAATGAAACCACACTTTTATGTCAATCTGTATCCATCTTCAAAGTCGGTTGGTGCTCATTATTTACCTCAGTCTTTACAGCTTCTTCTGTGCTCATGTCCATAATAACTCTGTTTTAATGTTTTCTTCACAACCAGGATTCGTCTGAGAAAGAGATGAAAGCCGTGTATAAAATAATCGCTGAGATCAACAGGATTCAAGCCTTTTATTGTCCTACGCTTATCATACAACGCTGGATTCGAGGCCATTTAATTAGAAAAAGTCTTAAGTATGTGAACTTGCAGTGTTTTGATGTCTGGACAATTGCTGTGCATCATTTCACATAGTAATCCTATACAGTAGGAGCAATGCATATTTGTTAAAGACAGTGTAGGCCTAATTGGTTTCATTATTTTTATATCTTCTGTGGAAGAACCATAAAATGTTTGTCCAATCATTGCATTTGGTCCGAATGCAATTTCAAATGCCTCTTCGCCTACCCAACCTTTAATTATCCAGACTATTGTTTTAAGAGGAATTTTGCATTGACAGTCTTTGTGGTAGAAAGAAGCAGACAGAGCCGGAAACCACTCGTTTCCAACCATCCGGTAAAGACAGATAATGAGCAAGTATCATCACCACAATCTCAGGAAATCATGGAAGAGGATACCAAAGACCATCATATGTTGGTATGCATTTGTCTGGTGAAATTAGTTACATATAGGGATTAACTTCATTACCCTTAAATAAACAAATAACAGCTTACTTGTCGAAGGATTCTAGATAGATTAAGGTATGTAATATAACTAATGTATGATGTGTAATATAACTAAAGATGTTTTGATTTAGGGCAGTGTTTCTAGGGGCTTAACTAGTTGCCTGGGGTCCCACTAGGTGGCCTCAGCAAACTTCCAAGCCCAAAGATGGCTTAAAATTAACACCTTAAAACAACTAAATTGTTATAACTATAATTGTAATACTTCTTAGCGCTTGGTCATTTTTAATAATGAATAGCCATCTTTGTAACTCTGCCAAGCACTGGAAAATTTTATTGGGTAGAAATTGTGAGTGGGGCTTCTTCAAATGTTGTTGTAGACAATCCACTGATTTAGGGACACAAGTGACTTCAGGTTTAATCATTCTTAGGAACATTTTATTTTCTGTCCTTAAAGGGACAGTCCAAAATTCTGTCATCATTTACTCACCCTCATACCATCATTCTTTACCTCATATCATCATGTTTCGGGTGAAGCATGCATTTAACAGCTAAACCTGAAAACTGTTAAACTATGATCAGTTTTCATAAACACAACCTGTTTTCATATACATGGCCTCTTTAAGAGCACATTTTTGTGTAGTGCAGACATTTTGTGTATAAAAAACGCAGTATTCTAGTCTAACTTGACCATGTTTTCCTTTAAATGCACTGCAGTTTTGCATTATGTAATGTGTTTCTTAATCAAAGGGACTGGGGAAAACAGATGCACAGATCAAACGACTTCATGTGAACTTGGATAAGCTGATGCAAGCTGCCTACCCAGAGGTAAAATCACAGCACTGAAAATAAAAACTGTAATTAAATTCCTCTTTACAAGTCATGCATTAGTCACTTGTACACAGGTTTCATGGGAGGCTGTGAAAGCTAAATCATCTGACATCCAACAAGATACGAATCCACCATACAACACCCCTCAATACAGTGAAAGTGTGAAAGCTGAAGTCCACCTAAACACTTGTGACCAAAGTAAGAAAAAATGAAACGAGTATTGCCTTCAGTTAGTTAATGATAAGTTAATAAAAGACTGACTTGATTCACTCTGGTTTTGAAATCTAGGTGCCAATGTGACTGGTGACCTCTTGGATGAAGAAATTGAGCAAAGAACCTTTTGTGTTTTGAGACTGAAGAACCACCACACGGAGTCATTAAGAAACATGTTACCACCCCGTAAAACTGTGGGACAGGACATCAGTAAGGACATCGGCCATGTCCACACCCAGAGGCCTGGTCCACAGCCCCTCCCCCAGCCTCAATCACCTACCATTACTTCAGTGAAGCATCTGATTGGTCGTTGCCATGACAGCATCAGCTTCACCCCATTTAAAGTAATTGAAAAAGCCCATCGAGCGCTCGAGAAAGCTGAGATGCAGAGGCACCTGGCAGAGAGAGTAACCGAGCGGCAGATTGACCGTGAGGTCGCCAAAGGCCACCAAGATGATTTTGTGGAGGCTAAGAGAACAGAAGTACGTCTCCGTCAAGAGCATGACCGGGCGGACATGGAGAAAAGTCGGACTCTGCAGAGAACCAAGAAGGAACAAGACATCCAGCAGGCACGTCAAAAACATGCCCAGTTCCTGGAGGAAAAGAGGCGGAGAGACCAAGAGCAGGAGATGGTTTGCAGCTTCAGCAGACAGCACAATTCACTAGCCAGGGCTGTTCTTAGATACAACACATGGAAACGTGGAAATCAGCAACAGAAAGGGGGAGGAGTCATGTGAAACAGACATGTTGAGCGCAAAGTCACTCAGGGAGAACTTATGTAGAGCAAGAACAGTGTAGATCAGAATTTTACATTAAACTCTCAAAAAGGTAGAAAGACTTGTAATGAGATTATATTCTGTACATTGGCATCTTCTCAGCTAACAGGGAACGTTGTGAGAACGTTGTTAGCTGGGTTTGGGGGTTCTCCTTTTCTGTAGGAATTAAAATATCCAAAACATTACATCACAGTCAACCCAAGACACCCGCCCCCTATTCGGGCACAAGTTAAGCCCACCACTCAGAGTGAATAACATTTAATCCAATTGCTTTCACATTAACTAAGTTACATACATACATTCCTTAAATAAACACTAAAGAAAGACTGCATGGCAAAGTGACAACAGATATAAATGTGGTTCAGATCAATGTAAGACAAGGACCTTACAACACTTTTACTGTGTATTTCTTAAAAGTCAAATTATAACAGGATCATTTAAAGCCAAAGATAAATTAAAATTTTAATAAAAAAAAGAATCAAAAAGCATGTCTTCATTCAAATAGTAAAACAGATTGTTCTGGCCTGACCTAAAGAGATAGAAAATAATCTAACATCTACCTATAACAAGACATCAAATCCATGCTAATTTGTTTGTGCGTGTCACAGGAAGTACCACATATCGATCTTACCACCTATTTGAGGATTATTAGATTTATCACGACAACTAAATTCATCAAGAATGACACCAGTGGCAATATAGCACTAGCTTAATCTTCTGCCACTGAGATCTGTAGAAAGTTTTACATTATTGCACACAACCCAGAGTTCTATCTTCTACTCTCGAAAGTAAAGATAATTTAATATATCTCTAAATATAGAAAATCTCTGCTGATAACAGTCTGTCTTTTTCTGGTTTCATACCATTAAAAGCAGGGTAGGCGATTTCAGTGAGGCTAGCAATAGTAAGCTAGCATTGAAAGTATAAGATCCCATCCGCCCTCCAGAGTGATCTCCAAAGCCACGCCTGGGTTTCCTGTTGGACAAAAAATCCTGGGAAAACCCTGCCTTTAGTATTGTAAGTTATACATACGTGCAGAAGAATGTTTTACACTAAACACAAACTGGAAACTCTGTCATCTCAAGATGTTTTAAAGGGCTCTTCACTGGTGTTGATCTTTAAGTCTTTCATAGCAGAATCTTAACCCTAACAGAAACTGGATTGCGTTCAGAAGAGCAGAGAATGTCCACTTCACTCCTGAAGTTCTCTCACTGCACCAAGGTGGGCGGAAAATCCAGGCTGTCTTTATTCTTCTCCAGGAAAGCGTTACATGAGGAAAAGGTGCAGTAGAAGCTGGAGGAAAGCCCAGCGATGTCAGTGGAGATGTAGGGCAGCACGCCCGGAGTGGCCTGGTTGTAGTAAGAAATCTGAGAGAAATGCAAACACAGGCATGTTGAGCCAAATGCACTTAACCTTTAGAACGTCAACACCTACACAGCAGAACCAGGGACAGCTGTAAGCATTTTCTAAACACCAGAAATAACCCATTATAAATGATGTATTTGTCTAAGTACATTGTTTCATTTAAATAGACTGTTGTGTTTAAAGCTGTGTTGTTTCTTGAACTTTGACTCATTGAATCATTCAATGATTCAAGTGTCTGTTAGAATTGTACACGGGAGTATTTATTGCTGTACCTTTGTGTAAGAGCGTTCCACTTCCCATATACTGAAGCCAGCGCAGAGAACCTCTCCTCTGTTGTAGTCCTCAGAGGGAGGATATGCGGGAAGGGTAACAGAACGTAAAGCAATCAAATAAGGGTCTCTGAAAGGTAAATGATACAGTAAATTATGTGATTCAGTCACATGAATCAAAGTACAGAGATTCTGTGTAAAGTAAATGCAGACTGAAGGTGTTACCCATAATCACAAGGGCGCCTCCTGGAGGCCAGGAGGATGAAGTCCTGGACTTTGCCTCCTTTAGTCACAGAGGGGGTGACGACACGGTAAATGGTGTCATCTTCGTGTGCCTCAGTTATCATTTCACACTCTCTGTATTACCACATTTCATTTTCAAGAGGGAAAAAATATGTTGATTATGCTGATTTATCAGGGTTTACTTTAGGCTAAAGGTGCAGCGTGTAATTTCTTTGTAAAACTACAATGTCCAGTAGTAACCAAAACAGTAATATGGTATGTTACTTTAAATGTCCTGTTTTTAGACACTGTAGTAACGTTATTTCTCGGTTATAAGAATGTTATTCACATTTTTTTAACATTTTTTAAAATTTTCTAATGCTTTTAAAATGTTCCACTAAGTACTCAAGAATAACATTTTGAGATATGATACGTAATGCTAAAGAAGTGGTCCACTAATGTTACCACAAGAACTGTTCTGAAAACATTCCCTGTTGGCTGGGGACGAAGTAGATGAGGAAATTCTGCTTGGTGCCGATAGCGACACAGAAATTACACACTTCCCCTTTAAGCAAACAGGAATTTAATTATTCATGTCATAAACCATAAAACAAAAAAGCAATCTAGATGCATTTAATTGCATCAAGGTCATATAATTGCATGTGATTCAAATGGGACATCGCAAGCCATTCTCTTCAAACAGATTATTTATTTATGTTGCTCTTCTTTGCATTGCTGTTTTGCTTGCAGATTACATTGCGATGCATTATACGTACTGGTAATGGTGGTCCCATTCCTTCCTGCGTCTCAGATCAGACAGCAGCAGAAACACTTGCTCTGCTGCCACGGCAACATGTGTCTCCACCTTAAAGCACAACATCTGGTTCTCCTCCAGTGTGTATAAACTCACCTGTGCACAAAGTTTCAGTTCGTGAATTTCTCAGTATTCCTGCATTTGCAGTGTTATTAACTGCTTTTTCAAGGCAAGTCACCCATATAATCTCAGAAGGACACACATTCATCCATTTAACTTAAAATACAGTTTACACAGCACTGACCTTGTTTTTCTCCGTTGTTAAGACCCAGTTGGTCCGGGCAGCCAACATCTTTAGTGCCGAAACATTGTTGTAACTGAGGTACATCTGTGAGGAAGATATGAGCAAATGGAAAACCATTTTGGTAATGCATTTTTAGGGTATGTGTGGCATTTGTAGCTCTCAAAACAGGCTAACTCAGCTAATATGGAGCATTCTCATAACACTGGCTAACGTCCTCTAAAAGTTCTCTCAAAGTTATGCAGTAATTTAGTAGAACATTTTCATAACGTTATATATCATATATCAAAAACGTAGTTACTAAATTGTTGGTGGAATGTTTTAAACAGGTTACAGAATTAAAAAGTTTGAATAACCTTCTTACAACCAAGCAATAATGTAAAAAACTGGACAGCTGGGCAATCCTAAAACATTTTTGTTATTTAACGAAAACATTAGGAAAACATTCTTACAACCTAAAATTGTTAACTGGGTAATATACCTGGTTACTTGGATCCCAAGGAACCGAGAGAGGAACCTCACTTTGCTTACAGGATATTATGTACTTCCTGTAAGAGGAGAGCGTACTCATGTCATCTGGTGACCCTTGCTGTTTGGCCATGCATGAATTCTAACAGCTCAAATAAGCTTTGAATATGGCATATAGCCAGAGGTTATGAATAGATTTATGATGTTATATAATATACCTTTATGACTATGACATAACCTCATGCTCCTACCTATCCAAGCGTATTTTCTTTCTGGCTATAGCTTCTTGGAAGCGCCTCTTACCATCCTAAACGATAAACAAAAGATTTTATTTTGTACTTGTTGCACATTTCAAGATTTTCCACAAACTTTAGGGTCACTGTTCATTCTGTTTCTTGAAGTCTATCCAACAGTCTCTCCTGTCAACAAGTCGAACTCTTTCACAATGTGAAGGATTCAAAGAATGTTAAAGCACTCACCACAGGCTCGGGTCGTATCCTTGGCAATGTGCATGGCTTCCTGTCATTGTCCAGGACCTCGAAGGTCATGAAGGCTGTGTTGATGTGTCGCAGCGGCTCTCCACCCTGATAGGCTTCTGCACACACTCCCACCTCCATACTGGAATAGCACATGCAACACTAAGCATGTGAAACCTTTCCAAGGACAAACCAGGCTTAAAAATGGTTCTACTGAGATATGGCTCTCAATTTATGATCCAACTTTTGGCATTCATAATTATTGGTAGTTTATCACATATAATTCCAGTGGCTCATTTGTCACTTTATTGACAGGCAGGTACCTTTTCTTGAAGGCATTGTTTACAATAGCCTTTAACACAAGTCTGTCTCCAATGTGGGAGGGGCCACGAAAGTGGAACATGTCTATGGTCCGGAGAGTTGGATGAGCATTACACAAACGACTAGAAGAAAAAGCAACAATAGAAAATAACAGATTTCTATTGTACTTCCGGGTACAAAGTACCAAAACAGCAATGACTTCTTCACAGTTAATCTTTTCTTCCAACAGAATTAAAAACAGAATTATAAACAGAGACTTTTGGCATTTGGTCTGAATCACATGAGTTAAAGCTGAAATGTGTACATTTATCAATATTAAAACACTTTCTCCTATCTCATCTTAAAATGCAAAAAATAAAACTGAATAAGTAAGCCATTTGCATTTTCAGAAAACGTGTAAACACTGTGGCACTATCAAAACATTGCCTTGTTTGTTCAGCATTGGACCAGCCAGACACAGTAATATTGACTCAACCAATAGTGTGAGTTTGGGGCGGGACTATCTGTCTGACTGACCAATAGAAAAACAGGAGGATTAAACAGTGGTGCAGAAGTTACACACATCATTGAACTGGATTGAAGTAGAAAGGTAAGTGTGCACCTGGCAGCAATGGTGGCTACATTCTCCATCCAGGCCATGATTTGTCCACCGAAGGTGCTGACCTGGTGATTAGCATGAGGTGGAAGCACCAGCTCAACACTTTCTACACGCGTCCGCTCTGCAGGCACTGCATCCTGGTAATCCAGACACTCACTCACTGGCAAACACAGAAAAGCACCACTTATCAGAGCTGAGAGAGCTTCCATTCACTTCATTCTGTTCACTTCAGACCACGTGACTCTTTGTAAGTGAACAGAGAAGGTTTACCGCACATATATACATTTAGATGAGTGTTGTCGCCATCCTCTTAAGGAGACAGCAAACAAACCGAATGGCACCTTTAATCAGAACGCGACTTCTGATTCATGATTCGTTTTCTATGGTGAGCGTTTCGAGATCTTCTTCAAACTCTTAGAAATACACAAACACACCTGGAGAAAATAAGTGAGTGAGGGATCTGCTCACCTGTCTGCGCGGAGCAGCTGCTGAGAAGATCATTAATTATCTCTGCATGGATTAGTCTCATCCGCCTGCGCTCGGCAGCGAGGCTGTACTCCATCTGCTCGCCTTGCGTTCGTGGAATTACCTGCTTCAGCTGTACCTGTGCAAACCCAAAAAATGGACCTAATTCAGGATTAATCAAACCAAATACATTATAAGGATCTCCTTATAGATCTTAAAAAGTAGATCAAAAGTGGATAAAATAATTCAACTAAGAATTCTTTTATTGATCTGATTTGGACTGCATTTTTTTATTTACCTTTCCTGTTTCGGTACGACGGGCCACAAAAGTGGCAAAAGCATGGCAGATCTTCCATTGTCTGTCGCTAAAGAGATCTTCACAGCTCACCAAAATCCCAACCTGAAAACGATTTTATACAATAAAGTCATTTGTGTTCACTCATTTGCATTACGTTAAATACTGCATGTACTAACACACCTCCATGCTGGATGTGAAGGCTCTGTTGACTTTGGCCTTAATATTGACGACCTGTCCAATCCTGAAGAAACAGAACATTTTGTTTTAAAATTAGGCAAAGATCTGCATTTCAGCAGCCTTTTTATAATTACAGTAATTGTCCAGCTAACAGGAAACATTTTCAGAACGTTATCAAAAGTTGAAGTTATCAAAAGACGTTATCAAAAAATGTTCTTGCAGTAATGTTAGTAGATCTTTTTAACGTTATATATCATACATCAAAAACACTATTCTTAAATTGTTAGTGGAACATTTTAAAACTGTTACAGAATAAAAATAAGTTTGAATAACATTCTCATAGCGAAGCAGTAACCTAAATACAACGTCCAAAAGGTTCCTAGAACATTAAAAAATAACATTTTTACTTAATGGTAACGTAATGGTTTTGGTACTTGGAAACATTAAGGAAACGTTCTTGCAACCTAAAATTGTTAGCTGGAAGCTTCCACTGTGTGAAATGATTCTACCCTACCCTATGGTAGTTTCAAAGTGAATGTCATCCACTGAGGCCGTGATACAAGAGCAACCAGCATGCCGCTCAGCTGCAAACACAAGAGCAAATATTAAAGATTTACAAATGTTGACATCCATAACAAGTGTTTAAACAGGTTCATTTAGCATCTGTCTAAAGCATACACACAACAAGTAGCCTTCTATTATATCATTCTGAAGGGAGGAAAAAACTGCTCTGTGCTACAGAATGGCATGAGAAACCAGCAGCCCGGCCCAGATCAATCTGAGCAACATTAAGGGAAACAGTCGAGCTGTTACACCAACCACCATCTGTGCTTTTCATAGTACTACAAAGGTTTAGCCACATTCTCAGCAGTAATGCTTTTGCCTTTTATTGGTATATTATGTTCCAAAAATCATTCCAATTGTTTTGGATACTGATCCCTTGTCAACTAGTTTAACCACAAGCTTCCCTTTGTTAACCAGTTTCATCAGAAAGACCATGCTGGTTGAACAACATGGCTATACTGGTCCACCAGCAACAAACCAACCTGGACAAACTCATGCTGTTTTTTTTGTTTAAAGAGATTCAACTTTTTAGAAGACTGATACTCTGTTTATTCACTGCACGGATGGAAATCACAGTGCAAACTGTACAGACTTCTCCATCTGTGGTGTCTCATGATTCGTACTACAAGCATATGGTGTGCGGGTGTATGAATCTTGGAGGTGATGGAGAAGATACAGAGTCAAATGAAACCATCTAAAGGGAGTATTCTGACTATTTGATTATTAACTCATTATTTAGGCAGGATTGGTTTTAAGCCAGGTCATTGGCATGGTTAGTTTGGGCAACTTACAGTATCTGAAACTGAAATCAACACAAAATCATGGTTTTATAAGCAGAGTGACAGCAGCTCAGTGTGGTTGTGGATACCCCTGACGGACCAGAGAGGCAGGCTGTGGAATCCATCCACTTGAGAAGCTGCCCAGCGCTGAGTTCTCCACAGTGATTGGCATGGCAAGGAAGGACTATCTGACTCATCTTCACCTCAGTTGGGTTCCTGTACACTTCCCCATTCTCAAAAATGAACACAGGTTCTTCCAGCAGCACGGGGTCCCTGGTTGTATTCGTCATGATGGGGCTCTAGACCAATATATGAAGATGTGCACATCCTATCATTAGTTTACGTGTACAGAGTGATGATCAGCAATGATAAGACTGTTTTTGTATACTTTGCAGGACTGTGTGCTTCTAATCACTTGAATAATGGTTTGTTATTGGGTCAGCAATATTGGGTCAGTTCTAATAGGAATTTAAAGATTAGTCGTACCAGTTGAGTTGGACAGTAAGGCTGCTTAACAGTGCAACACTTGCGACAGATGTATAATCTGAGAATTATAATTCTTTGCTGGCAGATTTTATGAATACAGGTTTTGTTATGTTCCTGTAAACAGGCATGGTAGAGCATTGCGTTAGCAACGCAAAGGTTGTGGGATCGATTCCCAGGGGAGCACGTGTGCTGATTAAAACTGTATACCTTGAACTTATACCTTGAAAAATGCATAAATCTTGTAGCCTATAAATTAAAATCAACAACGATGATGATAATAATAATCATGCAAATTTCGGTCTTGGTCTTTCTACTTAACACGAGTCGATTTCTTTGGGAAACAGGTATTAAAATGTCGCTCTAGAAATAGCTCGTGACGTCACGTATGAACAACTACAAGCTCGTCACTATAGCTGCGCAACAATATGACGTAATAGAGCTGCGATTTATTCAATGCTTATAATGTTTCTGTTTAACTAAGACAAGCCAGTTCACAAACGGTTCAGGGGCATCTAAGTATATAACGATAATGTTTTTACAATTACACAATAGCTTTCAGATAGCATTTTTAATTAAAGGCATAAAACAGTGAGGATTTTAATCACATGCAATAGTAAGAGCAGCTCTCACACTTGTGTTAAATAAAGAGCCATGACCTCCAGAAAAATACTAGCAACCTGTTGTTGACCGAACCACACTATTAAGGGTTCATCATTGACTACCCGGCTAACAATTTAGGTTGTAAGAACATTTCCCTAACGTTTCCATTAAGCAACAAAAACGTTCATGTTCAATGTTATTTAATGTTAATAAGACGTCCCGTTTATATTGCTTGGTTATAATAAAGTTACTCAAACATTTTTTGTTTTAATTTTATAACGTTTGAAACATTTCACCAACTATAATAATAACGTTGTAACATAGGGTATATAATGTAAAAAAAACCGTTTTACTAACGTTGCTGCAAGAACGTTTTGAGGTAACTTCTAGAAAACGTTAGCCGACTTTGAGAAGTTAGCTGGGGTTTTTAGTCAATTATTACAGGCGTTATGGCAGACAACGTTAATAAAACGTATAAAAAACTCCACAGCAGGTTATTTCGCGTCAGCTGCGTAAACTCACCTGTTTATATAAGTGAACCCGCTCTCATATGCACGAAGAAACAAACGGGGTTTGTGTGATGCCTGAATCCTTACAAGTTATATATGAAAATGAATGCGGCGCTCCTGTTTATTCCCAGTCATTTCGTATTCCCAGTCAAGCGCTTCCCTGCGCCCGTATGAAGTTACAGTGACGCCCACAAACTTTTTAAGGGAGACGGATTACTGAAGATCAACTTTGACCTTGTGGATTAGTGGGAAACAATAGCAGCATTTCTCTTTCATTTAGAGATTTGGTTGGGCTTTAAACAATTTGTGTGGATGCAGGTGCGCTCTGCAGAAAAGCAATAAGTTGCTCATATTACGATAGATGAATATCACAGTGAAATATACAGATATCTGTATTACACATACATTTGCAATCTGGGACTACCTACATCTCGATTATTGTAGATGTATGTTTTTAAAACAGGTTTTACGTGGACAAGTTAATCGAGCTGATGTGATAGAAACAGCCTAAATCTGAAATACTTTTCTCAAGTGTAAACCCGTTTACAGTACGTACAGATGTTAGCCAATGAGTCAAACATATGAAGGTAAATATATGTCTTAATTCCCTCGTCTACATCACATTTGTTTCTTCATCTGAGCTGTGAAAGCCCATGAAAAATCAGGAGAACGACTAAATAAAGCGCCCGTTAACGTGAACAACCCCCGAATCACGGGAAACGGGAGGCGGGGGCTATCTGGTCACCGCGAAGACGTCACCGAGCAACGGCGCTCTACGATTGGCCGCGATCCCCGTCAATCAACCGCACGGTGGTCAAGGTTGGTTGAGAAGGCGTCGGTGTGTTTAGTTTGTGCGGTCGGACCCGGATCGGTGACAGATGAATTGTCGAAAATAGAGGAAAAGCGAACACGGGCGACTCTCCCGTGCACTAAAAACATGTTTCCTAAAGGCAAAAGCTCCGTCGTGCCGTCGGATGGCCAAGCTCGTGAAAAGTAAGCGCTTTTAATGTCGCCCGTCGTGCGGGTGTTATTGTGTTGGTTGTAGCCTATTGTTAGGGCGCTATAGGCAGGGCTGCATATGGAGCGTATGCAGCTACTATAGAGGCTCGTCTTCGGAGCATTGAATTAAAAGTGCCCCACCGTGCGCCATTCTGGGGTCCCCCTTTGGCACAGAGCTGACGCCTCTAGTCATCGTGAATAAAACATAATGCATAAAACGTTTTTAATAAAATCCCATTTTTCTAAGAGCGATTCAACGTGAACATGTTGGAAATGGTTTGTGTATGCGGGACGGGCGCTACGTTGCGTCCTTCATTTGTAGCCCCAGACGCTTGTTTTGGAGGGGAGCGGGTCCGTCTTTTGTTTAGTTTATGCCTTGACGTGTTATTGAGGTGTAGCTTTCCTAAATGTCGGGGGGGTTTATGCATTAAAAAATATATAAATTGCATTCATCTTACGTTACGTTGATGTTCAATGCGGTTTGGGGTTTTTTTTTGCTTCTTTTTTTTGTTGCCTGTGTAAGACGTTGTGGTGGAGTATCACTTTCATTTTTCCACTGGGCAATATTATAAGGAGAAGCGTGAAAAATATTATTGATTTTGTCCTCACCAATCTGTCTGTTGTGGCCCCCAATAATTTAATATCACTGTCTGCCTGTGTTCCCTTGCAGGTTGGCATTGTATGTTTATGAGTATTTGTTACACATTGGCGCTCAGAAGTCTGCGCAGACCTTTCTGTCAGAGGTAAGAGCCAAAATCTTGGCATTTGAGTCCTTCATCTTCCCTAACTTGCATACAGAAACCACCGAATGGTGTTTCATTCAGTCCCGTAGACTCTCAGGCTGAACTTCTGCGTGATGTACTCATTTTCCGATATATTCCAGATCCGATGGGAAAAGAACATCACATTAGGAGACCCTCCTGGGTTCCTGCACTCTTGGTGGTGGTGAGTATTTTAAGTGTGTTGTCTCTTTAAAAGCATGGATGCACGCAGGCTTCTTTGACCACTTCCTTCTTTTCCCTAGTGTGTTTTGGGACCTTTACTGTGCCGCTCCTGAGAGGAGAGACACGTGTGAACATTCGAGCGAGGCTAAGGCCTTCCATGACTATGTGAGTTTCCAGAACGTATGCAAATTTAGACACAAATGCATTTATTTTGCAAACTCTGACAGTCTCTGTTTGTGTTGTATAGTAAGAAGAGATGTACAGCACTGTGTGTGTGTTAAGGATGTAGTCATTATCCTTCATTTAGCAATGATGTCAGCAGGGTTTTTAATGGAATCAACACCATTTCTTGATGAAGCCGGTATGGACCTCAAACCGCACGTGACTGTATTATCTAGAAGTCCATGCTTTCACTGTAGTGTTTTTCTTTTTTAGATATAAAATATCGCCAATAAAACCATCCAGGATGTTTGTGAATGCATATACACAGCTTGTGTATTAAAACGTATATTGGCTGATTGAAAATCAAGTCGTCTGTGAGTTTAAAACGCGTTTACTTGACTGTAGCCAGAAAAGCTCTTACTATTGATAGATATTTAAAAAACGCTTCGCGTCACACTTTAGAAAAAAAATTGATTTGTTGACAGATGCCCTCTAAAATGGCACAAAGTTACAATCAAATGTAATAAAAGCACGGATGCAGATCAGCTTCTGGATAACACGAGTGAGATTGTGGTAGGTGGGGGATGGTCCAGTCACAGTCAGTATGTGAAACTTGTATTGTGGCATCTCTGATTGGCCGATCTGTGTGTGTTCCAAACAGCTTATGGAGGATA
Organism: Chromobotia macracanthus; assembly: GCA_036877525.1. Taxonomy (NCBI): domain Eukaryota; kingdom Metazoa; phylum Chordata; class Actinopteri; order Cypriniformes; family Botiidae; genus Chromobotia; species Chromobotia macracanthus. The sequence continues at coordinate 12,033,792 of JAZGTH010000002.1, read as the reverse complement.
ACGTTTTTAGACATTGCTTTAACGTTATTGCTTGGTTATAAAAAAAACGTATGCTAAATTTTAATCATGTAATGATTTCCAAATGTTCCACCAACATTTGAAGAATGTTTTTGATTTATGATATATCACATTAATGAAACATTACTGCGAGAATGTTTAAGGGAACGTTAGTCAACATTTTAAGAACATTCCCTGTTAGCTTGGGCTTATACATGCCAATAATGTATGACTGCTGTTGTCTAGCCACAAGCTTTGGTGAGGGGCCACGGGTCGGAGGTCATATTCTGCAAGTCTAAAATCAAACCCTCACTCCTCTGTCTAGACACCCTAATCTGAAGGGATGCGGCCCTCCGCAGACATGCGAAACATTATCCTTCATTCAAAAACTAGCCGTTTAACTCCTGCATCGCGTGTTTGGCATAGTTGGATCTGAAGGACTGCAGTGGTGTTATAAGCGTTATATTTTGAATCATGGTGGGAGCAGCTCGATCTCCTGCCTTTGTGCCCAGCTGTGGTCGGGGCCGAGGCGTCAGGTCTGCGCGCTCTATTCTCCAGGGGGTGGGGGAGGAGGCTGCTCCCTCTTTAAACAGTGGCCATGTTGTCTTCATGCTGTGTCAGGGGAAACACACCCCCCACCCTCCCCCAGGCTGCGGTGGAGATGGAGAGTGATTGATGGCTGTCAGGGAGCCTGTCGGTAGGCAGATTGAAAGGGAGGAGGAAGAAGCTCTCTTAAAGGAACAGTTCACTCACAATACATTTTATTTCCATCATTTGCTCACCATCATTCCAAACCTGTATGACTTTTAATCTGTGGAACACAAAAGAAGACTTTGAGAAATGTCTCGGTGGCTTTGTGTCCATATAATGGAAACCAATGGGTGCCACTGTTGTTTGGTTACCAACGTACCTCAGAAAATCTTCTTTTTGTGGTCCTCAGAAGCAAAAAAGTCATACAGGTTTGGAATGACATGAGGGTAATGATGGAAAAATGTTCATTTTTGGGCTGACTATCCCTTTAAATAAGGACTTGGTGGATTGAGCTGCAGGAAGTAGAATCATTTTCTAAAATTTGATGTTTTTCATTGTTGTAGAGTGTTTTGGTGTTACAGTGTTGTTAGGATCGTGGTGGTGGCTGTAGCTATTGAGTGTTTGTAAACAGATGTTGGTATTTGCTATCGGGGCTACTGAAAAGCATAGCTGTTGCATTATTGCAAGTCCATTCAATCAGTCTTGAATGGACTCTTCCCATTGCTTGGTTCTGATCATTGTTGCTCTACGACGGTCAGCTGCTCTTTATTCTTACTCCCTGCTTGTGGTATTTCACAGCTCTCTCTGAAAAGTCTCGCTGGGGAAACTCAGGCTGAAGTGTGACAAGCAGCAAACCACACTGTGCCTTTTCCTCCGGCATCATATGCGCGATCAAATCCCTGTTGTGCCTGGAAGTCTAGTTCTGTCTTTTCAGTTTTGTAGACCTTAAAATTGGATTATACACCAGTTAGTTGTGGCTGTGCCGTTGGCTTTATTGTTTGCTGTTATTAGAGCGCAGATTTATGAGCGCTTGAATGCATTAAGCCACATTTTCTACCCAAGATTTATTCTGTGTTGGATAAAAAAAACAAACAAACCTTGATAGCTGTGTGATATTTGGTGCATAGGACGCAGTGGTCTGATGGGTTTTCATCTGTTTTTTTATTTGTCTGCAGAGTGCCGCAGCCGCCCCCAGTCCTGTTCTTGGGAACATGCCACCAGGAGATGGCATGCCAGGTGGACCCATGCCCCCTGGATTCTTCCAGGTTAGATCATGTCCCTAACCTCAGCTGAGATGTTTTTAAGGCCGTGCACCACCAGTCAGACATTTGGACATGACTTGCTTGTTTTTATTACTATTTTGTGTTTTTTTTTTTTTGAAATGAAAGAACATGGAATGGAATTAGGGCTGCACAATATATCGAAATATAACTGAAACATTGCAGTTTTGCATATTACTTGGTTTGCAATAACTGAATAATTTGAATACTTCCAAACATTGTGCGGTTATTTCTAGGCAGAGGCAGAAAAACCGTTGTCAGAAATAGCGATGCTTTTTTTTCCAGAAAGAATTTGAAACATGTTTTTTGGTTATAAAAGTTTCAGTTATCAAATATATTTTAATACAGTTTAAATTAATTTTACAAATTTAAAGCATTATCGTATCGCGTTGCATGTCACATTATTTAGCAAGTGACTGCATATTGCATTTCCTTAATACCGTGCAGGTCTAAAAATTATGCAATGACCAAAAACTGTTATGGTTTCTTCAGAGTAGCCATTTCATTTCCTGCACTATTCAGTCCAACTACAAAAAAAGAATTGTATATGTAGGCTCAGCTTACAAATTAATGTGTCTACAAATTATTATTTCAAGTTTTAAGCATGCAAAAGGTTTTAAAGATTGTAAGAAGCATAAATTCAGTCAAGTGTGTCCAAGTCTTAGACTGGTAGTGTGTTTATTTTGATATCCTGGAGTTAAAATGATGGCAAAGCTTTAACTCCAGTTACTGTTGTATGTGTTAAGGACAGTGTCAAATGATGCTCCTGTTGGATTTTTCACTAAGTGTTAACTTGTGCTCTCTCTGATCCCTCTCATTCACTCATTGATTTGTTTGTTTGATGTTCTTAACCATAATGCTTTGCTCTTTCAGTATGGGTTTAGCTGTTCAGCCACCAGTCACTTATGATTCTCAGTGTATTGTGCTGTTGTTCTCTCTCCAGCTCTTTAAATAGCCTAATGATGCTCTCTCTCTCTCTCTCTCTCTCTCTCTCTCTCTCTCTCTCATTTTCTCTCTCTCACTGTCTCTGATTTTCTCTCCCCCCTCGGTTTCTCTTTCCTTTCACTTTCATCTCACTTGCTGCCTCTATCGTTTGGTCTGTTGCTCTCTCTCTCTTTCTCTCGCTTACTCTTGCTCTCCTCTCTCGTGTGGTCTCTTCACTTTCTTAGGGCCCTCCCGGCTCCCAGGCCTCCCCTCACGCTCCTCCTCCCCCTAACAGCATGATGGGACCCCACGGCCAGGTAGCGGCTCCTGTCTGTTCAAGGACTGTTGCATTAATTGATTCCCCCTCGTGTTGTTTCTCTCTCTCTCTGTCTTCCTGTTAGCCTGCTCTGCAGAGCTGTGGTTTGCCCATGTTCTCTCAGGGCAGTGACCCCACTGAATCTTTTTGTTCTTTAGTTTAGACAAAATGTCTAACGGGAATTTCTGACTGATTGGTTTGTCTTGCAGCCTTTCATGTCACCTCGCTTTGGTGGGGGACCAAGACCTCCAATCAGAATGGGCAACCAGGTGAGATCATGATGTCAATCCAAACCTGTAGGACTTTGCTTCTGTGGAACACAAAAGAAGATATTTTGAAGTGCGTTGGTAACTAAACAACAGTGGCACCCATTGACTTCCATTATATAAACACAAAACCACTGAGACATTTCTCAGAATGTCTTCTGTTGTGTTCCACTGAAGAAAAAGTCATACCCAAAGCTGTAAGAATTTCTTGTATCCATGAAATGCCAAATAATGAAAGTAAATGAAGACTAGGGCTGGCAAGCTCCAAAATGGCAGTAAATCATCATAGATGTATCATTATATATAAAGTCAAATGGACCACTGTAAAGTCTCAAATGTGTGTAAACAGATTGAAAAATGTAAGTAAATCACTGAATCGTAATTTTTGGGTGCATTGTCCCCTTAAATTGTTTGTTAAATTAAGGATCTTAAATGTCTCCCTAAACATCTTGATTCTTCTCCAGCCCCCAGGTGGTGTTCCAGCTGCCCAGCCGATGCTCCCGAACATGGATCCTAGACTACAGGGTAAGCTTTGATCTTTCATGGCGTCTAAATGGCCTATTTAAAAACAACATAAACTGCAATTAATCTGACTTGTTTTACATTTAAAGGGCCGATGCAGAGGATGAATGTTCCTAGAGGAATGGGTCCCATGGGACCCCAGGTAAAATCTTAGCCGACCTTTATGAGGTTTAATCTATAAACATGGTTAATACTGTCGTAGGCTGTTTTATTCTACAGTTTTAACAGAGGTTTAGAGGTTAATGTTTCTTATCAAAATTTCTTTTCAGAGTTTTGGTGGAGGGATGAGACCACCACACAACTCTATGGGTCCTGGTATGGGCCCTGGAGTGAACATGTAAGATGCTGCCTATTTAGATTTTTTTAAATGTGGTATATGACATGAAAACAAAAAACCCTAAAACACATTCTTCTGTCTTGCAGGGGTCCTGGAAACGGTAGACCACCATGGCCAAATCCAAATGCCAACAATGTTAGTTGAGCTTGTAATAATTTAGTTGAACACGGTTTCTTGTTAAAAACAGGATAAGTTGAAAGTCTGTCTGTTCTGTTTTGTTTTAGATGCCATACTCCTCACCATCTCCTGGAGCATATGGGGTAAGCCAGTCGCCGACATAAACAACTAATTAGTGAACATTAAACTACTTTCCTCGACTCTTAAAACATAGTACCATCCATATTTTTGGCTATAAATTGGTGCCAAAAAACTGCAAGCCCTTCCTTGGAGATATATGTTGACATGTTATAAATAAACTTTCTGTTGCTATGCACACAAGTTTCACAAAGAGATGACGCTCCTAATTTGCAATAGCTAGACTCATGGTGAAGTGTGTGTGTGTGTGTGTGTGAGAGAGTTGTGTAGCGTGTGTGCTTGACTTGATGCATTTGTTTTCTCCAGGGTCCACAAGGAGGGGGCCCTCCAGGAACACCTGGCATTGTCCCGAGTCCAGCAGGTCTGTTTGCCACACAGTTAGTTCAGTAGACACGCTATAATACATCTAGCAGTTTCATAACATTCTTTCAGGACTTTTATTGGAATTTTGGTTTATCTTAATGTAATGCGATTTAAAGTCTTATAATGTTAAGCAGAATACAAATGACATCAGCATATATTTTGACATCTTCACCCAATTAACGCAACCTGCCTCACTCTCAGACTCCAACAACTCCAGTGAAAACCTTTACACCATGATAAACTCAGGAGGTGGAGGTCGCAATAGCGTAAGACTCATTTTGCACTAATTGCTCCCTGAGGTGCTCTTAACTATGTTCAAGATACTTTGTCATCAGATTGTTACTGTCCTAACGTCTCATTCTCCCTGGTTTTGTCCAGTTTCCCATAGGTCCAGGCTCTGAGGGCCCCCTAGGGGCCATGGCTGGAATGGACCCAATGCATATAAATGGAGGTAATGCTAATGTATACAAAGCCTTGTATTTGAAGTACAACCATAATGTGATGTTTGATGATTTTGATTTAGCTCCATGTGATTATTTTCTTATTTGTGTGTAGGTTCAGGAGATTTGGATGGACTTCCAAAGGTAATTATAATGTTTACTTTAGCGTTTTGAGACATTGAAGCTGTTTAATTGACTCTTTATCTCACTCTCATTACATTGATTTGTGTTATATGAGAACGTAATAACTAAGTATATCTGATGTCTACAGAATTCTCCTAACAACATGAGTGGCATGAGCAATCCACCCGGGACCCCAAGAGATGAAGATGTAGGAGGCAGCTACCTTCACTCCTTCCAAAATGAAAATGTAAGCATTATTTAGTTTCCTATGTGTTTATATTTCTTAGCTCTGTTCAGAAAATCCTGTAAGTAGCTTAACACCGTCCTAACCAGGCACAAGATATTTTTTTCCTTGACAACTGAGTGAATTTCTCAGCCAATCAGAACGTATTTGATGTTTAATAGAGCTTGTGGAACAGGATTTTGGACCAGTGAGCTTTAACTGTGGGCGGGGCTACACTGCATAACATGTATGAAATAGAAACAAAGTAGAAAAAAACTAACATGGAAGAAATTTGATTATTATTGTTATTTATTTGTCTCGTCACATTATGTCTAGTTAGGACACAGTGTAAAGCTGTGCAGTGCACTTGTGATCTGGTTATTTTTCTGTGGAGTGTTTAGCTTCAGCAAGTTGAGACGTGTTTGTTTCTGTCTATTTTTACAGCAGTACTCTCCTTCCATGACAATGAGCGTCTGATGCCAGTCTGTTTGCTCACTCCTGGAAACTCACAGCTGGCCATCAACATAGACAGAGTACATGTACAGGAAATGGAATTGGGTGGGACTGCCCTGGATCCTCACAAGTGGTCTCATGCAATATCAACATGATTTTTGTTGTTACGTTTTTTTTTTAATGGCTAGCAAACCTTTTCTCTTCTCTTTAAGATCAGAAGATCTAAATGTGACTCAGTGCTCCTGGAATTGTTTAGTTTTTCCCCCTTGAGGTCATCTCTCATTAAGAAGCAAAGTATGATTACTGCTGACATAATCGCTGGATGTTTGTAAATGTTTTTTTTGTCAAAGAGGAAACATCGCAGTTCGCTCTCGAATCCGAACTTCAGCATGGTTTACACGTACGAAACTTCCTCCGACTTTCTGACACTGAACTGTCATACGTGGCCTTGAATTCTGTGAATATTTTATTGCCGTTTGACGATCTGTTTTTAGTTTTTCTTTGGCGAAACGCATCAGCTGGTGAGCAAATTCATTTGCCAACCGGGAAAGACTCACAGTTGTATTTTACTTGTATACTCTGTCGTTTTGTCTTCACCTGTTTTAAGCGGCTGCTTTTAAACAATAACTGCATTGACAGATCTCGTCCTGAAGATACTTTCTTTCTGCACTGATTTCATGTTCTCTCTTATTTTGTCTGAAGTTTGACTGCTGTCTCAATTTTTGGTCCAAGACTGAACGATACGTCACTTCTGTCTGATCCAGATAAATGTACTACCTATCAGATCTTCACCTCTCAAAAGTTCCTCAGGCAGGTGACTGGATTACACACCTGGATGCATCGGCCGGCCATTTTGCTTTAAATACTTCGTTATGAAATTGTAATTGGTTCAATATACCCATATTATGTTAAAATATGTTTTAAAATATGTAATTTTCTGCCATGTGCCTCTGTTGTTTTAGCTTTCATATGGTTTGGTCCTGGTTCTGAAGCCTCTTTGTAGAGGATGTGGCTTGTGGAAACCAGACTCGGGAATTTTGTATTAGGTTTCATTTGCGTGACATCAGGAACAGTGATAATACCGTTAGAATGGTAACTTATTATATTTATACAGACATTTGGTAATTGTTTTACGTTTAGTAGTTGTTTTGCACTGCTTTTGTTAGCTTGTGCATCATACTTTTAACTGTGGGCTAAATAGGCTTGTTTATATGTTGACTACTAAATTATTTAGCTCCTTGCTGAGGATTTTTGTCTTATGTTTTTAAATCAATCATTCGTACCAATGCAAAAAGGAAAGCAGTGTTTAAAAATCTTTACCCGAACTGTCAGTTTCCAGCTGATTGCTTGAGAAAGGGAATGCTCAATGTGAAACGATTTTAACTTTGGAAAATGATGTAAAACTTGATGTTCCCAGACTTTATTTAGGGTAGCATCTCTCCAGAGGGCTAAGGTCCAGCCATTTGATTTCCATGTAAATCATTCTCTTTAAATCAGTGAACCAGTTTCGATGTAAGATAAAGTTGTTCCCAAATTGTCAACGGCCTCTGTCTGTTTTCACTCTTAATGCACCATCTACATATGCAGATCAGATCTGGGTGTGTGCTGAAAATACTCCCATGTAAACATCCCACAAACTGCAGCGGGCTACAACCAGCCCCTCGTTACAAAAAGAAACATTACAGCTATGGTTTTATTCAAAGTATGATTTCTGGAAAATAACCTTGGCTAATAAGTACACCTTATCCAAGCAGGGCAAATGTATCTTGGACACTGGGTGTGGTAGGTTTCAAATCTGATTTAGTCCTGTCATAATTGCAGTTAGTCCAATAGGTTTTCCTCCCACATGCACTTTTGTTGGAAAACAAACCAGCTGAATCTTCTGAGCCTATCAAATCATGTGGAAGACAGTCTCACATGTCATGAGAATGGAGTATCTTCATATTAAAGGCTTCACTTAAACATACTTGAACTTCTCAGGTGTGTTTGGTAAGAAGTCATTGAGAGGAGATGTGAGCTGCTAGCAGACCTTTGAGGCTTGAGAGTTGGATTCAGTCTGTTTTTGGGCGGATGTCGACACTGGCTAAGAGAAAACAGGAAACTGGTTGCCAGATACAATGAGCAACATGGGTCCATCATACAACTGCAGTTTGTAGCTAAAGAACTGTAATAGTTAAATTTATTTAGGTTATTTCTCAGGAATGATAAGCCTAAAGTAAATTAAAAGTCAAAGTCCAATTTTAAAATACAGCATATTGTTTCATTTTTTGTTAATTGTGTTGTCTGCTGTTTGCTTTATGTTATTTGTGGTCTCGGTCACGTTCAATGTCATTGATTTAGAAATCAGCAGTAGATTAGGTTGTTTATGATTACTACCAGTCAATGGATAATGATAAACTGTTCAATAATGATTGTTTAAATAGCTTTATCTTTGTTTAGTTTAGTGAGATCTACTGGATGAAAATTCAACTGATTTGGATGATGCGCAAACAGGAGGTTACTATAGTTACCTGTAATACACTACCCATAAATTATTTCTGTTCAGTTTCAATGGGACTTTAAACCTGCATCACAATCCAGTCCTTCCTTTCATGCCTTGAAACAATGTTGTTTTTGTTGTTCACACCGCATGGCTTTGAAGAAGTCATTTTAAATATTTATTGGTTGGTCAACAAGCATGTTTAACAGAGTAGTTCAGAATATTTCACACACCATGATTAACTGTTTATATAATAACAGTTTATTGTAAAACCGGTGCCGCTTAAACTGATATTTCAGTTATTAGTTCTAAGCAAGTTTATGAAGATTTTTCCCTGTAAGCATCATTTACAGTCACAAGTTGGACTGTACAAAATGAGAAAAGCACAGATACTCAGAATACTCAGCCATGCAAATGTATGATTAATGAATTAAATGCTGGTATTGTAATCATACATTTGCAATAATATAGGAAAAACAGTTTACAATGAAATGTTTACAATACATTTTAATAAAATACATTTTTGGTATACAAACAGCTTATATATTCCCCCAAAACATATCACTGACATGAGATATTAACCAGTAATACTGTTTTGTGCTCTGCTTTCATTTTTCATTTCTCTGTGTTTGAAACATCGAATTACAAGAGACCAGTTGATTTATTCTGTATCCTTCACAAACAAACCCAGCGACACAGAGGGAATGAACACACACTAGAATTTCAGGAATACAGTACAAATCTATAACTGTGGATGTCTGAGATGACAGACATCCACATGTGGTTTAAAACAACAGTGCCAGAGAATTTGTAGTCTTCGTATTCATCTTGGTTTATATGATTTAGAGAACAATTATATGATTTTCAACAAAACATTTGACTTAATAATCAAAGAAAGTGTTGTAGTAGTAATTATTATGTATATGTCTTACATCTAATACCTAAAAACAAAACAATCAAAAATATTTTAATATAGCAATATATAAATATAGCAAATTGAATTTGAATTCAGAAATTGAAAATATGTTTATCACAAAACGTGTGCATTCAAGTCCAATATTTGAACAGATTTTTATAGACCAAAACAAAAGAAAACAACCTCATTGTTTCCATATACTCTCTTTTTTTGCTCATTTCATTTTCTCCAGAACTTTCTGGACATCTTCACGATTGTCCCCCCAAGGCCCAATGCCACACTGTAAATAAAGCGTGTAAGTTACACGACGTATCGTGGACTTGTTTCCCGTTGACTATATTTAGAATACACATGATGCCTGCACCAAAAAATCCAACAAAAGCAAAATCGCAGACCTAAGCAACTCTAAAACCCTTCGGCCTGGTGTGCGTGCCATGCTGTTTAACTCATTCCAAACCTTTCACCCCTATAAAACACGTACAATCTGCAAGAGGAAGAGCGCGTTTAGGTCTGGTCTGGTTTAGAAAATTCCAGAGGCTTCACTAGCATCTCTACTGCTCTCTCGAGAGCTGTTTGGAGGATTTGGATGTATGCATATCCTGCACTGCATGTAGTTTGAAGTTTCTCTCTGTTGCTAAACTTTGACCTGATACACAACCTTCCCAACCTGAAGGACACAGCTGCCCGGGAATAGCCCCATATTTGCTGGCAGTGATGCTGGCCCAGGATGCAGCAAGTCTCTCCTCCTGGTTGTTATGCACACTAAGTCAAATTTGTTTTAAAGGTCCAGCCATCTACAGACAACAGCAGGATTCTGCCTGAATCACAAGCCCTGCTCAGTGTGCATAACATTTAGCTCTTGGTTATCTGCATGTAAGATAGTTAGACTATATAACAGCTCGGTGCATTTTAAAGAGATTTATTTATATAATTAGCTCACTACAGCTTTAAGAAACCGCTGAATCTGGAGCGGCGTGCTCCGCACACGCATGCGGGGTATGGAGCGCCGGCTCACGGGGAATATGTTCAATGAACGCCCGGGAAAGTCTTCGTGTTTCGGTTTGGGATTTTGGGTCATCGTAAAGTTGTCGCCGAGTCCGAAACGGGATTTTCTTCGCCAGGCTCGGACATTTGCTTGACAAAATTTGTTTGTTCGTGCCGCCGCAAACGCTTTTCCTCCGTAATAACAATATTGGCACGCCAAACCGATGGGCGTGGGTTACCAGGGCAATGTCTTGGCTCATTATTATTAATAAGATTATGCGGGCTTTGTTTGGTAAGCTTTCTGGAATCGGGTAATATATTGAATTATTATTATTATAATTATTAAGATTATGCAGGCGTTATTTGGTAAGCTTTCTGGAATCGGGTTATATATTGGATCATTATTATTATTATTAAGATTATGCAGGCGTTATTTGGTAAGCTTTCTGGAATCGGGTAATATATTGGATTATTATTATTATTATTAAGATTATGCAGGCGTTATTTGGTAAGCTTTCTGGAATCGGGTAATATATTGGATCATTATTATTATTATTAAGATTATGCAGGCGTTATTTGGTAAGCTTTCTGGAATCGGGTAATATATTGGATTATTATTATTATTATTAAGATTATGCAGGCGTTATTTGGTAAGCTTTCTGGAATCGGGTAATATATTGGATCATTATTATTATTATTATTATTAAGATTATGCAGGCTTTATTTGGTAAGCTTTCCGGAATCGGGTAATATATTGGCTCATTATTATTAATAAGATTATGCAGGCGTTATTTGGTAAGCTTTCCGGAATCCAATAATCAGTAACGTAATATTCATGAGCCTTGCCCCACAACACGATTCGTTCATTCGCTAGCTGACTAGCCGCCAATTATTTTAGTCTACCTTTCAGCAAATCAACTGCGTATATTGGACGAACGTCCTCCAGCGTAATGAATATTCATGAGTCAATCTTTCGCCATAGTAGGCTTCGTAACTAAATATCCACGGCTTTTTATCGGACGACAATGAACAGGATTTTCCATTCAGTTTAATAATAATCGCCGAAACAACCCTGTACTTATCAGTAAAGTATCAGGTGAGTGAAAAGGACATCATTTGCCGCTTTGTAAACGGACAAAAAGCTTAACGTTTTGTTTACCTACATCTAAATGACCTACGGCGTCTATAATCAATGAAGTGATTGCTGAAAACGTATCTTAACGTAAAGATGGCGTAAGTCTGTGCAAAAAACACCTGCTCGTAAGTTTCACCTCTTAAAAGAGGATATTCAGATACACAACCTTGCGGAATGACAGTGATTTTAACGTGACAGCCGTGCATACAGCCACATACAGTATGTCAATAAACACTTTAATGTGAATGAACGTACATCAACAATCACAATACACGAAACTTCACCATCAAAAGCAACTCATCGACGTTTTACGGTATGGATAATTATCTATAAACGTCCATAAGATGTCACTGTTCACATGTTTGACGAGCATGTTTCTTCCGCTCGACTTCCCGCTCCGCGGCCCCGTTAGATTCACACATCGCATCTCTCTGTTATCCTTAAAAGTGCGTTTTTCTGTTGCTTTTGTCTTAAGGAAACCTTTATTAGCGATCTGTTTGCTTTTGATGATGCTGTTTTGTCTAACAAACGATGATCGTATGCATGTCTCTGTATGATGAAGCACGTTTGTATCGTTAACTGAGAGGGTTATACAGTGTTGGTTGTGAAAATGCAAATTATTATTAATTATTATTATGATATTCCTACCTTGAATTCCTCGGATCGTGTCTGTATTCCCATCGCATGTATCCCGTTTGCTCCCTGTCGGTCCCGCCCCTTTCAATACGCAACACTCATTGGCATTTCGTGCAGTCAATCAAAACAGAAACGCATGTTTTGGTTTTCACTATTGATGCTATAGAAACTCATAAAATTGCAGCTGAAACGGGAGAGAGGATGCGGTCGGTAAAATCACATTTAACAGCCCGCTGGACGCAGAAGTCGAGAGTCATCATCGGTCATTCAAAACATCCTCTCCTTCTTGCTTTGGAGGGATTAAACAGGTTCGTTTTCAAATGCATTACGGCATGCAAACGCTTTTAATAAATAAAGACAACTTTCCTGACTGTGCATTTATTAGGAGAAAGCTATTGCATTGGTTTATGCATGCGTGTTTACCTTCGATGCAGTTCGTGAGCGTGTGATCCTTCATTCCCGCAGGTAAACGCAACGAAAGATTTGGGATTTTTTTATTTAAAGAGGACAGACATGCACACTTGGAAGTCAGAGGTCCAGATGCAGAAATCATCGCTCTTTGGGATGGTCAGTCATCAGACAGATTTCACCGAAATGACCCTCTCCATGTTCAACAGTAAAGCGGACATCTGCCCGAAACGCGTCTCCGCAGACGGCGGATCCAATCCCGCCTCGATCCAGATGCGCTGCGGGTCTGAAGATCTCAAAGTGCATCACATCTCCAAGCTTCAGTGCTTCACCATGTCACCTGGAGAAGGTACGTGCCGGCGGGGTTTTAATGCACAGAGAAATACTGTAACAGGTGTAATTGTCCACTTCTACAATGCAAACATTAGGAGAAAAGTTTGAGATGTCAGTGAATATTGTTTTTAATCAGCTATCTGGATTAACGGGATGAAGAATATCAAAATATAGCAACGATGCACTTTTTGCATTAAAATGCACATGCATTCGTAACTTAACACAATAAGTGACGGTAAGAAACATTTAAGAAACGTTTGGTTTTTTTGTGTTTTTATTTATTTTGTTGTTATATATCGGTGTTGTTAAAGGGCCGTGCATGTCACCTGTATTTAAAGGATGAATGAGGAAAGTTTGTAGACAGACGCTTTTTTAACCTGACGTCGATCTATAGCGATTCATTATTTTTTAGTGGATATCGTTTGTGTGGTTTGCTTGTTTTTAATAATCAATAATCAAAATTGCGCATAAAACGCATTTATCTTGTAACACGTTTCAGTTCTTCATTGCTTGAGGCTGTTGGGTCTTGAAATATTGACGGAAATATTGTCTTCTGTACAAGAAAAGAAGAAACTTTCGGGTTGTCAAAAATGCATAAGTCATGTTTTGATTTGACAATATATGACTTAAGTGCAAACCGAAAAAGTCCCATTAATACCATTAGTTAGTATCCTCGTATGGGGAGATCTCTGTATTTAATACAGTCCCAATGTGGTATGGATTCAGTAAAAGCATCAGGACAATGCATGACTGTTGCTGCATTGATTAAATCATTGCATCTCATATGCTTTACATTGCATTTTTTCTGTGGAAAAGAAAAGGCATTCCATAGACTACACTTTTCAGTATGTGCATGCATGTCTGTGTGCATAAACAGCCCAAAAAAGTTTAGGTTTTAAGAACATTACCCTAACATTTCCATTAAGTAGCAAAAACGTTATTTTGAAAGTTGTAGGAACGTTGCATTAACACTATTAACACTATAACACATAACACTATTGCCTGGTTGAAAGAACATATACAAACATTTTTTGATTCTGTAACGGTGTTTAAACGTCCCACTAACTACTTCAGAATAATGTTTTGGTAAATATGATGATGTTAAAAAACATTCTTCTAGTGTTACTGCAAAAATGATTTGTGATAACATTGGGAGAACTTTTAAAGAATGTTAGCCAATGTTCTGAGAATGTTCTCTGTTAGCTGGGGATGTGTGCTTGTGCTTATATTGCAAGTTATGGTAGTTGTAATTGAGCATGCATCCCACTAACACATACATCTGACCAGAAACAGGGCAGTCTGGTGCTGGACTATAGGGTGGTCACCCTGTTTAGATGATGTTACAGTGGCGTGGGATTGTTGAGGCTGAGGCAGTTACCCGCTTACCCAGCTTTTCATTATACAAATCTGACTTGTATTACTAATCATACCTTGACATAAAAGAGAGTTTGAGGGTTTGATTGTGACTTTCGCTTGCCAAATGCAAACCAAATGTTTGTGAATGTATTTCAGCCTTTTTGAAACCCGGGTCCACAGCTCACTCCTATCCAAGCCAAAGCGAATCAATGCATGTCTATCAGATCCATCTGACAGAGGCGAACGCTAATGTTTTCGATGTGTCTGTTTGAGCTCAAGTTTGATTTGTTTAAAACTGGCCGCTCAATTGGTTGTTGGCGGGTCATCCTGTTTGACCTGCTGGAAAGGCTCCGAATGAGACTGCTTGTGTTGCACGCACTTGTTAACCTGCTTCAGGGCAAATATTATCATAGGTTTGCTGTTTATGTACAATATATAGCTTGTTTCACACACAAACATATTTTTGAATGTTGGTGTTTCAATAATGTTCAGCATTTTTAACACATTTTTAGCATTTTTTATATTTATATGTGTTGTGGCTGTGAAAATGCATGTGTATGCATGCGTGTGTTCTTTGATTAATTGTATGTTATTTGTATTGCACACTTGTGCTTCTCAGAATAGTATTTTTTGTGATGCGATTTTGCATTTATCCGTGATAATCTGGATTTCAGTTTTAAAAAGTCACTGATCAGCTGCTTGTTTCATAGTAACTTCTCTAAATTGCGATGTTTATATTTTTGAAGAAGCTTTGTCTTTTTCACTCATTGTTGTACAGGCCTTTTAAAAAAATATTAAAGCAGTGCAGCAATTAATTTTGTTACTTAAAACTGTAATTAATGACTAATCAATCTTTATCGAGACAGTAAATGTACCACAATATTTCTGCTCGACAATACAACTGTCGTCTGTCATTTTAGATGCTTAGAAAAAACTTGTAATATATTGTTTAATGGGAAACAAAAACAAAAAGGAGGGAAAAGGACAGAAATGTATTTTACACATTATAGTTTTAATGCCATGATTAAGAAGAAGAGAGAAAATTATGATCTTTTGTCTGTAATACACTTGAGACAGTGAGTATTACTGTAGTTTGTTCACTCTCATGTTGTTTCAAAACTCAACTTTTGTTTTCCCCACAAGTTAGATAGAAAGTTGGTGACTGACAGTCTCGGTCACCATTCACTTCCACTGTATTGAATAAAAGAGCACCATCAACTTGTTTTAAAATAGATTCTCTTCTATTACATTAAAGAAATGATGTCTGTAGGAACTAAAATGAGGGTGAGTAAATGCTGACCGAGTGTTCAGTTTTGGGTGAACTGTACCTTTAAAAAAGTCTGATTGTCTTGGCTTTTTGTCTCTTCTACATGCTAATAACTTGGAGCCAGTTACTGAAGTCAGTTACAGACTTGTGGTGCTTTGGTTCTGTGTAGCTAGATAATCCTTGCCCTCTCGTTTTTATTAAAACAAAACAAACTTCAAGGACATTTCAGATGATCATAATCAGAGGTGATGTGATAGTCTATACTTGTGTCCACAAATTTATTTTTTGAGTAAGGTAATACTCAGTATTTTCAGACATACTCCCACGTAAAAATGTTGATTCAGCTCATGAAGAAATGAGTAATTGACTTTAAAGCAGTCGTTGCATTACTGTTTCAGGTTTCCATAGTAATGCGTCTACTCCCACTCACATATACAAACTCAGCACCATTTGGTCACTCTGTAAAATGTGGCATTTGCACTCAGAAGTTGAATTCCTGTAGCTTGATGAATTTTCCTGAGCTTTCGTGGCGGAGACTCTGTACGTCTCAGAATGTGTGGCACTATAGTGCTGCTATTATACGTGATTAGAATTAGTATAAAGCCCCAACGTTATCAGATTCCATCAAAGCCTGAATATAAATTTGACGTTCACTTACTGGACATTTAGGTGAATTCCACCCTTTCATAATACAGGCACATAAAGCAAGTTTAGTGCAGGTTGCTTCTGTCCACATGATGGCTTTGTTTGAGTTGCTTTGGCTGGCTGCACTCCACTGTTGACGTCAGTGGTTGCATCACAGTTAAACTGCTGTTTCTGGACTGCACAGTTACCTGTTGGTGCAAATTGCTCTCCCTCAAGTGCATTTGTGTTTAAATTTCTAGTCTTTCTGGGCTCTCTATTTCTCTTTCTATTTTCTTTCTTTCTTTCTTTTCTCTCTCGCTCTCTCTCTCTCTATTTTTCTTTCTTTTTCTCTCTCTCTCTCTATTTTTGTTCTCTCTCTCTCTCTCTCTCTCTCTCTCTCTCTCTCTCTCTCTCTCTCTCTCTTCATACACTCACACATCAGTCAGTTTCTCCCCCTGTGGCTCACTCACTCCCCCTCATATCCTACTCGACATCTTTTGGAGAACTCCTATGACATCAGAATGAGGCATACAGTAGATAAATTGATTGTGTGGGGAAACTGTAATGTTTACAGCTTGTTCCATTGATTCACAAAGTCCTGATGATCAATGCGCTGTGGTATTTCATCCCAGGCTATGGCATCACTGTTAAAGTTTCTCGGTATCAGTCACCAAGCATTGAAGAGCCAGTTTGTTGTAATGGAAGCCAATGAATCATTTCTCACAAATGGCACTCAGGGGGATTTGCCCGAGTGTTGATTCAGCTTAATTTGGCTGGGAATTTATGAATTTATGAGGTTATTTTCTCTGAGAAAGATGCGGTTGGAGAATATAATTTTTGGAAAGTCTGAAAATATGAGCAACGAAGCATTCAGACCGAAAACATTTTAGAATCTAATAGACTTAGAGTAACATTTGATAAAATATATTCTTGTGGCTTCAGAGAATTTACAGTGTCTTATTATGGTTTGGAATCATTCCAGAAAACTTTTTCAGAAATCTGGAAAACCTCAATGTACTCAGTCAATTCTGTAGTAAAACACTGAGACATTGGTGACCTTTATTACCGGTTGAATTAAGACTACAATTTATGTTGTTCGTAGAGCATCTGTGATGTCATAGTCCATGTCCAGTTTTGTGTTATTTATGTTTGTGGGATGTGAAACACAGAGCCAAAGAAACGTCTCAAATCATCTTTCATTTCAAGGGCACGACAGTCCTGCCAATCCAACCCTCAAACCAATCATTCTGTTAAAAAATATTATCTGGTTTGAATACGTGTCGAAATATCCCTGGAATACCAGAGGAAATGTGCTCTGGACCTGGGCTTAAACGGAGGAAAAACAGAATTGGCTCCGATGTGTCATCATAAAATGTATTTTTAGCTTGGACCATGTCTTGAGAATCACTCATAAAAATGCACCCACACTCTCCAAACTTTTCCCTCTTGCTTTTTGATATGGGGTCGAATTCCTGCCTGATGTGAAATGGATCTGATTGTTTTGCCTGCTCTCTTTTTTCCCTCCGACTCCGTACTGAGATGAAGGGGCTGCTCACTCTCACCGAGTGCCAGGGGGACGTGCCACAGCAAACCGCACGTCTACACGGCCCAAATTACTCATGCATTTTTAGACGGCAGCAGCAGTGTCTCCAGACTTCTCAGCGCGTGTGACTGCGCACGCGGGTGGCTTTTTGATTTACATTTCGACAGTGGCACTTGCTGTTCTTGGCCACATGCTAGTTTGCTTCATCAAAGAAAAATTCTCTCCGTGGCAGTGCTGATCGCCATACCCTGCGTGTCCGAAGAGGACGTAAAGTTCCCTGCTTCCTGTTGCAGAGAACTAGAGATGTCTAGGTGTCCGTGACCCCTTCTCTCCCCTACGGGGGTCTGATTGAGTCGGGGGTCCGGTGGGCTGGCGGATCCAGTGTTGATTTAGTGTTAAAGTTAACGGATGGTGATCATGATCCTGCTGGCTTTTGTAACAATACAGCTGTTTGTTTTTCTGCTCTGCCCAGTTCACTTGCCTTTAATAGAAAATAATAATGGATATTTACTCCAATGCCAATGTCCCCGGAGGGTGTTTTATTAGAATAAGTATTATACTTTTATATAAAGTAATGCCAGGAAGATTGCAGCAGATTCTCGGTACAAACAAAAACTCTCTCTGGCTGCACAAACCTGCTGACTAATTTATTTAGAGGCTGAAGCTAATGTAGACAGATTCATAAAAAACAACTTTCCTGCCAGTCATTAGACTCTCCAGCGGATACGGAATGAATCTGGTTTTTACAAGTCTGGGCACATCAGCGAACCAGCGGCCATCCAATCGAGCGCTGGCTTCGTCTGAGTGCTCAAAAACAATTGAGCAAACATTGAGTGCCGTTTCATTCCTTTATTAGCTAAGAGCAGAAATCGTTCCAGAAAGACTCCGTTATATCCTTTCTGCTGTTCAGAAATCTCATTGTGCCAGGAAGCTGCCACAGGGTAGTGCCCATTCAGTCTGCAATCTGATTGGCTGGAATGACCCCTGAGGACTATGAAATACATTATAAAGTCTAATAGTCCAGTTTATATTCTTTATTACTGGTTGTTAATAAAGCGCAGGGTTCTGGAAGAATTAGTTATTCTCTGGTCCTCCAGTGATCCAGCACCAACTGAGTGTAATATTACATTACGCTCAGGGATTTCTGAAGGCTAATAACCTGACGTGGACTCTGAACGCTGGTTGTTTATTATGAAAACACTTCAGTTTTACGAACAGATCTGGATTATGTGATGGGAGCCATTCGTCTTTACAAAGTTGAAAGCTGTAAAATATATATTCGGCCCGTTTGCATGTATGGGTACTGATGGTGGAGAAAACAGGAATGCTGCTATGTTAAAAAATCCTTTGTGTATTTATTTTCTTTTACTAGCTTTTTGTCTAGTGAAGTTCTCCTACAGACGCAGTGACTCGCAGAAAAAACATTTCACCGCCATCCCGGTTGAGCGCGAGTCAAATAAACTTGACCTTTTGTAGTTCAAAGGCCAAAAAAAGGAACTGACAGACAATTCATAAATATTGTGAGGCAGACAGTTCACAGGAAGCACACAAATGCCTTTATAATTTCACTAATGCTTAATGCACGCTTTCTTACAAAGGTCAAATATTTTCGCTAATGCCAGACATCACAGAGCGGAGCTAATAAAATTGTGTTGTAAGTCATCATCTGTTTGTCACATGATCCATCCAGAACCAATCAGATTCATCGGGGCATCTGCAGTCACGAATCAGCAAGCTTTGAGTTACTTCCTGTTTCCGTCGTGAACGGCTGTTGGATTACTGTGAGGGGAGACATGCTTAGAGCAGGGTTAAAAGAACACCAAACATTATTAAACTTGTCTCAGTCAGACAGCACTTATGTCTCATCTCCACACACTGCTCTGGGATATTTACTCAGATTTAAGGCATAAATTGAAATCAGCAGTTTGGCAGGTTAACATTCAGAGACAAAGATGCCAGTAAATGATAAGAGGACCCAATTTCCCATGACACAGACTGTCTGATATGTTTCTCATAATCCCTCACTTCATTTCTATGGTATGGGAAAAAGACTGGTGCTCTGTTCCAAAAACTAGTGAGCTTTCTCCGTAGGCAGTATTTAAGGCATCGTGCTCACAACGATGGCTATTCCAGAAGGTATCTTAGAAGGCAGTATAACTTTACTATGCTGCTTAGAGAGATACTCATGATGGCCACATTCATGTTCCCAGCTAACAGTTTTGGGTTGTAAGAATGTTTCTCTAACATTTATATTAAGTAACAAAAACTGTAAAAATGGTAATGAGAGATTCACATTTTTAACATATTAACATTTATTAACATTTAACATTAAAAAATGTTCTACAAACATCACTTCAAACAACTTCTGTAATAAATTTGAGAGAACTATTAGAAATTGTTAATCAACGTACTGAGAACATTTCCTGTTAGGCGGCATGCATCCACTCCCAGAATGCACTGCGGTGAGCTCAAAAAACCTGCAAAAATGTTTTTTTTATAACTTTCAGAGAACATTAGCCAACGTTCTGGGAATGTTCCCTGTAAGCTGGGATGGTTTTGTTGAGTAGTATTGTTATGTACGCTGTACAGCTTTACAGTTTAACACATACAGACAAGTAACTAGAATTCCTAATAAACCGTTGGAGTTATGTCTGCAATAGCTCACAGAAAAGCAGAGCGTGAAGGGAGAGAAATTAATGCGTCCCGGCCCTTTAACAGGCGGAGAGGAATTTAAAGAATGAATGTTGACTTCAGCTTTTTACAATTTGCACTGAGTTTGCTGACTTATCACTTACCACAAATATTTCCTCCACTATTTCACCCTTTAAGCTCTAACCACAATCTCACAGATGAGTTTTCCAGGGTCTGGCATGTGCCAAATGTTCCATCGGAGTCACCGCTCTGTGTACTGTGTGTGTGTGGTGTGTGTGTGAACATACTCATTACGCTGTACTAAATGTGCCATGAAAGCTAAGATACTTCTCTAGTGTTTACATAACATTAATTCCACTGTCATATGTGCCGTTAATATGAGAAATAAGACATGCCATTATGACAAACATTTTTCATTCTGCCGGACTTGCACGCTTCTAGAATTCACGACCAAGACGTTTTCTCCATGCAGTCCATTTGGGTGCAGATCTAATGGACTTTTGTCATCACATTAGACGCTTAAAGATCTCTAAGGAACACTACTGTTGGCAGCCAAAAGGAACAACGTAAGTAAAAAACCATAGGTGGCTCAAATATGGCAATCAGAGAGACGAAGCAGAACCAGCGTTAGATCAGGGTCATGGGGTCGTTCATCCGTAAGCGACGGAGCGCGGAATGCTTTTTGAGGGCGTCTGTCATGCGTAATGCTCGTGTCTCAAGTGTGTGTGTTTCTCATTGAGGTAACATGTGAGGGAGGGTATACATTGTTGCATCATGTGGAAACAGAACCGAGGTGTGTGTGTGTGCGTCTGTGCCTGATTGTCTGTTACAGGCTCATGTGCGCTCTATCTCCGTGAAGAAAGTGGAAAAGAAAACAATCTCAGCCTAATCAGAACCAGGTCACTTTGCTGTCCGGGCCTCGCCTGACATTTATGGCCTTCTTTTGGCTCCAAGCTTGCGTTTTACAGCACAGAACTCCACGTCACCATATAACTGATTTGCTGGCGTTCCTAAATCTACACATAAAGCAACGCCTGACTTCACAAGGTTCCTATTTAAAGAAAAAAAGATGTCATGCAACAGGAAACAGTTCCTTTATATCACTCACAGTTTCTGACAAGAATATTCAGAGAAGAAAATCTGGCTGGAGCTGCGGTATGTGTTCTGAGTCATAACATTTCTGCTTTTCTGTTTTCTCGTTTAAATTCTCTCTCACTTTTGTGTTTCTTTTTACCGTTGACGTGATTCTTGTCCTAAAAAAGTCAAGCAGCACATGTTGACTAACGCCGATAAAACAAAAAAAAGGAATATGTGTCGTGAATGACCTAACAGCTTTGCGTTTTAAAAACTGAAATTAAATAAGGCAGTATTAAAGCCCTGACAGCCAGGTGCTGTGGAGTTGGCCAGCAAATCCATTTTTCAGGCCAGCTGGAAAATGAGTTGCAGAATTTATCTGCACCCTTTTCCCTTGACAAATTATTTTATTGTTCTCGCACAGTTGGTTTGCATTTATTCTTTTGGCTAACGATAGGCTAAGGCAGCGTGATCTGCGCGTTACATAGCGAACGCGCCCAACTGGGGCCTTTCCCATAATGACAAAGCATATTTGCTCTCCTCACTGACAGAAAGACAGATCGTCAGTTTAATGCTAGCCGATCCTCAGGAACTTGCGGCGGCGTGATTCATCAAAAGGGATTTTCTGATCTCTCGTGACTGCAAAATAAAGAAATTACATTACAATACAAAAATCTTGCCTCGGGATACCTGAAAGCGCAACTCACTTACCCAAAGGTCACATCTTTTGCCAGGCTTAATCGGATTACAGGGCCGTTCGTGATATAGCAATGTTCCAGCCCACTATAGATGGAGAGATACTAGCATTATAACTGTCTGCGTATTGCACTCTACCTGACCCAGGCACAGTAGACGAGAGTTAGGCTGCTAATCTTTTACAAATGCTGTTAGTCTCCAATACCAGGCTTTCTCAAAGATGACCGAGTCAAAACAGCCCCTGTTTCTCAATGAGTCTCCGTTGAAAATATGTCTGAATCAAACAGTGACTAACGCATAACTTCTGTCTAGAGGGATCCTTTGCAAACGAGAGCGCCCTACCGGAGAGGTCGGCTGTGTATCTGTTCCTGTTCACATTCATCTGGAGAATCTGGTTTCACTTTAGAATCTGCACACTTATTTTCAAGGATGTTACAGAGTGGAGACAGTGAACTGCTCGGAGGATCGTAACGTCATAACAAACAGCATTGTTGGGCGTTACCTTTACAGCTAATATTAGAATATTGCATAATTCATCTAATTGCGTTACGTTGTTTTATGAATAGTAACATACTAAATTAGAATTAATAAAGCGCTCTTTTTGTCTTGTTGGCATTTTCAACATTTGAGTTGCTACAGAACAGTTGCTACAGTATGCAGTAAAATATGGGCTTTAGCTTGAAACATCCAGGCCGATTTAATCACATTGGAAATGCTGCCCTACCTCCAGAGCTCCAGAGCAGAGCAGAGCAGAGCAAGTCCACAGCTGCTCTGAGGCAACACTTTGATTCACATTTTGTTTGCCTCATATATCAAGCTGATTCTGCTAAACCAGTCAGATTTCCTTCACTTACCAGCAGTATTCCCACATAAAGAAAGGGCTACCCAGCTAACAGAAAACGTTCTCAGAATGTTGACTGATGTTATCTAAAAGTTCTCTCAAAGTTATTAAAAATGTTCTTGCAATAACATTAGTGGAGCGTTTTTCTAATGTTGTATATCATATGCTATTCATATGATATACATATAATGTAGTTAGTGTAACATTTTAAAAATGTGATTGAATTAAAAAATGTTTGAATAAGGTGCTCATGAACAAGCAATAACATTAATACAATGTCAAAAAACAGTACGTTTCAAAGCTTTCAAAATAACATTTTAACATTTTTGTTACTTAATTTAAACATTACGGAAATTTTTTATTTACCTAAAATTATTACAGTAGTACAGTAGGCTTGTTGTCAGTAAATATTTAATAATGATAATATAAAAATAGCTTGTAATGCATTACTATACCTAATAAAAACAATCTGATTACAGAACCCATGTTAATCGTTAACAAAACATATGAGTATGCGAGTCACAGTGATTTATGTTTCAGCCAGTTAATATGTGATGTCAAGAGGAAGTACTTGAAAAGAGATCTGATGCATCTATGCAGATCTCTGTTGTTTGACATGAGTTTCAGCATTTTCAGCCAAATCATTCATTAAACCAGCAATCCTCTCTTTATAGCGTTACGACATGCTTTGACAAACATCTTATCAGAAAAGGATATACAGAGAAATTATGAAAGACATACGGCTTCATTTTGAAGGCCCTTGGTTCCCTCACGTCTTCCTTCTCTTCAATTCGAAGCAGGAGCTTTCAAAACATGTTTCTCATTCCATGTCACCAGATCGCTGCCAACCACACATCTTGAAGACGACTTGCAGTTGTATTTTCTTATGTTCTTTTTGTTTACATGGGGTTAGCCGCATATTCAGATCGCTTTGTGCCTTAATTGACTCCATATAGTTTTGACTCGACTCCAATGACAAATGGAAAGATTGTCTCTGCGAATTAGTCGATGGCAAAGAAATCGAGGGAATCCGGCGAAACACTCGATTTGCGTAATAACTTTCGGCATGAACACGGCAATCGTTTGTATGTTTTTGATGTTGTACATGTTTTTTGATCATTATCTGAGTGGCTTTTGTTTTGCTTGCTTATTTTGATAAAGCTTACTTTCAAGCAGAACACTTAATGTTAAGTGACGTTTAAAGCTCGTAACGTTAAAGGAACGTAAGAGTCAGCATCTTTAAGTAATGGATTTCGCATGTGCGTGCTTGCAAAACACAGGCTATTAAATGTGTTGAGAAGTTAATATTTCATAAGTCCTTTTTAACTAGATGTGCCACTGTGAAATATGTAAGTGCTTTCCTTCTCTTTATCCTCAAAAGTTAGTTTAAAAGTCAAATCATGCGCAGGACCTTGACTGAGCAAACAGCAGTCACTACAAAAGGAAATACATTTTATGTTTTTAGACCGAACCAAACCAGCACAAGGTGAAATGTGGTGAGCTGTAGGATGAACAACACTGACTATTGAAAAATCTCGATTGTAACATGTCATCAGGGCATATTAAGCTTGCTGATAGACAGACAGAAACATTGAATACCAATTTCCCAGCTAACAGGGAACGTTCTCAGAACATTGGCTAACTTTCTCTAAAAGTTCTCTTAAAGTTATCAAGAAAATGATTTTGCAGCAACGTTAGTACAACTTTTTTAACATTATATATCATTTAGATCAAAAAACATTATTCTTAAGTTGTTAGTGGAACGTTTTTAAAATGTTACAGAATTTGACAAATTTTTCTGAATAATGTTGATATGTTGTTAATAAAACATCTAAAAAAATTTGATGTTTTGAACATTCCAAGAACTTTCAAAATAACATTTTAACGTTGTTGTTACTTAATGGAAACGTTACAGAAATGTTCTTACAATCTAAAATTGTTAGCTGGGGGTGACCACCTCTTTGACCAGTTTAATACAAGTCTCAGGAACACTGAAGCAAAAACGAAGTGCAGTAATTAGCTAGCAAATTAGTACATGTTCACTACTGCTTGCCAAAACTCACTCAATTAACAGCACCAGCAACCTGCAATGGGCCCTTTTTTAAAACATGTTTGTATTAGCGATGATGTAAAATGGCAAGAATTCATATTTCACCTCAGATTTTGCTCATGAAAATAAAAAACACTTTTGGGTTTTTTTTCTTGCAAAGGAAACAAATATTTGCATTTCAAAGCCCCTTCGGAGTGAAATGAAAAACAAACTCTTTATGGGTTTGGAGTCTATTTTGGAAAAGTTCAGGGATGAAATGAATATGATTTATAGTTTATAAACGCACAGCTAATGCCAGGTTGTGTGAAAAAGATGATGTTAAGTCATGCCTACAGCCCTCAGATGGAAGAAAGAGCCACAGAAAAACGAGCTAACTGATTTTTAGTGCTGTTTGTAATGCATACGCCAAACTCCCCTAGAAATCGACAACTCTGGATCAGGAATCAAACAGTAAACTTGAGTCATAACTCAAGGTGCTGGTAGTGACGTTGTTTACTGCATGTAGTAAAGTAAAAACTGCAATCAACCAAACGGAGACAACACCGGGGCCTCCACATCCACTGTTCTTAACCATTCTATCAAAGTTATCAAAAACGTTCGCATAATAACAGTAGTGGAACTTTTTTAATGTTATATATCATATAACAAAAATGTTGTTTTTAGGTCATTAGTTCAACGTTTTAAAAACATTACAGAATCAAAACAATGTTTGAATAACATTCTTATAATCGGTGTCTAAAAACATTCCTAGAACATTCAAAATAACTTTTATATGCAACAGTTTGTTACATAATGGAAACATTATGGAAACATTCTTACAACCTAAAAGTGTTGCTGAATCTGACCTATTGCATGCTTACATAGTGAGAATAAGTTTGCTATTAAAGCACACTGGCGGTGGGCTGGATGTGTCTCCACAGCTGGATATGACTGGCTGTCTGTTTAAACACCCCATAATTTACCACCTTCCCCTACAAACCCTATCGCTGGAGTAAGATTGAAAGAATTTCCATTAAAATCACCCCATGATGTCCTGCTTTTTATGCATACCGCCTCCATCTCCTGCCTTTTTTAGGCTCAGTAGCCCTCATTTCTCAAACCGGCAGCCGGTGTGTTTTTCCTGACCAGGGGCTCCTGCGCTGACGGATGCCCTACCTTCTCTTCTGCTCTCTAGGGACGTCTGCATTGTAAGGGCCTCGTTTGATGTGTGATGATGTATATTGTCTGGTGATCTGTCCTCTCTCAAGTTACCCAGGGCCTGAGTAGGACAGGAGTTATAAAAGGGTTGGTTCAAAGTGTGTTTTTGGTTTGTGAGGATTATTCTCCACAAAACAAAAAGAGTCACATTGTTTTGCCCACTTCCTTCACGTGTGGTTTGAAATTCTGCGCAAGTTGAGAGTTGATATGTTCTAAGAATACTAAGTGCGTGTTTGGGCCCCATGCGCTCTCCTCAAGTCCTGGTAGATGTTTGGTGATTGACAGGCCTCTGGAAGTCCTTGTTCTTCTTGGTTCTTTTGCATGTTAAACAGTGATCACTGACTTGAACTTTATTATGATTCAATATTCAGATTCAAGTGAATGAAGGGTCAGGCGTGGATTTTTTGACAGTTATATTTATTTCTGCAGTCACCGAGGGTTCAATTACTCCATTGTGTTCTTCAAAGGCTGAAACCATTTTAGCCACGGCCATGATGTTTGACTGAGAGGGTGCTTTGATTGTGACTAAGTTAGTTTGCTGTTGCGAAGGAAACCGGAGTGCAGCCAGATCCGTCATCTGTTGTGAATTTACAGATAACATTTGTTTGGGGGATATCAGTAGGATTATGTTCCTGTTTTCGGCCTGGACTGGTCATCTCAGCGTAGTGTAATAAGAGGGCTCACGGCTTTAAGTGGGGGGTTTGAGGCAGGAAACATGAAACACGATGAATAATCAAATAAAAATAAAAGCTTCCCTCTCTGCCCCTGTTGTCAAAGCAAGTTGTTACTCTTAAAAGAGGAAAAATGTCCTTTTAGGAGAAATGTGAGGCGAAGTCATTTCTTAATCATCACGACGACTCAATACCCTTAGTGAGGGTGAGTCTGGTAGTAACATTTTATCCCAGTCCCTGCCAGGGACTTCAAAGCCAAACCAATTATACCGATTGCTTTGAACGTCTTATTCCAAAAGAAAGGTTTTATTATTTTTCCTCCCTTAAAACAACCATAACACAACATAAGAAATGAAATATGACTCTGTTGTGTTCCTCACGTAACCATCTGGTTTTCTCCCGTCTAATAACAAGGGTGCCCTCAGAGGATTCCAGGCAGCGTTAAACTGCACAGATAACAAAATAATCATTTGCAACTGTTGTTTTATTTAATTACAGCTCAATCCCGGCCACTTAAACGGTTATGGGAGTTCCAAAGCATTCCTTGTCGATCACGATTATTTTCAAATATATATCCACAAATGGTTAGTAGCTTCACAAAATAAGTAATGTAGATCATAAACCGTGTTAAACCCGTAATGAACTTCAGACAAGTGTAAAAGTGTATGGGAAAAGGTTGCAGAATCATGCTGTGCGAGGTTACTGTCATGTTTGTGGTTGAATTTGGCCGCTGTCATTTGAGTGGAACTTCCTTTCATGTGTGTTCAGTTGAATTTTCTCACACATTCAGGCCTGCTTGTAAATATATTGTCGGAAGAAGCCAATGGGAACGCTCATTAATGTGTGCCAACACAGTCGTGTAGAGAGTGTGTCTTTGACCACAGGAAGCAATAGCCCAGCTAACAGGGAACGTTCCAGGAACGCTGGCTAACATTTTCTGAATTACCAAAACATCCTTATAGTAATGTTTGCAGGGTTTTTTAACGTCATATATCATGTATCAAAAACGTTACTCTATTCGGTTGTTAGTGGAACGTTTTAAAAACATTACAGAATTAGAAAAGGTTTGAATGTTCTTATAACCAAACACTAATGTTTCAATGTCTAAAAAAATTGACATTTTGAATGTTCTTAGAACATTTATGTTACTTAATGGAAATGTTAGAAACCTAAAAACAACCTAAAATTGTTAGCTGGAAGGCAGCCATTGAAATCAAGATGGTGGATTGTTGGATATATTTTAGCATTTTAATTTATAGTTAGCTGAAATGAACTGGGCTAATAGGACACGTAAAAGTGTATTGTAAAGCTATCCTCCCTCATGTATTTGTTTTACATGGTGTGGTGCTCACTGGACATTAGCTGTCATACCTTAGGAATTCTCCTAATGAAAATATTAGCTCTGACTCGTACAATAGAGGAATTTGCGCTTAGAACACTGGAAACTGTACAAGTCTGCGTTTCACTTTTAATTACAAGGGTTTGTTTTCATAACAGGGATTAGGCGAGAAACCTATTATTAAGTCACAACCCTGACAGCCCGATTTAATGTAAAAGGATATTTTGCAAATGGAATTAATTTCTCATAAGATTTGCAGGGAATTGACAGGGAATATGACTTAACCAAAGCCTTTTGTTTTAGAGGAAAGCTCTATTTCTGTTCAAGCATGGCCTGTTTATTTTGTCACAACATATTTATAGAGACTACGGTGGTTGTTCTAAACACTGACTTTAGAATGAAGACAAACACAACGATGTATACGGACACAAAGATGAAGTTCCAGAAGGCGCACACACTGTCACATGTTTGCATATAATGCAACGCATACAATCACACACAGTTTCAGTACTGCAGTATCCTAGAGCCGCTGAGGTCCCGAAGTTCTTTTGTTTTTACAGAGCCCCAAAGAGCCGTTCGGAGACCATAAAAACCAGAACGGCAGCTTATGATGAGGAACCCCGAGTCTTCATGTTAAAGCTGTGCATTTTTACTGCACAAGACACAGGAATGCGCCTGACACATTTTACATTGTAATCACCCCAGTGTTGTGCAGTCTATAGAGTTCAGTGGGCCTGTTGTAAAATTGTTTCCCGTAACCTCATCCTGTTACGTGGACCGTAAAACGAGACCTCTTTTATGAACCCGTTTCTTACTACTGTTTATTGTAAAACAACATTCTCGTTGTATTTTTACACTGTATTAATTTTAAAGACAGTTAATGTGATTTAGCTCCCAGACAAAAGAATTTCAAAGGGTCGTTTGCCTCTAGTTTACGGTACTGTGTGGTGGTAATGTTTTTTAAACTGCACAGGCTTGCGCTCTAATATTGTCTTCCAAAGGTCCACCTAGCTCAGAACACTAGACATTTAAATATGTGTGACATTTGGCCATGCTAAAGTCAGCCATTACAGTGTGAGGGTATTATGGGTGGTTGCTATGCAGCTGCTAAGATGCTCTGACTGTTTTATAGTCATTGCTATGCTTTTTTAAAGGGTGGATGTTAGGTAATTTGCCAAAGTCAATCGATCTTATGACGTAATTCTGATCAAAGATTAAAGTGTGCCCATCATGTGATGAGAATCTAGAGTCATCGACTCCATCGCTTGCACAATAGCCACCACCACATCTCCGCCAGGTTCTGGAGCACCACCCTGACCCAGCCTCACCCGCTGTTTACTGGAAACCAGAGCAATGGTGGTCCAAGTCCACCCACGTCAATCCACAGAGGACAGACTCCCAGGCTCCTCCAGTGACAGCCTATCACCAGCAGGTGGTGGCATGCCCAAGTGGAACCCAGTAATTACTAGAAAGGTATAGAAGATCAACACTGACCATCTTGTCTGGAGGCACATCAAGAACCCAGTCACTGGCAGAGCTTGCAGTCAGAGCAGATTTGCTGTTTGAGACTTGAGGTCTTTTGTGCCTTTGTTAGGTGTTTATGTCTGTTTGTGCACATGTGCCAGGATTGTGTCCCTGTAAAGTCTTTGAAAAGATCATGTAATGCTTTAATCACTGTGAGCCTTAATTTATAAGGCTTCTCCATCCAAGCGTGCGGTTAGGTCATTGGACCGTAGGCGTGGCACAGGCACTGTTTGGTGTTTGTTTGTGTTCAGTAGTCTGCGGTCAGCTTCGGACTGTTTTAGGAGCCGAGGACATGACGAAATCAGCAAACAGCTGCATCTGTCCCTGTTAGCACTCGCCAGCAAACAATAACATGGAAGAGCAGTTCTGTAGATACAGTGCTTTAAACATATTATTTATGACTTAATCTTAGATGTCCGTCTGTCTGTGTATCTGTCTGTCTATCTGTCTGCCTGCCTGCATCTGTCTTCTGTCTGTATGTCTGTCTGTTTGTTTGTTTGTTTGTTTGTCTGTCTGTCTATCTGTATGTATATTTGTCTATCTATCTGTCTGTCTGTCTGTCTTTTATCTGTCTGTTTATATTGACCGCCATATTGAAATATCATGACCGGCAGGGCAGTAATCAAATAATAGATGTCTCGCTCGTGGACACTTTAATTTTAATTGGCACAGCATCAGAAAACCTCAAACTGATTTTGATTGATTCTGCATCCATTCCAGGTGTCGGTTCGCATTCAAAGTCTTTTAACATTGGCTGCAAAATATATTTTGTTACATTTGACTTTTTTCCATAAAAGTGAAACACAAACCAGGATTTGTCCTCATATAGAAACTGCCATAACAAACCAATTTCATCCTCATGAAAAAACATCATGTCTGGTGGTACCAATAATCCAGTAAGAAAAGCACTCATTTCAGTCCTTTATAATTGAATCAAGTTTTCCCCTCCTGCCCTTACAGGGCCGTGCACCTGTTTAAGTGAACCTTTTCCCAGACTTTGTTATTTTTCATTTAGTTGTACCCTCAGGTTTTCAATCAAACCTCCATTACTAAGCAAACAAATAAGTTCCGGGTCTGGAGTGTGGAGACACAAATATAGACATAACTTATGAGATCTAAACATGGAAAAGACTCTCGTCTCTAATGCGCAACATCTGCAGAGGACACTTCAGCCAGAGTGAGGAGCGCAAGAGAATCCAGTATAAGCCCACTGCTCGGGCATCAACCCAGCTAACAGGACGTTCTCAGAACATTGTCTAACACTCTCTAAAAGTTCTGTTTTCAAAAATGTTCTTTGCAGTAATGTTAGTAGAAGGTTTTCTAACATTATATATATATATATATATATATATATATATATATATATATATATATATATATATATATATATATATATATATATATATATATATATATATATATATATATATATATATATATATATATATATATATATATATCATTCTTAACTTGTTAGTGGAAAGCTTTAAAAACTTCACAGAATTAATTGAATCTGAATCGTTATCTGAATAACGCTCCAAGCAATAATGTTAATAGAACGTCTAAAAAAATCTGAACATTTTAAACGTTCCAAGAACTTTCAAAATATAATTTCTAACATTCTTGTGACTTAACGTTGTTCTTACAACCCAATATTGTTAACTGGCTACTGACCTGTTGGGGGGGGCGAGAACTAAATGAGAACTCAAAAAAGCAACAAGAGAAACAAAGAGATGAAACGATGGTCATTAACTGTTTAAGTGCTGATGCTATGATTTATGGAGCTCAAGGGCCTTGAGTAGAAATGTCACAGAGCATTTCCATGCGCATCTGTCTTGCGGTTTTGGCAGCTTGTTGTTCTCTGGGCTCAAATGCTTGACATGCATTAGAGTTGATACACACATACATGTGCTGACACACACACGCACACACATGCGTGATCCCCCTCTCTACAGTGTTCCTGAGAACACACATCTTCAGACATCTGCTTTCCATTGCGAGCATCTCTGAGGACTTGAACACATTAAATGCTGGCACAAGCTCGGTCTCACTCCGACACTTAATGCTGCACTTAGGTGACTTGAAAGGCAGGAGGCGAGAATTGTAGAAAATGAAGTGTCACCGAAATAAAAAATCGCCTGAGATTACCGCCAATTACAGGTAATAATGGCCGACCCATCTGCTGATCAGATGCAGAGAGAGTCCACTGGTGGGGTTATGGGTAGCCAGTAACGCCGTGTCCTCTTCTACCGTAGGGCACTGTGAAGGATGCTTAAAATCTAAAGTAATTTTGGTGTTCAGTTGAACATAATCAGGTAGCAATTGAAGCTGCATCTTAGCCCATTGAGCAATGGTGAGCAATACATCATATACTGTATTATGGAATGTTATGTGTTTGAAATATATTTTATATAAACACACTCTGTATTTTTAAGTATATATTTAACAATTATTATACTAAAACTATATTTGGGTGTGCAGCCCAAAACAAAAACACGCACACAGGTTTTCATCTTTTTGTGGACAATTTTATTATTTGCAGTACTGGTTAGATGCTAACTGTTATTCATGGTTAATTGCTCTGAACTTGTTTTAACAATTACAACAAAGTTAAGTAATCTAATCTAATCTAATGCATGTGCAATACGATGACTGCAGGTATATAATGTATATAATGTACATTCAGGCTATACTGTTGCTGCTGTTATCAGCTCAGACTGCGTAGACCTTCTGAATCTGAATGTGAAACAGGAGAATGACAATAGAAGTGTTCTTCTCTCATGTTCTTGTGTTGTTGCGAATGGGGCCAGAACACTGGGCTGGTCTCCATCATGGATCTCTTCTCTGCCCTCAGGTTTAACTGGCAAAGCGTGACAGTGATTTCACACCCAGAACTGTCATTCTTAATGGCTCCTGAACGCTTGCAAATCTGCTCCCTCCTTTATTTTCATTTGGTCATGGATCAGAAAATGGAGAAAAATGCTCTTTGTATTCGGTCTGTTTTCCAGGTATGGATGAGAGCCAGTGTGTTGGAATCGCTGTCTGCCGTTTGATTTCTCTGTGTGAGGTGCAGATGTGAAATGTTGGAGAGACGCTTTTCTTACGTGGATAGTTAACATAGAAGTTCATGCAGTGACATCAGCGCCCTGCAGTGATGTTTTGTACTTCCTAAAGCATTTTTAAACAGCGTTTTTTTATTTCATTTAGGTTGGCATACATGCAGTGAGCAGCAATAAAAAAAACTGTAAATCAGTTACAATAGATGGAAAATGGGTTGGAAATATATTTTATTTTAACTTTTTAACTTTGATTATACATTTTTTGGGGAAATACAGTCAACCCAGCTAACAGGGAACATTCTCAGAACGTTAGTTAACATTCTTTAAAAGTTCTCTCAGTTCAAAAAAGTTCTTGCAATAATGTTAGTAGAATGTTTTTAACGTTATATATATCCTATAGAAAACATTGTTTAAAGTTGTTAGTGGAACGTTTTAAAAATGTTACAGATTTAAAAAATGATTGAAAAACATTCTTAATAACATTAATACAACATCTAAAAAACTAGATGTTTAAGCAGTGCTAGAACATTGATAATAACTTTTTTAACATTAGGAAACATCAGGGAAACATTATTACAACCTAAAATAGTTTGCTGGGAAAGCCTTGACCTAGTGGTTATTGACGTGTTCCTGGCACATTGAACTGTTGCGCTCTTGTGGGAAGCACAGGTTTGAATCTGGTCTATTGTTTTCTTGTGCCAACTTAAAAGAAAACAAATATAGTCATGTATCTGTAAGTGCAGGTACTTATTGAGCAACATGTTCTGCATGTCCTGTTCTGCATTTGTATGATTGTTTGAGTCTGTTTCTCATTGTCTTTCACTTTGTCCCAGCTTTCAAAACTGGAACTTTCACAAACATTCACCTTCTCACAAAAACCAACATACAATGCAGTACCCAGCCCCGAATTACCGTGGCTTATTTAATATAAATCACATCTAAAGTTCTGTCCAAGTTTCCAAATGTAGATGAGATTCACTTATTCGGCATTGCTGAGACTAATTTTGGTAATGCACCAGAGCATCGTGTCCTAAATCTCCCCATAATTTGTTCTGTACGTAAAACCAAGGCTGTTAGTGAGGACTTGGATCTGAGCTGATGTAACTTGGAAGCTGTTTTGGAGCTGGACAGTAATACTTTAAGAGAGACATATGGAGTGTGAACCATTCTGATGTCAAGAATGCTTGATTATGTGCCATTTGCCTCATCTTTTACAGGTTAAATGTGCAAATTTCTTTATTGCCCGAGGTTGGGGAGAAGCATCTAAGCTGTAATCATCACCTTCTTCACAGGTCTGCATAGTTCATCTGCTAGTCATGATGTTTGGGGTGCAGAATGCCTCAGAGGTTCACCTGATATTTTGACAAAAGTGCATTATGTTCTTCTTTTCTCCTCCGTTTCTCAAGGTTCCTTGAATTTGCTGTTTTTATGGCTACATTTTCTGAACTCCGGGGCTAACATCAAAACCGCTTTCACGAACTGCCACTTGAGGCTAGAATTCAAAGAATCGTGACCCAGATATGATATTGGGCAATTTTGAGAAGCTGTAGAACACATTTGTGCTGAACATTCCTGTGGCTTCTGGCTGTACCCAGCCAACAATTTCAGGTTGTAAGAACGTTTCCCTAATGTTTCCATTAGGTAACAAAAACATAAAAAATGTTATTTTGAATGTTCTAGGATCGTTCAAAACATCTAATTTTTAGATGTTGTGTTAATGTTATTGCTGGTTATAAGAACGTTATTCAAAATTCTGTAACTTGTTTTTCTGTAACTTCAGGAACTTTTGATAGAGAGAACTTTTAGAGTCCTCTCAATGTTCTGAGAACATTTCCTATAAGCTGGGTATTCTCTGTGCGCCTCTAATCAACAGTATAGTTTACCTCTACTTGACTTGGCATTTTATAGGCTTTTGTGTGAAACAGATTATGTGTTTCACATACAGGAATCGTTTCCACAATAGGTTTGAAATAAAGGATTTCCATCTGTATAGTAGTGCGCTAATAAGTTGACAAGGGACATGAGAATAGCGCGTACTTACCATGAGTCGGTATTTGTGTAAAACAAGCTATCCCAACATCATTGACAAAGCTCGCAATCCTCTCACGATGAAGCAAGAAATCCTTGGCTTTCTTCCGGCGAGCGGTGATGTTATACACAAACACAGTTTGACGTTCCAAATGTGGGATCGCTAAGCCAAGGATAAATGATCCAAGATTTAATAAACAACTACTATTGTTTTTTAAAAACTAGTATGGATAAGAAAAAGCTTGTTTCTTCTGTTTATAGAGTTGAGTAAATCCAACATATGCTTTACAAGGCCTCTGTGTCTTATGATTTACCTCACCAATTTCTCTATTCCTTTCTCATTTTTCCTTACCTCTCAACACTTATTTCTTTGTTTCTCTCGCACTTTTTGCTTTAAAGCAATTACTTGTCACCTTTTTACTCCGTTTATTTCTTATTGAAACAATGTCTCTTTAATTTACCTCTGGCTTTGCTTCATCCAAATGTTTAGATGTTGGTTCTGATCAAACCCCATTGAGTGTTACATTATTAATATCATCATTGTGAGCAAATTAGATTTCTGAAATTGATTTAGGAACGCTTAAAATAAGATGTGATCACCCACACTGGAGTCAAAAGGAGTGTCGGCTTTCCTGGAGGAAATATTTCCAAGTGCTACGTAACCTTTTATTTTGATCTGCGCTGCTCCACTCTGTTTATTTTGGTGACATTTGCTTTACTTAGTTTGAGAGTTCTCTTTGTGCAATGACAGCAAAGAGCGAACAGATAATCTGACTCAATGTTCTCAAAAGAACATTGTTTTGTTTTTGCTTAAAGTGCCGTAGGGCAGTATAGGAGGAGGGGCAATTCATCCTAGCAAGCATTTTATTGGATAAAGTGATTGAGTGCAGTAAGAGTCCTGAATATTTTTGCTCTGTATTATAGGAAGGGTAAGACTGTAAATTTTAATGGCATATATTTACCTTTATGCATTTGGCTATTATATCCAAAACTATTTACAGTGCAATTAGACTCATGTTTTTCAGTCCATGTGTTCTGGGACCTATGATTTTGGCATTGTTAGCGTATTGCTGTACCAGTTATGTTTTGATATGAGTTTTTATGATTTTTGTTCTCCAAAAGGTTATTCGTGTTATCAAAATATATTCGCGATAAACTTGGTTGGGTAAACATTTTGCAGCTGTTTTTGTATTGTTAATAATATGCCTATTGTATTTCCCCCTTGTTTCAGTAAATGGAGGATGTATGACATTCTGTTCAGAGAAGGAAAGCGGCCCTGAACTGACGGGAGAAGATGGAGCCTCGCTGCGCTGTGGACAGAACCTGCCACCTCAGTCTGGTGTGCAGTACCACCACAGCAGTCACTGTGAGCAGCCCACACAGAACCTTCATCTGCAGGAAGGCCCACACCCAGATAGCAGGTAAGACACCCCGTTTGATGTCTCCATATCTTTTCACATTTTGACAATCATTATATATGTAAAATGTATATTTGCATGTCAATCTGTTTTGCTTTTGCTGCAGAAAAGTTAAAAAGGTGATTTTTCTTTTGCCCCAGTTAAATAAAGCGTGGTTTTATGTAGATTATTCAAAATGTGTAGGGCAAAAACATTTGTGGCCTACTTCCCAAATAATAAGGAACCTTCTTAGAACATTGTGTAACATTTTCCCAAAGTTATCAAAATGTTTTTGCGTTTGAAAACGTTTGAAAAACACTGACATTGAAAAACAATGCCAAGAAACACATTGAACTTTTAATAATAACATATACACAATAACATTTCTAACATTTTTGTTACTTAATGTAAATGCACATGTAAATGCTGCTTGAGGTGAAGGCACCTTGGTTATGCGTAATTTTATACGAGTGATAATTTTGTGCAAGTGTGTGATTTTTAAGACAGTGATTTAAACACACTGTTCAAAACACAAGTGTATAAGAGCATGTAGTCAAAGCTCTCAAAGTATTTGTAAAGTTATTAGGATGATCTCAGTACTGCTATGATGTAGACTAGATAACTTGTTTACAAAAACAAGAATAAATTATGTAATTTCGGTTGTTTTATGCAGTTAATTTGTGGAATACGAAACAAGTCAAACACGCCAGTCAAACACAGCAGCACTGATGGGGCTGCTTGGCAGTTTTGAGTTTTTTAAAACCGCTAGGAAGAGAGGCTGCCATCAGATTCTGTTGGCCTCTGTGTAGACGTAGCGCGGTTGAAACCCATCGTTTTAGCGTGGGATGCTATCCAATGTGCTTTCGCTCAAATGTGCTGTCCAACTCCTCCAGTTCTGTCGCTAAATGTCGCCGTTTCAGCCAAACAGGAAGTGGTGAGCCTGAAAGGAGCGACTCATAACAAAGTTGACGCTTCAGCTCGGTCTGTAACCTAGCATTAGCGGTTTCCCGCACGGAGCACACCAAGTGAATAGGGGACACAGACAAATCCTTCATGGGCTGAGACAGAGGGGCATTCTCACATCATTCAGGAGCTTTGCACAGAAATCCATAATGAGCAAACTGACAGGAATTATTATGTGGAAGATCACAGCGACGCACTGGGAAATATGACCTCTCCCCCATTCAGGGGGGCGAAGATTCCCACTATAATGGGCAGTATTGTAAACACAGAGCATTTAGAGGCCCGCCATTATACCACCAAACCAGGTTGACTTCTGTGTAGCCCACATGTAGGCTTGGGTTAACCTCCATTGTGTCATCAAAGCCTGTCAAACGAAGAGCATGACAACCTGCCTGTGTTCATCTCTCTTTCGTCTTATTTTTAAATACCCATTCATAACTATAGCTCGGGCCAAATTTCCTGCATTATTTATTCATTGGGAGCATTTGCGGTGGATCTAACCGGTGTTTAAGTGCACCACAGTTATGAAACCCATCCAACGACTGTTTCCTGTGAGAGAGCGCCTCATAAAAACTACCCTATTTCTGATCAGCACAAAACAAATATCATGGCCTAATAAGACCTTGTTAGGAAGAAAAATAAATCTTCATTTGGTGTGCTTGTTGGGCAGGAGTTGGCAGTGTTAATAGAGACGTTAGACAGGAGAGAGTAGGTTTGCCAGGAATGGAGCACAGAGCTTGTCTGTTTCCGTGGTGTCTAAAATTGCAATAGGTGGGAAGGAAGAGTTGGCAGAGCTTTGAGAAACCCTGGCCTTTATCTTTCAACAGGCTGGGCTGCTAATAGTGAGCATATTCTGCCTAAATGCTCCTCATATTCCTCTGGGTGTGTTTCTCTCTCCCACAGGTCTGCCGGCTTTCAGACGGATCTCAGCTCGTCCTCTCTGCCCGCTGGCTTGAATGGATGTCGCGCATTGCACTCGTACCCCATCAAACAGGAGGGCTCCATGGGATACAAACTGGGAACGGGATTGGCCGACTTTTCAGGAGGGATGTGTGCTGGTCGCAGGGAATCGGACCGTCCGAGCAGTGGTGGCAGTGGTAGCCTAGCAACCGCCCTGTCGTTGTCGGCGATGGCAGTGACTGTGTATCCATTTAATAATGAAGATGGCTCCTCCCCGCTGTCTTTGTCCCCAAGCTCGCGTCACTCAGCACGGCTGAGCGTAAGTGGGCTAAAGAGACGCTGCTTTTCCGTGGCCTCCCAGTCAGCTGTCATTGCAGCCTCGGAGGGAATCGATATTACCGCTAACATCTGCTCCTCCCAGATGTCGACGACGGCCTGCGCTAACGGGTTGCGCACCGGTTCGTCCTCGCCTGCCGTGGCCGCATTCTCCCGGCCCATCTCGGCAACGCCTCACAAGCCTCCCAGCCCACAAGACACCTGCCAGCTTCCATCACCCTCCAACTGCCTCCTACCCCTCTCTTCATCATCATCCACCTCCTCAGTGTCATCTGTGGAACAGTGCGAGGAGGTTGGATCCATGCAGCCAGGGCCTGGCATGGGCAGCAGTGATGGGCTTGGACTTCTCATGCAGCCCGGTACTCTGCTAGACGGCTGTCAGCGCGGTAACGCAGGCAGTACAGCCGCGCTGAAACAGGAACCCGCAGATGAGTTCTCTCCAAGTGAGGAAGAGCTCTTTCAGCATCAATATCACCATCTGACGAGTCGTGGAAACCACCAGCACGGCCATCACCGCAGTGGGCATTCCCAGCACCACCACCAACACCAGACCGGCCCCCCAAGGCCACCCATGCCCCCACCCTATCACCTGCACCAGTACATGGGCTCAGGCCCAGGAACTCTGTTGCATCTTCAAAGCCAGCAGTCTCCACCCTCAGGCCTGCTGGCACAGCCCAAATCCACAGGCCTGGTGGAACAGCAGGTGGGCGACAGAGAGGATGCCAGTGGCGTGTTTAGCGATAAGCAAATTTGTCGCTGGATTGACTG
This sequence comes from Chromobotia macracanthus, assembly GCA_036877525.1. Taxonomy (NCBI): domain Eukaryota; kingdom Metazoa; phylum Chordata; class Actinopteri; order Cypriniformes; family Botiidae; genus Chromobotia; species Chromobotia macracanthus. Next base: position 11,994,586 of record JAZGTH010000002.1, on the reverse strand, counting down.
CAGTGCGGCGTATGAACAGCAGGAGGATCTGGTCAGGCATATTGAGAAGGTTCACATCGACCAGCGGAAGGGTGAAGACTTCACCTGCTTCTGGGCCGGATGCGTCAGGCGCTACAAGCCCTTCAATGCCCGCTACAAGTTGCTTATCCACATGAGAGTGCACTCGGGAGAGAAACCAAACAAATGCATGGTGAGTGGCGCTCAGATTATGTGTTTAACTGGCTGTCAAAAGTGCAAAATATCCTTCTTGGGTTTATGTTCCCTTTGAGCTCCAGCTCAGCCATTATGAGGTTCAGAGAGGCGATTATAACTGCCAACCTAGTAAAATGGAACTGCCTCAAAAAGGCAAATATAGTGTGTTTGACTGAATTGTTTTTATTGGAATACTTACTTTAATTTGAACGGCACGTGCCGTTATAATTATTTTTAATTAACTGGGTTGGTTTTTACCATCAGTTTAAAAAAAACGTATTCGCAGAGGACTAATAATTGTTCACTCATTCATGTCATTAGGCTTTATTAATTGTACAAGTAATTAAACATCTCTCTATAAAAGCTGCACAAATCGTTTTTATTTATTCTTTTGTCTGTTTAATTCGAGGCATGGATTTGAACACCCTCCTCAAGCGACAGGCCCACCTATGTCTTTTTCCTCTCGTTTTTTTTCTCAACCCTATCGCATGGCATAAGAAATTGTGATTTCGACTGAAAGCTCAGCTAACTTTTCCACTGACGGGTTTGGTTATTTAATTGGACCTGTAGTCTAGCTGTATAAATAGTGTTGTGGTGAAACCCAAGTCATCCAGGTGAAACTCTGGAATTCCACAAGTCAACACACTAATCAATGTCAACCTGCCCTCTCTAACATTCCCAACGCAGATGGAAAAAGAGCTCCGACCCCACCAATGAGTAAGTCCAAATACACAATTAGTGCCCAATTTGTATAGGGTGAAGCCATGTTTATTTTCTTAAGATCTCGCTCTGTCTCTCTCTCTCTCTTTCTGTCTGTCTCTCTCTCATTTTTTTTTTTGGAAAGTAAATGAGTGAGATCTTTAAAAACCTTACACATCTGTTTAACATAACTAAACGACGCATGCACTTGATCCCTTTAAATGTGAGGTTTAAACGTTTAGCCGTCCCACATGTATTAAGCGAATTGGCTCTTTATCCAAACAAAACACTTGGAAAAACGCAGTAGTCTGTAAGAACGGAGCCACAGAGGAGATGGCCAGTGAAATTCCCCTCTCTTGCTCAATCGCTGAATGTTTGATTTCTTGTCTGATATGCTCTGTTCCATATACAAGAGCCTGTCCAAAAAGCCTTTTATTTCACTGATACTCCAATAGCTTGTGTAAAAGTCGGCCTGTTCTTACAAGTCCCGAGATACCTTTAAGTATCAAAATAATGTGTTTAGCCGTGTCCACAGAAGACAGCTGTACGCTAATATGTATGTATAACGTGTTGCTATGGTATATATTATATATATTATATTTGCTAACATAAAGGTTGTTTCTTTAAGGTTATTAATGCAAATCTTTGTTTATTCTTGAGTGAACATTGGTTTACTAAGAGCTTAGAGCAGCTGGGCTGCTACAGATGTGATTAGATCGTATAAATTCCTTCAGATTTGCACATTTTCCACTACATTTATGGCAGCGCTGTTGCTTAATTTTCGTGAGATTGTTTTCTACCTGTTGGTTCAGTGTTGTTGTGTTTATGTTTTGTCAATAGTTAAAAAACAGCATATTTTTTTCTCTCTCGTTCTCTGTTTCTCTCTCATTGCCTGTTCCATATAGCAGTTCTGTACAGAACCACTGTTGCGGTTCTACTCTTACTCTCGAAACATTGCCCAGAGTATGTGGCAAGACCAGCTCTGATGTCACAACTTGTCACCACAAACAAACACTTATTTTATTCAGGAGGTTAACCAGATGCTAAGATAGGAACAAACCAGCATATTGTTGTAAAATAGTTGGATGCCGTCGCTGGATATTGTGAAGGCTTCTCACTGTGTAAACTGTCTTTAAGTTCAGTTTAAAAATGACCCTTCATTTTCAGCTGGTTCGTTACCCTGGAACCACAGGGTATAACCAACTAGAACCCATCCTGCTTTAATGTTTTCTATTCCATGTAAGAAAAAGGTTTCTAAAATGAAGTCAGGTAGTTTATTTATAGCTGTCACGCACCTCACGGAAAAAAACGTTTTAAGTGTTAGTGGTGTGAATTTATCAGTATTAGTCCATTGACTAGAGGATAGAACTGATATCCAGCTACATTCCGGATATATCATGAATAAATCATCACATGCATTTAAAACATTTTTCCCTTAGCTGGAATATGGTAAATACTTCCATGTCGTTACAAAAAGCGTTTCTATTTTAGATGATGCTACCCCCGGAAAATTCATTCTTCAGATGACGGAGTACATAGAGTACATCATTTAAGACACTGACTGCCTTTCTGTGACTTCAATGGGAAAAACTTTTGTCTGAAGCATGTAGCATTCCGGCTCTCATGCAATATACAAAGACATTTTGGAATTCTAGCTATTTGTGCAGAGGAAACCGATGAGACGTTTTGATTTAGGACCAAATGCTTCAGAAAACCCAGCTAATCCCTTTATTATCTTTCCAACGGCAGATTCCACAGAGAGCGCACGAGGCACGATTCCCTTGCATCCAAACACAACACTCTCTCATTCCTCTCTCACTCTCTGTCTCTCACTCGCCCATGCTTTCTCTCTCCCAGCTGCGCTGTGTTTGATTTGTATCGTGCAGTGCCTTGGCAGGAAAAAGTCATTATCACAAACACAGGACGGGGTGCTGACTCTCTGCTTTGTCACCGTCCGTACCTGGCCACGGTTTATGCCCCGGCACGTACCAGTGGGCTCCGCAAACCTCTTAAATCCGTTCTGCTGAGTTTGAGAGGCACATTTCGGTTCACCCTCTCCAATTAAAAAGCGCTGCAGGCTGTTTTGTGGTCTTCAGACAGCAGAGGGTAAAGCTATCTGAAAGGAAACAACATAATCTTGCTGCAATATCCTGTTGTGTTTCATGCCTAATTCGAGTGTTGTTTTAGTGTATTGCTTTTATGCCCTTCTCGTCTGCATTAATATTAAAAATATATCCAGAGACTGTTGCCCTAATACTGTCCCCAGACTCATACGTCAGTGCTGTACTGGAGTCCACTCCAGGTTTATTTTAGATCTGTCTATCTCTTTGGAGTAGAGATACTCTTGCAGGAGTACCTTTGATTATTCTCCTGCAATACCACCTGTTCAGTGGATGACCAGACTTACATTGTTGTATTACAGCGCTGGATAATGAGTGTTAATTTAGTGAATTTTCATGAACACTTTACAGTAAAGTTCCATTTGTTAAGAAGAATGCATTACCTAACAGGTACTAACAATGAACAATATATTTTTACAGCATTTATTAATGTTATTTCTTAACGTTAGTTAATGCAAATGCTTAATCTTTCCTAATGTTAGTTAATGCAAATACTTAATCTTTCCTAATGTTAGTTAATGCAAATATTTAATCTTTCCTAATGTTAGTTAATGCAAATAAAGTTGTTAAGATTAATAAATACTGTTTATGTATTACATATTATTAGTTTGTTAACTAACGTAGTTTACTAATGCAAACAAAAGGAATCTTATTGTACTGTGTTACCAAATTTTTGTTTGGAATGTATTGTTTTAATTCTTTTGCATTAATATCTTGGCTTGTGATGAAAGTGCTTATACAGAGATTTGGGTATTTTACCAGTGTAATCAATACAATGTTTTCTTGCCTTTCCTGTGGTTTGTGCCTGCTGTGACAGGTTTAAAGATGGCAGTATATGGGTTTTGCTGTTCTGTGTTTAATGTGGTTAGAGTGCTTCCTAATGTACTTATGGTTCACCGAGTTCTCATACTCATAATAACACTCTATGTTAATTCCTCTGACCTTTAATATTTTACTGCTTCGGCTTCTCCTGCGTCATCCATGTCGGCATTCATTCAGATTTATGTCTGATGCTAATTATTTGTTTATTTTGGAACTGAATTGTTTAATAATTTCTTATAACTTTACTGTCCATTTTTTTCTGCTTGGATACAAGGTTATTACAGAAGATTACTGCAGTTTAAAATTTAAATCACATTTCACCTGTGATTTTGTTGAAACATATTAACACTTATGCATCTGACAGACACTTACATTGCAACTTCCAGTGCATTCAAGTTACACATTTCATCAGTTCATGTGTTCCCTGAGAATCAAACCCATGGACCTTTGCGTTGCTAATGCAATGCTCTACCAGTTGAGTTACAAGAACACATTATTTGAACAAATTATGTTTCATGTTTAAAATTTTTTTGGTTGCATGGTTAAAGAAAAGCACCAACATTTAAAAAACATTGCTATATAGTTAACTTTACACGGATTGTGGGTGTGCAGGTTTTAGTAAAATATTATGAATATGCCACTAAATTTAAAATTAAGCTAACAATGTTTCTGAAAAACACTCCCATTTCTCACTGTAGACAGTTGGTCCCTGAACCTTTGGCTTCCAGAAAAGCATTTTTATTGTAATTAACTTTTAGAAATGTTAACGAATATAAAGACTTACTTCCTAAGCCACACCTTATTTGTTACCTCATCATGATTTAATGTGGAGCCACCCTGGCTTGAATGAGAAAAGATGCATTAATTTCAAAGTTTGAACATACACACTTTGCTTGAAGGAAAATTGGCCGAAACAACCTGCTGGAAAAAACGTAGATCATGGAATTTTCTTTTTCTTCCATTGCTAGTGTGAAACCGGCAAACGTATATATAAAGATTTATTGGACGGATTTTTGGACGAGTGTTTAAAATTCTCCAGCAAGCAGACGTTGAGACATACGGCCGAACGTTTGCCAAGATGGCGTGTTTGAGGTAAATGGAGGCTTTTGTGAGTGATCAACACAGATGCCGGAGATGAAACGACTAGCACCATTAACTAATTAAAACGTGCGCTGTGTGCATGAGCTGACTTTTCCTCTGAGCGCTTGGTGAAACCTGAGCTGTCTGGGCTTTAACTGGACGAGGGCAGTGAGAGCTGTTGATACTAATGTTGATGTACTGTACTAGAATGAACTGCTGACATCCAGCCCCGTCCACTTCACTTAGCAACCGGCAGCTCTCTGAGCTACACTATGCTAGCAGGTAGCGAGAGGAAAATCTTACTTCTAGTTTGTTGCTTTTTCCCAGCTAACAATTTTAGTTTGTCTGAAGTTACAAAAATGTTCTAAGAATGTTCAGAATGTCCAGTTTTTTGACATTGTATTAACATTATTGCTTGGAGCTTTTTTATAGCTTGGAGCAACATTATTGCTTGGAGAACATTTTTTAATTTTGTGACCTTTTTAAAATGTTTCACTAACAATTTAAAAAACATTTTTAAACACATGATATATAACGTTAATAAAGTTCTGCTAATGTTACTGCAAGAACGTTTTTGGTAACTTTGAGACAACTTTTACAGGACAGTAGTCAATGTTCTGAGAACGTTACCTGGTAGCTGGGTTCATAGCTCAGGAGCATTAATGATGTTTCCTAGTTTTGTTAAATTATGTTTTCATTAAATATCAAATTTGTCTTGCATGTTTCTCCCAAAATTCTTAGGGAGAAATACAAACGAGAACACAGTCGAATTGTTAACACAATAAGATCATGAAACTATCAAATGAATGTTGATTAGCGTATTGTTGCTCTAATAATGTGGCTAGAAGTATTAAAACTACCAAATCTGAATATAGTTTAAGACAATGTTGAGATCTCTTCTGATCGTGTCTTTTGAGATTGAAATGTAAAAAGCAGAAGATAAAATGTCTTTGTTTGCTCTCAATTTAATCCTGTTGCTTTGTAGGACAAGCAATTGAGATGTTGTATGTGATCTAATTCCTGATTTTTCTTTCCTATGAGGAAAATGAAGCAGCCAGAAGCAGCCTGACTACAGAACTGTCTCCTAACTCTGTTTCCTGCCAAAGCAGTGCATTATGGGTGACTTGGTTTGAAACAGTGGCTAAAACTTCACCAGGAAAGCCGTTCTGTTTGGTGAAGTTAATAGGAAGGTCGGGGTGAATTATTACAGCGCAATCATATTGTTCATATAAGTTTTCAGAAATGTCATAAATTTCACTCCAGTTTTGGAGTCCAAGTTTCCAGATGGTACTGCTGAAGTTCATTTCAAGAATGCACGTGGTCAGAATCGTTTTTACAATTACAGCTCATAATTTGCAACTTTCAGCTCGCTAAGGTTTCAGCACAGTTACGCTTGAATTACATCTTTAATTTCATGATTAACAAAATCTCCTCTTTTTTTGGCTAGCTGTCAGATTCAATGCACAGACTGACTGTCTTTCCGTCATGCTAACAGCTAAACAACAGAGACCATATGCGATACAGTACATATAGTAGCATGATGAAACTGCTGGCATAGAATGTCTGAAACTTGTCAGGATACTAATGTTTTGGCCCTAAAATGAAAGGCCAGGGAATTGATGGATTGTACTTGTTTTCCTTGTCATATAGGCCAGGCCAAGTTCTTGTCAGGCTATGAAAGGTTTCCACTCATCCTGTATTGTAATGTAATCCAGTCTTTCTGTCTCTTCTTTCTCTTCCCGTCTTGCATTCGGCTACTTTCTTAATAGCTACTTACCATGTAATCATTGTCAAATATCTGCTAGCTGTTTTCCTGCTTGCATTTGAAGCTTAAAACTAGCGCGTGTTCTAAAGCGAATTGGCCGCAGGGTTTTATAAACGCAGAACTGGGTATCAAAGCATCGTCTATACGTGTTTTGTGCAAATCACATTTGTCTGGAATGCTATATTTCGAATAAGCAATTACCTCTACATTTAATTATGTACCTGAAATATGAGACAGAAATTGATTACAACATTATTTTAACGTTGTGTCATAACTGTCCCGAATCCAAGAGCTTAATTAGTTTAACCCTGTAAGTGGGGCGTATCGTCTGCTAATACACAGAGGAGCCCAAATGCAGCTAATGCTCAAATTTTCCCCGGGCTCTTTCAAAGCTGGACCTTAGACTTTAGTAGACACCCAACTAACAATTTTAGGTTGTAAGAATGTTTCCGTAATGTCTCCATTAAGTAACAAAAAATGTTAAAAACCCAAAACTTAAAAATGGTATTTTGATAGTTCTAGGAACGTTCTAAATGTCCAGACATTGTATTAACATCATTGCCTTGAACGTTATTCACACATTTTTAATTCTGTTACATTTTGAAAACAGTCCAATAATTACTTACACTAAGAATAATATTTTCGATATATAAGATATAGCACTAAAAGGGTTCTACTAACATTACTGAAACTTTTTTGGATAATTTTGAAAGAACTTTTAGATAATTTTTTTTTTTTGCCATCGTTTTGAGAATGTTTTATTTTAGCTGGGCAGTCCGTGTACTACACAGACATTGTGACTGAGGCTGATGTAGCCCCTTCATCCTAGCTATGGTGAAAGAGGCATCTCTATCTCTCTCTCGCTCTATGTAGTCATCATATAACAGAATTTCCAGCAGATTTGCAGAAGGTCATTTGAAACATGATCTTCGTGAAGCTAATATTTGCTCAAACAGCTCATGGAGACATTGTGATTCACAGTTGGAAAAATCACTATAAATAGGAGAGTTGTTCAGCAATAAAAATTCACACATTACAAATCTACATGCTTAATAAATACACATATCAGCACATATTTGTGGAAACACTTAAAGTGTTTTGAATAGCATTAACTTGTGCTGCCTGTGTAGGAGTGCTAGTTTATATTAGCGCTGTATAGCTTTCATTATTTCTTTGCAGTATGTTTAATAGCTCCATATAACTTCAGTCTGTGTTTCTGTAATTGTTTATAAGCACTGCAGCACAACCGTGCGGGAAATCAGCCGGATACAGACAGGTAACATTGAAAACACCGCTGCACAGTGTGCCAAGAACATGTTGTAAAGTGAAGTGTAGTTGATAAAGACAGATATTTGGCACTCAGTAGTGTGTTCTGTCTGTACATTTGATTCCTGTACATGTATGGTATTTATCACCGCTGTAAAGAGCCGCTAACCATATAAACTTTAGTGCTTTTCATTTGTGCATAGCTTAGCCAAGTTTTTCATATGTATGTATGTATGTATGTATGTATGTATGTATGTATGTATGTATGTATGTGTATGTATACATACATACGTTTTTGATGACACACTGCCAGTATCAATACATCAATACATTGATCACACACTGCCAGTTATCAATACATCATAAACGTGCTAATTGCATTTATATCAGTGATGTAACTGAGATGTACTACTCACAGAGATAATATAACATAATTTAGTACTATTTATATCTTTGTGTAAAACATTTTTTGTGTATGGACAAAATTACTATATACATTAAAAAAAGAATGCAATATTCTCTTTTTTAGCATTGGTGATAAGTATGATAACAATTTTATTAACATTTTATTAATTAAATATATCACTTTATGCTTTCCTTTTTTAAAGCTGCAATCTGTAACTTTTTTGGGTTAAAAAGAACAAAAAATCAGTTATTGAGCAAGATGATGACAGGCCAGCGTTCAAAACTGGGTCCGATTTGAACTATGTGAAGTAACCTGCAATTTTATGTTTCAAACAGAGATGGTGGTAGAGGCGAAAGATTGCAGCTTTAACTTGTAGGTGATTCAGGTTCGATTTCAATACTTTATACTGGTATGGGGTGTTTATACTTTTGTGTACTGTATTGTTGTATTGTTGTAGTGTGGCCTTTTATGACCTGAATGTACACATGGCCAGTCATAAATGTGTTTAATTTAGAATATCTTCCTCATTGTCACTAGAGAGTTTGTTGACAGAGAGCAAATGCCAAATACCATCTGCTAAACACTCCTTAAAACAAATAAAAGTAGCCAAGGCAGTATTTACATCACACCCAGCCTTTCCGCAAACATTCGCCATAAACCCCAGCATGTAAACAGACTGTGGACAGTTTTGAATCAGGATAGAATATTCCCAGTGTTTTCAGGATAAGTTTGTCGAGGTGTAGATAGCCCCTCACACCTAACAGCACACAGACACCATGTTACGATCCCAAGCATCTCCCTAACCAAACCAAACCTACCCAAACAAAACCATCACTGATGGCTTTATGGTGCTCCTCTAACCCAAAACCACGTCCCATCTGTGGTTTGACAAGAGCCCAAAACTTGGTGTTTCTAAGTGTGGGAGATTCTCTTTACAAACGGCTCCTCAGACTTATGAACTGTGACATTGTCCTGTCTCATATGTCATCCGCTGTCACTCAGTGGGATGGAAGTAGAGCTGCATTTTCACCCGAGCTCTTCAAATGAAACCCTTCACCACAGCAGATTTGGGGCTCTGTTGTAATGTGGTGTGGTTCCACATTTCAAACCAAATGTTATGTGGAGTTCTGGCAGGACGTGGTGTGCTATACTGCTGACTCACAGCTGGGATTAAACTAGCCAGTTAGAGCTTCCTTATGAAACGCTTGTCTCTGTTTACATTGTCAAGTTCACAGATTCATTCAATCATTTGGTATGAAGATACGTATGGTTTACAGTTAGTGTGAGTGGCAGCACAGCCTGCAGTTTTTAAATGTCTCAGACACTCTCTTACAGTTTAAACACTGCTGAAACAATCGCTAATGATGTCATAAAAATGTTTTTCCTGTCAATAGTGCTTTTATCTGAAAACGTTACATTATCATTTACAATTACGCAATTGGAAGATGCTTTTATCCAAAGCGACTTAATTATATAGCTTTTTGGTAGAGCATTGTGTGAGCAGCGCAAAGGTTGAGGGTTCGATTCCCAGGGAGCACAGATACTGAAATGTATTCTTTGAATGGACTGTTTTGGATAAAGTTGTTTTGGATAAAAGTGTCTGCCAAATGCATAAATATAAATATAGCTGGTAAAGCATAAGGCGAGGTAACTGGCCTGATTTGCACACACTCAGAAAATGTACATGTGAAATGTACTAGATGTACATTTTATTACGTGTGAATGAGTATGTGTAAATCAGATCCATAATCTTGGCTTCATAAGCGTCATGCTTTACCAGCTGTCGTCCAGATTAAATAACATTTGCACTATTCCTTATAATAACATAACGCATTCCTGGAATCTTGAATTGTAATAGATGTTTCTGTAGCATTTTTATGAGATCCTTCATTCTCACTTCTTAATAAAATGGCAACGTGTTCTTGTCGCATTCCAAAAGACTTTTTGTTCCAGCATATGCATGGAGGATGCAGTAAAATACTGCGATCTGCCATACTGTGGTACGACTCTAAAAACATCAGTCGATCATTGCAATCCAGATATCTGGACCGGCTCTTTAAAATGCGCAACTGTGCTTGTTTACACTGTGTGTCTGAATGTGTGCCTGGTGGCTCTTCTCTGTCATTCTCTAACAGTGAATTACTGTGGTATGCTCAATAGAAAATATACACAAATATCCCTGGAATTCTTGAAATAAAGTTTACTGCTTTCTGCAAATGTGTTTCTTCTTAAAAAAAAAAAAGCAATCTCCAATGAGACAAATTTACATTGAAATGAGGCGTGTTGCACCGAAAATCAATCCTTAAGACTTAATTCAGCCCATTTGTGGCTAGTTAAACTGAACTGTAGGTGGTTAGTAAAGAAGACGTTTGTGCTAGAAAAGCTCTGTGCAAAAGCTCTTTAGTGAATTCAGCCCTCTCTGTATTTTTCCAAACAATGATTTAATTCTTTCACTAAAGGCCTTATGCTGCACTCACTGACAACATTCTGACAAAACCTCAAAGCTAATGTCAAATTAGATCTGTTCTCCGCTTAAATTTGATTTAAAGTGACAAAAGTTATAAAGGATTCTATTTCTTAACGGATTTGAACATGACTGTTAAGAAACCCTCCAAATCTCAATATAACTTCCAGCCATTGTTTCCACCGTAGTGAAAAATGAGGAAAACAGCACATTCTGGATCTCCTCGAAGACTGGATATTACCTCTTCAAAGCCTAAATACAACCAGAGCAAGTGGCACGGATGAGCCAAATTTCGTATTTCAGCACAGAAAGGCCAAGAATTAGATTTGGTCAAGCATAATTTAATGCAAAGATGGAAAATGGCTGTTAGCATTGCAAAAATGCCGCTTTGTAATACAGTAAGCGTCTCGCTCATGAACACTGAGAGTTGAGCAGGTGCCAACCCCAGACTTACATTACTGCTAATGTAAACACATACGTGACAAAAAATTTCAAGTGATACTCCATAAATATGAAAACGTTTACTGTTGAATTTCACAGGATAATGGGGGCTTATTATTTGGGTCAATGTCTTTTTTATCTTTTAGTTAAAATACTTTTTGTGAGGTACTTAGATTAAAATTGATTGTAGGCACTTAGCTTGCATGGTTATACTTTCATTTACTTTGTGTATTTATGAGTATTGTCTCTGTATACATTCTGAATAGTTTATCTTGTTCATTTGAAAGATTTGTTACTTATTTTCCCTCTGTTCCTCTTTAAAATTTCCTATTAATAACGACTTTCTCAGTGTAGTTATTAGAAATGATTTGTTTTGAGAAACACATCAGTCTCGTAACGTTATTCCACTGTGGTTCCACAGGATTTAACGTAGAGTAATTCTGTATGACGTATTCGTATTAAAAATGTGGGTAAACAGAAAATGTTCTGTACTGAAACGTGACCTGATAAATTGCTACACATCTGAGCAGAACATAACAAAACTCAAGCGCAGAAACGGGGCTGAATACTGAAGAGGAAACGCAACGCTCCCAAAAGACAACAATCAAAGCTCTCCATTGTAGTTAAATTTCATCACATTTTTAAAGCTCTGATCCCCCCGGAGGCATGAATGTTCTGATTCTAAATCCAACAGCGCTAGATGCCATGTGACTCTTCAACCTTAACCAAACAGCCCCCTTAACACATCTAACACCATGCCATCTTGACCTATTGTCCAATCAGACGCGTTTGTTTTCTTCACAGTGGTGTTTGACTTGGCGGGCCAGAGGCATTCTGGGAAATTTATTTGTTATCAGATTGGAGATATAGAGTAGCATGGAGTGGGCATCAGACAGAACAGCTGTGTCAACTCTCGTTCTACTTATACAGCTGCTATGCCAACAGAGTGGAGGTTTTAAAGAGAGGGCTGGGGTGAAATTGGCTGGGGTGGTGGATAGCCTACATAATCCTGACAGTGTCATATAATGATGTTATTGGCCTTTTTCGGAATTGTGTCTGAGTTTGGACGATGTTTGAGGCAGATGAAGTATGACGTGACTCTGACAGCCAGGGTCTGATTTTATAAAGAGAGCTTGGGGAGACGCGCCAGAATTATGAGTTTGATTGTTGAGTTTGACCGCGGTTGTGCATGAGGTCACTTTGCAGAAGTTCAGTAAGTGTAATTCCCATCGATAAATCAAGTACAAAAGGCCAAAGTCGCACCACCGCACTTAATATTAAAAGTGGCGTGTTTCTCGCGGCGGCCAACAGGAAGTTTCTTCATGATTAAAGGTGAAGTATCTGTCACACGACCTCTGGAGAATGAAAGGCTAGTAGGTGTCAGTGAGTAGACATGGACTGACGGCTCTCGTCGATCCTCGTGATGCCCATTGCGCATTAGGTTTGGTCAAAGCGGACGTTCTGCACGTATCATGTTGAGGACCTTCATTGCGTCTCACACTATCCTGGTTCATATTGCATGAAATGGAGAGATAATTGATGGCCTGCTGGTATTGTAAAGGCATCAGGGCGAGTGTAATACTGTCTAATTAGCCATTAGAGATTCTTAGAACAGAGAGAGTGAGTGGCCGGTTACTGGAGTGACAGATCGTGCTTGGTGTCCATCAGCCCATTAAGAGGTTCCATATTACATCCAGCGAAACTGAAAACGCCATACTGCATGGCTTCTTTTGTGTTCAGTTTTACTCTTTAATAAAGAAATCATAGATCTGACGTACATTTATAATTTAAAGGTAATGTTGCCAAATCTTTAGGCTTATAATACACCACATGGCTAAAAATGTGTGGTCACCGCAGCCATATATTAAACCTTTATTTAAAACCCTGCGCAATGTTTGAAAAACATCTTTAAATGTCTCTCTTTTTGTGCTAGAACAGCTTCCACTATTTTGGATGTTCTAGGTGTTCTAGAACATGAACTAGGTGAACTAGATGTTTTAGGTGTTCTAGAACTGAGTCTAGATGTTTTAGAACATGGCTGTGGGCATTTGCTAGGATTTAGACACAGGAACATCAGGTCAGCCATTGATGGGGCCTGTTTCTCAGTCGGCATTCCAGTTTAGCCCAGAGTGGGGTTCAGGTCTGAGTTTTGTGTAGGCCAGTCACGTTCTTCCACACTAGACTCAAGAAACCACGTTTATGTATCTACAGGAACATTGTGATGCTAGAAAAGGGCCCAAAGATGGAAGCTGCAGTTTTAAGATTTTGTAGGTAATCTGTTTCCAGGGGATTTTACATTTACATTTTTGTAAATGTAAAATACAGTGCGGTGCGAATTGCAATGCATTCTAGCTATACATGTGATCAGTGTGTGATCGGTGTGGGGGGGATCCTGGGGAATCAAATTCCCTGGGAATCGAGGCCACAACCTTCCTATGATAAATGTATCAGGGAATGGAGAGCAAAGAAAGTTTATACAGTAGTTTCAGGTTAAGTACTTGTAAAAGCATCAATGGATCTATTTTGTCATTGGAGAAAGAACCTTCACATAAATTCTCTTTGCTTTTCTCTCTGAATTTCTCAGAAGATGATGACAACTAGTGTTCTATTGGCCACTGTTTCTCCTGACTGGCAACACTTAAGGTAAGATGGTAACAAGGTTCGCCCCAGAACAATGTTGGGTTAAGTGTTCCCATAAAGACCCATATGTTTCCTGCATGGTCTCGATCAGGAGTCCCATATGCTGCATAAGTTGCTAATGCCAGACTTACATAGCGATGGGGTCAGAATCCATAATACACCTTCAATTCAATTTCCTTCAAAAACGTCTCCTGGAGGGGGGGCTCTAATGACTACGCGAGAGGCCCAATTTAGTCATCATAGGTTGCTTCCTGTTTAGGTCCCATCCATCTACAATCTACATAGGTTTCAATCTGGTTTAACCAGTGTTGCATGAGAACAAAAAAGGCTGTTCGGAGCAATTTTGTTAGTCATTTACATGACTACTTCCTCCACCAGTTTATCGGCAGAGCCTTCGATCCCATCTGGACAACATTTGTCAGTTGCATCACAGCGTGAATCGAATGTTTTGAAATTTTAAGGCAACAGACAAAAGAGAAAGAACACGATGAGAAAAACAAAGCACGAGAACAATCGAATCTGAATTCAGTTCAGTTCCAAAAAGAACTGGAGAGAAATGAACCAGATCTTTGATTCAAATTAGGCCTCCTATTTGTAACAGATGAACTTGGCCGCTAAAAGTTTGTCGTTTGGATGTGGAAATGATACGTGTAAACTATGTAATGTGAATGTTTTTAGCTAAGCTGTGTTTAATTTGGTTCCCTGATGAAGCGCATGGGAAACCTGTCTTCCCTTAGCTGTCTCATTGAATCATATGGATATAATTTCATCCATTTACGTTTTTCTGCGCTTTGCTGTGGTTGCCAGGGGGCATTTGGAAACAGGCAGATTAAAGGCACATGTTGGCTTTTGCCTGTAGTTTTAAGCCACTTCGTCGGAGCACCGCTGTTCTCCGTGCTGAAAGACGTGTCGGCTGTGTTTTTTCTTTACAGGTCAGTTACTCTAGGGGCTCGACAGTAAACCTCATAACACTTCTTTTTTTACCAACATCAACCAGAATCAATTTTGTACAAGTGCTGATCTTAGAACTAAGCCGTAAGTGAGAGACGCAAACCGCATTGCGTATCTGAGAGCGCAGAAGTAATTTGGATGTCGCACTGAATTACAGAGAACTCGTCAAACCGTAGTGAAAGCAGTCATGGTGCTCGTTAAAATTTGGGCACCCCTTTGCCTTTTCAGCCTGCTAATTACGAATAATAATGTATTTAATGCTCGTTAGTTGCTAAAGGTTTTAATGTCAGAATAAACGCACGCCTGAGGGAAAGCTAAGTTGCAGGTAGTTACAGTATAATGGCGAAATATGTTTTATGTTGCAGAGCTGCACCAAATGTTAGCAGAAACAGCAACAGACCTTTGACTCTATGGGAAAGAATGTGTTCTGAATGTGATTCCCATAAGCAGCACATTGAAATGTGTACCATGCAGTGTTGTAAATCCAGATCCAGTTTGAAACCTTCTAAAATCCCTATTTTCTCTTCTTTTTGAATCCTCCATTTCAGTAAGTCACTCCATTAGAGCTCAGTGTGATGTCATGGAGTGTTTTTTTTTGGCAGAATATAGAATAATGGGCAAGCTGTGCTCTACGCGACACACCAGCGAGAGTACTCGTATTAATGAACTGTTTTTTCTTCCGAGTGGCTGTGTACACTACGGGCTTTTAACTGCCCGCTACCTCGTTGGTGATTTTCTGGCGCAATCACAGCTCATTTCCCACATAGCCATCAGGTTGAGGTTGAGCACCCTGCGCCAACCTCGGCGGCCCATAATCACCTGTGATTGGCTGGACGCCCCTGACAAGAACGTCAGACCAAACTGTCACTATTTGTAGACGGCTCGTCATGAGGCCCACGTCGAAAGGGTGGCGTCAGGTACTCGCCACCATGCACTTTCTACGGTTATCACTGTGTTTACTTTTTAGAGGGAAAGCAAAACACATTTATGGCAATTAATATGATTAGCGTGCTAAACTGTTTTTATAAATAAAGTCAAAGCATAGTGGAGGTTTAGGAGTTTCTCTGTTCATTTTTTGAGGTTAAAATTGGGTTTGTAGGATAAAATACCGATTTTTAAAATAAAATCCAAATGAGACACTGTTTAGTGTGTTAGGAATCTCCATTTATTTACTTTTCTGGAGGATTTTTATGATATATGTAAGTACTGTTTGCATTTCCAAACTTCACGTTCCTCAATTTATTTTTGATTTTCAAAAACGTTGTGAGAACACGTTACATTAAAAATTATTAGAAAAATAATGTTCCGTGCTTGGCAAATACTGTATGTAATAAAAAGGAGATGTGTTCAGAGTGTTGTGTTTTTATAGAACAGAAAAATAAAATACCAAAGAAAAGACAAAAATGGAAAGTATTGAGGAGAATGAAAGACAATGAGAGATTTGAAAGAGAAAGAAATTCCTTCCTGTCAACTGGATTAAACTCTGGCAGACTGTTGTGTTTGTATGGTATCCCAGAATGCATTGTGGTGTTTATAAGGTACCCCAGAATGCTCTGCGCTTTGCTTTATTGGCAGCTGATTTTCGCACTAATGGCGGGTTTTACACGATTAGCAAGCCTTTCTCTTGTGGGCTCATAAATTCAATTTAGCCTGAAATTTGTATTATGATGAAAGAATGATTATTTCCCCTATACATAAATACACACATTTTGGAACATATATAATCACAATGTTTGTTTTGAAAACTCTGATTTTCAAGGCGTTATATCTCTGGTGTGATATGTGAGTGTAGCTTTTGGTTTGGGGAGATTTTATTAAGCTCTGTGTTGTGGGTACATTTCGTTTTCATGCTGTGGAATAATAAAGGCACAAGTTGACATTGTGAGGTCTAAAGTTTGCAGATGTTTTCGTGAGACACTGTCCAGAAATGCTGCGTAAATGTGCCTCAACGACTGTGGCTTTCCATTGTGTGAGCTGATGATATGAATGTGTAAAAGTGCTTGACTGATTACAGTCCACTGTGTTTATATTCCTCAAACGTTCTGGTTGAGGGTTTGTTCTGTGCACACACAGATACAAACACACACACACTGTATAATCCAGGTCACTCAATCCATCCCGACCGTGGCAGTCTAAGGTTTCGCCCCGTATTAAATGGCCTGGCCTCAATAGCAATAGCATCCCTTTGCGAGTGATTGAAGGAGGCCAGAGACCCAATGATGTTCTGAGGGCCCATTAGAAGAATGGAAGGCTCTCTCCTTCAGTGAAACTAGAGCTGCGATTGAACCAGGGGCCTCAGTTAGAGGTCAGCGGATAATAGAGAGCAAAGCTGCCATGTCAGGTTTCACTCTCTCTCTGACACCTCTAAGAGCTGCCACCCTGTCCCATCTGAGGCTTCTGATTGGTGGGTTGGCATATGAGGGCGGAGCTAAGAGGAACACAAGAGAACAAGAGTACTGTATGTCCTTGCTATACCCAGGACCATCATGTGATGATATTAAGAGTGTGTGTAATTGGAAAGGGGTGGCTTCTATGTTTTTAAAAGATTTTGATTGGTCAGGTCAAAGCAAAGATAAAAAATGAGCTAACAAATTCTAAGTGCTCTATTTTTGCTAAATTAGATTGGAAATCTGATTGTATACATTAGTAGGGTTGTGAATATTTTTCTCAGAGCTGATTTCATTTCTTAAAAAATACCGGAACCAAATGATTTTCACGGTATTCGGTTCCATTCTGCTGGTGCAGATGAAACAGTAAAATCCTCTGACAGCGTTTTCTGCAGCATTGTTTGACAGTAAATTTGAGAATGTGTGCCGTGAAATAAGATGAAGACAATTTGATGAAACATCTTAATATTGTGTTGTCCTCTCTGGTTGTAAGCAGCAACAAACCCACTGCAGTCTGATTCACGATTAACTGGTTTATGTGCACTGTAGTTAGCTAAGGGCTGGTGAGACCTAATTAAGTCAAGTTCCTTATAATTTTTATAGCTTTTCCCAATGCACATCATTCCAAAGAAACTTTACAGAGAATCGTGCTGTAGGTTGTAATTGTCTGAAGAGTCCCTGTTGGGCAATTCAAAATTCCTTACCCAGCTAACAATTATGAGTTGTAAGAACTTTTCCCCAACGTTTTCATTTAGTAACAAAAACATTAAAAATGTTATTTTGAAAGTTCTAGCAACGTTCAAAACATCCATTTTTTTTAGACATCGTATTAATGTTATTGCTTATGTTATTCAAACATTTTTTCATTCTGTAACATTTATTCTTAATGTTACCACTTATAACTTAAGAATAACATTTTTGATATTAAATGTTAATGATATATTAAAAACATTCTATTAATGTTACTGCTAGAATGTTTTTTGAGAACGTTGAGAGAACATTAGCTAATGTTCTGAAAACATTCCCTGTTAGCTGGGTAGCGCTTTAATGGTTCGGTTACTAACTGGATGTTCATGTAGCCACTTTTACATAAAAAAGAAACATTTAAACAATTTACCAAAAGTATTGCTTTTGTTTAGAATATTTCTTTACTATAAAAAAGCTGTTTGCACAATGTCGTTTACTGATGTCCTCCCTCTCACACACACAGTTTGAAGGGTGTAACAAAGCTTTCTCACGCCTGGAGAACCTGAAGATTCACCTGCGGAGTCACACAGGAGAGAAGCCGTACCTGTGCCAGCACCCAGGCTGTCAGAAAGCCTTCAGTAACTCCAGCGACAGAGCAAAGCACCAGCGCACACATCTGGACACTGTGAGTATACAATAACACACAACTCTAAACCGCATGGGAGAAAATCTAAACTGGGTCATTCCCCGGAATGTGGATTGCATCTTTTCCATCTTGAAAAAAAAGTATGTACATTAAAGTAAATTATGGTGAGATTTTAAAAATTAAAGCTGCATTTTTGGGGTTAAAAATGAACAAAAATAAGTTATTGAGCAAGTACATGACAGTTCAGTGTTTAACATGGTCTTCTTCCCCTGATTCCCAACAATATGTTTATAATAATGATTTATAAGTTGAGCTTTCAGATCCGATTCCCGATTCAGTTTGGCTTTATTTGACTTCAACATATATAATGAAAAGTACGTAGCGAAATCTGCAATTTCATGTTTCAAACCGAGATGGTGGTAGAGAGGTGGAAGTTAAGGACTGCAGGTTTAAAAGGTGTTTTAATAAGAGTATTTATTGCTAATGTTTCTACACACGCTAAGTTTTTAATGAACGGATGATGCCATTATAACAGGGTGTTTTAAATTGTATTATTTTAATAAGGGGAAGTCAGGATGGTGAAAGGGATTAACACATACTGCACTTTTACTGATGTGTTAAGAAAAATGTCTATAACACATAGTAAAAGTTGCTGTCTGCTGTTCATTGTTAAAGCTGTTGTTTACTCACGTTAATTGGTGACACACAAATCCTTCATGTGGCATAAAACAGCTAAAAAGCCCAGCTGAATAAAACAAGAAAACACACACATGCTACTCTTTAGTGAAACAGAAAAGTGTGACTGTCCTGAATGAACATTAGGCATGAGTGATTTATGCTTGAAGAGCTCGAGTTTATCTATGTTTCACATTTGGAACAAAAATCAACCATCTCCCCCATATGGAGCTTACAAACAACTCAAAGCATTTCATGTTTGTTACTTTCCTTGACACAGTTATTCATTTTCCATGTACAAAGCTTGCAGAAGTTACAATAAACATGTCTTTGGGTTGATGAGAGGAAACTCATTATATCACACGCCATTCCCAGCTAACGATTTTACAGTGTTAAGAACGTTTCCCTAATATGTTACAAAAACGTTAAAAAATATTTTGAATGTTCTAGGAATGTTCAAAACATCCAGTTTTTTAGACATTGTATTAACGCTATTGCTTAATTGTAAGAACATTATTCAAATTTTTTTACAACGTTCCACTAACAACTTCAGAATAACATTTTTGGGTATACGATATGTAACATTAAAAAACGTCCTATTAACATTACTGCAAGAACATTTTGGGTTACTTTGACAGAATTTTTAGAGAACATTAGCCATGTTCCCAGCTGGGTTAAGAGTGCTTCGTTTGTGATAGCAATGACAGATGGCAGAGAGAGAGAGAGAGATAGAGAGAGAATGAAAGATGGCACGTCTTGCTTGTCTCACTCCAACAACGCAAAGAAAAATAAAAGCAGGGAACGCTCGATTTAGTCATTTCTCGCTCTGCGTTCCACTGCCTGGCAGAACTCTGTGCTGTATCACATCGCAGTTCAGCTACCGCACCGAGCTCCCGCCGCACTGTCGCGGTCAATTAACCATTTGACTCCAGATGCCCAACGCTGCACATTAGCCAGCTTGTGTGCCCTGCCATAGCAGCGAAAAAATCACTTCGACTGTAATGATATTTATTCTTGACAGAGCTTTTTGCTCCCCCATTCCTGGCTTTCTCGTTTTCTGTTTTCGGTGCGGGGATTATGTGGCGTTGCGCAGTGAAAACAAATAAATGCGCAGAAACGAGCTGCCCTGCGAGCAGCTTGTAAAAACAGCGTTATTTAGAGAACGTGGGGAAGGTAGGAAAAGGGAGCTAATAAAGGAACCCTATCCACTTTCACTTTAATGACTGCCTCTGTTTCAGAAAAAAAACAAGAAAATCACCTCTGCATGTTTTGGATTTGGACAGAGAGAACAGTTTTCCAGTAAAGTTTAGCAGTGATAATCATGAAACATACTGTGATTTATCTGATGTACGTGTTTGAACGCTTCTGCACTGATGAGGGTGTTTGGGTTCGTTTGGCTCAGTAGTATGTAATCTGTAAACTAAAAATTGTGTGTTTACTTGTGTACCTGTGTGACATTTACAGAAAAATCTGTCTTCTTTTCTTCCCTCTTGCTGTGTCTTCTCAGCTGCCAGGTAGGGTCCTGTCTTTCCTCTTCTGTGACTATTTATAAACTCTTAAAATAAACTGAGATTTTCCTTGTGTTTCTCCATTAACACTCAATTTGAAAGGGTAAATAAAACTTCTGACTGATGAGAAAATATTGTTTTTTTTATTTCTTAGAAATGCAGTGCAGTTGACAGTCTGTATTTAATTTCTAATCCAAAACTTTCATTTTGGGAGTTCAGAATGGTTGCTTGTCTGCATTGTCATGTATTTTTGGTTCCTGTGTCTGTTTATAAACGTTCCGCACAGGCTTTAATGTCTATTGTTTCCTGTTTAATTCAATTATAGCAAACTAAATTATAAATGCTTTCATAGTGTAACGATTAATCACTGTGACACTCTGTTTTCATGTCCTCTTTGTGGCTAAACTGCATCTAATTCTGAATCTTATTTCCTGTTTTAGAAACCATATGCGTGTCAGATCCCGGGCTGCACCAAACGCTACACAGACCCGAGTTCCCTCCGCAAACATGTGAAGATTCACTCTGCCAAAGAGCAGCAGGTGCGTAGGAAGGTAAGAACGATGGCATGCAACAGAACAAAATCACCTGACCTGCACGTCACAGTGCAATAAGCTCTGTGTTGCAGCTCGCTTTACCGTAGAGCTTATAAAAGACAAACATTACCAATGGATATCATTCATGCTCAATTGTCTTTTTCACGGCTTGGTGCAGTTGGTTCTACTTAGGGTCGTCTTTGAATGTCATTTCCCCAACAATAGATCAACTCCAACCGCATTTCGGCATCTACATGGTGAAGAGTGCATTCCTCATTAAAGTGGGTAATTATAAACAGAATGGCCTCATTGTTGCGCCGCTCTAAACGACAGCTGACTGATGCGTTGTAAAGAGAAACACATGTGAGCATGTACCATTGTTAATAAGCTGTGCAGCACTATACCCCAGTGGCCAGATGTTTTGAGCCCATGTCAAACAAACACTCCCCTCCATCTATTGCGATCTATTATAGCACGCTGTGCCGGAAAGAACGACTCCGTGACGCATAATAAATGAATGAGAGTTGCACACAAAGGTTCTGTAAGATGTGCGGTTTGTGTTGTTTTGTAATACCTGCAGTCATTTTGCAGTTTGTAATGTGCTGTGTTTTTTTTTGTTTAAAAATTCAATGTATTCACAATGGAGTTAAAATAACAGGAACACTTTCAAGTTGCACGTCACGGTGCATTTTGGTCGTAGTTTGAGATCCAGAATCATCTCCAGATTTACTTCACTGATCTCAGATTCATGTCACCACCGTTTTCAAGTTGTAATGCCAGGCTACACTCAGTCCAAAAGTCCGAAACCCATATGCCTCCAAAACTCCAAACAAATGTCACATGACACGATTACTGTAAAATGACTGTATATGATTATTCTGTAGTAAATAAAACGTTTGTCTTATAAAGGGAAATGTTCTGTCTTCACCTCACCTGTAAGCAGGTTGATGGATGTGTACAGGATGTGTGGTGTCCCTGTCCTCTGTTCCCTTCATGTTTCCAATCAAAAGTTCCTGTTTGTGGTGAAGAATCGTTCCTCTCTAAGCCCGTCATTTCCTACACTTGGCAGTGGGGGGTGTCACCACAGGCTGGTGTGTCTTTTTATTGAAGACGTTTGTTTGGGCTCTGTCCAGTTTACACAAGTTTGTCACTGTTCAGTCCTGTTTTTTTCTGTCACGCCATCACACTTGGTTAGAGACGTCACTGTACTTTCTCTGCGCTAGAGGCTCTTTAACAACCGTTTTTTAAACGTGAATTAAAACCCCAAAATCCTCCATGAACAAAGTTTTGATCTGTGATCAGCTGGTTGTAGAATTGTTCTGTAATTAAATTGTTTATCAGTTGAAGTTAAAGATGGAGTTTATTGCAAACTTAATAGTTTTGACAGTCCAATTTCAGCATCTTTCACTTGTCTGTCTTTGTGATTGACAGCTGAGACCCTGCCCCCATTTAGAGCCGGATGCTCTGAGCGAATGTCTGTCAATCCAGCATCTGCATGGCTCCACCCATTCTCAGCATTCCCATTGCCTCGCCTCCTCTCAGCATCCTCTGAACGGAAAAGAAGGCCGTTCCCCAGGACTTGGCCAGGAGATATTTACAGGTATGGCTCTCTTTATCCTCTATACATGCTCTATACATCTGCCTTGAACTTCATTGGTGGTGTATGAAGGGGGCGTGGCTTTTAAAAAAGAAACGGGAAGTAATTTAAGGATGGTTATTTAGTTTCAGTCATATATTATACATGTTTCGAACAATTGCTAGTGTTTTACGAAACTAGCGTCACTACTTATTGCTTTTGCTTATACATAAGGTTGGAGGTTTGGACCAAGAAAATCAAATACCAAATCAAACTTTTTCTAGTGATCAAATTTTTTTTTGAACAAAATTGTTCAGTTTTCTTGTCTGGTGGACAGTAAAATGAAGCTTACCGGTAGTTATAATTATAATTTATTTATTTTTTTACTTGTACAAGTTAGAAACGACCTTCATGTTATGATAGTTTGGTAATAGTCAATGTACATTCAATCAGTATGTGTTCCGTGGGGATTGAACCCGTCACCCTGATGTTGCAAGTACCTTACTCTGCATGGCAAGCTACAGGATGTCTATACTTTAAATTAAAGAGAGATGATTGTATATCTTAGTCTGTACTTTACGGCTTGTTTTTGCAGCAACATATGTGCTGTCTAATTTATGTATCCTGGGCTTTTTTGAGGAGATGGGTAGTGTATTGTTCCCTCCACCCTAAAACATACCAAAACCCAGATGTGTTCAAGTGTACGTTTACTTGCAGAACCATTTATGTGATCCAAAACCAATAAGCTACGATTTAACAGCTCAAATGGACATGACAGAATAAAGGGAATTGTAATGTTATGAAGACCATATGCTATAATAATATTGCAAACATCTGCGATGGGCAATCTGTGTTAGATGTGAATTTTCCCATGCTACTTCCAATGTTATGCAATCCACGCTAACTTTTAGGGCATTTACCTTAAAATACCCGGTTCTGACTCATGACTGTGATTCAGAGGGCGGTCAAAGGTTAAAGTTTTGCATGTTGTGCGATCTGTTTGTTTTGTATTAGTTTAGTAGTTAGTACAGTAGTTACAGAGTGTTTTTTCAGCTGTGGCTGTAGTGAAGTTACATGCAAATTCTGTGCATTATTATCATTGTTCCAAAATGTCTTGAAAATTTTTACCAATTGACATTTCTATCTCAAGTTATATATTATGTTGAGTAGCATTCTGTGGTATAAATGGTGAAATGACATTTTTGGAATGAACAGGTAGATTCTGTTTTAGGTAGATTTCATAGCTGGAATTTCTGAAATCCTTAATACTCGCAATTGAATTATATTTTCACCCTTCCAAGATTGTTTAATTTGCTTCACATACAAAAAAGGAGAAAGTTAGCTTTAAAGGGATAGTTCACTTCATATGTGTCAAAATATGTCACGTATTCATGTAAACAGATTTGCACGCTAAAATCAATATGGTTGCACAACGATAACTTCGAATCTCATTGGTTCTTGCACCCAATGAGAACCAATGAGATTCGAAGTTATCGTTGTGCAACCATATTTGATTTTAGCGTGCAAATCTGTTTACATGAATATGTGACATATTGATCGATAAATAGATTAAAAATATTAATCGTTTTTCTCATAAATGTATTGTTTCACTTCAGAATACATATATCAACCCAAATGGAATCATTTGGATTACTTTAATAATGTATGAATGCACTTTTGGAGCTTTAAAACTTTGGTATTCATTCAATTGCATTACAAAGTTGGGAAGAGCCAGGATATTGTTTAATATTGTATAACTTTATTTTGTTCGGTTGAAGAAAGAAAGTCATATACACCTGGGATGGCCGGAGGGTCAGTAAATTATGAGAAATATTCACATATTTCATGAGTAAAGGAGATTTCATGAAGAGATTAAACAAGCAGAAGAGAGTCACACTGGAGAAAAGCAGAATGTAGATGTCCGTGCGAGAGTAATTCAAAGATTAATCGCAGAACTCTCCACCATTAAAGCTGCTTGTACAAAACACACTTTGCACTGAGCGAATCTTAAATCGCCTGTAACAGCCCGTGTGCCAGAGAGAAACAGAAGTGCTGGCCAACACAGTCTTAGTTATTCCCTCAGTTCAAAGGGGATAAGTTGTTGCTTCAATGTGCAAATGTCTTTAGCCTGAAGGACCTGTTATGTTACTGTGGCTGTTTGTTCTTTTAAGAGCAGAAGTTGTGGATGACTCTGGCCAAGATGCCTGCATTTAATGCTGCTGATGTTTCTGCCTCTCCCATGCTTTGTTCCAAGGCCAGTAGAAAAAGAAGCAGAGGAAAAAAGCAAAGCGGAGGGAGGGTACTGCTGTCATTTTGCAATTCGCACATGCAGGCTCAAATCCTGGTTTGTGTCTTTGTGTACTGTAAGAGTGTCTGGCTGCTCAGTGCAGTGTTGTGCATTCTCTGGTTGCTTGAACATATGCTCATCAAAAATCTGTGCTGTGCAGGTTGAGTCATCAATGTTTGCTCCATTTTCCTGGAAGAGTGAGTCTGTTTTTGTCCAAATTGAACAGTGCACTAGTGAACAAACAGTGTGAAAACTAATTTGCACAGACTACTAAGCACAAAGCTCACATTTTTATTTTATAAAGGTCTTAAAGGTGTCAAAAAAACACAAGAGAGAAGTCCTTAAACTTTTTTTGTAAGACTAAAGGAACTTTCAATGTGTCTGAGATTGCACATTTTTTAGCAATATACAAATAAAGGACAAAAAAACCCAGCTAACGGGGAACGTTGTCAGAACATTGGCAAACATTCTCTAAAAGTTATCAAAAAGTTGTTGCAGTAACATTAGTAGAACTTTTTAATGCTATATATATCATTTATCATGATTATGACTATTCTTAAGTTGTTAATAAAACGTTTTAAAAACATTACAGAATTAAAAATGTTTGAATAACATTCTTATCTAAAAAACTGGACGTTTTGAACATTTCTAAAACTTTCAAAATAACATTGTTAATGTTTTTGTTACTGTAATGGAAACGTTCAAAGCTCAATCCACTGTCACAATTACTATGAACTTTTTTGAATTTAGGTTCAGAATTTAATTTGTTAGAAATATCACTTCATACATGCAGATATGTCTCAGTTACGGGATTCTGAATCTGCCTCCTGGTGTCTCTCTGGATCTCCACTCACGCCCTCCACCTCCAGCATCCGTCTCTTCTGCTCTCTCCAGCAGATAACAACTAAAGCAATCATGGCCATTACTTGTTGAATGCTTCCCAGTCTGGTAGCAGATGTTGGGGCCAAAGGGGAAAGTATTTAAGCACTTTGATTGATGATTTTGGGTAATGAATCAAGTTTGTATCCAGTTCAGAAACCTGTCAGATAGTCCCCGCTTCCACTGTAAAACAGCTGGAGAGATGCAGGAGGAGAGGGAGCGCGGAGACGAGGCACCGAGGACTGTCAACGCACAACCATCCCCCCAAAGGGTTTCTGGAAAAGCAATCTCTGGGCAAATCCAGAAGAGCACATAAACAGACAGGAGCAGCCGGGAACTGCGTCTGCCTGTCAGTCTCTCTCAGGCTGCACAAGAAGCCCGGGGACTGAAGAAGCCTCTTTACAGGGCAACTATCATTTTCATCTGGTTTGGTTTTGGTACAGTAGTTTAATCTATGGTAGGATGACATTTGGATCATTGGAGCTCTGATCTTTGCTGTTAAAGCCATTATAAGATGTGGATGGAGTTAATGTGTTTTTTCAGCTTTGAGGTTCTGTGTCCTTGGCTAAAGATCAGCCCATGGAAAAGAAACATAAAGAGAGAGATCTCCTTAATATCTCGATTGTTTCTCCCAGACAGCAATGAGACTAAATGGAGAGCAAATGGAGACTTTATTTGTCTCATTCTTCTCAAATCTTCTGAGAGAAAAACTAGTAATCAAACACAATATATCCTTTATAGTTTTCAAATAGATCTTAACAGTATCTCCCAGCTGTGATGCCAAAGTCTGGGGTCAAACATTTTAATATGAGCTATAAACATTTCTCATCATTCATTTATAGTATGCTATCCACTTTCATTTAATTTCTCTATAATAATGAAATGAAACATTGGTTATCGTTCTCTCAAAGTTCCTAGAACATTTAAAATTGCATTTTTACTGTTTTGATTACTTAATGGAAACATTAGGGAAACATTCTTAGACCCCAAAATTGTTAGCTGGGTATCAACAATGGCCTTATTTGTTTCTTTTTTACAGAATTTTAAGAGAAATGTCTAAGAAAAAGTTGACCCTTAAATGAAACGTACATTAAAACCCCACCAAGTCTCTTGAGTTATAAAGGGCAATGAAACGTTCGCCTGCATGAGAGCCCACCTGCTCCATTCACTTTCATACAAGTAGCTCAGAGTAGTTCATTCTTTATTTGTTAGTTCTGCCATTTTGTATTCCATTCAAATGGAATGAGCAGTCCATAATGTTATGTTTAAAACACCTACCGTCAATCAAAGCCACTCAGCACAGCGACACAAATGATGTACAGTAAATTGCTAACAGCACTGAATCCAGAACATTGTATTTAATCCAAAGGGCCTTGCCTGAATCGGTGTTGTCATAACAAGCGCCTGTTGCCATGAAGTGCTGTTTTGTGGAGTTTTAATTTGGTCAATGTGCAAGTCGCAAGGACTCCTTGCGGTTTATCAGGCATGTTTTGCGCATTAGTTTTGTTTGTCTTCCAGGCCTGTACGCTGGCTCCAGCACAACACACAATGGAGCCCAGCTTGAGTTGCTGTCTCCTGGACCTGACCTGCCCCCAAGGCAGCCCCGCCTGGACCGAGACATCGGCAGCCCCCACCATCTCTCCCCGCTGTCTGGCCTGGAGGGGACCCGGGATGGGTGAGTACCTACCCACTGATCATCACCATGGATAGATATATAGAGATCTTCTTTAAGGCAAATTGACATATATGCATTCTAGATGTACATTTCTCTAGTTGGTTCTAAAGTTAGTCCCGTGATGCATTGCGACATGAATCCAAAGGATGGTGATTATAAAAAAAAATTGTATCATATCCTTTGCTTGTGCTTTGTGATGGGTCCACCCTCCCCAGTACTAAGAAATGTAACCAGTACCATGTGACAACATCATCTTTGTGTGACTTCAGCAGTATTCTGGACAATTATTTACAGAAGAATGATTTTGAAAATACACAATGAAGAACATGAATAGAGGAATTAAACCACTTCAGTGGCAAGCAGGAAATGACGTTGAGTATGTACATGGCAAAGTGACAGAATTACTATATAGACTTAATAAAACTGAATAATAAAGGAAGTTTGTGGAAAAATGGCCTAAGCTAAACTGGTCTCTAAACCTGACCAGCTGAAACGTGTCCTAAAACTAGCAAACAAGCTAGTTGAATTTCAGCCATTCTTGCAAGCTTTTTTGTTCCTTTCTGCAGACTGTTCTGCAGATGTTTATTATTAAAGTATCATTGCTTTGGAGTAGCTAGTTAAATAGTTAAAACATCACACCTCTGGGATTTTTTAAAACTGTGGCGAAGAGGTGAGGTCTTTCTCATAACAGGAGAGTTTCTTTGGTTATGTTTGTCGTCTAATGTGTTTTTTACTCTGCGTAAGAACTATATTGATTTAAGAGCCTGGATTTATTTACTATCCAAAGCACCGCCGGCAGATTTTTCCCTTGTCCATACAGAGCGTTTGTTTTCATTGTAACACGCTCTCAAAGTACACACCCTATAACGCACACCACTCGTGTACTCGATGCATACGGCTGCACTCTTCCCTTGCTCAGTGTGTATTTGTCCAGCAAATCTACATTAAACTAATGTCACCTTAACACAACAGAAACCATCCCGCATCAACTCTTGCTCTTGGCTTTAGTTCAGAGGTGGCGCTGGTGTGTAATTAAGGTGGGACCACATTCCCAAAAAAAGATTCCCGAACACACCTCTGTTCCTCTCTGTTCTCAAGCTGTTTAGTGTTCTGGAACGTTCAGAGGAGGGATACAATATAATATGTCCCTTACAGCTCAGTGGACTGAGGCATGTTTCCTATTAAAAATCCCTGATTTCCCCCAGGAACAGCCAAGTTGAGCTGCAAATCCAATGTGTCATCAAGAGCCGTTATGTGTGTAGCGACAAACAGAGAGCCTGGAAATGAGAGAGAGAGAAAAAGTGAGAAATACATCTGTTCTTTTTAAACATTAGTGGAAACAGATTTGAAAGGGGTTTATCTGTTCTTAATCATAGTTAAATGAAGGCAAAGGTGCCGTGTTAATTAAATTAAATAACTCACAATCCACATCTGAGAACAGAGAATTCACTCTAAACATGAGCATATAAACAATAAGACTGTTGTGATAACAAAAGGTAGGTTCACACAGCAGTATAAAACAGTGATCCGGTTCCTTATACAGTTCCGTTCACACACAATGCAAAGGAAACGAGAGTGACGCATTCTGTTATGGACTATCAGGACTCACCTGCATGTCACAAAGTGTAACAGCCTAGCTAACAATTTAAGGCTGTAAAACGCTATAAATGTTATTTTGAATGTTTTAGGAACGTTCAAAACATCCAGTTTGTTAGACGTTGCATTAACATTAATGCTTGGTTATAAGAACATTATTTTCCATTATGTTCCACTAACAACTTAAGAATAATGTTTTTGATATATGATATATAGCATTAATGAAGTTCTACTAACGTTACTGCGGAAACTTTTTTAGACTTTGTTTCCTGTTAGCTGAGAGACACTTTGTACTGCACACACTCTTGTATGTGTTGTGTTCTTTTCCCTGTGAAGTTTCGGTGTTATTGAAGTTGCCATATTTAATATTTCACTGTCACTATGCATACAGGTGGTATTCAGAGCTATTGTGAGAATAAAAAAGGGGCTTTAAATCAATTATCTGTTCAGAAAGACAGTATTGGTGACTAATGTGATTCAAGAGTCACACCTCTTTGCGAATGCAATTGTCAATTCCAAATCTGACTTGTTCTCTTTCTTTCTCTCCCTCTCTCTTTCTCTCTCTCACTCATTCTCTCTCTCTCTCTTTCTAAGCCAGAAAAGCACTTGAATTAAAGTGACGGTTTTGTAAGCACAAGCCCATTGAATATGTCAATTTATAGCAAAAACACCCCAACACCCACAAAATGTGCCCAGACAGCAGTGAGTTGTCATGCTCTTTTGGTCTTTAAAAACTCTTGAGCTGTTTTTCCAGGTCGCAGAAAAAACTCCAGAAAATTAGCAAGCCATTTTAGAGCTCCACAAACAATTACTGCTACTTGGAGAGGAATGAGAGCTGAAGGAAGTCGGCTCAGGGGATTCTTATGTAACAATATACGCGGTTGCATTCAAGGTCGTGATGACATATTTGAGCGTAGAGAGCTCGGCTTTTCACTGACACTGAAGGTCAAAGTCTAAAATGTCAGATTATACACGCCCTTCACGAAAAGCACGGGATGAAGCTGGACATGTACTGTTTGGAAGAAATGAGCATGTCTGGAGCTTAAATTGCAATGAATCCAGTAAGTGTCTCCCTTGTATTAATCTTAGTTTCCAAGCCAGCGTTAGCTGCTGCAGAACTTCCTGATAGTGCCGCGTTGACAACCCAGCATTACGAAAGTTGCCGTCGTCTTGTTTGCGGAAGTTATTAGACGTGGGGTTCCAGATCAAAAAATGTATACGCGCACACAGTCAACTTTATCTAATGTGCTGTCTTTGCCAGGACCTACAACAAACCAGGTATGAAACGTCTACTTACATTTGCCCAAAGACGGAGCATTTTGATTTACATGTTTAAAGTCTTGAGTATACACATGGCTGCCAAAGTCAACAGCAGCTGCCGCACTTGTTTTTCCCCAACGGTTTAGCAGGACGTTAAACATTTTGACAAAATTATCGAACTTGCGCGACTCCGCCGCTGCAGCCTCTGACCTCATTGCTAAATGTGTTTACCCTGGCTGGAATGGCCCATTTAGACTCTTTTTACTTTGTAAATACTAGTGTCATTTTCTGAAGCTAATATTAAAAAATATGCCAGTGAAAATACATCTCCCAGTCTCCGTCGTGTGGACGGTGTGTGGAGGTTGAAGGAGGCAGAAGTGCAGGGCTTGCGTTCGGAGGGGCGACTGTGGAACGTGCTGGCCAGCCTGAAGGCCTTTGGAGGCCTGATGGGTGGCACTGCCACTTCAATTCCCTCATTTGCATGTTTTGTATGTGACAGATTTACAATAAAACTATGAGTAGCTGATCCTGGTGTTTTGTAATAGTCATGAGAAACAGATTTGTTTAGCAGATTTTGTATTAGAGGTCCCAGCTGGTCAACGTTTTTTAAAAGTTCTTTCAAAGTTATCAAAAAAGTTCTTGCAGTAATGTTAGTAGAATTTTTTTTCTAACATTACATATCATATCATATTACATTACATTACATATCATATTTAAAAAATATTATTCCTCATATTTTAAAAATATTATTCAAACTTCTAAAAAGTCTGAATAACGTTCTTATAACCATGCAGTAACGTTAAGACAATGTCTAAAACACTGGATGTTTAGAACATTCCAAGAACAGTCAAAATAACATTTTTAACATTTGTTGAATGTCTCAATGAAAGCATTTGGAAAATGTTCTTACAACCTAAAATTGTTAGCTGGGGCGTCACGTTAATTGTTGTAGTTTTTTTTTTCCTGAACATGTTGAAATGTTCACGTAAACAGGGTTTATTTTGTGCAGGATTATATAGTAGCCTTTTATATTATTACATTTATTCAAGGATTCATTTTATGAAGAACCAATTCAGATTATTCAGTTTATTGATGGGAATGCATTGGTCTTATAAAAAGTAGTTGTAAAATCAAACCCGTTTCCTTGAACCACAGTCTGTATCAGTAAGTTTTAATATCAGGCTCTGATCTAAACGGTAGCTACGCTAACACATCTACTCGCATCTTAAGCTAATTTCCTTGCCTGGCTGCATGTTGAGCTTTTGAGCACTTTAGCTTTTGACTGTTTAGAAACAAGCTAGAGGCTTGGATCAGTAAGGGCCTGATCCTTCATGAGTCGCTGTAGTTTACTAACCAGAACCAGAAATGTTCCCACCGACCTGTGCCAAGCCAGTGGCCCCTACATCCTCAATCAAAAGAGCTTACCGTGAGGCGATGGGGATATCCATGCTCACTCGTACATGCCGTGACCCGGCGGAGCGCAACCTGACAGGTGAGAAGAGACGAACTTGGAGCAGAACGTACATCCTCATGAATCATCATTCAGAAGCATTTGGAGGAAAAACCCATCTTGATCTGTTTTGTCTCTGTGTGTGAGTGTAAGGATTGCCTCACCTCTCTTTTCTCCAAATCTGTCGTACGATTTGTAAGGTCCACGACCCTTCTAACAGGGATTAAACTAGAGAGTGACTTCACAGGGTTCACGAACGAAAGAGTTTTCTGTGAAAACCTGGATGACACACAGCCTGTATTTATTAACCGTATTCTTTCAGCATCCAAGCATTTAACCTGTGAAGGTGCTGATCAGGTCTACGCATCAAACAAGTGATTTATTTATTTGTTTTGGTAATATAAGTTGTTGTTCCTCTTGGAACCTGGTGTTTGATTGTTATGTTTGTTACTTTCTGAGCCAGACGTAAATACGTCTGCAAAGTTTGTTTTTTACATTGACCACGTCTAGTGAATCATGTCCAGAAGTGTCACGTTCACTGAATCAGGTTTGCTGAGTAGGAACTTACTCATGTCAATTTAGCAAAGCTCTGAGATATTCACAGATGTTCCCATGGAGTTTTTCACTGAATCACACCCAGAATCTGCTGCTGTGAAAAAGAACATTGGTAAACAATTTCTTCATGAGAAAACTATGTCAGTTTAAGTCACCATGCACACAAGTTCCTGTAAAGTTATCTCATCACTTTTACTGTAAAGTGAACTAAAGTTTCCTAAACCATCAGCAGTTACTCCACTTCTGCTGTACATTTCAGCAGAGTGTTCTGAATGGAATAACAAACGTAATTTCATGGCAATTACAACACTAAGGGGAGAATTGCCTAAGAATAAATTGTGCCTGCTAATAGCTTTGTTTATTTGCACGTGCTGTCTGTGTTGTTTTAACACCAGATTGGCTAAAGGACTTATGCAAACCAGGTAACAAAATGGCCCAAGTCGGGTATAACGCATAAATATGTGCCTTATGTTCTTTGCAGTGCACTGCAGGCTGGTTGTGGACAGGCAGATCTGTTCTTTTTTGCAAGGACTGTACAGGATCAGCATCACTCCAGCACTGGAGTTTAGACACCTCATTTGGGTCTTAAATGCTGAACATATGGAAAATTTTCTTGTCTACACTCTAAAAAATAAAGGTGCTAAAAATGTTTTATGCAACAGTGTACTAGAGGAACCATTTCCTCTAGTACACTAGGTTCTTGAAAACCTTTCTTATCTTCAATAGTCTATAGAACCTTTTCCACTACAAAGAACTGTTTGGGCATCATAAAGGTTATGTGGTTGTTAAAGGTTATTTATAGAACCATGCAGCCTGACGAAGAACCTTTCAGGAACTTTAATTTTTAAAAGTGTATACCTCAATTTTTGGAAAAGGTTTTACCCTGATTTTACCCCTGTATACCCCCATCTGTGTACTTCAGCCTTTGACAATTTTTTTCCACCATGAACAGTTTTAGGTTGTAAGAAGGTTTCCCCAGCAAGATGATATTTTGAAAGTTCTTTTTCAAAGATGTTGTCAGTTTTTTAGATGTTGCCTGAACGGTATTGCTTGGTTATGAGAACGTTATATAAACTTTTAAAATTTTGTAATGTTTTTAAAAAGTTACACTAACATCTTAAGAATAACATTTTTGATATGCAATATATAACGTTAAATATATTCTTGTAACATTACTACAATGTTTTTTGATAACTTTGAGAGAACTTTTGCAGAATGTTAGTCAACGTTCTAGAAACGTTCCCTGTTAGCTGGGCAGTTGTCTTCCTCAACTACAAATTTGTTTCTATATTTGGGTCCAGTGAGGAACTTTGAGTGAATTGCTTCTGCAGAAAGCATGCCAAGTGTGTTTTCCATCACTTCTGTAGATTATGTGACCGTGAACTATTGGACGATCTGTAGGTCAGCAGCCATACAGCGCTACAAAGTGAGAGACAGGCTTTATAGTCACAAAGACCACTGAGTGTTGTAGCTAGAAAGAGGCCTGCAAAGCAGAGATGAGATGACATTGAAGGTAAATACCGAAGGGAGAGATGAATCCAGCATATGAAAGATTCCCCTCATTCCTGCAGACTTAGCAAGCTGCAGCTGGCAGTGATTAGAGCGTGATTCACTTTAGCTGTACATAGAGACTGCTTGTAAAAATATGAACAGTATAACTGTTTCCTGAGCCTGTGCTGACAGCAGGACCCTGGGGAAACGCTGCCGCCATGCTCTCCACAGAAACACATGGCCGCGCGTCAGATCACAGCAAGTGACCAGATCGGAAGAGGTTTCCTGCATGTGAAACACACAAGCTAGGCCGCTAATGCTAATTCCTAAATGTGTATTTGGTGCAGGCCTTGTGAATTATGTTAGCGTGGCCTTTGAGGACATATGGTCGTCAGAGGAGATCCTGGTGACTCATGGGGTTATATCAGAGCACAGTTAGAGAATCTGTGATGTTTTATGCTCTTGTGATGAAACCGAGTCCTTGGAATGGGAGTTTGGCTAACGGTGAAATACAACATAATGGTTTAGCAGATGTAACAGCCAGGGAAGTCCTTATCTGATTCTGGACAAATGGATGATGGGAAATAACACTCCCACGCAACGCCTAAAGGATAAATAAGAAAGAGTTATCTGGTCATTGGGACATAAATTCTGAATTAACACTTTGATGGATCTTAACTCAGTGGATGATAATGAAACAAGCACTGTTTAAATGAAAGACGCTTGTCTAATGATTTCAACAGTTACATTTACGGTTATTCATGTAGCAGATGCTTTTATCCAGAGCGACATACAAACGAGAGAGCATTTAACATTTTGTTTAAAAACCCAACATTAAGCATAGTTTACAAGGCAATGTTTAAAAGTAAAAGGAATAAAGCTAGGGAAATATGAACAATAAAGATTTTTATTGTTGTAAAGTTAGACTGTGGATAGTTGACAGTGAGGGTTAGTCAATACAGTGAATACAGCGGTGTGTTTTAGTTGTGTCTTGAAGATTGGGTTGGTCTTGGCAGATCAGGTGGAGACTGGCAGTTCATTCTACCAAGTAACAATTCAAATGTTTCAAAGTAACGTACGTGAACATTTCGATAAAACTCAGTGGTACCCCCTTTTTTAGAAGTTAATAAGAGAGAGCGTGATTGTAAATTTTGTTCATTTTTTCTCGTTTTAAACTCGGCAAGACTTCCATCCATTTCCAACCATGTTGAGTTGTGAATATCCTCTTCATATCTCTGACTAACTACATCATGACAGGCATCTGTTTGTTATACTTCTGTTTAAACAGGCAATTCTTTGAGTTTGTTTTGTTCTCTGTTCATTTCTGAAATTCAGAATATGGCTCTTTGATGTGCACATTGAAGGCAGAAGATCTTAACTGGGGGCAGGAACGACTTCACAGGGCCCATGGGTTGGCACACTGCTTCGCGCTGGAACTTAGTTTTGCATATTTAAAGACTCAGTTGTGACAGCTGCATCTAATGGCACTAACAAAGCCTTTATTTGTTCCATTGTGTGCAAGCATGAGCAAGCTATCATAGCTTCCATAGCACCATCACAGTGTACAGTAAGTTAGGGGCATGTTATGTATAAGTGCCATCTGGAGTGAAGAATGGGCTTGTACTCAATCAAAACCAGGCCCATGACTTTCCATTATAACAAGAATTGGAAAAAGATGAAGCGTGCTAGAGTAAATAAAAAATAAATGAATAAAATAAATAAATATTGTTTCACTGCAGGCTATGTGACTCCTCTCTGAGGTAATCCTCACAGATCATTCTCCGGGGTTTGGGTAGGATAGGATGAAGTTATAAAACACAGAGATTATATTCTTATAATAAAAATTATATATATATATATCTGTGTGTGCAATTGTATAGTGGGGGAGAGTGGGGTAAACTGTGCCACTTTGCTTATGCTGTCTTTAAGACAAGAACAAATGGGACAGAGATCAAACCAATATGCCTAATTTATAGTATTTTACCCCACAGCTACTATTTTCAAAAAGCTGCTTCATTTAATTTATGATGAATATTTAGCTTAATAATTTCAATGGTTTTATATCATATTAATGCTGCAATCCATAACTTTTCCCCCTCTACCACTGTCTCTGTTTGGAACATAAAATTGCAGGTTGCTTTATGTACTTTTCTTTTATGTAAGTGTAACTAACACAAACTAACAATTAAGCTCAAATTTTAAATCATTAATTTAAGCTTACCATTGCAAATTGGAGTAAGGTAAGGAAACCATTTTGAACTGTTGTGTACTTAATAACAGATGTTTTGTTCTTAATAACAGATGTTTTGTTCATTTTAACCCAAAAAAGTTATAGATTGCAGCTTTAATTCTACAGCATGTAACAATATATGTTTATAGAGATGAAAGAATTTTCTTTGGCAAAATTCTTACTGTTTACTTTATGTACTGAAAAGTGTTTATCACCTTTTCAATGTCTTAGTTACAGGCGATTATATATGTTCAGCACTTTCTGAAAAGTCACATGACAAAAAATGTTGCATGGTAGATCAAGGCAGTGACACATTGTTTCTCTCTTTTAGGTTATCTGGAGCTCTGCTGTCTCCAGGGATCAGTCTGCTGAAAGCAGCTACATCTCCTCCACCAACATTAGAGAAGCATCAAAACTCCTCCAGCCAGCAACACCTCCACACTCACCATAAGACCTACCCCACCTTCCACAACATGTCCTCAAGTGAGGGTGCGAGTCCTCCTGTGTCATTTCTCAGTTTTGTTCGGTCTATCAAAAATGTCTAAAGTAGTTGTAACGTAACAAAATTTAATGTTTAAAATGTTTAAATGACATTATGGAAACGTTCTTACACTCTAAATTGTAAGCTGGGTTGGTCCCTAGATACAGCTCAGGTCCCTGTTTTAGAATAAATCTGAGGTCTTTTCAGTCTTCTTTTCAGTCAATCTTTTCAGTCTCAAGTGAATTTTAAGGTATCATTTACGTCTGTAGGAAAAATGGTGCGGGACAAGTTCTGTGCTGAAGTTTAATAGTTTGGGTTAGAGGCTTGTTGGACGCTAAGTATGAGCGATATTAATAGTGATGCTTGCCTGAGCTAACACCACTAATAAAAGTCAAAACTCTAATAGCCCTGAAATAGTATTTCAGCATAAACAGACACATGGAGATAGACACATGTCAGAATAAGCCACATCAGAATGAGAACTGGCATGCTCTCTGCAGAACTGTGCGTTAGCCAGAACATATGGGCTGAAAGCTAAGCCTAGATTCACAAAAAGGAAGCTTTAAGCTCTAAGGAATACAAAACCACCCTGCCCAACGCAGCTAAACTGTCTGTCAAAAGAACTGTTCTGAGGGAGAAACGCTGTGCTTCCTGTCAGAACACAGATGAACATGTGTGTACCACCTCAATTCCAAGACCTCCATCTGAGGGAGACTACTTGTTGAATACTATTGGAAGCAAGCTCAAAGGAAGGGGAAATTGAATACAAATAGGAATTCTGACAATACAGTCTCTCTGTGGGGTTTGGTATTGCTAAACGGTTATTTTAAGTATTGAAAAGTCATCAGAATTTTAGATGTTGCAGTTATTTAACCCTACAGTAATTCATATATAAAAAGGGTAGGCAATCATCCAGAAACAATTTTTGTTACGCAGGTTGAAAGTCCCATCACATCCTGAGAGCAATTACTAAGTGGTATATAAATATATTTAGATATCTTCTGTGGTACGCACAGGACCATAAAATGTTCTTCCAATCATTGCATTCAGTCCGATTGAAATGATAGGATGTCCTGCTGGCCTGTCAAATTATGTATTTGCATCAGGTTCACGTGTTTTGGAGACCGTTCTTAACAGAGGGCGAAATCTTATGCCTTTAAAGCTAGCTTTCTGTTGCTAGCCTCTTCAAAATTGCTTGCCCTACCCTTAAACATTGAAATGACGTTGATTTATCTAAGCTTTTTATCTTGTTTGTGTGTGTGTGTGTGTACAGATTACCGTGGCAACTTCCAGAGTTGTTTCCATTTTGGCGACAACTACAGAATGGAACAGTCCATCGGCGGCGGTCATTTACCTGCAGATTCACACAGTTTTAACACCAACCCACACAATGGCTTCCACATGAGCTGTTCCACCAGCAACTCTTCTACAGGTATTCATCTGGAAAGTATTTGATTACTGATCATTATAGTCATTATATATTAAGGCACCATGGCTTTATATCAGAACACCAGTTGGATATAATCACCAGCAGGGCGACTCACCTAGCCAGTAGTCATTAGCATAGCTCACATTACCCAAACCATTTGTCTTTAAAGCTGCAGTCCGTAACTTTTTGCGGTTAAAAATGATCAAGTTCAGTTATTGAGCAAGTACGTGACATATCAACCCTCAATTCCCAACAGTACGTTTATCATAATATATCATTTGAGCTGTGGGGTCTGATTTGGTGGAAATTTTCCATTTGGCTTCATTTGATTTCAACTTGTATAATAAAAGTATGTAAAGGAACCTGCAATTTTATTTCAAACAGAGGTGGTCATAGTGAGGCAAAAGTTACGGATTGCAGCGTTAACCAAGAAGTGCATAGCAGTCTTTCATGCTTTGTTCTTTTGTTTTCATGCAAAGGTTTCAGTTTGGTGCCGGACATCATAGGGTCAGGTTGCCAGTTCTCACCCAGCACGGATGAGAGTGTTTTCTTTCAAGTGGGCGGCTTCGATCGTGGCCTGAGCCAGGCGTCGTCGGTGTACACAGAGACGTAAAACCAACCAGGCGAATGCTTTCGTCATCGACACAATCCGTCTTTTTCAGACCAAATTCTTGTTTTGTTTCGTTTCAGTCTGTCACCGTTTGAATTCTTCTCATAGTTTCAATTGTTTCTTTTTTAATCCTTGAAGTACATGTATTGTTGAATCACCTCGCTGGACTGAAGTATTATTCGTTCTCTTGACTACCCTAAAAGCTGCTATTACACTACAACGAAGGTTCAATAGCGACAGCCTTTGTTTTGGAACGTTATGAAGTTATGAAATTGTGTTTTTTTCACAGTGTTTTGAAATTTATGTTCAAAGTCCACAGCCTCATGAGACACCCCCCCTTGCCGTCACCAGAACATCACTTTTCTTAAGAAACCCAACTGGTCAGCGCTGATCCAATTGGGACTTTGGAACAGTTTGATAGAAACTTCAGAACCACCAGGGCTCATCACTGATGAGATCCATATTGCCTCTCACTGTCTCTCTCCTGTGATTTGTTGGCTGTTGTGTTGGAAACAATTATTTAGTGTTGCTGTGTTTTGTCAGTGAATGTTTGTATTGCTCTGTTATTTGGTTGTCATCATCCCAAATAAACAGAGTCCTTTAT
Organism: Chromobotia macracanthus; assembly: GCA_036877525.1. Lineage (NCBI taxonomy): Eukaryota > Metazoa > Chordata > Actinopteri > Cypriniformes > Botiidae > Chromobotia > Chromobotia macracanthus. The sequence goes on along the minus strand of JAZGTH010000002.1, from coordinate 11,955,181 downwards.
TTTGTAACGGTTGACGGCTTTAATATCTATCAAACTTTCAACATATGTATAAAATGTACAGTTTGTTTAATAATAATAATGTCATTCTCTCAGTCTCGGATAATAAATGGCTCTTGAAATATTGCTGATCTTTGTTTTGGGTGTGTGAATTGTTGACTTCAAATATTGATTTATTCAGACAATACAACCTAATTGTTCAAACTATAATATACACCCTGAGATATCGAAGAGTTGTGTATGTTTCCAAACATTATTCATCTGGTCTGAGCAAAGAAATATGATTGTAAGAGCAAAAGCATGTTATTGTTAAACAGAGCCTGCCACCTTTTGGAGAGAAAGGGAATCATGTTGCTGTTTTACAGACATTTGGTCCAACATTATTACAACACAGCCGTGACTAAAACAGGGTCCGAGCCGAACAAATCAAAAGAAAAATATTGCAATATATATATTTTTCAATTTGTTCGTGTTTGCAGGCGTTTGTGCCAGTGGTTTCTGGAGATGCAGACAACCACTAACTAAAACAAAATCAAATCCGCCGATTACATTTGCATTGCAAACCAAGCGACGAAACTTGCGCAATAAAATAAGCACCGCAATAAACGTCTCGAAATATTATTGTAATAATATTGGTCTGCATTACATATCTGAGAATAAAACCAATGCAACAGCTAAGAAAACCAATGCAACAGCTAAGAAAAAAACCAATGCAACAGCTGAGAATACGGACGGTGCGATTCCCATTGCCACTATGCTCGTCTTAAATCATATATCATAAACAGCTATTGCATATTATGTCTCCATATTTCAGTATACAACCTCATGTTTCCCGGGGCTGAGGAAATATCTACACACTTTTTATTGCAGTAATTTTTTATTAACCATGCAGCAGTCAAAATGCATACTCTACTGCCATCTAGTGGAGCTCCGTTTCTAACCTTCACATTACTGATGTTACATCCGAAATGAGCTTCTCGTTTTATTTACAATTTCAAGTCATTTTGGTTGATAACATAAAGCTGTTAACAAATCCAAAAAAGTACCAAGATATCTCACATCAGTTGGATGTGTCAGATTTACAGCCATGAAGCCCCTGGGCCACATTACAGAAACATCCTAACTCTAAAATCTTTTCTTTTTGGTAACCATGATGACTTTTCTTATTCCTATAATATGGCCCATGGTTTCCAAAATGAACATTAGTGAAAGAATACAGTATACAGTAGAATACAGAAGAAGTCTGTTAACTAGTCTATGTAGTCTTTTGACACGAACAGTGGCTGGTTTCTCTCCTTCGTGCTATAGCATGCAGACTGACCGAGTCTGTTAAGGTTTCTTGCTTTTCCTAGTTATGTAGCTTTGGTAGTAAAAGTTGCTGAAAAGCAGGATGAGGCTAATGCAGTATGCAAACACAACTGCATTCATGATGTCAGGGAAGTCACACTCAGCATAGAGGTTGTAGCCAGTGTGAAGAGTCATCAGGACAAACTGGACCTGTAATGAGAGGTTGTACAATGAAAAAAATATATGATGTATCAAGCAAACTATTTTTTTCATCGTCACGGCAGGCTGGTCAATGTTTTAATTGCACCAACTAAACTTTAACGATCCATGAACTCTGGCCATCTAACACAACACTAAAGCAACAGTTTTAGTTAGTTCTAAGTTATAATCAGTTTAGTTGTAGTAATTATCAGTTTAGCCAACTTCATATTCATAAACCGATTACAATCTTAGTATCACTAATTCATTATATAATATACATCTTATAATGAAACAATAAAACTGGCAATAATACCATGCATTCTGTATTCTGTGTTATATATATTTCATAATTTTCCTGTTTTCTGTGTTTTCATTGTCATTATATGTAAAGCTGCTTGCATTATATGCATCATTGTAAAACAAACTGTAAATTAAATAAATCTGAATTGAAAAAAACTGAAATCAGGAAGAACTAGGCAGAAAACAGGCTGTTAAAATACAGTGTCAAATGACCAGATTACCAGTGTGTGTGTGTGTGTGTGTGTGTGTGTGTGTGTGTAATTTACCAGTTGCAGTGATGTAAGGTAACGCTTCCACCACAGATATTTCTGCATGTGAGGCCCCAGGGCTGTCAGGCCATAGTAGGTATACATCACAATGTGAACAAATGTGTTCAGCAGGCCAATGAAAAATGCTGAACGAACAGACAAAACACACACATTACCATAAAATACTTTGGTATTCTCTAAACATAAAACCATAACAACTATTGCCTTTAATAGTTCGCACACACGTACAAATAAAAATATATAACGCTGTATATAACGCTGTCAAACAGTTAGTGACGTGTGTTACTTATTCTGGGGATACACAGTGCTGGTCCGTATCTAAAATAACTTTTGATCATCTCTGTATGTGAGACTTACATTGTCCTCCAGCCACAAATTTAACTCCTGCCCACCAGTTGAAGATCATGGTGCCGTGATGGTACACATGCAGAAACGTGATTTGGCTGTTCTTTTTTCTTAAGATGAAAAAGACCTAAATTGGAAGAATTACCTTCAAATTGCATGTCTACCCTGAATGCTGAAAAACATTGGTTTAATGAGTGGGGTTTACCGTATCAGAAAGCTCAATGACTTTGGAGAAGAAAAACCACCAGCACACACTGGCCATCTAAAAAAGGAGGAAATAATAAAAGTTAATGTTGCACTTGTGATTATGAGAAGAGCACAATGAATAAACGAACATCAGGCAGATAAACAAAACCGATTCATCTGAGGAAGAGACGAGTACCCTCATTCCCAAAGGACTGCGGCTGTAGTCCACAGGCTGGCAGAGATAACTGTAGTTTGCCAGCAAAGATGTGACCAAGAACTGAGAGAAATACAGTGGTTTAATGATAACTATAGCCAAAATTGCACAGATTTAACAATTGAGTCTGTATTATTATTGTTGTTGTTGTTAATATCAGAAGATCATGCAACATATTGTACCTCATGGAACATATAAATGGACAATCCGACCATGGAAAAATTGTAAACAATAAGCACGGTCGTGAGGTTCACTGGCTCCCTGCGTTTCATAAGTTTGGGTCCGACCCAAACAACACCAAGATAGCACAGAAATATACAAATGATGGGGACAGGAGAGTAGATTAGAAGCCATGCATCTGTCCTCTTATCTGAACAAAAAGACTTTTTGTTAGAAACAATCTCCAAATTATTCCCCTCGTAATTGCTGTTTAACAAATAGTGCTGCATGCATGCATGCAAATAAGTGCAAAAATCACGGAAACAACATACCGCCATTATCCAAAATCCAGCGATGGACAGACTCCATCCGCTGCCATGCCGAGTCCATTTAAGACACTTTAATGCAATGCATTTTTATTAGGATATGTCATAAAAACACAGATACATGTTTTTGCACCCCTTTATTATCCAATCGCGGTAATATAAGCATGCATTTATTAATATAACCATGCATTTATTAATATAACCATGCAATTTCAATGCATTCGTATTATACGGTGCAATGAAAAAGTCAAACAAATCCGTCCTACGAGTTCATGCAATATCATGTATATAATAAAAAGCGTCAAACGATTATGACAATGTTGATTATTTCGCATTTTGACGTCAGTTTAACATTGCGGGTGAACTTACCTGAGTAAAGGTACAAAGGTATCGGTTCGCAGACTTTGAGTCGATTGATCGGATGGTTTTTATCTCTTCAGTAAACTTTATCTCTCTCAGACTTTAAACATGTCCTGAAATAACCTGAATGGCTCTTGAAAGAGATCACCGTCACTTACTATTTAGTTTTTAGGAAAATTCATTTGGGCGACACCCGATGTTTGCAACGCACTTAAAAGTCCCACCATTGGGATTTAGTAAGACGTGAAATACTATTCAATACAGATATTAAATTAATACAGATATTATAAATAATATAGATATGACATGGGGGTCGTTTAAAGATGGTTGAAGGATGTAGTGTTTTTGTGTACATAAGTAATTCATTTTGTTTTTAAACCTCATGACTTTTATTTTGGCGGACTGTAAATGTCTCTGCCAGGGCACAAAGTTTTTAAAAGGGCGTGTTTATGATATCCATGTTTTCTTTATGGCTTAATAATAATAATATTAATAGATGTCTACGTAAATAGTTTAAGGTAACAGGGGCTAGACAATCTTAATTTTTAATTAAATTTATTTTTTTATGAGACAGCTGTTTGTTTTTTCAACAGGATTATTATTTATTGTCCATTTAAAAACACACTTCATAGTATTTATGTATGAGATATAAAAATCAATATCAAATATACATGATGACCACATGAAACACTTCACAGCACTAGATCTTAGTACAGAAACCAGCTTTTGTCAAGCGTTTTGGCTGCCGGTTTTGGCTCCTGGTTTTGAGGTATTAAAGAATTCACTGAGGCAGAGTTGTTTGGGCCCTCCATTAATAGCACCATCTTTAAGCTTCCTGATTTTGTTGGACCGTTTCTCTTTTCCAACCCCAGGACTCAGTTTTCTCTTTATATCCTTAAAGACAATGAGAAATGTCAGCGTATGACAGAGCAGCATCACGGCTCTAAAGTCAATAAGATATGGAAATCCCAGCTAACAATTTATTATGATAGATCATTTCTATTAACATTACTGCAAGAGTGTTTTTGGATAACTTTAAGAGAACTTAGGAGAATGTTAGCCAACATTTTGAGAACATTCCCTGTTAGCTACAAAAAAGAAAAACACCAGGCAAAATATACAGTTAAAGCAACATACGGTATTCGTCTTACCTTGCCGTTTACTTTGCTTGAAGATTCATAGAGTTTCATAATCTGTGTAATTAAATATACAAGTTTATGACATCAATACAGGACAGTAACGACAGCTGAAAAACAAGTCAAGATAACACTGACTGATCATTTGTCATAGCTATGCCTAAAGCAAACTCATGAATCTCACATTCTGAATAACAAACTGTAATATTTGGCTTGTACTGTATGTGAAAACACACCTTTTTAACTCCTGTGGATACAGCTGCCCCCTGCAGTGCAGTTTTAGTAAGCCAGCATGTTTTCTGTTCCTGCTCTCTCTCCGAGCAGTCAGACACACACACGGAAAACACAATATAGGTTTGATGGATGTGGGAAAAAATATGAACCACCTGGGAGAGCATGGATATCAAATTCCAAGTTATGACCCAGAGATTCACTATACACGGCATTCTAATAGTCTGTGAGTAATCTAGGATTTTGAAAGCTTTGTTACTGTACAACTACTCATTTATTTGAACGGAAAAAACACGCACTTCTCCAACAAACTGAAATGAGTCTGTGTCCAGTGACGTTCCCATCAGATTTTGTATCATGGTGCATAACAAGCCTCTACGCTTCTTCTCAGAGACATCTGCCTCCAGGATCATGCTGGGTAACTCCCACAGCCCTGCCAGAAGTCCTGCAGAGGAGAATGACAAACAGTTGAAATTCAGTATTGGGCATTCAAATCAACCGAAGTTCTGCATGTGTTTTACCTTTGTCTGGTCTTTGAGTGAGCAGATATTCTATTTCCTCTCCGGCCTGCTGACGTTCCACAACGCAAGTTAACGTTTGTTCCACGCGTGGAGCTTTTTTGACAGGCTTTCTGGGATAATTCTGCACCCCCAGCTGAGTGTCCCAGTCCTCTAACAGACAGAGCTTACAACTGCCGACAGCCGCTGTCAGAGAATATGAACAGAAATCAGAAACTGTTTTGAATGTGTGACTGGATGATTTTTAAGGAATGCAGAATATATTTGCAAGAATTCATTTTTCAATGCACAGAACTCACAACAATTCTCTATGTCAGGAACTGAGGTATTTAGCTTTGAGGCCAGTTTACTTTGAAGTCTTTTGGCATCCTTCTCTTGTTTAATTGTCACCTACAAAAAAATCATGACATTTAACAGTATGTTTTTTCTTCATTAGAAGGAAATTTATTGTTCAAAACTGCTCCGCAGTACCTTCCTATAGCCATGACAATGGATCTGAACAGGACACTGGTTGCAGAGAGGGGCTTTTGGGGTGCAAACTCTGGCCCCTAGCTCCATCATTGCCTGATTAAAATCTCCAGGTCTCTCTGGGTCCACAAGTTTATCCGCAATTTTCCTAAAACAGCCCAAGAAAACATCGCAATTCATTTTAATACATGACTTGCATTGTTAATCACAACTTTCAATGAGGGTTCTTTTAATACCACAAAGTCTCTGTTACAGCAGGGCTGGTGCTGTCTGCTCCTATGGCTCGAACCCGACACAGAACTCGAATTACGTTTCCATCAACTGCACCTGTGACCTGAGCAACAACAAACAACACCAGGGTAACAAATGAATAAAATGAGTGACTATGAGAAAACTCTATAAATACTTATGTAACAGTGACCTGGCCAAGCGCTATAGAGCCGATTGCCCCTGCGGTGTAACGTCCCACCCCTGGCAGCAGTTTCAAAAGTCCCTCTGTGGTCCTTGGCATTTGTCCATTCAGCTCTGATACCACCTATTTTAAAGAATCAGGTCAATAACATGCATCACAGTTAATCCGGAGCAATCTGTGGATTATGCAAAATATAACAAGACACTAAATCTTACGTACACTACTGCGTGTTCCTTTAAACCTACTTTCTTAGCACCTTCATGCAGCCTGCGCCCCCGAGAGTAGTATCCAAGCCCTGCCCACATTTGGTTGACTTCCTGTGGGAAAACAAACATTAATTTACTCAATAATGGCAGAACATAATGACAAGTGTTACTATTACCTCTAAGGTAGCTGCAGCAAGTCTTTCCACAGTCGGCCATCTCTAAAAAAAACAAACAAACCAAGAAACATAGAAGAGCATAAAATGTGGCAATGAAATACAAAAAAAAACCAAGTCTAAACACCTTACCTGTATCCACCTGTTATAGTAATCGATCACAGTGGCAACCTGAGTCTGCTGTAACATAATTTCTGACACCCACACTGCGAAGGTTGCATAAGAAAGAGTTTGATAAGAATATAACACAGTACATCAGAAAGTCAGGGCATGATCACAGCATTAAAAACCTTCATACCCGCATATGTTCTGATATTAACATCTGGTTCTCTCACAGCCTGAAATTAAAATTAAATAAGAGACAGATCATTTGTTTCAAACCTTTACAATTACTTAAATAAAATGAGTGAGGTATGACTTTACCACCGTCCTCCAGGGAAGGTCTCTCTTGTTTCGGTCATACCAGTGAAGCAGGTGGGATCGGTAGAGAGAAATCTCAGATGGCTCTTTGAAAAGGTGGTACGATGAGCTTTCTGATACAGATGGAATAAGAGAGCAAAAATACTCGATCATAAGCACCATTCATTCAACATCTACAGCTCAACAGGACGAATTCAACCATTACTTTACCTTCTTTAATGGCTGCTTTTGATTTCGTCCTCTTGCTGGACTTCATCATCTCGATGTTCTCCAGACGTGCATTATTCCCTCTCGGCATCGCAGATCGCAACCTGCAATGGATGTATGCTATTTAAAAATAAACTAAAACTAAAAGAAAGAATATATGTAGTTTGATCAAACGTCGATGTATTACATTAAAACATTATTTACGGCACGTAAATCACGCTTAACCATCACAGTCTTGTTGTCACAACACGCAGAACTTCTCCCGCCGCGTTTCACTTCCGGTGGGCGGGGCGTGCGAGAACCAATAGCTGATCGCGTAACGCCCTCTTTATAAAGCGTAATAAAAAAGAGACGTCACGTAATGTTGAATAAGAAATATGACATATTTTTTATGACAATATGAGCCTATTAGGTTAGCTGTCTTTCCTTTGTGAAACCTATTTCAAATCTTAATCTTTCATTGTTTCATAATGATCTATGAGACAATCACACTGTAAAAACAATCATCAATATATCAACCTTAATGGTGATTATATCACTTACACTATTATTGAACGCTTCAGTTATGGTTTATAATTTATAATTATAAAATAATGTCTTCAGATGCCACTGTGTCACTTGAGCCACTCATATTAATTTAAATCATAAAAACGTGAAATGCAATTCACTGTTTTTTGTAAACGTTCACTTTTATTGTTCTGTATTAAGCCTAATAAGCAAAAAATATAACTACAAAAAATGGTTCTTGCTTTTGTATTGACAATTCCAGTGTCTCCATCAGCGTTCAGCCATCTTTCTTTTCCTCCAGAACTAAAATAAAAATACAGAACACTGAAATGACAATGTCAGCTACAGTCACGGATAAAGTGACTACATAAAGACATAAAACGAAACAAAACTCTGGCTTTGCTTTCTAAACTCACCGCATGAAACGTTTGTGCTATTTGACCGTAAAATATCAGCTTGAATCTCATCCATGTTTAAATGCAGACACTCGGCATTGTGCTGTAAACAATATGAGGATAAAACTTTGTTAAAGCATAGACAAACACATATACAACAATACATGTTTTATTGTATGTGTACATATAGGCAAACAGGAAATGACCTCACCATAAAAGACTCAAAGAGTGTAGTGCCCATTGCTTGGCGTACATGCTCTTCCACCACTGGGTACATGCGCACGAAATGCTAAACAGACAAAATGTTTTAAAATGAGAATCTCACTTGTTTGAGAAATTGAGTGACATCATGCTTATTAGACGCATTTGTGTGTTAAACTGAATGTGTGTGGTTGTTTTTTACATGTACCTCCAAAGCCAGGCTTGCCTGTCTCTGGGCATCTGCGTGTTCCTGATTTCCCATTACATACAGTAAGTGATGGATGACTCTGAGAGACAGCAGATCTTTAGATATGTCCTCACTGCTCTGTGCCAGAATCCTGTAACAACACACAGTAGCATACGGCGCATAGTACCGTAAACACAGAGGTCAACAAACTCAAGAAGGTTTAGAATCTTCAGGCAGCAATAACTAGTAAATATTTTGCATTCAAGATAACTTGAATGAATGTTGTTTGAATGTTATTTAAATGTACCTGATGGTTCTGGCAGCAGCTGCTTGCTGGAGGAACACAGGAAGTGACTCTGTCATTTTGTCCATCCCTGGATCTAACAAAATAATCTTCAGCGTTTCCACTGAATTTCAAATACTCCACATAACAGTTTATGCCTCTTATGCCAGATGAATTAACTGAGAAAGATACTAATTCAAGCCACAATTTATGTTCATTCTTTATCTCTTTTGCAATAATACCATGTATTCTATATGTGTTACATATATTTCATAATGTAATAAAGTTGCTTTGAAACAATACAACAATGTAAAAAAGTGCTATATAAATAAAAAATTAATTTGAATTTGCCCCAAATGAAATTACAAAGCCCAGAAAGTATAATTTGAGAAGTTGAATTAAACACATCTTCATGACCATAATACTTTATTTGAGAGAAAACTCATACCCTGCAGGATCTTGTGTTTGGAGATTCTTTCTTTGGAGGGTTTGAGAAGGGCCACCAGACCCCTGAGCAGCGCAGGTTTCACCTCTGATGACATCAGCTCTGTTATCAGCTCAGTGGCTGTAAGAAAAAACAAAACAGAAAACCTATGACTTCACAGAAGGGTTACCAACGATTGGAACAAAGTTGCTCTACAGTACCACCGTACTCCCTATCGTCATTATAGTCATTATACACATATACATCTTATATGTTCTTACAACAGGACTGGGTTGCTGGTCACTAAGGAAAAGTACTGTACACTTACCTTCATATTGTACTTCTAAATGAAGGGACCTTAGCAGATCCAGTAAGGGTTCCACTACACTATGATGAGCTGTTTTTACAATTGGCTGGAAGGAACGATTGCAAATGTAAGCATTTGAAATCACATTATTCAGTATTATGCAAAATGTATTGTTTGTCAACTACCCAAACACAGTCATGTACTGTATACATATTTATTACTACAGAGTCCATTGAACAGTTAAAGGGTCTAATTCTTCCTATCATTTACTCACTCTCATGTCATGCCAAACCTATGTTACTTTTTTCTTCTGTGGAACACAAAATAATATATTTTGAAAAATGTTTCAGTGGTTTTGTGTCCATACAATGGAAGTCAATGGCTGGTTACCAACATGCTTCTGAGGAACACAAAATATAACCTTTTGTGTTCCTCAGAAGCAAAAAGTCATACAGGTTTGGAATGACATGAGGGTGAGTAAATAATGAACAAATTTTCATTTTTGGTTAAACTATCCCTTAAAACATTCCTCAGATTCAGTAACACTGTTGTACCTGCACTATGCGCAGGGTCTGCAGGACAAGCTGCTGTGCTCTTGGAGATGTGCAGGTCATTAGGGCAATCAAGCCCTTGTACACCTGGTTCTGGTATTTGGAGTTTCCATGGGCTAAGGACTCGAGCAGGGTGGCGGCTGTCTCCTGAGCCCCCTCTGTCTCAGATCTGGCCAAACATTCTGCTACAGCCTTCACACCTGCCAGAAGAACAGATCTGAAATCAGTTCTTCATCCAACACACATGTGTTTCTGTGAATAAGACTGACAGAACCTGACTTTTAAATTCCCCACCCTTCAAAACTGATCCAGAGTAGATCATCTGAAACATGCAACTTAAGTTTTAACGGTGACATATTTGTTTGAAATGCTTCATGCCTGTATTCCATATTATGTTACTTGAAAAATTTTAATCAGCATAAAGAACTGAAAAGTATATATATAATGCGCTACAGCTGCTCCATCTGTATCATTGTCAGCTTGGCCAGTCGTTGTGCTTTGAGTACCGTAGCTTTCACAGATAAGTTCTTTATATTTTTGACCCGCGTCCGCGATGATCTGCAGCAAATGGAGTGCCTCAGTCTTGTCCTCGTCTTTGAGGTTCTCCTGCCCTAGAATCTCAAGCAGGGTCAACGCTCCACCCACCTCCAGAAATTCAATCAGGTACTGATGACTGATCCCACAAACAACAAAAGGATAGCCAGCTCGTGCACCCTTCACATCTCACATTAAAGTGATAGTCACAGCATTCATTTTGTATATTTACCTGCCGTTGGCAGAGAGGAAGACACCCAGTGCTCTGAGCTGAAGGTCTAGACATGTTCCAAAGATGTATCTGGAACCACAACATGTAAGGACATACACATGATCGAAATCCACTTTTATGCATTCTCATTTCTCATTTCTCATTTGCAGATATTATCCAACAGTGAATGTTCTCAGAACATTGGCTAACAGTCTCCAAAAGTTCTCTCAAAGCAATCACAAATATTCTTGCAGTAACGGTAGTAGAACGTTTTTAATATTATATATGATATATAGCAAAAACGTTGTTACTGGAACGTTTTAGAAACATTTAGAAACAGAAAAGCTTGAATAACGCTCTCATGACCATACAATAACGTAAACACTGGACGTTTTGAATGGTCCTTGAATGGAAACGTTGGGGAAACGTTTAAACAACCTAAAACTGTTAGCTGGGTAGAAAAAGCCTGACCATATGGATACGTTAGTCTCATCCAGGCAGTGAGCCTAGCAAGGAACAAACTGGCAACTTGTGCAAACTCGATCTCCAGTTCAGGACACGTTTTTCCAGCGTTCTTGCCCAGGAAGTCACTCAGCATCCGCCTGCGCACCATCTTACTGCCCCGATCCCAGTCACGGAGGAAACGCATCACCTGCCTCACAGCCGCCTCCTCCTTAATGCTGGACATGACTGAAGCAATTCAGAGACCTTGTGGAACAAAAAATAAATTCCAAACACAATATTTCCAGGCCTAAAATGATTTTACATCGTGATGAATAATGCATCAAACAATCTTTAATCATGAAAACAATCATATAAACAATACAGTAACAATGTACAGTGTATGGGGTAGGATGTGTTCCTGGATCAGCATGTTTTGTTGGTCCTGGATAAACTTTCCTGCAGGAGAAATAAAGCCCTGACCCAAACCTTACCAAAGCTTATAACTTACCCTGATATCTGCAGGAAAGAGGTTCATATAAACAGTATACAGCCTCCCACCCACTTCTAAGCTGGATACTTTATCACTTCATTTTACACACTCAAAAAAAACCATTAAGTTAGTGCCCAAAGCATACTTAACAAGTTTAACTTTAACTTAACATACTTAACTTTTAACAAGTTAAAGACAGATTTGTTTAACGTGCCAGCGACTGGTTTGTGATGTAAAGCAGACACGCTCCTCACCTGCAGTTCCGGTGATGTTTACGGTTGCTATGGTAACTGACGCTCGCTGGGAGCGTCGCCGTAAAATGACGTCACACCGGCGTATTGTTTTATTAAAGTGTGAGTCTTCATTGATAATAAAAAGCACGGATGGTAGTTACTTCATCAATATCTTGTTTCTTACTGGCGTGAATTTATTGCAGAAAAAAAAGAAGTAGAAAAGGAAGTCATTTTGGTCTTATTTTATTTCGTTGCTATTTCACATAATGTCATTCACAAACATGGGTGTGCAACACAAATGATTTATTAGAATAAATTAAAATCTGTTTTAATCTATCTGAGATTACATGCATTCGTGCTTGGATCACTACAACAATCACAAATATTGCATACAGTCATGTATCTGTGTAGTCCAATTGTACTGCTAACTGCCAATAGACTATTGTCATTAGTTATACTTTACTCAACTCATATTTGGTTAAAGTACATAAAAACGTTTCCCTTCATTATTCACGGTGTAAGAAGATCAAGGTGCAAAACTGAGCTGTTTTCAACATGCATCATGCATTCTGTAGATGAGACCTCAGAAACGTTCTTTGTAACTTTTGCAATATAAGTGGATAGAATTTGAGAGGCTGACATGAGAACCACTGACATGATTGAACCGTACAAGGCTGGAAAAAAGGCTTCATGTCTTTTCCTGTCAGGCAGAAGAATAAACGCTGTCGTTTCTCCTTTCCTATTTCTTGGAATCTTGCACCTTCGTGATTTCCTGTTTGAAAACAAAGCGCATTGAATGCGTTTACTTTTTTGTTTAATAAAAATAAGAAAACATTGTGCAGGTCAACGCAGTCGTTTTAAAGATCCTTTTACCTCAATAAGAACACTTTTGAGTTTCTCGTAGGCTTCTTCCAAATCATCGTTAATGATAACAAGATCGAAAATTCCAGGTTCTTTACCTACAGAAGTGAAAACAGGAATTATAGGCCCTCCCTTAATCATGAATGACTGAATATCATCATGCACTGAAAATCACTTACTGAGCTCCATATCAATTCTCGCTGCTTCCAGACGCTTCTGTAGACTTTCCTCGGTCTCCGTTTGTCTGTCCCTCAGACGCTTTTCCTGTAAGATTACAGATACACTAAACCAGTGATCATCAACTGTTATAAATTCAAGGACTATCTTTATCTGCTTACCAGGATCTCCATTGAAGGCGGCTGGATGGAGATATAGATGGGATCCAGGTCAGTCTTCTTGATGTTTTTAACACCTTGTATATCAACATCCAGGATGCAGATGAGGTTTTGTGCCTGAACATCCTCTATAGATGATTTACTGCAGGATGAGGTCACAGCAACATCTGATAAGTACTCACATTTTATTTTCTGTTTTTTTCTGTTTTGGCCCTTCTTATAGTCTATACCACAAATGCCTGATCAATAAGATTTTTAAACAATTATTTTCAAGTGTCTCTGTTACTCCATCTGTTGCCTTGATTATTATTACTATTACACTATTACGTTCTTAAAAACAAAGTTCTTATAAGATTCTTCATAGCGTTGCCATAGAAGAGACATTTTTGGTTGCCTCAGGAACCATTTATTCACCAGTCAAAGGTTCATGAAGAACTATTTTCCACTACAGAGAACTTTTGTGAAACAAAGGTTCTGTAGATGTGTACGGTTCTTTACGGAACCATACAGTCAGAAATGGTTCTTTATGGCATTGTGAAGCACATTTTTGAGTGTAGTTAGAAATTTGTGTAGCCTACTTCCTCTATCCTGACCCATCATGAACCAAAACAGATTTATCTGCCTAGTTAAAAAGCCGCCTGCCTTTACAGTGGCTGATTGTTCATTGTTCAACAATCTCATAGTTCAACACAGCTCATTGTTTAGAGCAGGAATAAAACTAACCTGGTTCCATACATGTTTCCAGAAAACTCTGCATTCTCAATGAAGTCACCCTTGTCAATTCCCTCCTGCATCTTTTCTCTGGTTACAAAGTGATAGTCTAGGATGAGGAACAAAGCAACAGATTAAATATTTTAAAATGATACAATATTAGGACTGTAATGAAATGAACTTCAGGATGGTGTTTATTCTGTTATGCCCAGAAGGGGGCGTCACGTGTTTATTTAAGAATCTCTATTTGTGCAAGGTAGCTTTTATTAGTCTAAGCAAGCTCCAAAATTTCTTTTACGTTAATGGAAGGAAGAAAATAATACAGGTTCCAGAAGACACGAGGATGAGTAAATGACGACACAGATTTCATCTTGGTGTCAACACTAACTTTAGGAAGTGCCGGATCTATACCATTGTAACTCTGTAACTCCATGACAGCACATCAGAGGGGTTCAGAAGCGGAGCTAGTGGTTCTGCAGACAGCACAGCACAAACAATTCACAAGCTACACTACAAGAGGAGGACACAGCAATGACATCATCTGAAACAGAACTGCAGGGCAGACTGCCATTAGCATAACTAATGTCAGAGGTGAAAAAACATGCAAGAATTACAAAACAATGAAATTTAGACAACAGTTGGTTGTAATTTACATACATCTTGTATCTATTTCACCTTGAAGTCTCATAGAAATCTATCATATCTGTTTTTCTGTCCATTTAAATAAGAAAAATAAGAAGAATTCCACCCAACTAACAGGGGACGTTCTCAGAATGTTGGCTAACGTTTTCTAAAAGTTCTCTCAACGTTTATAAAATGTTCTTGCAGTAACGTAAAAAATGGTACCAAATTTTAAAAAAATGTTTGACTACCGTTCTAATAATAACGTTTTTAGACATTCTTATACAACATCTAAAAACGTTCTTAGAACATTCAAAATAACATTTTTTTGTTATTTAATGGAAACGTTAGGGAAACATTCTTATAACCTAAAATTGTTAGCTGGGATGGAGTTTGCTCTTTTGAAATCATTGTTTTGGTTGAATTGGTTAATTGCCCTATCTGACCTAATAGATTGAAATTGATAAAAAGAGATTTAAACAATGTAATTTTACATTGTTGTAAAATTGTTGGCTTTTTACGATGTTGTAATGCTAATGTTTCATCTTGGGGTATTTGTGCTGTGGGGGAGTGATGTGCCAGTGGGAATATGTTTCAGACTGCACAGAAAATCACTAGGGACCGCAGGGGGCTATTTTCAAAAGCTTTTTACTCCAAAGTGCACGTTACCATTTGTGTCATAGAGAAAACAATGATCAATCTGTGTAATTATGGCCTGAAATGTAATTCGTTTACAAAGTTCTGGTTTTGGGAAAGATGAAAGTAACCCCCATTACCCTCTTATCACATTAAATATGCGAATAATCAGAGATAACCAATTACGACCAATAATGGAAACCAAATTTACACCTTCAGATGTGTCAGAGGAAAGGACGTCTGCTACAGGAAGTAATGTAGCCCCCAGAAGCATTGGGAGACAATTCAGCCCTACGGAGAAAACAACAAAGGCACATTGGGGAAAAAAGAGAAACTGACCCCTGTGAAACGTGGCGAAATGTTTGGAGATGAATCTACACAGTTCACTTGGGAGTAAGAAGCAGCAAGGCTACTGTATAAACTGAGGTGGAGGTGCGTTCAGACTGGACACAAATGTGGGTGGAAAAACATCCATGTTTCTGAGACTTCTGACAGAGTGTATTTAAATAGCTCTCAGAAGATTTCACTGTTGGCAGCCCTGAGGGCCCATTTTCTCCAGACCAGTGTTTTTTTTTTTGTTTAGGAGTTATGTTTTTAATAGTCTCTTTCACTACCTTTCGGTTCTGTAGGGCATTTGTGTTTATTAACATTATTTAGTTGTTCTCTTTTCTACTTGTGTAAAATTATGTCTGCAGTCATTTGTTTCACTGATAATTCAGTCTTGTAAACCTTTTAATTGTGATCCTTAAATGCTTTTAAACCGTATAATTGTGAAGTGGGAAATCCTGTCCTACCTTTTCCATTTTCTTCACCTGGTCGGGGATTTCTGGTGGTGTCTGCAGAATGAACAGATCAAGCTGTCAGACTATTCAGATTTCTTGTGGTCTGGACTCTTGTCTTGTGTAACGATCTCTCTATTTGTCTGTAACACTGATACATACGAGAGACACTGAATCCAAAAACTCCTTCATATTCCTTCATCAGTCTCTTTAGTAGGGTGCTTTTTCCGGCTCCTGAGGGGCCACTCAGAACTACAGGCCTGGGTCCCGACATCTGTGTGAGGGAATCAAAACAAACATTTGTTTGTTAAAGCGTATGTAAGATATTATAAGACTCTTTTTATGCTTTCACGATTCGTCCTCTTGCTAAACTCTTTATGAATCAATGAACTCAATACAACAAAGTTTTCTTCTTCACTGCTTAAAAACTGACCTATAAAGGTCACTAACTGACTAACTAAAACGAACCAACTAACCTAAATAGCTAAATATATATGCTTGTCTTTTTGTTTAGTTTTTTGTTTGTGACACTTTAACTTGTTTGTCACTTATGTTCAATATAAAATAAGGCTCCTGAAGAAAGAACAGTTGTGGCACATTCTGACATAAAGTTCAAAACCTCTAATTATATCCAAGTCATTTAATCATTCCCAAAACAAAACTCTGTGTTGAACATGGATTCATCCAAGCCGGAAGCTTTTGTCTCCCTGCCCAGCCTTATATGTGGTTTACAAGGACACAAATGTGTATAATGACGTGTATAACAATGTAAACATGGTTTACAAGGACACAAATGTGTATAATGACGTGTATAACAATGTAAACATGGTTTACGGGGACACTTCCTGTGTCCTCATAAACCGAATCGCTTTAAAAAAAAAAAACATACTAAATGGTGATTTTTTTTGTTAATTAAAAAATGCCAAAAGTTTTCTGTGAGGGGTGGGTTTAGGTGTAGGTTAGGGGACAGAATATAAAGTTTGTACAGTATAAAAACCATTACCAACATCTGTGTGTGTGTGAGAGAGACAGAGAGAGAGAGAGAGAGAGAGAGAGAGAGAGACATAAGCTACTGAAGCTCACATGGGCAGAAACTGAACATATTGCATGGCTGCATCTTTTCTGAGAGAAGCTCAGGTGCTAATCCACTGATCCAAGCATTAGCGATTCTTTTTTGAGGTCTGTGGATTGTCTCTTGTAATGAAGAACAAGGCAAATGAAGTAATACATGTTTCTAGGAGCGTTCTGAGGCCTGGGGAAACTTGAATTTCTTCGTATTAATATTATTGCATGGTTATAAGAACATCAAACTTTTTTAAACATTTCACAAAGGAATAATGTTTTTGATATATGATACATAATGATTAGAAAGCGTTCTACTAAAATTACTGCAAAAACATTTGATAACTCTGAGAGCACTTTTAGAGGACAATAGTCAACGTTCTGAAAACATTCCCTGTTAGCTGGGAATGGGCGTCTTCAAATGATGGATGATGTTGATGATGGATGATGTTCTGAGCAGGGCCAAAGCAGATACAACATTTAAGATTTACAAAAACTTTCATTTGTGTCTTACATAGTAACATCTCAACTGGATTTCCAAGACCTGAGTGAGGAACATCTTTATCTCAAGAGCAATTCAAATGTCCTAATGAGGTGAAGTCAGGCTAATGAAGAGGATTATCCAGCATAAGCCAAATGACAAAGACACAGTGACCTGATGTCTGTTAATGTTTATACAATGCTTGCCTGGAATCATGTCAAGTTTTAGGGGCGCTTAATATGGTTACATTTTGTTTGAAAATATTGATCAAGAATGCTTATACAGGATATTGATAAAGAGTTATTATATAAGATATTGCTCAAGAGTGCTTATATAATTACAAAGTGCTTATATTTTCAAGACACACATACATTCACAAACATTTCTTACTTCTGATCTGTCAGCTGATAAATCATTGAAGATACATAGCACACAAACGTTTTGTGCGCTATATATCATATATTTTCTTTAACATGACAAAAAAAAAACTACATTAAGTCCTCTTTCAAAAAGACAGAGTAAATGAAATGAGCATTGGGCCAAAAACAAGCAAACATAAAATAAATATGCTGTTGATTTTACACACATTTTAACTGCATTTGCTTTTTTCAACTTGATCAAATTACATGAATGCTTTAGACACACACACAAAATAAGCTATAATCTTACAGTGCCATGTCGTTTACATCAGAGCAAACCTGATATTTTGACCTCGTACACCAGAGGAAACAGAGACACGTCTTACCTTGTCTGTGATGTGCAGGTTCGATGGTGAGCTGTAGATGTATGTGTGTGTTTGTGTGTTTCTGACTCACTGACTTGTTGCTCAGCTTACTGCCAGCAACAATTAACACCTCCCCATTCACCCACAGCCAATCAAATCAATTACTGCCAGCAACAATTAACACCTCCCCGTTCACCCACAGCCAATCAAATCACTTACTGCCAGCAACAATTAACACCTCCCCGTTCACCCACAGCCAATCAAATCAATTACTGCCAGCAACAATTAACACCTCCGTTCACCCACAGCCAATCAAATAGCATGTCTTTTATATCTGCTGTTGTGTCAAAGATAAATTGTTACTTCCCATAATGATTTACATGATTAATAAGGCACCTTTTTCAGTAATATTAAAGCTAGTGTGGCCTTTTATATATTCAAAAACGTCAGGAATCAACACACAAATTGTCTTTACAATCAATGTCCACTATTTTAATTTGTTTACAGACAAAACTGAAATTATATATTAACACAGAGGAAAGGAGAGTAAGAAGGACCAAAACCAGAAAATAAAAATTAGATCGGCGTCCATGGATTTACTTAACACAATCTCAAAAATAAACTCTTATAAATTGAGTGGGATATTTGTCTCTCATTTGATCCAGACATAAATCTTTGCCCTGCTGGCTGCCATTGAGGCCGATTTTAGCTGGGCACTGAAAAATCAGGCCCTTCCTAAACATTAACTTTGAGTATTATAATTGGTTTGGGGTGCTGGGGCCCGAAGTTTAAATATCCAAAAAACCTTTTGTTACTTTTGTACCTTTGTTAGTTTTGAGAAGAATCTGATTCTACAGGTGAAATGGTGAATCATGTAACTTTCTTTGCAGCAGAAGCAGGACTGAGTGACTCACTCTCACCCTGACCTGAATGGGGCTGAACTAATCCAGCTCTAACCTAAATCCACACAGACAAGAGTTTATACCGCTACTAATTACAGATATGTCAGGACATCAACCTCAGACAGCCGGTTTACGAGGCCAATCGTTCAATGTAAAGTTGACTATACATTGAATATATCACTATATTCATGCATATAGTGTAAAGTTCCATTGTAGCTTTACAATAGTTGGGCAGGTTTGTTCAACAACTTAACAGCAAAGTGATAAACCTCAGAGGTTATGATTCTAAATAAGATTTTTTTTTTTGGTAGATCCAGTTCCACATTTAAGCCCAAATTTGTTGGTTTAAATTCTTGTCTTATAAGTCTTAAAGTCTTATAAGCACAGTCAGTCTTTTAAGGGTGCAACATTTCTTTGTTAGACAACAAGTGTTTATTTTTTTGTCAAAGAAAAACAGGTGAGTCTGTACAAAATACATCATAAAACAAAGCTGGTTTTATGTTTCGGTCTAAAATTTCTGATAACTATTTCTGTCAACTATTAAAAGTGCTTAACGATCTTTCAGTTACTTATAACTTGACTAGAGAGTCTAGACAGTAACAAAACTATTGCTACAATATCACGAAAGAAAAGCTGATCTCCTCTTCTGTTAGTTTCGATCTTCATTCCTAAAGTCGCCAGTGTCGTAGGCTGTAGTTACGCAGTGTGAGGAGGTCATTGCTCTGCTTGGCAGTGGAGAGATGCGAAGACTAAGCAGAGATCAACTTCAGTCAGTCTGAACATGGCATCCATATTTTGCAATGATAAATGCAACCTGGTAGCCAGAGGGCAGTACATGCTACTAATTGTAGCTGCTATATGCAAGACGGCTTAACACAACATCAGCCAGCCAATCAATGTAATTCATTACAGAAATATAAACAGTTACATCTACAAAAGTGCCTTTGTGTAAAAGCAACTTGAAGAAGAGCACAAAATGTAAAAAATATACAGAGAATTTACTTTATATCTGAATTTCTGTTGGTAGACCATATGGTAGTTACTGTAGGTATATGAATCTTTGCCAAAATGGCAGACTCTTTTAATCTACAAGGTTTGGGGAAATGGCTTAGTAATACATCATATTTAATCTCTTGTCTTTGTCATTTTAAGCATGCTTAGCATAATAGGATCATTAAACAAAACATATGAGATAAACAATTACACTATATAAACAGTATATCACCTCAAAGGCAGATTAAGATAATTTATCTTAAACCTAATTTAAAAGATTTCGTCCAGTTCAGTGTTAGATCTTTAGGGAGAAACATAACTACTGTATACAGTCACAAGTATGGAAAGAAATAATGTACAAGATTCAGTGTATTTTTGCATTTTCTTCACAAAACACACTTTATGAATGATCCAAAGATTACCTCTATCATTTCAGATATCAACACCGCTAGATTCAGTTCAGAAAAAACACAAGTGTTTTCTGAAAACATTCACCAAACTATCGGACAGATTGCTGTATATATTCCTCTATTAGAATAACTTAAAAACAATCTTTTATTTAAAATAAAACAAGGTTCTGTACATAACACCATCCTGTGATTAGTTTTATTGTCCTTATTTTTATGCCACAATATTTGTGAAGATTTATACCGTGAAGAGAAATGAAAACTGCTCACAGTGGTTTTCATTTAAACTGCATTCCAGCAGGAACGGGTCAGTATTCATTTCTTTGTTGGGCAATAAACATTGCATTGACCCAGAAGAGGCCTGTTTAGTAAAGTAAAGTTTAGTCATCAGTTTGTGCAGAGTGCAAACAGGCAGTTGACAGGACAGCTAAGTCAGGGGCCCATCACAAATACACTCGCCTCAGGTCCCCAGGTGAGGTGATAGTGTTGCACTGTGGACAAAGCTTTTTTGCTCCCTGAGAAAGAGAATAATGATATAGTTAATTTAACAAGTGAAACTCAATTTACTTTGATGTAGTTTAATATCAGACTTACTGGGGTTCATTTCGATTTTATAAACATGCTGTGCTGAGAATCTTAAAGCTGCAATCCGTAACAATGATATAATTTAAGCTGTCAGATTCGATGTTGCGGTAAATGGCAGTTTGACTTCCTTCTTTCTGTGTACAAACAGAAAGAAAAAGACTCGACTACTAAATCACGTGTGTGGGTGCTGAGGATGACGGAGCATTTGTAGTGTGTTCTTACAGTAGTTGCTTAGAATTTAAACTCATATAAACTTTAAGAAAAATACTCTGCAAGTAACTTGCAATTTTATGTTTCAACCAGAGATGGCGACAGTGAGTTAAAAGTTACGGATTGCATCTTTGAGTACAGAATAAATGTACGATGCAGGTTCATCTCACCAAAGTGCGAAGCCAGCATTCCTCACAGTGGACATGCCAGCACTGGATAGATGTCAGAGGTATGGTGTACGAATCCTTAAGAGAAAACAATGACGTTCATGTCTACTTACAAAATTACATCTGAAACACTCAATACAGTCAATCTTTTTTCAATGGTTTATATACTAACAAACAAATTATGCACCAGATTAATCACACTTTGAAATACCCTTTAAAAGAAAAAAACACTGGCAAACTCACCATGCATATGAGACACTTGAATCTGTCACCTCGTGTGAGCTGCTTCTCCAGATCTCTGATTCGTGTTTTTAGGGCCTCCAGTGTACCGAGGGAGGGATCTTTTGATACGCTGAACCAAACAAGAATGAAAAAACACAAAAGGTTGATTAGAGTCAAAGCCTGATCACGGTTGCTGAAGGCCACGTTATGAATTCTAAATTACATGTGAACAGTAATCAGAAGACAAATTGCATCATTAAATGAGGTGCATTTGTAAGCAAATTTAACATTGTGATACATGAGCACGCTCAACCCTAAATTCTATTGTTGTATTTTGATAAGCAAAAAAAGTTAATAATTTCTGTGCACTTATAGGAAGCTGACTGCTTAGCCAAAACAAAAAAGACAGGTCCTACAGATGGGTGTAGTCAATTAAGAACAAGAAAAGAAATAGCAGTTCTTCACCGTTAAACTATAGTAAAACCATGGTTAATTTTCATAAGGGCACACAATCAATGATCTTGTCGTAAACTACAGCTTAATTCCAAAAAATAAACACCTATAATTGAAACAAACATCTCAGTGAGGTCAAAACAGAATATGATAAGAAACTAAACGGCCATGCAGTAAGAGAGACATAGGTGCCACGACAGTGTGCAAACATTGTCCCAGTGTAATTGCTTTATTAGCGTGTCCACACAGGGCCGGGCTGCGGGCCCTGCGGCAGACTGTCATTTGTCAGGAACCGTCTTCCTTCCTGCCTCACTGACTCTTCCTCACTCGAGTGTTTCCACTTCACCACAATTAAATAACACTCGCTCAGAGCCCCCTAATCCCAGCAGGAACATCCTGGCCAACACATGCCCATTTAATCAGCTCTCAGGAATTGAACTATGACAGCAGGAGGCTTAAGTGATCCATCAAAAATGCCTCATGTAATAGTCGCCAAATATAAGCATAATGAATGCTGTGTTTTTTTCTGTGGATGTCTGTTGGAAATATCAAATTACGGCCCTCATCCTCAGGCTAAATACTCATTGGAGAGTTGTGACAGCAGTACATACCTAATATATACACAAAATATTGAGGATGATGCCTG
The DNA here is from genome assembly GCA_036877525.1 of Chromobotia macracanthus. Classification (NCBI taxonomy): domain Eukaryota; kingdom Metazoa; phylum Chordata; class Actinopteri; order Cypriniformes; family Botiidae; genus Chromobotia; species Chromobotia macracanthus. The sequence goes on along the minus strand of JAZGTH010000002.1, from coordinate 11,932,204 downwards.
ACCAAAATAGCAGAATGCTGGAGTATAACAGAATTAGGAGATAATTTAAATATAAATTTAAATATATGGTAATGCCTGAAACGGAGGGCTTGATTGTATTTTGATTTTATATTACATTATATATCATATATATCTTTAATATGAAGCATGTTTTGATATATTTGATATACTGTATGTTACATTTTATATATAAATTTATATTTGATAGATACAGTATAACTTTTAATTTAGACTAGATACATATTACCTTATATACATACTGTATATTACAATTATATTACTGAATAAATATAAAAATACACATACATCATTTACATATTCGTTGCTATTTTAATAGTTACAATGCAATCGATTTAGAAAGATATTTCAGTTTTCCAGCAATCTGATCCTCCCCAACTGATAAATGGATCCATCAAGCTGATTAATGATTCACTCCAAAACATATGCCACACACGCTTCAGCGGACCTGCCGAGCTGTGGCCCCACTGAGAAAGAACTGATTTGTGACATTGTTACTGAATGATTCAGCCATGTATAAATCCTCATGTGTCCATCCAGGTGCTAAGTTGACCTTAGCTGCACAAAATGCATAAAAACCTGTCCCAATGCACAGGGAAAGAATTCAAACATCTCTTCAAATATCCTTCAAACATCTCCTCAAACATCCTTCAAACCTCTCAAACATCTCTTCAAACATCTCCTCAAACATCTCCTCAAACATCTCCAATATCTCTTCAAACATCTCAAACATACCTTCAAACATCTCAAATATCTCTTCAAACATCTCCTTCAAGAACCTGCTGAAGAGATTCACAGCTCTTCCCAATTTAACTGTGTGTGGAAGGACACACTCACCTCTCTAACTCGCTGTTCTTACAGGTTCTTGGAGATGTTGTGCTTGTGTTGCTGTCAAACTCTCCATTACTGGTGGTTGGAGTTTCTATAGACAAAGAACAGCAAAATTATTAACATACTATTATTAACGTTAATTATAATAATATGTTAATTAATATTAACATATTATAAACAGAAACATACATGCAAAAACAATATATGCTATCATAATTACTACACAATTATAATAAAAATGATAGCATACAGCAATATTTAAAACCATTTTTTTCTTTTATAGTATAAAAAAATGGTTTTAAATAGTGCTGTATATTTATACCCCAATAATATGTACACCCCAACAATGCAGAATAAATTGAAAAACACTCCTGGTAAAACGTGCCTCACCTGAGTTCGCCAGCTTGGTTTGCTCTGGAGATAACCTGCTGCTTGTGTCCCCACTTAAAAAAAAACACGTTTTGAGAAACAAGTAGCAATGCAGGATCCCAAACAAATGTCCTATTTGTGAGTGTGCATACTTTAAAACTCCTCTTGTTGCCTGTCGCTCCTCTGAGACTCTGCATTCATTTCTTGAACAGGGAATCACATCGGCTTCCGTGTATCTGAGACCATTTGCTGAGGAAACATGGTCTTAAATTACAAATGTTTTTATTGGTATATAAATGCACACAAACACTCAAAGGCACTTAAAATAAGGATACTGGGCTTTTCCATACTCCAGAGTATCATCTCCATCCACGTCCAGATCTGCATCACTGTCCTGATGCTCCTTTAGTGTGCTGTTCCCCAAACCTGAAGCAAACAGTTCACAGCGATACTTGAGGACATTCCTACTAACAATTTTAGGTTGTAAAAATGTTTCCTTAATGTTTCCGTTAAGTAAGACTTCGACCATAATCGACTTCTGAAGAGGTTAAAACCACTCTGACTCAAGGGTCTGTTTTATACACTTCACACACACACAGTTATGGTTCCTCTGATTTCAGCAGTTAAGACTTTGTTAAAGAAACAGCTGGATAAGATGATTCACCTCAATTTCTGGATTCATTTCTAAAGATGTTTTCTATGATAATTTGTACAGCGTTTGCTTTATAATCTAATACTGCTTATGTAAGTTTAATTCATATGAATACATTTGAGCAGTGGTGTGTGATTCAGTTACTGTACAGGGTTTGTGTGTGTTGTACCTCTGAATCCTCTGAGAACAGAAACCATTTGGATTCTTCTGTGTTCTGCCCATTCAAACTCACTCCCGGCTGACAACACAGAGCCCTCTTCAACAATACACACACCGTCTCTCTGCAGAACACACACACACGTTTTATGTGGACATTCCATAGACGCAATGCTTTTAATACTGTACAAACTGTATATTCTATCCCCCTACACTAACCATAAAACTTTGCTGCCTTAAATGTTTACGTTTAATGAACTTGGCTATATAAGTAATTTCAACTTAATATTTTAAATCCTGACTGGTATAACTTAAAAAAATAGGTTTAGCAATTTACCAACTATTTCTTATAAGTTACTTCAACTCCACAGAGGTCAAGATTACAAAGAGTAAGTTGAAATGACTTTTTAGAGTGTAACTATCACAGAAAATATCTGCTATTTTAGATTTTCAAAAAAGATCATTCTGTATGATTTATAAGCTTATTTCTTTATAAGCACCTAAAAAAGGTCAGAATTTACTGGTATTTTCTCACTGTGGGGACATTTGGTCCTCATACTGTAGTAAATACCAGGACCACACACACAAACAACACACACCATAAATGCCCTGTTCACATGAGGTCACAACTCAGAGGCAGGAAAAATAACAATCAACAGATATTTCACATGCAGGTTCATAGTTTGTCTGGTGCTTCTGGCCCCTTTATCACATCTGCTTGTCACATCACACAACTGACTGAGCAGAAGAGGACAGCTGCCTGAACAAACCCCATGTCATATCCCACCTGCCAAGCAGATCACAGACATCACACACACGCTGTGATCTGTCAGTGGAAAGCAGATCTAGGGGAGCTTCAGGCATTATAGGAATCCATATTTTTACTGACTAAGATGCACAAACATGATCACATGACGAACTGAATTTCCATCATACCTGGTCTTCCTCGGCTTTCCGTCTTTTCAGTTTTCCGATGCGTGCTGTTAAAAAAAAGGAAGGCTTGTAAAAATGTATGACAAAAACAGCTGCTCTGGACAAGCACGGTTTTTGCTGGACACTATTTTCTATTATAGTTTTTTCTTTTCAAAGAATATAAAGCGTAGACAGAGTTTGTGATTTGATTTTTCTGTACCAGCAATTTTATAATGGAAAATCACAGAGTAGATAATAATTCAAAACATCTGAACGAAACAGAAACAGATCAGAAACATACAAGATAAGACCTTTATCTCTTAAGCCTACAATAAATAAATAAATAGCAAGGGAATTGGATTGATTTATTTATGTGATTGTAAAATAAAGACAAATAAGAGATTTCCTTTATTCTCTCCGTCTCACACGTACACACACACACTGTAGGTGCAGTTCAGCGCAGTGGAACGCTCTTCATCACTCCATTAAAATCTTTGAGTGTTTTGCTGAGCCACTAATGACGTCGAGCAGCATTAATCTTTAGGAGCCTCAGCTCATAACAGAGTCAAAGAGGACAGTGGAAACCCTTTACAATCACGGTGAAGTTGACCATAACAGAGAGACGATTGTTCATTAGAGAGGAAATCTGACCAATTAGCTGTGACCGAACCTCTAGTGCAGCCTTTCCTCATGTTAACGAAACAATATAAAAATTAACAGCCCTGATAAATGATCGAAGATTCAACATGACAGAGTACCAATCTTTCACAGTACAGAGCTTCTATACTCCATATTACTTTACCAATCTTGCATTGTGAGTCAGTAATGTTTAGTCATTAACCAAATATGCAGGACCTGTGTAATTTTTATATACATTTAAGTCAGTGCTGGTTTGTAATTTAAGTACTAGATAAGCTTGAAATGCCTTATTGTCTTTCACACACACACACACACACACACACACTAAAAGTAAAAGGCACTATAACTATGTCAAAGGTCAGGGGTGCTGCTAAAACAATTTGTGATACTGATTTAGAGACAGTTCACAGACATATAGATATAATCACAAGGAAATATGAATTTGATCAGATTTGATCAGGCCCTGACAAAAACAATTATTTAAAATACAAAGGAAAGACACTCAGAGGGTTAACAAGTTAGTGAATCTTATCGTCAACTTACTGTTGAGTCTTGTTTGCCTGTTTGCTCGTACTCTCAAAAATGTCTGAAATGCACAAAGACAGGAGAACAAATATAAACCTTAAATCTAATTCTCAGTGGGACTACAATTAAGCTCTGTTGAGAGAATGCGCATTAGTGACCAATGAGTGCTCTTTAATGGGACTATTGTGTAAATTCAATTTAATTCCAGTAGATGGCAGGACTGCACTAAATGCTGCCTTAAACATTTGATGGAAGATGAAAGGAAAGAAAAATAACAGATGAGATCTCTTGAGATCTCCCAGACAGTAATGAGATTAAATGGAGAGCAAATCTCCATTTAATCTCAAAACTTTTGCTTTAAGTCATCTATGTCTCAGACATTTCTCCTGAGAGAAAGACCCAGAAATCTCACAAATGTCTTCATTAGAGTTTCAGAAGAGATCTCAACAATGTCTCAAACTGAGCTCAGATTTGCCAAGTCTCTTGAGAGACAGAGAATATGCCAAGTCTCAATTAAAAGTCAATATTATTAAAGATTTCAGTACAACCTCAAACATTTCTCATCAAATTTACCCAAATCCTGATTATTGCAGCTACATCTATATTAATTTTACAGCTTCATACACATTACTGTATTTTAACATTTGTCTCAGTTGTTTCTATTTTTATTTCTCTAAAGCAATTTTAGAAGAAAAATCTGAGACAAAGTTGATATTTTTGAACACAGCTGACAATCTCCTGAGCTTTGAAAGAGCAAGCTCTGAGAAATACAATTGTCCTCTGGTTAAGTTTGATCTGGATTTAAAGTCAATCGTTGCCAGTTATAACATCTTTGATCTCTTTAGCCCAGGTAATAACGTATAGCTTCATAGGAGTTGTGCAAGCTAATGTATTCATTGTTCTTTGTACTCAATGTATGCATTATTGTTCCCGGTGTGCCCTGTTCTCACCTGGTACCGGTCCGAGTGCACAGCCTCATCAGCCGGCCGCGGAGAGGAAGCGGATGAAGAACCTTCTCTCTTTATGTGCATAGAGAACAGAGACTGAAAGAAAGAGAGAGATTATTATAGCCTGTAGAGAAAAGTAAATTGTATATAACAAGTGTTGTGAAGTACACTGGAGTCAGTATAGTACCTTAGGTGGCCCAAAGGCCAGAAACTCCTTTTGAGCGGGACCCTGACTGTAAACAGAGCAGAATGTTATTAACACATATTTCACCACCTCAGACCCACAGCAAACAAAACCTTCGACCTTTGACCTTGTTATAAAAAACTCACAATTTGAAGCATGAACTGCATAAGCAGCAAATCACAGTTTGTCACCGGCATGTTTTGGAAGAGAGATACACATGACCTCAGCCAACATTTTCTTGACAGAGAAAATCAAATAAATAAAAAGCTGTCTCCACTCAGGTCCTGTACAAGGGGGAGGCACTAACACACCCTGGGGCCGAGTTCAATTTGACACAATTACTGTCCGCAGCTCTGTCACTAAACAGATTATGGCTATAATTTCTTTATTGGAGAAATCTTTCATGTGTTCAGAGTGGCTAATGTGCCTACCTGCCTCGCCCGACGCTGAGAGCAAACGCTCAAGAAACGCGTTATTAGCTTGCTATGATTTTCGCGGGGACCGCCTTAAGCCTCACTGGCTGTGAAATGTCAGGAACAATGTAACGTCCTGTAATCTGTGATGTTGCAATGATGGAAGAGGCAGAAAAAGAGGCGGAGGCATGGCACATATGCCCAGAGGCTTCAGATAAATATGCCATCAAGACCTGAAAGCATTTAATGTGTCTTAGGAAGGGACAGCCCACAGGAAAGGGGGTGTCAGGGAGTTTATGTATGTGTACGTGTGTTCATCGCCTCAATCTGCTTTAATTCTGCCCTTCCTCCATCTTTGCATCTCTCTCTCTTGTCTCATCTTTTGATCTCTCTACTATGGGAGCCGATGCATTTTCATGAGCCTGGATGAGATCTGAGTGTGAGTGACATAAGGGCATGCTAACTGTCAACTCCGCTTAACTGTCTGCATGATCTGGCTGACACATAAAAGCAGAGACAGTTTAAATCTACCCTCGAACCATCAGCTGATGATCTCAGATGGAGTTGGAGGGAGAGGAAGATGAGAGGAGGCAGGAGGGATGAAGAAGAATGATGGATTATTGATTGTCTCATAGTCGTTATATTGATATATAACAATATAATATGATGTTCATTACAGAGGAACATTACAAGTTAAATTTTTCTTCTCTTGTTTAGTGGTTTATGTCAGGGGTGGAAATCTGAAGCTGCTGCTGGACATTGAGATAAAAGAATATATATATATATATATATATATATGATGTAATATGAAAATTATTACACCAATTGGACAAAATTGGTTTTGTGTTGGATATGGCTGTACCTGTTGTGCAGCTGCATTAGACGCTCCATTTCCTGCTCCATGTGTTCCTGTAGCTCTCCTGGCCGCAGCACAGCCTGACAGATTGGACACATGGGCGCCTGGGTGTCGTACAGGCTCTTCATTTTACCTGGACAGACAGGTGAGGGAGGGAGGGGCGCAGGAAAAGACAGGTAAGAGAGATACTGTAACACTGTGGCAAAAAAGGAGCATATGAATGTTTATGTACTGTATATCTATATTTGTTTTCAAAATCACCTGACTGAGAGGCTTGTTTAACTGCCCAAATTTTATATTACTGTAATCTTTGTTTTCCTGCAAGACTTTAGTCTTGCTTAATACTGCAAATAAATCAAATTCTAAAATATGTCTAAAATATTTCTCTTGACAGATCGTCTCTTTTCAATCGTCTCTCCGATGTTCCAGGCAAATCTATTAGCCAAATAACGCCCATCAATATAGCCACAGACAGTAACACAAGACACCAAACACAAATGACAGTCACTGTCTCCTTCCCCTTCAGCAAATGCTTCACACACTAACAAGTGGCCAAATGAAAGCAAACAGACGTGAATAAAACATGGATCTGTGTGAAAGCGCCGCTCACAGCCGTGCCCTTGAGAATGTGACGGTTGTACCCCCACGAGTCGCGTCTTTTTTAAATTTCGCCTACACCAAAGCTTAAATAAATTCACTGACAAGCATTAACTGCTCGCTTCTCTGCCTAAAGCCAACCAGCATCAGTAAACAATGAAATCCCACGGCCGAAATTCAATTTATAACCACATTACCTGTGCAGATAACATCTGCAAATAACAAGACGATAAGAGAAATTTGATTTGATTCTGGGATGTGTGCATCTTCTTTTCCACCTCCTGGAGGGAGAGAGTTTCACCAGGGGCCTTCATGAGAAATGCGAAAACGATAACGCTTCACCTTAGCAGGGATACACTGCCTCTCAACACTGTTTTATTTATTAGCACTGACCTCTCAAAAGCCTGAATGAATAAAGAGCAACACTTCAGGTTTTCCTCCAGGTTTGATTGATCCTGTCTGTCACAGATGAACACAGATGAAACACCTAACAATTTTAAGTAGTAAGAACATTTCTGTAACGTTTCCATTATGTAACAAAAATGTTACAGACGTTATTTTGAATGTTTCTAGGGAAGTTCAAAAGTGTTTTTAGTGATTAGGGATGTTTTTAGATGCTGTATTAACGTTATTGCTTGGTTATAAGAACATTATTTGAACATTTTTTTAAATTCTGTGTTTTTAAAACATACCACTGGCAACTTAAGAATAGCATTTTGATATACATGATTTATAATGTTAAGAAACCCTGCTACAATAATTTTTGATAACTTTAAAAGAACTTGGAGAGAACATTAGCCAATGCTCTGGGAACATCCCTGGTTAGCTGTGTATAAAGATTAAAAATGCTGTCATTGTTTTCTCCCCCTCATGTCGTCCCTGTATGTCTTTCTCGTCTGTGAAACAGACTGGTAATGACGGACCATCCCATCTCAGTCACCATTAACTTTCACTGTATAGAAAAACAGCAGCATTTATCTAAATCTTGTGTGTTCGGTCTTCTGTCTACACTATTTCTTAAAATCAAAATGACAAAAACGGTGTGCACCACCCACAAACCCAACCAGGGCTCAGGTGCAGGACAAAAGAGGAAAACTAAAGCCAAAAAACAAATGTATTGTCTGCACACTGGTATAACTGCTACAAAACACTTTAATATAACAACGTTTCGACCCTCCGTTTGTTTTTTAGCTTTGCAATCTTTCTTGACCCAGGTCACATATTAATTATTCTATCACAACTAAACAAAACTAAGATGCTCTTCAAAAAAGAAACATGATTTTTTTTTAAAAAAAGCATCAGACAGGAAGTTCAGGAATGTCACAAGAACAGATTCAGTCGTCATCCTCAGACGGCCCTGTAACGCTCTCCTCCTTTTTTTTAAGTTATAGGATGACTGCACATGCCAACAACTGCCATCATCATGATGGGAGATGAATTCTGAGGCAGCCATGAACTGACCTTTCCAAAATGCCACATTTCATTCTGGCTTTCTGTCACATTACCACAATATGTCAGGGGCTCTAAAAGAGCTAACACTGGAGGCTTGTGTTTTACAGAGATGCATGTAAAGAGGTCGTATTGAGTCATATTACTCACAGGCGGATGAATGGGGCTCTCTCTGTAATTGATTGACATGAACTGTATTGGCTGCAATGAGTTTATCTAAATAGTGATTGGGATATTTAGACAGCTGGCATGGTTTGAGGCCACATCGAAATGTCTGAATTTCAGTAATCTGGTTATTGAAGCAACATATTTGAACTTCTCATTATAAGACTAATTCTCAAATTCAACAAAAACCTTTTTAGGCTTCTTAAAATTGAGCATCACTAAGCATAAAAAATTTACCTTGTAGCAGGGGAACGGTAGGTCATCGTTTTGCAAAAATACAAAATTCGCTAATGGAATAGAATAAAATAAAACAGAATTAGAATAAAAAATATCTGAACACAACAGAACACAATAGAATAGCATAAAACAGAACAGAACAAAATAAAACAGAATGGAATAGAAAAAACAGAATAGAATATATTAGAACAGAATAGGTTACATTTTAAGTCAGGTAGGGGAGGTCCCTTAATAGTTTCTGCCATGATTTTGCCTTTCAATAACTTCATAATGGGCGCGACCTTTCAGTAATCGGAGGGCATGTGAGAGGCAGGCGACTGGCAGGGGGCTTGGCAGGCTTTCTGAAGAGAGTGGCAGTTATAAAACAGTATTGGCTCACTCCACACCTGCCACGAAGCCTCGTCAAGTAGCCGAACCCGTCTGGTTCATATTTAAGACATCAAATGTTTCATTTTACACAGGGGATTTCATCGTTTCTTCAATATGCTTTCTGAAGTGCAGGGGGCAATGTACGCTTCAGCCAGTGTTTTTATTGAGCAAAATAATGGGCCATTGAAAAAAACACATTTAATAGGCAACATAATAGGCAATGTAGCAACACATCTGCTGTTGAAAGCCATTTCCTTCATTTTTAAAGGTATTTTCTTGATTCAGGTTTCCTTTCATTAATTATTGGCCTTAGAAGCAACTTAATCACTCTGGCACTGAACCAGGTACATGAGGAAAGTCACTGTTCAATCTCAGTTAAAAGTAAAACTATTGCCACAATAAATCCCACAGTGGTTGGCTACAAAAGCAAGACTGACATCACTCACTTGCGTGTTCGATATTATAAACCGACCTATTGGATTAAAGCGAGAATGGCTTCCATTAAGATCCTTTTTGTCAAGTCAATGAGCTCATTCTGTTCTGTTCCGGCCCCGCATCGTTTATATATCAGTGTCTCATTAATGAATATTTACAGAATAATCAAAAATCTCTGAAATATCCCTAGCAAAACAAAATGATGACAAAATGGCAAAACATACGTATGTCCAAAGAGTTTCGAAATTATAACCAACACACAACAAAACCATGAATGCGCAGCATCTAGTTCCACAACTGTAAAACAACAATAGACAGCAGCTAGTAAAACAGCTCACAGCTTTACAGTACTGTAATGTATGGAACCTGGAAATTTACGACAAAGTGTGTTGATAATTCTATTGAGATACGAACATGCCTTCTTCAGCATGTAACTTACATTAAAGAGTCTGTACGTAAAAAATCTGTACGTGTTTAAAGTTTTAAACCTGCATGACTTTCTTCTACATTTTTAACAACATAACCTTTTGGCTCTCTATCGCCATCTCTGTTTGAAACATAAAATCGCACCTCCGGAGTTATTTTCTTAACCTGGATGACAAGGTCAAAAGTTACGCAACTGCTGTGAGAACAAGCTACAAACGCTCCTTCATTCCAGCACCCACACATGTGATTTAGTAGCCTGGTGGTTTTCTCTGTTTACAGGCAAAAAGCAAGCACACAGATGAATAAAGTTAAACTGAACATTTTGTGCAAAATCAAACTCACCAGCTCAAATTTTAAATCACTATTATTAATTTTCCATTGCGAATCGGGGTAAGGAGACCGTTTTGAACCCTGAATCTATTATATACTTTCACTTAATGGTTTTGTTCATTTTTACCCAAGAAAGTTATGGATTGTAGCTTAAAAAATTTACCGTTTTCCATACAATGAAAGTGTGACCAAGGCTATCATTTACATTTATGCATTTGGCAGACGCTTTCATCCAAAGCGACAGTGCATTCAAGTTATACATTTTTGTAAGTACGTGTGCTCCCCTGGGAATCAAACCCACAACCTTTGCGCTGCAAACGCAACGCTCTAACAACTGACTAACACTGAAGTCACTAACATTCTGTGAATTTTGGGTTTTATCTATTATAACACTTTTTTTCCCATGCTTAGAAATTGACTGTTCCTTCCCTCAGAGCATACAAACAAATGTAAAAAACACAAAAAATCAGAGGTTTTTTAAACAACTGCAGGTTGAGCCTGACTGCACATTATGGTCTCAGGTGGAGAGACAGAGTGATCAGGGTCTCTGAAATCCCTCCATCATAAATGTCCTCATAAAGATGAGGAATAGACGTCTATACAGCTGCCTGATAAAGCTGTAACACTCATCACTCCAGAGAGCTGATTGCTGTCTTTAACTATGGGCTGTATCAATGACTTCAGCCCTGGAGAAACATTTAAGACCAGCTCGGGCTCTGAAGGAAGACAGGCGATAACAACTGATTCTCTGCTCACACTCAAGTGCATTTCTTCTGTGATTTCTTTGAAATTCTACAGTTAAAATATAAAACAAAAGTTCTTAATCATTTTATTGTAGGATACAGTGTGTCTCTTTAACGTTTGGAGTGATTTTTATGGTAAAGGCAGTTAAGGGTAAGAGTTATTCTGTAGATCTCCTCAACAGGCTTAATTAATGAGCATTCAGGGACTCTTAAATAACAGACAGGCTGATCAATAGCAGTGATGAGCCAGAAAGCAGTGTGTGTGTGTGTGTGTGTGTGTGTGTGTGAAGAGAGAGACAGAGAGAGAGAGAGAGAGAGACAGAGAGAGAGAGAGACAGAGAGAGAGAGAAAGAGAGAGAGAGAAAGAGAGAGAGAGAGACAGAGAGAGAGAGAGAGAGAGAGAAAGGATGGAGGGACAACAAAAGAACAATACTGGGGGAAAACGAACGAGGTAACAGACAACACACAACATGTTGTACACTGTCAAGCCAAGAAAATACTACTTTTAAGGTCCTTATTTGTCATTTATGAGCTTAACAAACATCCCCAATTAATTTCATATATTGACAACAGAGGCCAGGAATTAAAAAAGCTCCATAAAAAAAACAAGGGATTTATTTTGGGTCACTGTCCCTTTATCCCGCATCTTACATTGTCTCATGACTCAACCTGCGGTCTGCTATCATTCCCTTCTGATATAAACTCAATTATTTCATGGGTGGGTGCTGCTTTTTCATGGTCTCCCAAGAACTCATCAGCTGAAGTTACAGGTCTGTGAAGACAGACACTTCAAATAAACCAAGTCTGAGAAACAGTGAAACTGGCCAAGATGAAGACACACCTGCAGACCAGAGGACTGGCGAGAGACGGCCCTGTCTGAGCTCCAGAGTATTTGCTCTTACACCTGTGTGTGCAAACACACATGGGTACAAATGGGAAAAAGGTGTATGAGTGTGTGACAATGTTTATGTACGCACATACTGTCTGTGTGCATGTATGGGAATGTATGTTTTTGTGTGTGTGCTACCAGATATATTTGTGTATTTGTGGTGTGAGTGAGTGTGTGTGGGGGGCAAACCTCAGCTCTCCACCTGAGACACTTCTGTCTGCACTGAATGTAATGGACCAGTCGGGAGTCAATGAAGTGTCAGCTAACACCTAATAAACACTGAGCTTGAGGGGTTGAGCTGTGCTAAAACATACATCACACGCACACACACACACACACACCAATCTAAATGGAGACATATCACAGATTTCTACTGTTTTATAGTCCGTTTATTCAATAAACTGCACCATAACTTAGAAAAGTTTTTCTTTTTCAAATATTATCATTAATATTTTTTGGTTTATGGTTTGTTTGGTTAAAAAATGAAAGACAATCACATCATTGTTATCATTTTCTCTGAAGCTGCAATCTGTAACTTCACCTCTGTATCGCCATCTCTGTTAAAACATAAAACTGCCTGTACTTTGTCAAATGAAGCTAAACTCACATTTCCCGGTAAACTGAACCCGACAGCTCAAATTATAAATCATTATTATAAACTTACAGTTGCACATTGGGGTAAGATAAGGAGATCGTTTTAAACAATGATCTGTTATGTACTTGCCCCATAATTCATTTTTAACCCAAAAAGTTACAGACTGCAGCTTTAAAATAACTTCAAATAACTGTCAATGAATGCATCGCTATGGAGCAGGTGTGAGGAGCTCAAACTAATGAGTCCAACAGACCGTAATAAGCCATTTCAATCTCAGGTGACGTACTCCCACATACACGCTGATAAGATCAGATAGCCTTACACTCACTGTGTCAAATACAGCTTCACTAACAAAGAAAGAATGGCAAGGATCCTTTGAAGATCATCTTGTTTTGGAGTAATACTGATTTTGTGACAGCTCTGGAAGATCCTCTAACAAGTCCTCACGAAAACAGGAAACACTTCCCGCTTGTGAAAATTAATAATAACCAGATGATGAAAGAGCTACATTGATTACCCCGATGGAACCCACGATGGAACTTAAAAACACCATTAGCGGATTTATAAATTGATTAAGGTTTCCTGTGCCACTCTTTGAACAGTTAGATGAAATCGTTGGATCTGCACAGCCTAGCTGACACACATCCACTCACAGACAAGTGTATTTATCTGGCTGGCCTGTGGATGGTGGCACAGTGGTTGATTTTCTCATTTTATTGGCCACCGGGGTAGAACAGGCCCGTGCTTGTTCAGAGCCAGCCAGCGAGACAGACTCAGCCTAAGCACACAAATGTCTCTGTAGTGCCAAACACACAGACAGAGAATGAGAGGGCATGTCTAACATCGGACAAGATGGTTGCCCTCCACAGAGCAGATAGCTGATACCAGCTGCATGGTGAAGCTTAGAGAAATGTATTTATTAATCTTTGCTCTTCTCTCTCACTCTCTCTCTCTCTCTCTCTCTCTGTTTGAAGGGATAGTTCACTCACAAATGAAAATGTTTTCCATCATTTTCACCCTTGTGTCATTCCAAACCTATATGACTTTTATTCTTCTGTTGAACACAAAAGAAGATATTTTGAGAAATGTCTCAGTGGTTTTGTGTCCGTACAATGAAAGTCATAGGGTGTCACTTCTTTTGTGTTGCTCAGAAGTCATGCAGGTATGGAACGACATAAGAGTGAGTAAATGATGGAAGAATTTTCGTTTTGGAATGGACTGTCCCTTTAAATGATTAAGAAACAATGAGGTAAAATAATTTCTAAATATTCAAATTTGGAATCATTTGGAAAGAATTTTTGTACATTAAATTTTGGTTTAAAGGAACTGGAATTTGTGAGACATTAGTTTTGTTCCAAAACCTAGTGATCTGTCTTGGTCACTACAAAACAGGCAGCTCCCTTCTAAGGCACCATTCTCACCCATTATCAGAAAACTAAAATCTACAGTATGATGCCATAAAATACTGCCTATATAGGCAGTTCACCAGGTTTTAGATCAGAACAATACTGTAAATTGCTCGAGAAAAAACGAGCGTTTGCGAAAGAAATTCGGATCATTTAACCAAATGTCAGTATGGAAATTCCCAGAACCTCTGATTGGTTGAATCTGTACTATGTGGCTTTTTCATGACAGAGGTAAAAACATAAACATTTTGTTATTAATGATGCTCCTCTGACCTGCGTTTAATAGCAATTCTGGGTTTCCACCTGCTGTGGGAACTCTAGGAGAACTGGGCCACCCAGACTGAAGAGAGTTTAACACAGACGAGCTCCTGCGGCACAGAAAAACATGACTTCATCGTGAACGTCTAGCAGCCCATTATGGGCTGAAACAGCATCTGTGTTTTGGACAGAATTCATCCATGTATGCTTGGGAATTCGGTTCTTAACTCAAACAGACAGTTTATGTAAAATATTATCTGTCAATGCAGCTTTGGCAGATTTTCATTCTAGAGCCACAAAATAGAGCTTGAGGCTACACGAACTTAAAAATGGAATGTGATTATATATTTTAATTTGCATTCCTTATATATTCTTTATATATTTAATTTGCATTATTACTATTCCAACCAACTATTTCACTTCCATTCGCTTATCCAATGCTGTGATCCTTTGCTAAATTTATACATTAACTCTAAAATTTATACATTAACTCTAAAACAACTTGCAAAAACGTTTCTATAGCAAAGTGGATCAGACTTTATGCCCACAGCCAAAAGTCTGCTTCTGTATGTGAACAGCTTGTCAAAGAAGCCGGTTTAAATCTTAGTTTTTTTTAACCCAGACAAAAGCAAATTCATGAGCAACAAACTATCACCCTATAAAAACTTCACTTTAAGACAAACCACAAAGCAAAGCATAATTCAAGCTACCAGTGGAAAAACAACCACCAGGCAACCTCACAACATCCAAACATCCGTAACGCCGGCCCTCTAACATGCCTTGAGCTTGTTGCTGTACTAACACTGCATTGTTCAGCTCATTAAGCAGCTAAAGGCTAATTAGACAGCTAACGAGTGCAGGGCAGTAGCGCTAAGTGGGGAGGGTCCTTCCAGCACAATTCAACAGAATCAGGGATTTCTGTGACACTGCATTGTCTTGGTAGCAGTAAAAAGAGCTGGACTGCCAACATACACAAAAAAGTAGACATGTCTACCTGCAAGATAAATTGTAAATGCATTAATGTATACATTACATATACTAAATATACATATGTATATATATATATATACACACACACACACACACACACACACACACACACACCATATACATGTGTGTGTATATACACACAGTCATTAGCATGTATTATACATATTATACACACACACATATATATATATATATATATATATATATATATATATATATATATATATATATATATATATATATATATATATAGTAATGTATACATTAATGTATGCAATTTACAATGTAGCCTGTCTGTCTACTTTTTTAAATACTGGACAAAAAGTGACATTATTTCAGGTCATGGCCAGAAAGCGTCTCTGCCTTGATCACTAAGCCAAGGATAACCAAACACACCAAGTCTTCACACAGCCCTGGGTAAATACAATAGCTGATGCTCCTCATCTGCCCTGCCTGCCAAAGTCATTTTGTGTGTGTGTGTGTGTGTGTGTGTGTGTGTGCTCCTCATCATTACCCCATCAATACCCCAGCGATCCCACGAGCCAATACTTTGTGTCTGCTAGCACAGAGGAACAAAGGCCACTGCCAGCTGAGCTGATATAGATCCACAAGTCCTCTGTTCTGGTTCAATCAGGTCATGAAACACATCAACAATAAAGACACTTTGAGCTGCAGGTTCAATCTCCCCATCTTATCTTCTCAGGACACAGCTATTGAATGCCGCTTAGCATCTGTTAATGAGGCTAAATTCTTCTTTTTTCAACAAGGCCTTTCCTGATAGCTTACTGTAACAGAGCATCACAGCTAACTGGGAGTGTTCTCAGAACGTTGGCTAACATTCTCTAAAAGTTCTTTCAAAGTATTCAAAAACATTGCAGTGGTGATAGTGTAACTTTTTTAACAACATATATCGTTTATATCAAAAAGTTATTCCTATGTTGTTAGTGGAATGTTTTAAAAACAATACAGAATTAAAGAGTTTGAATAACGTTCTCATAACCAAGCAATAACGTTAATACAACATCTAAAAAACTGGATATTTTGAACGATCCTAGAACATTCAAAATAATATTTTTTATTGTTTTTGTTATTTAATGTAAATGTTAGAGACCTTAGGTTGCGGCATGATTACGATGTTGCATTTTAAAATGGACAAACTATTTATCAGCAATATTGCAAACCTTAGCTTCATAAAATAAAACACCACCAAATATATGAGAGCATAAACAACTATTTTTCTCTCATGTATATAATTATTAAAATTAATTTAAAAATTCATAAAAAGGGATAAAAAGTTCTTTATTCATTTACACCTGAGCTTTATGCCCTGATAAGACGTGACAATGTAAATACTAACTACTGCACTAGTAAGTGTACTACTGCAGTAACTAGTGCACTTACTACTGCACTAGAAAGTGAATTGAGACACCTCACTTTTTTTAGCTTTTTAAATTTTTGTGTTCTGTGAGCGCAGAATGAAAGCAATCAACAAGTAACTGAAAACCAGGAGCAACCACAGATACCGAAGCTCTGGAGGGTGTGACGGCGATTTGATTGCAAGTCCTCGTGGGAATTGTTAAGTCATAATGAGACTCAACCTTTTAATGTCGAAGTACTTGTGTGGTCCCATGGGCTAATTAGGGCAATTAGCATACTAATTGCTGCATGCAAATCAGGAGCATCTCAACCAACAGAATCTGAAGCACATTGAAGCTTACGGACAGCAGACATCTTTCAGGCAAATTTCCTGTCCACTCGGTGACATACAGCCCCTCGTTAGTACCGCAGTAAAAACATAAGAGGCACATAAAACATTATATACTGCCTGACTGTTGTTTTCCTACCAATTAGCAAAGGACTGATTTATGGTTATGACACGAATCCCCAACAGGATTTAGACTACATTTCCACAGGGTCTTTCACGCTCCCATACAAACACACACATATCCCAAAGTGCGCTGGGGTCACAGGCTGATCTTAAACTCAGACCTCTTGGTACACAGGGACTATATCAGAGCAAACATTGTGAAACAGTGAATCAAACAACGAAATTATGAAGATTCTGTATGATAGTGCGCGAAAGGCAGTTATGTCTTTACAGGGCGGTTTGCAAAGCCAGGATCTCTGCATGCAAGTCAATTTTCAAAAAAAAGTTTCAACAAACATACATTTGCACTGACGGGGTTTGAGCGATCGTTGAGCGAGCATTTTTCAATTATTTTCTATGGAAACTAAGCATCACACTGTTGAGGTGGGATTGATGTGGCGTTATTGCAGTGGATTGTGTGGTGGTGAGCGTCTCGCTATAGAAATCAGGGCCGGTACAGGTGTGACAGAGAATGTAAACAAATACAGTTATTTGTAAATGACGAATCTATAATTATTTTCTCTCAACATTAAAATGCCATTTTATATTTATGAATTTAGCAGACACTTTCATCCAACAGTTATAGTTCATTTGAGCTCTACATTTTATCAGTGCATGTGCCCCCTGGGAATCAAACCCACAACTTTCACATTGCAAGTACAATGCTTTACCAACTGAGCCACAGGAACACATTTTAAACTGTGAATTGTGGAAACCAGCAATGTTTTCAGTGTGACTGTGTGTATAAAGGCTGAATAGCCAGAATCAGTCACTAATGACAGCTCCAGATGTTGGAGGCCCTGCAGGTGGACTGAGTTTCAAGGGTCATTCACAGAAACAACAATGTGCCCAAATACTTGCTCTCTTAAGACCTCTCTAAACAGAAACATGCCAGTTATTAATACATTAAAAATATAAAAATACGTTTTGAAATGCAGGCCCAATCAAAATGCAGTTTTTTATCAATACCTTGATGCAAGGCTGGGTTCCTAATGCACAGTACACATGCTGTATATAGTGATCATCACAATTAGAAAAAGATGTAGCATGGTGAAGATATTTTGGACATATTTTTAAAATGTACCACTTTAAATATTTTTACTGGCCATGTTATTATATATGTAAAAAAATTAAAATGTGTGTGAACCACAGTCTTTAATAACTGCATCAGTATTCATTTTTCTGTATATATGGGGCTTGTACAGAATTTTTTGATTGGCTAATGTCATTTACATCTTATAAAGAAATCAGTGACTATTGGACTATCGTTGTTCCTATTTTAATTACTTATTATTGCTCACATGGCCAGCAACATTTTCATTTACTTCTATTGAACACTTGCTAGGTGTCAAATCTGGATCCTGATATAGACGGGCTGGCACAGAAAGCTGGAGAGACAGACAGTGAAAGTGAGACAGGTAACAGAGTACAGGTTGCCCTGAGAGTAAATGTCAAGCCATTGCTTGGCTGTTGTCTTTGACTCTCTGCCCCCCGTAATGACTGTTTAAATCCACATTCTGTCGTTTCTCCCCCCTGCATTTGTTTGAGTGATTTGTGGGCTCGTGGGATTCAGGATGTGCTGGTTTGTACTGAGCCAGCAATCGACAGTCTCTGCTGCCCTTTCACCACAGTCTACCCCATATGCTTCTAGTCTTCTGCCTGGTGTCTTTGATGTAAGATCAGAGAGGGTCGCTTTGGCACAGAGCATGCTGGTCGATCAGGTGCAGATCTGCCTATTGGCTGAATGACCCAGCTAAACATTTTAAGTGGTAAAAACGTTTCCATAACGTTTCCATTAATTAACCAAAATGTAACATTCAAAACATCCAGTTTGTTATTCGTTGTATTAATGTCATTGCTTGGTTATAAGAACATTATTTAAACATTTTTAAAAGTTCCACTACTCACTTAAGAATAACATTTTGTTATATATCATACATAACATTAAAAACGTTTTAATAATGGTATGGCAAATAATGGTACGTTTTTGGTAACATTAAGAGAACTTTTAGAAAGCATTCTCAACGTTCTGAGAATGTTGCCTGTTAGGTGGGGAGTCCAAACTGCTTTAAAAGGGCTAGGTCACTACTAATTAACATTTTGAATTGCTTACTTTGTTGTTCCAAACCGGTAAACCTGTGTGGATGAAATGATATCCACACCACTGTTTATCACACAATGAAAGTGAATGGTGACTGGAGCTGTCAAACTTCAATACATGACCAAAAAAGCGCCATAAAATATCATTACAACAGTTACCATAACAATCTGACTTGTGGGCTGTATTTCAAGTCTTCTGATAGCTTTGTTAAGGAACAAACCAAAGTTTTTATTTAGGGTTATTATATTCGTCTGCTTAGGAGTGCAGATTACCAGTTAAAAGCAGAAAAGTTTGTTTCAGGATAACGCGGGTGAGAAACTGTTATCGCGGCTCTGGCTAAGCCTCCAGGGCATGAGCCCCTGTTTTATTTGTCTCACGTTCTCAATAACACATAAAAGCCCAGGGTGGAGTAGCGCTGTTTTAACGAGAGCCCCTAGAGCCTGTGAAGCCCTCAGAGGATAAGCATGTTGATACCGCCAGTAATGGGCCTACAAGCCCCTTGTTAGGCATGTACATGTGTCTGGTTCGCAGTCAATGGAACAGCATAAAGAAAATGAAGCACTCGTTAACTCTACTAGAGTGTAAATTAAAAGAAAACTAATGAGAGAGTAATGATGATGTAACAATTGTTGCCATAAATGTTTATAGAATCAACAGATGCTGACATTACAGCTAGAAAAATACAGAAACTATAGCGACTAAGAAGTAACTGAGCCGTGCTGATCATACATCCGCAATATGGGTGGTACACAGACTTCCCTTCCTTATTCACATTCCTTCCATCCGGAGATGAATGAAGAAGAAAATAAGAGAAGCCCCACGACCATGATGAAAGCTCTCCCACTTAAGAGAATATTAGGAGAGTAAACGACTTCCGCAGTGGGAGGCGAAATATCAAATTAAGCTCATTTAACATCAAACAAAACCAGTGTCAGTGAATAACTATTTTTAAGGACGTTTCACCTGCAAAAATTGCGGCTTTTCGAGGTAGAACTAAAGATTATGTGAGCCATATGCATCTGTTTGCATGTGCATGCATGTTTTTGTGCGCGTGTATTTAATTAAATCTCTGTGTGCCTGCATGCATGCATGCATGTTTGCACACAGCATGCACATAAAAAACCTGCCGGCCGATAAATATTGATCTTGACCCTTAGCAAACACATTTGTCCTTCTTCAGAATGCAATTTAAAATCCAAACAGCACTAGTAAACCTCTAACCTTAAGGACAGACCCAGCTAACAGGCAACATTCTCAGAACGCTATTTTGAAGTTGTTAGTGGAACATTTTTAAAACGTTACAGACATTATAAAAATGTTTGAGTAACGTTTTTATAACCAAGCAATAATGTTAATAAAACATCTAAAAAAAAACATAACTTTCAAAATAACATTTTAACGGTTTTATAACTTAATCAAAACATTAGGGAAACATTCTTGCAGCCCAAAATTGTTAGCTGGGGAGGGGATAATTCATCAGATCAATACAGGACTGTGACCGGTTAGACAATCACCGTAGATTTATGATCTCTTTGGCAGCCAACTGAATACAGCCCATCTGTATGTCTCACAATAAGCCACATGTATTGCATCTGCCAGCTGTACCTTTTACATACACTCCCTTAAAAGGCACCCTTAATTAGGCTACCTATAATGTCCAATCATTTTGCTTCATAAAGGCTTCATTGCCATAGAGACCAGAATCAACTTTCTTGTCAGAGGAAGAGGATAGCAGGCAAAGCATTGATAACATTTTAGCAGTGTGGACAGATTTATAATATTACCCCCCACTATTCATTTGGACCATGAGGATCACAGATAGTACCTGCTCTATGATAAGAAACAAAAGACTTAATATTTACAATGGCAAACTCAATTCACCACACAGGCAATAAAATCAAGAACAACAGGGTTAGGCCAACAGGGGTGACGAACACCCAACCTTTTTCTTTAGTCTTACCCTGGCCATAGATTAAATGGCCGCTTATTATGGCTTGCCTGTATTAATAAATGGCAATAAACAAGGGTGGTTCTCTCGCGACGGATTGTTCTCTTTTATAAGCACCAGTCAGGGTAGCCGCCACTGTCTTGCTGATAAGCTTTATATATTCTGACTTTTGTTTGCCTGTCTCTCTCTGTGAATGAGGTAATCCATATAATTTCCAGCATCAATAGACATCAGACACCTTACGTTGGTCTCTGGCACTCACAAAATACCCAACAAATAGCTTAAATGGTAAAACTGTCATTCTAACAGTGAATCACTAAACCACTTAAGATAAATGTGCAGAATGGTCCAAATAACCAATTAAAGAGGAATTCCAAACACGGATGTCTCTGTCTCCCATGGTCACTTGCATCTAGGTTTTATCCTGGGAAAAAAATCTTCCTGATTTGACATTTTGCAACAATGCTAAACTCAAAATCCATTTTATTATCACCAAAGGTGTAAATAAACAGATGCTTCTCTTTCCATAATAAATGACAGACAATCAGAACTGCTCCTACTTCTGTGAGTCACTGCATTATAATAGTAACAAGGTGCAAACATAGCTCAGGTACGTTTCTCAAAAGTCTGTCCTGTCTGTCTATCTTTTTTTCATTTCAAAACATCCAGTAGAATGATTTTCAATGGCATTAAGGAAAATGTTAATGGAAACCAAGTGCAGCTCAGTAAACAGTACAGAAAAGCAACCTGCATTTACACTCTTGAATCTGACACTGTTGTATGAACTGGCAAATTTCAACAAGTACGCACACTGAGAAAATTATGCCAAGCGCACACTGTGTCCGCCCAGAAATCAGCAGGGCACAAAGCATTTACCCAAAGTCACTGTTACTCTTTCCTTCTCATCAAGTCTCGACCAAAAATGTTAAAATGTCTGCCGAAGGAAAATAAACACGATTCGGCCCAGTGAAGACATCTGTCCTTCGAAAAGAATATAAAAGATCTAACTGTTTAAACAGCTGTGAGGATACTCTGTGCTTTTGAACATTTTCAGAGACAAGCTCTGAAATAACACAGTGCTTGGAGTCCAGGCCCAGGGGTCAGATATTAGACAAATGACAAATCTCTTTCTGATGACACAACAGCATGTGTGTGAGGTTGTGTATGGGTTATCATGCCACGTGAACCTACGGTAAACTCTGATTTACAGTTCACATGAAGTTCATACACAACCAATAAAAAGTTTGCACACGCTTGACTGCATTTGTTTCTCGTGATCCTGAAATCCTTTTGATCCAAAGGCTTTTGCTTAAATGCTTGAATTTAGCTTTGTTGACAAATATAAATAGTGCTCACGTATGAACTTCTTCACAAAGCTAAAGAATCTTTGCTTGAAGTTGGGTGAGAGAATGCGCAGAGTGTGTAGAACTGTAATCAAGGCAAATAGTTACTTTAAGACAAAAAATAAGTTACTGTAGCTTTGTTTTGTTTTTCTCATTCATTTTCGTCTGTTTTTTACATTTTTTCACTACATTCCAGTATGTATGTAGTGGCGTGTATGTTGGTACTAATACTAACTGGTATTAGTTTTGGTGGTTTCACTGTTACACTAAAATGTAAAATAGTTCTACCCAGTTAACAATTTTAGGTTGTAAGAACATTTCCCAAATGTTCCACTAACAACTTAAGAATAATGTTTTTGATGTATATATGATATATAATGTTAAAAAAGCTCTACTAATGTTACTGCAAGAATGTTTTTTGATAACTTTGAGATAACATTTAGAGAACATTAGCCAACATTCTGAGAATGTTAGCTGGGTATTGGTGTATCAGAACATTTGTAGCGTAAACTAAACGTTCTCATGTTCATCAACTCTGTTGTTTTGACAGCTATTAACACCCGTTTAGAACCCACAGTCATATTTTTCTATTATAACTACGAGACAATCTAGAAAGCACAATGTTGCCCTACATCCAATTTTCATGTGTACACACGCTCACATACAAGACAAGATATAATTTATTGTTTTATGGCGTACCAATATGCATCCTGTCCTACACCACTCTCAAAGGAGCACAACAGCAACCCACAGTCCTAGATGAGGCACAAACTTTTCTAAAAGAGCCTTGATGTGGGACTCTTTTCTCTACAATCTCTCTTCTACCTGTCAAAAGTCAGTCATTATTTTTCCAATTGACATTCGTCTCTGATACAGTGCGACTCGTCAGCCCCCTCTGTCGTGTCTTTCATGTTGCAGGTTTTTCCCTCCACCCCCACGAGGAGTTCTGATGTCCTCCAAAACTCAAGCGTCTCTTTTCCCGGCCCGCCGCACCGCACGAATGGAGGTCCTTCGCCTCGGCGGCCAATTACAGAGCAAGGTAATGAGCAGCCGCGTCCTTCTTACAGCTTAGATTGACACTCTCTCCCACTCATTTGTCAACAAATCAGGATGGATGGCGTGGGGGCGATATTGAGCCGGAGGTGTCGTGCTTGGAGAGGCGGTTGCCGAGCAGCATCTCCTGCTCGTTATCATTGACAAGTTGTCTGGCGCTGAGAGATTTGCGAATCCTTCGCCTTTGTCGTCTCATGATCATTTGTTCGTGATTCGGTACTTATTCCATGCATAGCCTAACTGGTAGACTAGGCCTACTTTTGGCATTTGTCTGTGGACCGCATGTGACTTATATAACAAAATCAGAAACTGTAAGTTAGACTTAACACATACAAACAAAACTTAGTTTTATGTGTTGTTAGTCATTTGTGAAAAGTCGCAGGCTTAAGGTCCCAGCTAGAATACGTTATGGCCCAGGCCACAGGGGTCAGTGCCCAGGAGCCTCTGATTTCCAGAGGCCTTGAGCTGGGAGGCCCACAGTGGCCTGACACCCATAAGCACAGGTACTGCAAATGTAAAATGCTTTGTTATAAACAGCAATGGATGCAATGGATAAAATGTAAGTATGAACTGCAATGTATTAAACAATAGTGTTTATTTTTGTAATTATGACTTTCTCCAAATTGCCTTTGTTTCCTAAATTTTCTTTTGCTAAAATACACAGCTAATCTACAATTTTCAAGTAATATTATGTGATATAAAGAGACAATTAGACAAATATAAAGTCATCAATCAAATATCTAGGTTTTTTAAGCTTAACTGTGAAATATTAAGTCACAAAAAATCTTAACGCCCTGAAAAAAAGGTTGTGTGTTTGGGGGTCAAACAGGGCACCTCTGAATTGTCTGGGCATTGTAACATCCTAATCTGCTTTCCTCTTTGCCAGATTGTTGTTGATTCTCTGTTTTAATGTTTAAAATACTGTAAAAAATATTTTACTTTCACTGAACATAATAATAAAAATACTGAAAATTCTGTATGGTGGGTTGTTTGGAGAAAAATATGGTATATATGTACTGCGTTAAATAAAAAGTTTATTCAGTTAGTCATCATACAGGTTTATATTTCATATATGGGTTTGAATACACAGAGACTGTGAGATACTTACTTGGTTCTTTGTGCTCCTCTGGGCCGGATGAAGTCTGTGCATTTGCTAACAGCCCAGACAAGCCAAAGAGCTTCTTCCCAACATCCTCAGCTATCTTCAGGGCACTCGGAGACCCAGCGGGGACATGAGCACCCCCAAAGTCAAAGTCTTTCACCTCCACATCTGTGTAGCGGAGGTGGGGTGATGCCTCTGGTTCCAGACAACCCTTTAAACGCTTGGCAGGGAGGAAAGCAGACTGGTATCCCCCTCCATCACGCTCCTCAGGTGGGGAGGAGAACGGACGGAAGGCCCCCACCCCTCCATGGTTGAGCATACCCAGTGGCGAGCAGTCCAGATTGGGTGGAGCAAACTGCGGGTGAAGGTGAAGAAGAGGGGTGGGAAAGTCTCGAGGTGGAAAACCTCCTTGTCGATGGTACATGGAGGCGAAGGTGTATGAACCACTGGGGAAGGGGAGATGCATTTCCTTTTCCAAAGTGACCGGCACACCGAACGGCCGGGGAGGCTGGCAGGGTACAGAGGCATCACGTCCAGCTTCAGCTGTTGAGGCCAGGACCATGAGAGCAGGGGAGGTGAGCGGGCTGGGCATGTAGGAGGAGTTCTCCATCTTAAACGCAGTCCGATGAAGGTCCATCTGAGCAATGTAGTCCAGCCAAACTCAGTGTAAGGTGATGAAGGACTCTTACAGGGCTCTTAAGCGTTACAGACCAGACATCCTCTGATGAAACTCTGTGGAAAAAAAATATACTGAGTGTTTTGACCATGAACAATAATAAATGTTACGTTAAAATAGGCAGGTGAATGAGTGGCAAAAAGACAAAACTTTACAGTGTATATTTTACAGCTATTTTTATCCTTCCACTAAAACAACATTTACTGGATATATTAAATCACAAATATGTTAAGAAACAACATGGTATGATATAGCCCTAATGTAGTTAATTAAACAAATGTTAACTTAAATAAGGCTAAACAAACGAATTACCGTACAGATCACAGGGACAAAAACTGACTCTTTTCTGCCTCTTATTGTATAAAATATTTAGTTTAGTTAGTTTATGTTTTTAATGCGTCTATTTTTTAGGATTCATTTACGTTTTCTGCATATCGCACCGCTACTCAACACGGATTTTTACATTTTGCTGTTTACAAAGTTGCGCTTATAAAGAAAATAAAATGTCACGCATGTTTGCAAACATTTATTGAAGAGGTAAACTTTTATATCCCTTTATATTTTGAGAAAGGTTTTATTCTAACTTGAACTTTGAATTATTAAAGTGCAATAGTCATGTTGTCGCCTAATTTCAATACATAAGCCATAATAATAATTACCACAATCATTATTATAATGTATATATATATATATATATATATATATATATATATATATATATACAAGTCATTTTTAAAGGAAGAAGTCATTACATTTATACAAAATTTCGTTTTTTGCGAAGGCTATAGACAATAAGAACAACCTAAAATTGTGATAATGACAATTAATATTATTTATTGCTTGGTCGTGATCATAATTGTCTGGAGATCGTCTTTTTGAATAAGTGAACTCAAATTTTAATGATAAGGATTAATGAATTATACACAGGAGTCTTATTTTTTATTGTTCATATTTTCAAGTGGGCTTCGTTGAGTCGCATAAAAGAGCTGCGCTGTTAAATTAAAACTACATGTATAGTTTACGCATATATATATATATATATATATATATATATATATATATATATATATATATATATATATATATATATATATATATATACGATAAAGGATATAAAGGATAAAAAAGCCTAATTGATTTAGGCTTCCAGGACAGCGAACAATTTTTATATAAAATATCACATTAAAGACGTGATATTGAATCGTAACTTTTTCTTTGACTAAAATAGGAAGCATGCTTTTGCTGGATAAACAAGCTAAACATTTTCCACGTATATATATATATATATATATATATATATATATTTAGTTCATGCAAGATTTTATCATGTAAGTTTCATGTAAGATGACAGCTGAAGCGCATTTTCTGTTTTAAGACTTTTTTGTTGTTTCGGGAATTCAGACAGATATCCTGCATATAAAGTTAAGTCAGAAAACTTGCCTTGAATATATAAAGCACATCGGATGCGTCCTACATTTAAAGTTTCAATGCACTTCAGAAAAGCTACCTCATAGCCCAAGACAAATGTTGTAAACCCTCATAAAAGTAAACATTTTGCATAAAAACGCGAACTTCAGACTTAAAAAAAACATACATTAGCAGTGTTACCAAAATCACAGTGTGATATAAGACAGAAAAGACGTTTCAATACTCACGATACTGTAGTTAAACATGTTAATCGGACATTAAACGGGCTAATCCGGGATCGGGTTTAAAACGCAGCGCCGACGATGCCAGTCAAAGTAGTTTGTGGATGACAGAAAGAAAATCGCAGCCGGACGCGTTTAAAGCTTTTTGCGCTTTGACAGTAATCGTGTAGTTTAGGTTTGTGGCTGGATATACATCAGCTATGCAGATGCTCACGATGTGTCAAGATCCGATCCGCTCTCACATCTCTCTGTGCAGTCAAGCTCTCTCTACCTCTCTCTCTCTGCCTCCCTCTCTCTCTCTCTCTGCCTCCCTCTCTACCTCTCTCTCTCTCTGCCTCCCTCTTTCTCTCTCTCTACCTCCCTCTCTCTCTCTGCCTCCCTCTCTACCTCTCTCTCTCTCTACCTCTCTCTCTCTGCCTCCCTCTTTCTCTCTCTCTCTCTCTACCTCTCTGTGCCTCCCTCTCTACCTCTCTCTCTCTTTCTGCCTCCCTCTTTCTCTCTCTCCCTCTTTCTCTCTCTACCTCCCTCCCTCTCTCTCTCCCTTTAGCTCGTCCCGCTCTGCTAACTTTAAATTGATCATCCTCCGCCTCCCTGGATATCTCGTCATACGTTTTAAAATCTAGATCAGTAACAGTGACAATGCCGCTTCATATCTGGCGTTTAACCGGACACCAAATATTAGCCAATGAATTAGACAGATTTTGTGCTCTCTGGTTTTAGTGTTTCTTTGGAGACTTTCACTTCGCTGCTACGGGTGTCCATCTGCTGGTTAAACCTCAAATCGCACCTCTGGTCGTACAGTCGTGTGATTGTGATTGTGTTACAAAAAGGGAACAAAATGCAAGTAAAACGCACCTTTTGAAAAGATCCTTTCTTTGGTTTGGTTCTGTTTCATTCTGTGCTAAGACATGATGCACACACAGCAAGCAAAACAATCATTTAACATTATGAAGGATTCACTTGTTGATCACATCATTTGAAATTTAAAGATTGTGATGTGTCCCTTTGGTTAATATAAATGAATCTAAATAGGATATTGTAAACAATGTGCTATATGTAAATATGCAGGAATATTTGAGCTGGGAAGCAGAGCGCGTGTACGCAGACCTTCACTGAATTCATTTGTCTCATATTAAAAAAAATGTTCATATGAAGAGGCAACATGAAATAAAGTTACTCTCTCATAAAGAACTAAAATATTAGCTCCAGTAAATTAAATCACAGTTTAATAGAGGTTCCAGACTCGCTAATTTTGACTTCCAAGACCATTAAGAAAGTCTGTTAAGTCTCTTGCTTCATAAATCGAGTCCTTAAATGAAAATAAACAAATAAATCTGGATGCTAGAAGGCATGTTTTTGAATATTGAGTTGTACTCTTCTTTTTGAAATTCATTTCTTCAACAGTGAATCCAATTACATCAGTTAATTCTGCAAAGCCATGGACGTAATTGGAGTTTAATTGCTGTTTTTAGGTTTTCAGGACAAGCAACGCAGGGAGAAGTCTTTGGCAGGGGTAAAGATGCCTCAGATGTCATCCAATGACAAAGCCTGATTTTCATTGCATATGTATAGTTCTGGAGGAATTAAGCATTTTCCTCTTTAAAATTAATGCAATGTTGAAAAGAATTTATATACACAAAGAGATCAACGCATGAGAGAGAGAGACATTGATGGAGAACTGAAGTGAGTGTCAATGTGATGAGCTGCATGCACTGCCTCACCATCTGTGTGTGTGAAAGAGAGAAGTCCCAACACAGGCAGAAGGGCTGAGTGTGACAAGGAATACCGCGAGACACATTATGGTGTCCATCATTGATCGTTTCCTCCCAGGAGTCTTGGCGCCTGCTACCAGGAAACAAAAGATTAACATACGATACTCCCCAGTTCTCTCCTTCTGAGTGTCCCAATAGCACCTCTGTTTACAAATTCACAACGTTTTCTTTCACTACTGCGCAGCCCACAACCACTGTCTACAGTAACACCCCTGAAACAACAAATGATGGGATCGTAATATTTATATCTGATGTCATAGGCCAAATTCAATTAAATATTGATGGCATGACAATTAAACATGTGTAAACATAACTGTTCATAAGTGTGGTAAGGAACTGAAAGGTGAAAGGTCTTCCTTCCTATCAAATTATTGATAACTTTTGGCACTTATTATAATGCCCTTTTTAATAGAAATTTCTGTATTATTCTGCTATTAGTAAATAAACTACAAGAGCTACAATTTTAGTTAATGCGTATTTCACAAATAAATCTCCTTTGTAATCGGAGCCATCAATACGGGCCCATCTTGCACATTTATGCAAATCTATTCATACTCGCTCATGCAGAACAATTTGTTGGAGAACTACAGGTGTCACACCCACGAGGGCCGCAAATCAATGCAAAACAACGTTAAATTAAATTAATACGTTTACTATTTAAAAAACAGATTTATAACCAAACATACAGTAAAGGCTATATCTGGTTACTCTAATATGGGCCAAATATAACTCATAAATCCACAGACAGAACACTTTATAAAATGATGATTAGAAAATGAGTTTATAAATACCTGAACTGAATTTGATTTTATTGTATTGTTTAGATAATCTTGACAACATCACAAAGTTCTGATTCCAATATCGAATATTTATAATATTTATTGTAATATTGTAATATTTATAGCCTATATTATATAAATAAAAAAGGCAGTAAAAAGAACAAGATGAGAAAGACAAAAGAAACAGTATCTGCGCTGAAAGCATTTAACAGATTTCTAATGCGGTCCTTTGAATATTTATATTATATTAAAATTATATCAGCAATATGTAGAACAGTTTCTTTAAAGGCAAAGACATCCAGCAAATCCACTTGTGTTATTTGAAAAAAAAAACAGAGCTTAAAGGGGCTGAGCAGGAGCGTATGGGCTGTGAAGTGACTAACAGTGAAAGGCAATGACAGGCTGAGACCCCCAACCCACTGCCTTCTCCTCCTCCCCGCCTCCCTCTGTAAGCTCTGTCTCTCCACGCCACAAGGCTGACATTGACATGACACTCCCCAAATAATTATCAACAAATGCTCCTTGCCCGAGTGCAAACGGTCTTCTCCTGTCCTCACTGTGTCAACAGTGATTAACAAAGATCTACCATCACAACAGACAGTGA
Organism: Chromobotia macracanthus; assembly: GCA_036877525.1. Lineage (NCBI taxonomy): Eukaryota > Metazoa > Chordata > Actinopteri > Cypriniformes > Botiidae > Chromobotia > Chromobotia macracanthus. The sequence goes on along the minus strand of JAZGTH010000002.1, from coordinate 11,901,919 downwards.
AACCGCTAAAAATGGTGTGAGGTTTTAGGCCAAAGCATCATGCTTATTTTAGCGCAAAAGGATTTTTGGATGTAACTGCCATGATTATTGTAGGTATAATGCGTTTGTCTAAAATGCTGTAAAATGCTGTTTACATTTCTAAATTTTGTCAGTTCCATCGAGTCACACCTTTCACAGATCGTGTGCTTTTCTGCCATTTAATTCTGTTATCATCCACTTACAAAAAAATATTATGTTAAAGGCAGTTTTTTAGGGACTGCCACCAATTAAAAAAAACAAAATTATTATTGTTTATTTATTAATTATATACGTATATATATATACATTACATGCATGCAGTGCTTTAACCAGATGAATCAAAATAAAAACGGCCAAAAAAAAGTCCAAAAAGTGTATATTGCTATATTGCTTTGCACAATATAACACAAACACAGGAGAAATGTATAAGAAACTCTTCACACCCTCACTCGTGTTCATGTCTTCAGAAGCCCTACAGACATACCAGACCTCGCTTCTGTTTTTCTCATGTTACTACATGTTTCCTTTAGGACACAGAGAAATAGAAAGAGCGATATTACGTCCCTCCACAATTACCAAGCTAAGCGAATATTAAAATGTCTGGCTCCATCAGTCGGGGCTATCGTGATTGGTATTTTAACCTTTGACTACAGTACAAAGGAACCAGCTCTTGGAACCAATATTGGAAGGACGGAATCTAATTCCGGAATGATCCTCGGTAATGAGGGGGCTTCCGTGGGGGCTGGATAATGCATATATGAGAGATATTATTTTGGGGCTGAAAGTGTTGGGGCAGAGGGGCCTCTCAGAGAGTTGAATAATCACAGGCAATGAGGTGTAACCAGCATGATAGAAACACCTTACTGTCTTGCCTAAGGACATCCCTCTTAAATCAAACAGGAATGAGTTTTATCACATACAAATACCCCTCAGGTTTTTTTGGATCGTCAGCCTTTATTTTCAGATTTTCAGTGTGGTGTGGATTTCCATCTGTGGCTTAAAAACGGATGTTAGTCTGTCATTGAAAAGATAAAAAAGCTTAAAGGTGATGTGGATGATATTCTGAACATTAAAATATTTATAAAACATTCAAATACACTCCAATGAATAATGTGTGCCAAGTGAATATGCATACTATATGTCATTCATACAAAGATTTTCACAAAAAATGTAAACACGGGTGCTAACAAAACAACACTTTGTTTATTTGAGAATTCTGACCAGCTGCAACATAGGGGCATCGATGGCACAACTCAACCAATGGCATTTAATCTTGTAAAATGATGTGCTTTACCTTTAGTGCTTTGACAAAGGGAGGGTAATATTTGGAGGTAAAGCACTTCTGATAAGAGAGAAGCAAATACCCAATGCACAGCAGATTCCAAAACGGTTACCTCTCTGTAAACCTCTCTCACGTCAACAACTCTGACTCTCCACAAGCATGGCTTCACTCCGCCCGCTGCCCCAATTAAACAATTCTGGCTGTGTGAGTGACTGTCGGCTGCAGCGAAGACAGGTCTAGCTCAGTTAAAGCCACACTCTGCTAGTCTACCGTCGCCCAAGACCTCCGCTTCTCCATTCCCAGCCCCTAATCAGTGTGTGAGTGTAATAGCAGGCTGGGTTAGGTGTCACCATGTTAGAGGCATTAATGGAAGAGCTCCATCCACTCAGCCGGGGGGACGGCATTACCGCGGGCTGTCACAGTCGGCTGCGGATTGGGACAGTATTACTGCTGGCTTTCATACAACGTTGGTCACTAAACTAATGGGAGCCCCAGCAGTGGAGACAGAGCTGGGAGAGATGGAGATGAGATGGAGAAACGTGGGGGAGGAGGAGAGGAAATGAGAAGGGGGAGTGGTAAAAGAGAAGGAGATGGAAAGGAGGACAGGGCAGTCTAGCACCTTCTCCTAATTTGCAGAGTCTAATGTATAGGAGAGTGAGAAAAGCTCCCGATGCTGAAAGATTCAATCTGATGTGATTTAAGAGGGTGAATGAATAACTTTCTTGAGAGAGCCGGTCTCGTCTGAGCCCTGTTTGCGAGTGCCTAATGATAAATGTTAGACCCAGGAACATTTCAGAATGTCCAGCCTTTATGCTAACAATTCACACCATACAATTCAGCAGCATCGGCCTCTCTGAACCCTTGTGAAAGATATCTCTATGCAGGGAGACGATATGCCAATTCATTTTCTGTCCAAAGATTTGACAAGCTACACTGAGTCTGAACAGTGTCGGTCAAACGCTCTGCTGCCGCCAGTCTCTCTCTCCTCTTCCTCCCTGACTCTTCTTTTCTCCAGAGATCTTTAAGCCGCTTCCCAAGAAATCGAAAAGTCAAGCCAGCAACAAAGACTGTAATATTGGAGAAAAAAGCTAATACCATTTTAAGTGTCAGGAATGAAATGAAAGCCTATATATGCAGCTTCAGTGGGACAGATAACACTTTGAGAATGGGTGACATCAAGTGAAAAAGACCTGAGGTGGGGGTGCAGGGGGGGATCAGTGGTGCAGGCTCACAGTTGAAGAACTGACACTGTCTCTAATACAAGTGTTTAAATATTTGATGCACTGGGATAAAGAGCGCTCCCCTTTGAATGAAATTGAGTGTCTGGTGGAGAATCTATTACCAAGAGTCTGATGCAATTTGACAGTGGCAAAGCAGCTTGGGTGTTATTCTTCAATGGATCCCCAATCTTCTTTCATTACTCCTCTTAAATGTTTCTCTGTTGTGCTTGACTTACCTCTGATTACAGCCTCTTTCAAGGAAGGAAGAGTTTGAGAAAAGGAGGATGAGATGGAGAAAAGCACAGCATCCAGCTTGGCTTATCGGAGGCTTGTGTGAACATCTATACTGAATCAATCATACAGAAGCACAGACATTTACAGCAATATCATATTATTGTGTTCAGCTGATATTTTCTTAATTGTAATTATAGAAATAAATTGAAGAAATAAATAAATTGGTGGTTTATATATTTACACATGAAAACTTTCTTAACAAAACATTTAGCATGATAAAAGTCATACAGATGTACACATACATGTTACATAGATGAAAAACTGACCTCTTGATTTTTTGATGTCCACAGATTTGTTTGTTTTTTCAGGTTGAGTAAAGACTGTCAGCACAAATAATAACAAAATAATAATACACTATAAAATATAATGTTGAAATATATCTGTTTCTCTGACAAAAATTTTTCAGCCACACCCAGTCAACAAACTTTATGCACGTTATTTCATTTGTTTATGCAAGTTATTTCATTTGTCTTTTGTTGATTTTTTTGTGTGAAAACACACGTCCCAGACATTATACCATATGATTTTTTTAGGTAACTTTTTTCTAGATATTTGATATTTGTAATATTCTATAAAGTGACCATGGGTTTTAGCTCTGGCTATATAAATAAAACTTTTTATTATTATTGTTATTGTTTTAGGATTTTCTAGATTTCTAAACAAATTCTTGAATTGATTAAGTAATAAATAATTGATAAATTGTATATGATAAATTTTGTCCAATTTAGCATTTTTACCTAAATATGCCACCTGTGAGAAAGCATGTAAACCGTATAACAAGTTGCTGCAATAAATAATTCTGGATTTCTCTTTGCCAGTCAGCAGCGCCTGCTGTGGTGGAGGGAGGGCAGTGAACCAGTCAACACAGGTGTAAATAAAAGATAAAAGCATCCTCCAGGACTGGCACTGATGTATAGCTTGTTAACAGTGCCGCTCTTGTGTATCCCATCTGAGGCTCTACCCGGTCCTGACGCAAGATGCCTTTTTTCAGCAGATCAATAGTTAATGGCACTTTGTTCCACAAACTAGGAAAACCAATTAAAAGCCATTGCCCATGGGCCATCTTGATCATTCATTAATATGCAATATACATAAAGATACATACACTTTAAAAAAAACTTTGCTTCCTTAATTTTTTAAGTTTAATCAACTTGGCTATACAAGTCATTTCAACATAGAATTTTAAATCCTGACTGGTATAACTTTTAAAAATTGGTTAAGCAATTTACCAACTATTTCTTTAAAGTTACAGCAACTCAAGACCAGTCAAGATTACAAAGAGTAAGTTGAAATGGCTTGTGTAGTGAAATTGATTAAACTTAAAAATATAAGGCAGCAAAGCTTTTTTTAAAGTGTATATACTTCCCACAGTTAAAAATGCAATCCATAACTTTGCCTCTCTGCTGCCATCTCTGTTTCAACCATAAAATTGCATAAAATTACTGTACATATTTTTATTAGGTATGTTGTCATATGAAGCCAAACTGACATTTGCTGGAAAAATCTGACCTGACAGCTCAAATTATAAATCATTATTATAAGCTTACCACTGTGAATTGGGGTAAGGAGACCGTTTTGAACACTGATCTCTTATGTACTTGCTCAGTAATTGATTTCGGTTTATTTTTTACCAAAAAATGTGGTTGTGTGGAATAAAGTGAGAATGTAATGTGCACTGCTCGCTGCATATGCACACAAAAATACAAGCACATCTAGTCACACACACATATTCCGGCGTGCACACAGTAAAGAGATCATTGGATCATCACTTTATAGATTGTATCCTGTTACAGGCATATATAATCTCCACAGCGCAACAACCTGTGTTAAATTGCATTCTGTCCCGCCACCTTCTTAATACATCTGCCTCTAAATCCCTCACTGCTCTGCTGAGAGAGGTTGGTCAAAGAGGAGCAGGCCTTTGAACTGCAGTGTGCTGCGTCTCGGCTTTGATTTTCTGGCTGGCGTCGCATCTGTTTTTACTGACAGCGGTGTTACAGGCTGGAGGAGGCAGGTAATCAGCGAAACGAGGAGAGTCACTGGTGACCAGCAGTATTACAGAAGACAGGAAGATCAGATGGGTCAGACGAGACAGAGTTGATCTCAAACATGCATAAATTCAATGAACCAGAAATATTTGAAGTATATGAAAACAGACAAGGCAAATTATCCGGTTCATTCAATCATGCACAAAACAATGCCATGTGTATTAACCACCTTGTCCTAATAGCTCTGGTGGTGTTGCAGTTTTGTCTGATTTCTTAGCATGTATAATTTCTGTACAGAAAGCCTTTCTCTTTCCTTTCTTTGTGTGTGACCTCCCATTTTGGGTTCTTCTAAGCCACATATACTTACACATATACATCATATCTGAGGACCTGTGTCTTAGCTTTAGTCTGCTGCTCTTTTTCAGGCTTGTGTAAAATGTTGCACCTAAAGGGAAGCTATTCCTGCCTAATTACTGCAATACTGAGGACATCCGCATGTTAGCTGCCGCTGTGGCACATCCCTTCATTGTCATGATGAGGCCTGTGGTCTTTTCCAATGTTTGGCTAGGGCTTCCTCATGCCACGTCACCATGAATTAGTGGAGTCAAATTCTGAGCCCCAAGGCAATGTCACAGAAGGGGTGGGCTTTGGGGGGGATTCAATATTGTCAAGAAGCTTGTGGTGCATGCCATACTGACCTGTTAAACTGCTGTTCTTGCAAAACATGATGCATGAGGAAGGTACCAACCCAAATTGAGATGTTTTTTTTAAAAAATCCTGAGGAGAAATAATAAAAGACACAAATGGGACAATTATCACACAGTAAGAATAAGAACTATAAAATGAACTATAATAGAACTTTAAAATGAACGTTTAGAACATAGCTCAGATTATTTCACCTAATCTTGGTATATAAACCCCTCTGCACCTCTTCCTGCTTCTGTTTTTATACATAAAAATGAAAAGGCAAAATAAATTATTTCTCTTTCTGCCCTAGTGGGTGTGATGCCAATCATGACAGGTGCTCAGAATACACCCCAGCACAGAGAGGACCAGAGTCTTGTGTTATCCTGTGGCCAAAATGGAAGACAGTTGAGGGGGAGGGCTGTGAAAGGCAGAGAGGCATCACATCCTCTCCATTTAATTGGCGAGGGAAATGAGTGGGCATGTGGTTAGTATGAATCCAGTCAGTCACATAGTCTATTACTGGCACACTGGCATTCCGAACCGGCGCTTACTGTCCTGATGGAGGTGTCAGGTCAGTGCTGAGCGTGGTCCCCCCTCTGGCTCTAACACCTTCGTCCCGGCTCTCTGCTGTCCAGGTGACGGTGATTGTCTCCTGGATTCTCGTGGTGGGACGACTTACCTGTCACTAACTGGTCACAAAGCATTTACCTTGTGACAGAATTCCAATTAGACTGTGATAGAGGTGACACCAGAGAAAGAAGGGCGGAGGTGAAATGCAAAGACGAATGCAGACACAGGGAAAGGGAGAGAAAGAGAGAGAGAGGAGGGAGAGCTTGAATAAATGTTTTTAAAAATATAAATATAAGCTTTCTCTATTGAACCTTCAATGGATAAAGGCATAATATCAAGAGCTTTATTGCAATAATCCTGTGCCGTTCAAAATCACTGAAACTAAATAATCCTGTGGGAGTAAAGGATGGACACAATCCCTTAACAATGTCCCCCCATCCTTAAAAGGCCTCCAGTGGGAGATGATGTTGATCCTCACCTCCAGAATGTTAAGCCGTGTATTACGGTTTGTTAGGAAATTGTCTGACAGCGGAGTGTCAGAGGTGAGCGCGCCTCTGTGTTTTGGCTGATTACGCTTATACTTAGTGACACAGTTCTACTTATAATAGACAGGATGTCATCACCTGACACAGATAGGGTCACTGTGGCAGATCATTGATATAACTGCAACATGTCTGTATTTCCACAGCAGGATTCTGTGGATGCATTTTGCATGCACTGATTGTTTAAACTACTTATTTCTTCTGTGTGCATCATTATCTACCCTTCTTAAGCAAAGCTCATCTCTACAGTCATAATGGTTTAATCTGAGATCAGGTTTGACTCAGAGCATTGTGGGATAGAACATACTTTCTCCATTTCTTTCTCTGTCCCTGTTCGATAGCTGAACCATAGCGAATACTCCATAACATCAGAAAGGAGCGAAGTATCGCTCCATGTACAGATCAATAGTGAATTAGCCAGTTCGCTCATCTCTTCGCTGAACTGTTTTGGTGGATCGATTTCTGGATGCATAGGGCAGCCGAGGTGACGCAGGCCAAGAGCAGTGTAAAACTTTCTTCAGCAATCCGATGGAGTCTTGACCTCACAAGTAAGGGGAGTGTGTTTACATCCTGTCTCAGTTTAAGGGGATGAGTTATAATGATCGTATCCGTCTCACCACACACGTGAATGAAAGCGTGAAAGTGAGTGAGTGTGTCATTAAGCCATCCCTGCTGTTCTTCACTGGTTCCTGTGCTTTAGAATCAACCCAGGTGCGTGTATTTGTGGGTGCGTGTTTGTACTTGGTGATGGATGAGTAGGAGGAGATCTGATGGATGAGTCAGTTCTCTGTTGGGACAATATGATGAAGACTATGAGCCAACATACCCCAAGAAAGAAGTCTCATCTCTGCCCCTTCTCACAGTCCATTACACACACTCATGCACTCTCTCTGTTCACTGGTGATGGAATAATGATTCACTAAGATCTATTGACGTGTTGTACAGTGTACTGATTTGAGCTGGTAAAGTACGGGATCTGTGGCTGCTTTGTATCACTAAAAAAATAAAACAATTAATAATGTCCAAAAAGGTAGCTGTGAGGTTCTTGCTCTAAAAATGATCATTTTAATTTCACTAGCTGCAACATATTTAATGCACACACACACTCAAATGTAAGCACTCAGATAAAAACTTTTATCTGAAGTGCTGATAATGGCTTTTTTCAAAATCTCCCTGCTGTCCTAGATTAAAAACCCTTACTGGGGACATGTTTGCTATTTTTCTTTTATCTCAGTCACCTCACAGTGTCTCATACCATCAGATTCTTCAGTATCTTGGTGACATCAGATTCCTCAGCCAATCTCTGGTGGCCTCACTCCCAACCACACAAGGGGAAGTGAGGGCCATTGTACCATGTCGTTCTATCACTGATTACTCTTCATGGTATTGATCGAAAGGCTGTCAGGTTGCCTGTCACCTTGGTGATAAATTATAAGTGCGCGTGTGTGTATCTGCTGTGTGTATGTGGCCTTTATCTCTTTCAGAATTTGATAAAATGTGATTGATCTCTCTTGAGGCTGCCAGAAGCTGAAGAGGCCTAAGGTGCAATTGTTTTATCATCTCATAATCAGATGTTCCCAAAAAGGAAATAAGGAATATTTTAACCCCCAGAAAAGACAGGGAGAGAACTGCATTACTTAGGGAGAACAAGAGATGGAAAGTATACATTCAGCTACATGGGGCAAACTACAAACCAAGAATTTTGGCACGATATACTAAAGCCTTAAGAATGTAGGATATTATTAAAACTGCCGACAATTAATCAAATTACTAGCACTGTAGACCATGTGTTACTGGAATTGCATTGAAAATTCTGGTAACACTATACAATAAAGTTGTATTATTAACATTAGTAAATACATTAGCTAATATGAACTAACAAAGAGCAATACAGTTTTTCAACATTTATTAATCTTTGTTAATGTTGGTTCATTATGCATTAAATCATGTTAACCGTTCCAATGTTAACATTATTTAATGCAAATGCTAGAACTGACATGATCTAAGATTAATAAATGCTGTAGAAGTATTGTTCATTGCTAGTTCATGTTAATACATTAACTAATGCATTAACTAATATAACCTTACTGTAAAGTGGAAAATTACCGAAATGTCTTTAAAAAGCAGCAGTCAGCTAAAACTTAATCAGAATGACTCATTGAGGCTAGGAAACCTCACCAAATCAAGTTGAGAATAACTACAAGTTTGAGAAGATGTCGTGAACAGAAAACATTTTGTGATGCTTCTTAGGTCACTGACTACCAAAACTAAAAAATAAAAATAGAGCCAATTATTGCAACATCCTCTCTGTGGGATGCCATGATAGGTTGTCAATAGCCAGACTAAGTGAATGAGTTTGCATTGTCAGTGCAATGCATTCTAATTGACTCCATCTCCTCCTAGTGGCAGTCTGATACTGGAGTGGGCAGACTCGAGTTTCTCATTATAGCGCAAGTAATTGTGGTCTGAGTGGGTCTGTGGATTCAGTCCTACAGCAGTCTGACAACCTCTGTGTGTGTGTGCGTGTGTTTTGGGGGACAGATTGGACCTTCTGCGACTGATTGTGGAAGTAAATGAGTCTTCATCTACTAGGGAATGTCTGTCCCTCAGCCAGAGTGACAAAGCAACAAGAGTGGTTAACTTTTCTTTCTCTGCCTGTTAAGTTTTAGGACTCAGAAATGTAAATTGAAGCTTAAAATAAGGTAGCTGTGAGATGCCATGAGTGCAGTACTGTGTAAAAAGTTAACTTTTTCTGTATTTTGTCATACTTCGTATGTTTCAGAGTATCAGTGTGCATTTTCACAACTGTGTGACAAACAAGTATTCCAAATATTTAGAAACAAAACAGACTTTAAAACCCCTAAAATATCGAATCTCCTCTTTTAAGCAGAGACATTTTAACAGCCTTAAATCGTAAACGATCAGGACCAACACAGAATGTGATGCTGTATTTCAATAAACTGCAAGCCAGAATAATAAAAAAAACACAGAAAGCCCTCCCATAAAGTCACAGGAGATGACAATGAAGAAATAAATCAGTTTCTCTCACAAAGCGTGCATCACATTGCAACATAACAATAAAGGCCGGCATAGACGTTGTTCAGCTGGGAGATGCTTACAGGGAATGAGAGGAGGGCCTCGCTCCTGCCTTACATCCGTGACTGTCATTTGGCTATTATTATGAAGAGTGAGCGTAATGCCCGCCTGTATGAATAGGATTGTCGCGCTGATTGTGATGTATAGTTTTTCATTACCATTCACTGGCCTTTGCCATCCAGCATGTAGGAAATCCTATTTATCCCCTAATTTGTAAGCCCCCCAACCTTGGCTGATAGCAATCAGAGACTGTAATTGTGTTCGCCGTCTATGGACAACGTAAAGGGTGACAGCGCGAGAAGGCAGGGGAGGGGTGGTGAGAAATAAATAGAAAAAGTGAGAAAGAATGAGAAAAGAGAGGGAGATAGAATACCAGTCAGAACCTGACCTGAAAGTATTTTGTAAAGCACACAAAAACCCATCATATTCTTCAATATGCGGTTTCCCTCTATCATCATGTTTTCTCCCAAACACAAAAGGGGTCTATTTGCAGTCTGTTACCAGCCAAAGGACTGTAAGAATAAGACATTTGAAAGAAGTATAGACATACCACTTCTCATTCACGTCCACAACAATCGCAGTTTACTTAGAAACACTACTGCAAGTGAATTACTGAATAAATAAAGTACATTAATTACACCTTACTTCAATAACCAAGCCTACAATACTGTATTTTTAGTCTGTATAAACAGTTTTAGTCTCATTTTCATTAGTAGCTTTTTAAACAGGGCCAACAAGACAAACATTTCATGCAATTCTCGCTGCACTTACAGCCTGGCTGTGCCTCTAATGAATACGTAATTGACTCATTTCTATGCACTGTGCCAAAAGGGATCCTTGCGTTAAATGTGTGATTGCGCCCTCTATTAGACATCATTAAACCAATTTCAGATCTTCCTTAATAAGGACTTTATGAGCCTTTCTTAAAGCCCTAATTCTCCTCTCTGCCCTCATTCAATATTAGTCAAATATTCTAAAATATGAAAATTGCAAATTATAACCGTATTTTTTAATCATCTTGTAATAGCTTAATAATGGACTGTGAACTTCAGTGAGGTTGCAGATGTTGGATGAGAAGCACTAAAGCTTAAAGACAAAACATGCATGTGATACACACACTATTATTCATTATTACTATTATTAGTTGACTGTTATACAGCATCTTTGAATAATGGAGGGAAAGAATTTTATTTTATTCAAAACAAATGATCTTTATTCTCAATTCATCCCTTCTTTCCACATGCACCCTGAGCTGTAATTAACCCCTCTGTTCAGGATTACAGCTGAAAGTATTGATTGGAACAGACTGAAGATTACACTGGATGTTGCCTTCAGTGAACTGATAAGTTGGCATCACCTCACCTGAGGCCTTGTTGTCAACAACAATCCAGTTTCAAGTGTATGTAAAAACAAACTACATACGCTGGAGGACCTCAGACCATTCCTACCTCAGAATGGAAAAGAAAATTCAAATGTCAAATGTAGAAACATATGACAGTCTTGACAAAAGGTACCAAAGTCTTGCATATTTTATGGCCCTTTCTTTATTCTAGGATTTAATCTCTTGCTAAAATTGACAGCAGAGGAGGAGGCCTGTCATCCGTGATAGCTCAACAGCATCTCGGAGTGGAATCCCTTAAATCTGCCACTTTCCCTTGGCTTAGCCCCACAATAACCCCCCACAGTATACATACAAAGCCTGTTTCAACCAGAAGCTACATTTTCCATGGACTTCTACAGCAGATTCAACCCTAGCTAAGACATTTTTGAATCAACAGAGGGATTTAATATAATGGTTCCTAAAACTAGAAGCCAGCAAAGGCCTAGGGTTAGCAACAAGCATGAGTTGTTTTTAGCATCAATTCTTTCCACCACACTTCAGTGCTTCTCCACTGTGGCATCAGCTGCAGGAGCTAATGAAACGTCAGTCTGATAATTGACGCAGTGCTGGTCAAAGGAATGAAGTAGAATAACTACCCTCTGTCTTGCTCACAGCCATCTGCTTCATTGGATTGGGTGCTAGATGGGACAGAAACAGCTTTCTCTCAATAAACTAAACAATGTATTACTTAACAGTGTGAGTAAAAGCACGTCAATGTCAATCGAAAAGCATTTCTTTGATACTATTTCAATACTTTCAATGTCACTGACCAAAGAATCCGAGAATCAGTTAAGATGACCACTGCCATTATATACAGCACACAGTATATAATATATATGGCTACATATTCAGGTTTAGTAAATCAATTTAAACCTTTCTCCAGGATATTTTATGCTGAGTACATTAAGTCTTTCCCCAGTACTTTCCCACCTCATACCAAGGTGTCCTACTAGGTGAACAATGAATTTTCCCCAGAGAGACACAGAGTGTTCCCATTTAATCACCACCTTCTCCTTATGGTACTGCTGTCTTAAGGGCATGAATATAAAAACATCCTCCAAAGCAGACTGGAGTGGTTAAAACTGGCCGTAAGCATGTCTACTAACAGGTGACTGGGACAGTAACCTCATCTATTTTGTAAAAGACATTGAAATGAGTTACCATGTCCTTTCCCCAAATACAACACCTATTGCTCCTCCAATGAGTCAAACATTCTAAAAACCAGTCAGTCAGCAATTTCAGTGTAACTAAACCAACTAAAACAAAACATTTCATTGTCTTTCTTGAGGATAAATTAACCCATGGTGACAAATTTTAAAAAATAACCCTGGGGGAAACAACATGGCATTCAGAGATCAGATGATCATTTTAAATGAGTTTTGCTCTTGCAGAACATGTGCCTTGGAGGTAAATGAAACCTCATTATCATCATCTGACTATGATGGAGATCCATACATTTTGATAGAGTAATGAAAACCATATGAAGCTTTGCGTCTTCAATGACAGACCTGAAGCAGTCCTTTTCCTTACTAACTCTTCTCCATCACATCTCTACCACATCTGCTACAAGGCGTGCTCGCAGACAATGACGTATAGCCACAATTAGCCCTGAAAAGACTTCAATTATGATAAAAACCCTTCACCCCTCTTAGGCCATGATTAAAAAGCTCTCCTCCACTCCAGTGCCTCTGATAAAGAGCTCTCGTTTCACACCATCACTTCTTTGTCGGGATAATAAACCACTCCGCCAGGGTTCTGCCTGCTGCCTTTTACCTCTCCATCCCCTTATGTCTGGTGTTCCACCAAGGAGGAATGTTCAGCCATCTACATCATTTTCACATGGGTGGCAATGCAATGATCCTGTATGAGGTACCAAATTTAAATGTAGCCCAAGACACTTTTATGTGAAAGCTACCCAATGGCTCCATATTTCGCAACAAATACAGACTCTCTAAGAAGAAAAGCATAGCATAGGGGAACAACCACTTAGAGAGACAAGAGACTGCTTGTGACCTTCATCCTTACCTGAGAATGACACAAATGCCTACACAAAATTTCAGAATGAGATTTGCTTAGTAATACGTTTGATAAATGGATTTGGTGTAATGAGATGGAGCCATCACAAAGTCATGTAAAGAAACAGTGAGGATGAGATAGTGAGCGAGGAAAAGAAGGATCATCTTCTGGCTGTGTTCTGTCAAGGGAGAAATTACACATTTACTGATTTTTTTTTTTCTAAGGATGGCCACCATAGATCATACGGGGGGATTTACGAGCCAATTTCCAACATGAAATATAGACACTAAGAATCAATTTTACCACTGTTTTTCACTTTCGCTCCCTTCAACAGATCACAGCTTCTAGATTTCCTCAGGTAGCCTATCATGGAAGCTACTTCATTATATTCAGTCAGACAAGGAAGATGCAGAGATTAATTCCTGTTCAGCGGACACTGCCACAAACTAGTATTTAAACAAGAGTATTTGTTTTTTAAAAACTACTATTTAATATTCCCAACCAGGCTTTCAACAATAATATCGTCGAATGATCTCTGATCCAGTTTGACTTTGTAATAGCAGGTACTTGCATTGGCGGGCTTTTTCTCCGCCACCGATTGGATACAGCGGCCGACAAATGTCAGCTATACGGGCATCATAGTGAAAATTGACATTAAAACAAAATATTTTGTATTATATATACTTATATATATACATATATATACATATACATACATATACATACATACATATATATACATACATATACATACATACATACATATACATACATATACATACATATATATACATACATATACATACATATATATACATACATACATATACATACATACATATACATACATATATATATATACATACATACATATATATACATACATATATATATATACATACATATATATATACATACATATATATACATACATACATATATATATATATTTCTACAATGTAAATTATACCAGGATAACTAAATGCTTAGCAAGACAACAAACCTGTCAGTCAGCAGAGCCGTCACTTCGTCGCCTCAGATTTGAGGGACTGATTTACCGATATTTACCGCATTTATGACAGGCCGGGCAGAGGTGGCGTGTAAATTATAAATGTTTTCCGTCATGTTCAATACCGTAATGAATTTACCGTCTTTATCGCGGTAAATTCATGCAGTCGTGATGACAAGCGGCGGAGCTCGCGCCGCTTACGTTATTGATTCGCGCGCTCGGCAGCTAATATAAAGCGCGCGGAGCGAGATGATCTCAATATATTGAGACGTCAGAATAACAATATATTGTCACTTTATTAATATTTATATTTACTGATACCTATTTGTTTTTTCTACATGTTTTTTGTGATCATAGCGAAAACATCTATATAGATTAACACAGGGACAAAATACCTTGCAAATGTAGACCTTACAGGAGAAGTAATTGTTAGTAGAAGTACTGATAAATATTTCAAATTAATACCACTGAAACAACCGGAAAAAGACAATATTTATTAAAGAACATTTTACAGATAATGAAGTGGATGTACAAGCCTGCAAGGAAGTGATTTATTTGATCTTGAGGCGATCCTCTCTGTGTAATAGAGGATAACCTCGGTTGTTTAAGGTAAAGCAACATTTTAGGTGAAAATCCGCACATCAGAATGGCAGATGTACAAATGCAACGTTTTTCCAGAGTCAGCCCATGAAAAAGCAAACACTCATTCAATAAATCCTCCCAACAAGATCCAGATGTACACAGTCATACATCTGTCCAGCATACGCTCATTTCAGACAGACAAGAAGACTTTTTCCTCTCCTCCTTACTTCTGTCTTTTCATGTGACGATTAGATCTCTCTGCCAATTTACAGTTCATCTGGTTTTAGGCTGTCTGGTAGGTCAGAGGAGGTGGTATAATGGAATAGGATGTCAAGGGTGGTCTGTGTCAGTGTGCAGGTTTGGCCTGAAGAACAGAGGGAGGTGGGAAGCAGGTGGGACTGAGGGCTGGTGGACAGGGTGCTGAATATGTTAACAGAGACTGAGACTGGTCATCAAGGGAGCAAACAATGGTTGACCTAAAACCACAACCTCATCCTCGGACCGAAGCAGCCAATCACAAGATATCCAGGACACTCTCTCCTCGCCTTTCCAAAATGTCCAGTCGAGTTTAAAAAAAGTCATTTACATTAGGGTTTCTTCACCTTCTTGATAGACGAGGAACTGGAGGCAGATTCCCTGCGTTTGCGCTGTGTAAAGTGAAACATACAAAACTGTATTTATGCCATTACCAAGGAAATTTGGTAAAAAACAAACAAACTTGATTCTCTTGTAAGTCAATAAACATTTTAGGAGGCTTAACAGATCATTAGCTGATGTACATAAAAATATTTATTAATTAATGCATGACGATGTCTTTAAATAATGAATTTTTGTAACCTCCTACCATGTGAAGTGCCAAGCTGAAAATGTATAGTTATGACAAATCACAGATAATAGGAGGTGCTCATGGGGACTTTCCTCTGTAAACTTACTGAATTTGGAGTGAGCGGCGCTCCAACCACATCAATAACTTGCTCCTTGGCTTCAGTTTTGATGTCATCAGCACCAGGCCACAACTGACTGTCAGGAGCAGCACTGCTCTCGCTCTGCGGTGCGACGGTGCCCCCTGCTTTCAGCAGAGCCTCGTAGCGGTGCCGCAACATCTGCTGTTCGTACTCACAGTTATTGTAGGCCTGCTTTAGCTCATACACCAGAACCAGGTCGCTGCGAAGTTCATTAAACATCTGCACAATCTCCTCTGTGGGCATGGGGTTAAGATCTATGGTTTATGGAGAAAAGGAATAGGTTATTAGACACAACATCTGTGACACCATCTTTAGAACAGTTCTAATATGTTAAATAAGCATCTAATAAGTATCTTATCTAAGCCCCTTTTTCGGAAAAGTTTAATTAGTTAAATAGAAAATATTTCTCACCCACTCCTTGCTCCGTCAGGATTTGTTCAATTGCTTTTATTTTCTTTTGTCCGACTGAACTGGGCAGCTTCATCTAGGCACACACAAGTCCATTCATTAGCAAAATCAACAAATAGAAAAATAAACTTTTAGTAAACTTATGTCACGTTCATATGCTCAGGCTGATACTGAAAGTACATCTTCAGTACAAATCTGAACTCTGGTTTCCATGAGGTGCTTCAATTCTAGATGGAACATTAACACCTTTAATCTCAGATGGCTGCATGGTACAAAAAGTGGAAGTGATGGAATAAAAACGGGGTCATCTTTCACCCATAATACTCCTGAAATGCACTTCAGAGAGGGCAGATCAAAACATGTTTATGCACCCAACTCTGACTAACAGATGACCAGCCACATCCAAGTCATACACTACCCCAGTACCGGGCTTAATGCGTTTTATATAGAGCGAGCTCCCTTCATTACTCTTAAAGAGAAATGCCTTCCTGTGCGGAGATTAGTCTACCTATGACTGTGCAAATCAATCAACTCTGGCTAATGAGAGAGAAGTTAAATGCCACGAGCTCCTGCAGCGAAGAGGGATGTATCATCATATTCCATATAGGTAATATATTAAGAAATGGTTCAGGGTCAGTTTTGTTGAAGCGTGGAAGTTGGTCTTACTCTTTGGCTCCGTAGCGAAACACCGGCAGATTTGAAGTCTGGGAACTTGATGCCTGCGGTTTCAGGAACAATCTGCCATTGGACAGATAATGAGAGGTAATCAGAGGAGGATGAGTTAGGATGCTTATGTTAGTTATAGAGTTCCTGGGTTCTATGCAAGCGTCACTTTGGCCTGAAGAAATGCACCCAAAATTACATAAGTACGTGCCAAACCTGCAGTAGCATTTGAAAACAGTTTTATCAAACCAGTATAACCCTCATAAGAGTTTGACACAGATTTTATATGACCAGGTTAACTTGAGAAGTTTAGATTTTTTTTTAGTTTTTGCAATCAGGGAACAAAGAGATAATTACTGTTTTCTCTGTCTCTCGTTTCTGTGGTAGCTTCTTCTTGGTGGCTTTGCGCTCAGCTCTGCGCATCTCTGTGGTTGTGTCAGCAGCTGTAATGAGCTTCTGAAGGTCCTGGGCCTTCTTCTCACGCTCCTTCTTGCGGGTCTCGATCTTCCTCAGCTCTTGGATTAGGTATTCCTCTTCTGCCACCTACAGGAAGTACATCTAAATACATCACTGTTGTGCTAATTATGCAGATTAAATTTTTTTTATCTATTATTAGATTATGCAGGCACAAGCTCATTTTAATTTACTGTTTTGCTGAGAAGCTGCTGTGCTGTCTTACTCACCTGCTCTGGAGTGCGGTTGAATAGTCTGTCTAGCTGCTCTTTCCTGCGCCTCTCGTGACCAGCGTCAAATATGTAGACCTTTGGCTCAGTTCCTGTACCTGCCCGAACCTTTGTTAGTTTGCCACAAATGTTGTAATAACGTTCCTTGAGATCTTCAACAGAACGTTTCTACAAAAATAACAGTGAAACAAACACGACCCAGATCAACGTAATACAGACAGTGTGTATGAAATGTAACATATGAAGTTGCAGAACGTGATATAAAAAAAAAACACAAAAAATAAAAAAATTTAATTTTTTTATAAATTAAAATCTTATTGTTTATTAAAGTATCATAAACAGAAATTTACTCTGTATTGTTGGTGATCATAGCGATCATGAATAACGATGAATCGCAGGTCGAAACGTTTGCATAGGTCAAACAGATGATCCGTTTCAGCTTTCGTCCATCCGTCGTCATGGAGATACATCTGATACTCCTGTTCTGAGTACACAGGCACCTGAGCAGTCTTGAAACAGGAATAACACTTTTAATAAAAGAACATGCAAGAAAATAACTGATTAATTTAGAAAATGCCACAGATACTTTGTTTTGCCTACAGTAATTCCTCCAATTTTCGTTGTTCCACAATATCATTCTTTTCTTTTGCTTTATTCTACACTGTCCTCTCTCGTTCTAACCTTGTTAAAGCGAGCAAACGGGTAGTCCTTTCCCTCTTCTGCTGCTCGTCTCCAGTGATGGAAGATGGCTCCGTCTTTTCTAGCTGGATTAGTAAATGGCATCCACTTCCAGGGCCGCACCTTCTTACAGCCCAGTTTTGCCTTGACTGTCCGGTACCCCTGCGTGGTATCGCTTGGTAGTAGCGGTGGGGCGTCTCGACTAAAAAATGAACACATTTCAAAATGAATTACACATTGTCCTCTGTAAGTGTTAAAAAGTCTGCACAAACACAAAACTGGACAGCATATAATGCACACAGTCGCATCAGAAACCAACACTACCTGGTGTTTATACACAAGAATCTTAATTGTTAGAGGGAAATGCAAGTATACTTTAAAAATACAGCATATAAACAGAGATGTTAAAAAATGGTCATACTTTTTGTCTGAATAAAGCAAGGCATAGACTTCTCTGTGCATTCCTTCCGGTCTCTTAAACGTCAAAGTCTCCGTCACTTTCTTTGCTTTTTTCTACAACAATAAACAGAATGCACAAAATGATACTGTATATTTATAATAAACAATACAATGTTAGGGCATATTCCAGAGTAACATCTAGAACCAATGACTGTGAAAACGCTTCGATTTGCAGATGTTGGTGGTGTTCATTTAAAAAGTTACCTTGTCTGAGTTGATGATGTCTTTCTTACTGATGGGTCCTGAATCATTGTCACCTCCTGCAAGCTCCAGAATATCTCTCACATCAGCACCGGTCGCCATGGTGTGCGCTTTAACCAACAGAGCAAACACAATAATGAGCAAAGAGATGACCAAATACTACAATAAGGGATGACAAATATAATGGCCATGTTAGTTAGTTTGGAAAACATACAGGAGTGTTTTCTTTGTTGTCAGTGTGTACTGCTACCTAATGGTTCATTCAGCATTCAAAACAATCACAAACTCTTACAGGTTCAAACAGTTAGCTGGGTCTTTTTTGAGCAGGTAAAGGAAGGCCGACGCTATTATAAATCATACCAGAAGGGAATAAAGAAATAAATAACAAAACGATTATGCACCGTTGTAATACCGGTTAGTCTGAGCGCCAGGCTAAGGGACAAATCGGAGCTCAGAGTGAACTTCCAGAGCTATTTTAACAAACCGTAACAATATGAAGTGTAAAATTTGATCTTACCAGAGAAAGAAACACGTAATCCTGTAATCTGAAATGTACGTGGTAGTCTATAATACGATACAACGCTAGCTGAAAGGCTAACGACCGATCTTCAACGGGTGACGTCTCTTCGATGGTGCGCTACTGTACGCTTCCTAAGACCGCTGTGTGCACGATCGCCACCTACCGGCCGAAGAAATAGTGCACGACTAAACAATCGTGGCCACAGTGTTATTTAAAACGTTAATTTTACGTAAACTCCGGGGCAAAATAATGCAGGAAAAAATATGCTTGCATTGTAAGAAACCATCCCAGAAACTGCAACAAAATACAGTCACGTTTAAAATCTACCCCCAATAAGAATCCTTTATAAAGATCGCTCCTAACATTGACATATAAACAAGAATAGTTCACATTTATTCATGCAAACAGCACAGGAAAGTATACAGCAGTGCAACCAAACTTTATTAACACAAAGGAAAAGATCTACATATATATACTGCAATAAAAGTGCTAACGCCTTCTTTATTCTGGCATGATATATTTTCTATAGCATCAACACAGTACCAATGACAGACATAAGAGATCATGGGCTGCGTTTAAGATCATAGTCTCTTCAGTAATTCTGGTGAAACACAGCAATCGAACATTGGAAATTAATAGAAAATGTTTATGATCACTGTTTGAACAGTGCACAAGTACTACCCACTACATAGTCACACTAAAATAGATTGTAAAATAGATTTGTTCTTAATGTCATTGTTGACTACATGCAATAAAAGCAATAATCGAACCCTGGTCATGCAGGTTGTCTAACTACATCATATAAATGTTATATTTAAAGAAATGCGGCTTATTTCTAAAGCAATGTTCAACATAATCCTTCCCCAGCAGGCGGCACACAAAATAAAATTGTGCTTTTAAATGCACACAACTATAAAAGCTTTTTTTCACAGTTTCACACCAAACTTTCACCCTGCAAATATGTTCTTTTCCACATTCATCTGCATTATGAAAAGGGTAGTTTAATTTTTGTGCGGACGTGGTCTCGCTTGACTTCTCTTTCCCTGAGATAGGCCTGCAGCTTGTCTGTTGAGAAGCAGACCACAGACGTGCCATGTTTGGAGGAGGGACGTTCTCCTTGTATCCAGGGGTTTTGGAGACACTCTGCAGCTGTTGGTCTTGCCCTGATAATACATGGAGCCACATCAGAGACCACCTATTCCCGAAAACTTGGTGTAATTTTCATATTTACATTACAATTAGGTTTAAAATCAAAATCAGATTTTCAGTTTCTCTGAGGTATGGTTTTCCTTAGGTTTTCACATGGAAAATCATACATATTTTTTATTTGATTACTTTCTGCCATAAAAACATGGTTTTATAAAATCACTGTGGTTTAGCTGTAAGCATGATTGAAAAGTCTTACCAGGCTTTGTGACTCATGGTGTTTTTCATGAAGTTGATGGCTCCCTCTGAGAGGCCTGGATAACAGCGACCAAACTGGATCTTCCCTTTTTTAATGTTCCGATCCCGTTCCCAATTTAAATCAGCATGGAAGGGACTGTCTGCACTCAACCTATGGGGGAAACAGCGAACTTGTGTGGAACACTGAGGTAATCAATATTTTGTTAGATTTATTACAAGACTTTGTATAATAATCTTTATTTATACTCAGGCAGTCATTTGCTTTTAATTTTATGAAACTGAAGCTCATGTCTAAATGAAACAAAGATTTTGACGCACCTGACACCAAAACAGCAAAGGTTCTAGCATGACTGACATCAGATGAATTATAATATAATGCATATGTGGATATGAACGTAAGCCACAGCTGTGCTCCTGTAGCTCAACTGGTGGAGCATTGTGTTAGCAGCACAAAGGTTGTGGGTTTCAAACTTTCTAAGTCTGTAACGTTTTTAAAACTTTCCAATAACCGCTTAAGAATTACGTTTTTAAAATATGGTATATAATGTTAAAAAGTTCTACTAATGTTACTGCAAGAATGTTTTGATAACTTTGAAAGAACATTTAGAGAACGTTAGTCAATGTTCTAAGAAAGTTCCCTGTTAGCTCTGCAGGTACTTACATGATAAAAGCTAAAACACCAACAGCCCAGATGTCTGTCTCCGGTCCAACTCCCTGTCCTTCCAAGATTTCAGGAGCTTTAGGAAGGACAATATACCCTAACAAACAGAACAGAAAACACTTCACTGTTTTCAAGATCATTGGAAGAAATTCCATGCATAATGCACATCTAATAATTAAATGCATTAAGTAAAGCACCAGTTTTTGGCTTTGATTACCTTTGTTATCAGTCATTTCTTTTATGTGTTCAATATTCAGAGCTTGTCCTGGAGTGAAAGGCTGAGCGGAGCCCAAATCCACAATCTTCACTTTCCGGCCAGTCACCAGCATGTTGTCTGACTTCAGATCCAGATGCATGATGCGTCGACTGTGCAGATAATCCACAGCACTCAGAATCTGCTCCAGCAGGTCAGTCACATGCATTTCTGCATAAAGATCCCTATAACCAAGAATAAATAGTAAAATTATTTTTTCATAGCGGTTTAGAGACACTCTACAGTACTGACAAATTTCAATTGCATCTATAGAATCAATACTGTCACCTTTCAGCAAGGTTATACAGAAGCTCTCGTCCTGAGCATAGCTCCTCTATAAGCACCAGGCAGGTGGGGGTAAGAATGGCTGACTGCAGCTGAACAAGGTGACAGTGGCTCAGCCGGCGGAGCAGCTGATATTCCCTCAAAAGCAGCTGCCTTTGCTCTGGTCTGTAGGGTGTTATCTTTGCAGCAAACATCTGAGAGCTGCGTCTGTCCTCACACTGAGTTACAATGCTGAAACGGCCTCTGTCAAATGAGACACAATATTAGCCCCTGTCTTTGTATCAGTCTGGTGGCATTTAACTACAACTAAT
Organism: Chromobotia macracanthus; assembly: GCA_036877525.1. NCBI lineage: Eukaryota > Metazoa > Chordata > Actinopteri > Cypriniformes > Botiidae > Chromobotia > Chromobotia macracanthus. Next base: position 11,879,743 of record JAZGTH010000002.1, on the reverse strand, counting down.
TCAGTTAGCAGACTAAATAAACATAACATATTCAACTGAATAAACATAACTGGAGGGGCCAGTGTGTATATAACTATGAAGCAGAGCACCTGTTGATTTCAGACAGGAAGCTGTAAGACTTTTCAGTGCCAAGACCTCCAGGTACAGTGATCTTTGACCCAATGGATCCCATCTGAATGAGGGGAATGTGTGAGTCTGCAAAAAAAAAAGCCAATTGACCAATCAGAATTAAGTATTCCAGATAGTGTGATAAGTATTATTTTCAATATTTTTAGACCTTCATAAGGGGTGGCCATGAACGCAGGGGGTGAAGGATCACTGAAGGGGGCCAATCCTGTCTTGGTGATATAAGACACTCTGAACATATATCCTGGCCCTCTTGGAAGGGCATTAGCTGTGTAACAGCTGTCTGTAACATTCTCAGACAAGTTTCTCCACTCCCCACCTAATTTAAAGCAGATTACATTGTTAATGGGACACCATGGGAAAGATCATGCCGACACGCAATAAAACTGTAATAGTAGGTGGACATTGCCGTTTATTTAAATCTCTTTCGAGGAGTCTTTAATTTGTTTTCTTACCATTTGCACTATACTGAATACAGTAAGTGATAAGCTCATTGGATGGCACAGGTTTCCAGAACACAATAGCCCCTCCTCCTGCTAGCTGAATTACATCTGGCCTGGAGGGTTTCACCTGGACTTTCTGGTAGAAAATTAGAAAACCAATTTATAACTTATCTACTACTGTATATTTACCATATACACAATATTAATATGTAAGTGAATATACAATTAATCTTATATTTGATTTTCTTGGTACCTTGAAGCTGCAATGCATAACTTTTTTGGTTAAAAATAAAACAAAAATCAGTTCTTATGCAAGTACGTTAGATTGTTGATCGAAGTGGTCTCCGTACCTTACTCCAGTTCACAATGGTCAATTTATCATAATGGTTTATAATTAAAGCTGTTGGGTTTGATTTCTCAGGAAATGTCAGTTTGGCTAAATTTGACTTAAATATATGTAAGGTAAAGTATGTAAAGTAACCTGCTATTTTATGTTTCAAACAGAGATGGTGACAGAGATGCAAAAGTTACAGATTGCAACTTTAAAATTAATGATAGTGAATACACACCATCTAATCTATGGAATGAGCAGTTGTGCCTAATACATGTAAACATCCCTCTAATACCTTTGGTTTTCTTAAACAGTGGCACTTTTAGGCTAAACAATTTGGACTTTTTCTGAGGACTTTCAGGTGAGGTGGCAGGGCTGGGAGTCATTTTCTCCTTTATTCCATGCGATGTCTTCTTGACAATTGGCCCTGTAAAAAATGGTTAAGACTTAATTACACTCAACTATTTTAACAAGTGAATGCTTGGGTTGAAGTATACCACCACCTTTTTTCTTCTCTGCATCCTCTTTTTTGGATTGTTGGGTGAACAGTTTTGTAATGCTGGAGGCCGAAGCTCTCATCTTCTTTCTCAGGGTAAGAAGAGGAGACGTGGGCTGTGAGGATGCGCCCTCGTCATGTTTTTTTTCTGAACCCTCTAGCTGGGGAGAAGAATGACTAGCCCATGAGTGCTTGCAGAAGATCTTCATGAATCCGACTTTAGGAGATTTTCCACTAGGTGGTTTGACTTGCAGAGCTGGGGCAGAGGCATGTCTTTGAAGCACCTCCTTGTTCTCTTTGTCTGCTTTTGCCACCTGGACAGGAACTGCAGAGGAGCTTCTTCTCAGAAGAACAGTATTTTTATTAGTGTGTCTCTCATTGATTCCAGAGCTTGAACTGTGTGTGCGGCGTCTTGGTGGGGCTTGTGGGAGGTCTTGGCGAAGATATCTCAGAACCCTTTGCATGTCCTCATCCTCAGAGTCTTGAAGCAGAGAGCATGGAGATGTCTTTCCAGAAGATCCAGCTATAAAGGTTTCATCGCATTCCTTTTGGCGTCTGTGAGAGACAGGGTAGTGACTGGGAGAGAGTTCTTCATATGAGCTTAGCTTGCTAGAGGCCGCTGAGCCACGTTCGAGCGAAGGTGACTCTGCTAGCGAGAGCTGTGAGCCAGCCATGCTCTCCTCATCACCCAAATTTTTGGCTTCCTGATGCATGATCTGTGATTCGTTTTCATCCTCACATGACTCTTTGGAGACTGGCTGAGGTTTCTCAAAGGGCTCATGGACCTTGTCTCTGCCCTTTACTATAATGACTGGGCCCTTCCTTGAAGAAACTTCTGAATGACAACCAAGTTTCCTTCCCACTTGGACTTCTTGAGTTTCTTCCCCTTCTTCTTCATCAGTTACATCTTTTTGTTGGCTTAATTCAACATCATGGTCATCCTCTCCTTGCGACCTTAGCTCAGTTGAAGCTGGAGAGCGTTGTGTGTACACATCTAATGACCTGCTTCTTCTCTGGGTGCCTATGTTTGGATGGGCAACGCTCACTCCACTATCAAATGAGCTTGACTTAAGCATGGATGAATGCATTGATCCTTTTCTCTTAGCTTCCAAGTCAGGAGAATCTTCCACATACTCTATGAGGGGCTCGTTCAGCCTGCCAGAGAGGCTGGCACGGAGCGGCTTACGGCCACGCTCCTGCTTTTTGGTCTGAATTTTGTCCCGAAGCATCATGTGACGAGCTGACATGGGAGAAAGCTGCTCGGAGCTGCAGTAGAAGGTGCTCTTTATGAGGTTACGACGTGGTATGGGTTTCCCACCAGCCAATTCCTCATCCTCCTCAGAAATGTAAAGAGAGAGACTGCTGTCCTTCCTATGCAAACTGATTGGCTCTGGTGTGAGCACTGTTGTTGCTCTTGATGGTGTGGTCATGGGAATCACCAGTGGGCCTCTTAGAACTCGGCCTTCACCAATAGGTACATCTTCCTCATCTTGTTTTTGAGATGTGGGCCTCTTTGACACATGGGCGTATGGGTCATATTCATCCTCTTCCTCCAAATCATCTTCATCATCTGGGCTGGACTGCTGGAAGAAGTTCCAGGCATCTGCTTCATCGTACTCTGAGGAGGATCCACTGCTTAGGGAAGTGCTGCTGGGTTCCTGGGCCTCTCTTGCAGCTGTAATCGAAACCTCATGCACAGGAGCCTCCAGCAGCTCTGGGATTGGTCTCAATGTCAGCACAGAGCCAAAACATGTCAAAGAACGCTGAGAGAAACAGTTCAAAATGAGATCACAGAAATATGTAGGAAGACATAGAAGAAGGTCCATGTGGAAATCATTTTATGAAATTACATTTTATTATTCATATTCCAGGAAAAGTGAAATAGAAAATGATTTTAAAAATAATTTCAAAATTACCTGCCATTTTCTTCTTGAAATAAAAGATTTTAGATTTTTTGAATTAATGTCCTCTGGCTCCTCGTCTTCATAATGACCCTAATAACAGTAGTTAAATTTCCAAATAAAGCAAATTTGTTGTTTTTAATAAAGCAAATTTGTTGTTTAGACGGGTACCTACCTGAAACCACTCATGAGTCAAACACTCAGATGCAGATGGTCTCATTCTATGTAAGGAAGAACAACCAGACTTTCAACTGCCTGCAACACTCACAGAAACTCCAACTCTACCCACATAAGCAGATCTTACTCTGGGTCTGGCTGCAGAACCCTGTGCAGAAAGTCTTGTGCCTCCACGCTTCTGCTTGTGATCTCAGGTGTGTCCCAGTACAGAAGGCCCTCGGCTACCTTCATCAGGGTGGCTCGGTCATTCTCATCAAAGAAAGGGCAGTGGCATGTTAAGCTGTTGGTAAAAATGAGTAATTAGAAGAGAAAACACATCATTAATTTCCAAAAATAACACAGAAACACAGTTTTAGGAAACTTTTAAAGAAATGCACCTGCTTTTGCCAATTTTTCAAAGCACTCACCATAAGTAAGCAACAACACCAAGAGACCTGGAATAAAAATGAACATATTCATGGAGAACTACATACTGATAATAGGGACAGAATTATACAGTGATGCAATACTATAGATAGCAAATAGCAAATTAAATTTACTACAATTTGGAACAAACCACAAGTTTATTTACCAGATATCAGTGGCACAGGTCACAGGTTCTTGGTGGACAATCTCAGGAGCAACAAACTCAGGTGTTCCAAACTTGCTGTACTGGTGTCTGGAGGTGTCAATCTCCTGACAGAAGCCAAAGTCACAGATCTTGATGTCTTCTCTCTCTGGGGACACCATTAGAATATTGTCTGTCTGCAGAGAAGAGATTCAACAACAGTTTGACAGATGATGTCAGATGTCATTACATTTATGCATTTGGCAGACACTTTTATCCAAAGCAACTTACAGTGCATTCAACATTATACAATTTATCAGTACATTTATACGATTTATCAGTACAATTTATCAGTATGTGTGTTCGAACCCACAACCTTTGCAATACAAATAAACCATTACCACAGAAATCATGTCCAACCATACTTCATTACCATACGTCCACTTTTAGAGGACCACCAGTGGCTGCCTACGTATATATAGTATTGCTTGCTTATCTTAAAGCCTAAATTAATGCCACTTAAAATGTACTCATTTATTTATTATTATATCACTTACTTTGATATCCAGATGCAAGATGTTCATACTGTGTATGTATCCAATGCCTTCCAGGATCTGCTGAATATATAACTGGACCTAAAACAACATGATAATAGTATCCTTGCATTTTATTTCTGTGTGATATGTATTAATTCGATGCAATTGAATGAGCTTTCAATATTACCTCCTTCTCTGTAACAGATCCTTTTAAATACAAATGATCTAATAAACCCTGTGAGGAACACCTGTGGAAATTACAGAGAGGTATTCTTAAATACTCTTCATTTCTTAAAGGCTGAAAAAGAAGACTAATAAGGAAAAGTGGTCATACAATTCCATAACCAACACCAGAGTGCGTCGAGTGGCGAAGAAGTCCAGGAGACAGGCGAGTCTGCGGTGAGCCAAGCGAGACAGCAGGTCTCTCTCCTGGAACGCTCTGGTCCTTGTGTTGCTTCTGAGCGGAATGAACTTGGCAGCGAAGTACTCGCCACTCGCCCTGTGTGTGACCTTTTTAACCACCCCAAAGGTGCCCCTGGGTTTATAAGAAAACAAATAGTGCACTTGCATATGTTAATAAGGGCTATAGGGGTATATAAGTCATGAATTTACTTAGATATAAGATTATCTAATTGTGACGTTGGACAAAAACGTTCATGTTAACTTGCATTAACAGATAAGGAATGTTGGTTATTCAGTATATATATCAAGGTGCTTTTAACTTTGATTCTCTGTTTATAGAACTACCTTCCTATTTCTTCATAGACATCATATACAGAATGCAGTTTCCGTCGTTTTGCAAACTCCAGCTCTCTCTCCTCCTCAATGTCTTCAGGACCTGAAAATGAACAAGTAAATTTACCTAAAACACACAACAATACTTCAACCCATCAATGTTGGCTGAAAATATAGCAATCCACATCCCAGCTAACTATTTTATGTTGTTTGAACATTTCCCAACGTTGCCATTAAATAACCAAAATGTTAAAAAAGTTCTAAATGTTCAGTTTTTTAGACGTGTATTAACGTTTTTGCTTGGTTATAAGAATGTTGTTTAAACATTTTAATTCTGTAACATTTTTGTTCCAATAACAACTTAACAATAACATTTTTGACATATGACATAACGCTAAAAAACATTCTACTAATGTTACTGCAAAAATGGGTTTTGATAATGTTGAGAGAACGTTCAGAGAACATTAGCCAACATTCTGAGACGCAATAATGCAAAAGGTGTCTGTAATTGATTCTTACCTACGTCAACAGTGAGTTTGGCGTGGCAAGAGGTCTGTCCAGCACTGTTGCTGGCTATGCATGTGTAGGTGCCACAATCCTCAGTGCAGGTATTTAGCAAAGTGAGAGAGCAACGTGCACTACTGTGGACTATTTCTGTGTGCTCATTGGCTAAGATGTCCTGGCCATCCTGCAGGTACAGCAAATCAACTGAGTTTGGTTGTGTTTTCATTAAGTGACAATACATGTGCAGTGTTACTATTGCTTTCATAATACCTTAACCCACTGAATCTCTGGAATTGGCCAGCCAGTAATAATGGCAGAGAATGTTGCAGGCTGACCAGGCCGTACGGTTAAGTCTTCAATGGCGACCTGCACAGCAGGAGATTCTAAGGAAACAAACATTGCGTTGGTGAATCTCTGGTGATGTACATCATTTCTTTTAACGGCTTAAAAACTCTCTCACCTGTCAGCATCTCTTCCTCAGTGTCCGAGTAGACAAATGTTTCCTCAGGGCCAATGGTTTCCTCTTCCTGTGCAGTCTGTCTCTCTACAACATTCTGTTGCTCAACACTGTGTGCTTCTCCAGTGCCAGCAGCAGGTCTTCAGAAACACAATTTGTCAGAATAAATTAAAATTAGATTAACGTCACACCCATGTGATGCTATAGAAGAACCATTTTGGTTCCCAAAAGAACCGTTCAGTCAAAGGTACTTTAATCAGCCATTTCTTTCTTACCTTTTAATGGTCTAAAGACTATTTTTCTATGACAAAGAACCTTTTGTTAAACAGAAAGGTTCTATGGATGCTAAACATTTTTTATGGAACCATACAGCCAAAAATGGTTCTTCTATGACATGTGAAGCATCCTTTTCTTAGGAGTGACCCTGAAAATCACCTGAATAACAAATACCATATTCGTGGAAATTGATTTAAAAAATAATAATACAGTATAAGGAAGGAGTGAAGTATGGAAGAAGTGAGGAAGGAGTGAGTATGTAAACTCACAGTTCAGGCAACACAGGCTGAAAGAATATATGGAACAGGTTCCTTACAAAGGAACTGGACCAACCTTCTGTCTGGGGCTCTGTTGAAAACAATTAAAACAGCATTACAACACCATTTATGTCACATGCTTCATACTACAGATAATGTAATAGGTAAATACTTACTACCAATTAAAACATTTTACTTTTATTAATGCAACCTAAACTCTTATATGTGTAATAAACATATGTAATAAATATTCTTATTTATTGAATTGCTCAGATTTGTGATACCATTATCTTAAAGCTGCAATTTGTAACTTTCACCTCTCTATCGCCATCTCTGTTTGAAACATAAAATTGCAGGTTACTTTACCTTTCTTTAGGTATGTTGTCTTTAGGTAAGTCAAATGAAGCCAAACTGACATTTCCCAGGTAATCAAACCCGACAGCTCAAATTGTAAATCATTATTATAAACGTACTGTGGTGAATTTGAGTAAGGTGACTGTTTTGAAAAATGATCTGTTATGTACTTGCTTATTAACAGTTTTTGGTTTATTTGTTAACTTAAAACTTGTGGATTGCAGCTTTGAATTAAGGAACGTAGTGATGATATTTGTATCGCTTATTTAAACTGAAGTGTGAAACGCTTACCTTCATAATGACCAAACAAGGCATAAAAGCCAAGCAAGGCGTGTCTTAGCCATTCCTGACCAGTGGTTTAAAAATCACAGATCACATGTACAGAGAACAATAACATAGGCCCACAAGCAGCACAAGAGGCCATTTGGCCATATCTGCCCCAAAGCTTGAGTCTAAGCACATGACCAGCTTTGAAGATGATGGACGGGCAGGTTAGCAGAGCATGCACTGACCAGAAAACAGTGAGAACATGTATACAGACAGGAAAAATGGGGAGAAACGAAGTGAAAAAGGAAAGAGAGAATAACATGCATACGAAGTGCCCGGGCGTCTCCATCGTTGTGAGGACACTTACATGATGATGGTTTTGATTGGATCTTTAGTCTCCTGCTCTGGGACTAAAAAGGAAGTGGGATGGAAAGTATGATGTTAAATAGGATGATTGACAGGTGTTCAAAGGGCACTAATGAACCACTCACAGTGCAGCATGTGACATATGTATGACCACATAGGTATGTTGATGTAAAGAATGTTTCGCATTAAAATGTATGATGTATGAAGTGGCATGCTTTTTCAGAACCAAATGAATTTAGGACAAATACATTAAATCATACACAGTATGTATGTACTACATTATAGTGTCAATATGACATTTGAACAGTGAGTAGATGTTTCTAATGATGTAATGTAATATAAATGCCTCTATGAACATGACAAATAATGGTTTGAACAGATTTAGTGACTCCAAATGGCTCCTTCCAGACCAAGTAACTAAATATGGTGAACTGGTGGTGTGTTTTTATGGTCTCATGGAGAGATCATGCCTAATTGTTAGATGTGTGGAATGAACATAATATCTGGTGTTTTGTGATGGAACATGAAGGTGTTCAGAAGAACATGAAGAACAGAAGGTGGCCACAGAGACTGTTTAGGTTTCTGGTAACGTGGTATGTGCTCTTTCAAGCTTACTGGTGTCCCCTACCAACGATTGGTCAAATTGATACTTTCTCCACCTTAAATGGTAATTGTGTTTAACTTGTTCTTCATCCTACCTGGAGACGGGGCGGTTTGTGATTGGTTTTGGGTGCTGGTTGTCACAGCTGAGGGTGCTGGTGGGCAGAGTTCAGCTTTACACTTGGCACTGCCTACGTCATTTAGTAGCTACATCATAAACACAGAGACACAGATTATGATTATACACTTTTAAAAAAAGTTGCTTCAAATGTCATTAAAAAAATCATTTTTAGCTGTATGGTTCCATAAAGAACCTTTAACACCCGTTTCTCAAAAGGCTCTTTATAGTGGGAAAAGGTACTTTAGACTATAAAAAGGTAAGAAAGAAAAGGTTCTTTTAAGAACCTTTGACTGAATGGTTCTTTGGGAAATTAAAAATGGTTTTCTATGGCATCTCTGTAAAGAACCTTTTAAGTACCTTTTAAAGAGTGAACATGATAAGAGGTCATTAATTAAAATGTATTAAAAACTCAAATAGAGGCAAAATGGACATCCATGAGGTCTATCCAATCCTCTTCTGGTACCTCACACTGGTACTGGCCAAGATCTGATACTTCAGCTCTCTTAATAGTGAGAATAAGACTTCCTGTTTGAACGTCAGATTGAATCTGATGTTTCCTGCTGTTTTTAAGCTCCACACCATCTTTAAACCACCTGTGCATTTGAAATAGGACAGAGAGTGTGTATGTGGTCATAAAAGAATTCTAACAAAGTTCAGGCAATATTAATGAGCAAATGCAGCCAGCTTTACCTGACTAATGGAAAAGGAGCAGATGTTGTGGAGCACTTGAACTGCATGTCTTGGTTCTGCAGAAGCAGTGAGTTCTGGAGTCTGGTTGTGAAACTTGGAGGAACTGTAGGACACAAACCTCATTCAATTGTTTAGTAAATTCTGGATATAATCTTCCAGCTAAAGGAACATTATCAAAACACTTTCTCTGTTCTCTAAAACAAGATCATTTTCTAAAAATTCTTTCAAAGTTATCCAAAATGCTTTTGCAGTACCGATAGTAGAACTTTTTTTAAAAGTACCATTTTCAACATTCTGGTCCTAATGCAAATGTTACAGAAATGCTCTTGCAACCTATAAATGCTAGCTGGGTCGAGACTCCTCAAGTTGCTTTCTAGGACATCTTTAAAGGTTAAATACAGGACAGTTGGATGGGAATACACTATTGTTTCATATTTTATAAAAGCATGGTGACAGTTACAGTTTCTGCTGTGTACATAAACATACCGTCAATCATGACGTTAGCCAGGCTGCTTGCATTGCCTGCAGGACTGGTTGCGTAACACATGTATTGACCCGAGTCAGACACTGTGACTCCAGTCAGTACAAGATAACAAGCACCCAACTGTCCTTCTGAGGTAATGTGATGCTGGTCATCCTTCACAGCAAAACCATCTGAGAAAACATCAGCAGAGAGCAAAAATCTGAGAACAGTCATAAAAATGCTTCTATTTTGCATTCTTTTTAAACTATTTTTTAAATTGTGTTGTCTGCATAACAATTTTAAACTACACTGATGTAACTTTATGTAAATGTACTAAAATTTTAAATACTATATATCAAAGTGGGAAAAAGTTACAGAACTAAAAAAAGTTTCAAATACATAAAATACGTAAATTCAAATACATTCAAATACGTTAATACATCATCTGAAAAAGACGATGAACATTTCATTTTGAACATTTCTAGAACTTTCAGAATAATTTTTGTTTTTGTTACTTAGTGGAAACATAACTGAAATGTTCTCACAACCTAAAATTGTAAGCTGAAATGCAACTGAGTTGGCATGTACTTCACAAGTTTGTGCAAAACCTGATTATCCATGTTATCCCAGCATTCTTTGAGAATGCTTAAAAAAAGCACCTTTTGTATCATATAAAGTACCCTATACAATTTACCTTTATACCACTTTATTACTGGTTTTGGTGTTCCAGTAATCTTGCAGGCAAGTTTTACAGTTTGCCCAAGTTTGGCTGAAAAATCTGTGAGATGCTGCTCAAAGCAAGGAGCACCTGTAAACATAAACAGATGTTTGTCATTAAACAGCGAGTGTCAAAACAATCAGCATTTGAAGTATCAAAACAGATGAAAGTATAGTTTCCAAAATGCCTCAACTCACTCCAAGCTGGCTGTTTGCTGCGCTGCTGCAGATCTCTCAGATCTTTGAGCCAGGAGAGGCAGAGGAGGACAGAACGGGCCTGAAGAATCATCTTTCTCACCATTCCCCGATGCTCATGACACAGTCCAAACGACCTGTCATCACCTTCCACCGTATCTTTTACATCAATGTCACTCAGCTGTAAAGAAAAGCAAATAATGGGTGTAAAATACTGCTGTGATATTACTGTACTAGAAGATTTCTTGTATTGGGAACGTATGCAGCCCTCAGACTTTTACTTTGCTGGAAGAAATACAGTATCTGATTACACCTTCATTTTGTTCTTGAATAAATAGGCCTCTGTGTATGTGCTGAGTTCTCTTCTCGGCTTGCAGAAGACAATGCAGTCTTTAAAGAGGAAGACGTGGCGGTGATGTCCTCTCTGAGAGGTTCTGACCTCGGGAAGCTCCTCCCACACTGTAAAATGGCCCTGGAAAACAGATGCGATTACAAGCAGAATGATCGGTTCACTCATGCCTTCTTGTCCTTACTCACACTCATGTTATCAAGATGTAGAAACTTTGGGGAACTGATGATATACCTGTCTGATGGGTTCTCCAAGCCCCTTAAGAGGGGCTGGATAATTCTCAATCATGGACAGATGATGTAAGTTCTCTGCACGCCAGGACAAGCTGGAAACCATGGCAAAGGCATCTTCCAAAAGGGAACAGCTTTGTCCGCTCTTTGCTTTGTTCCTGATCAGCTCCTACAAAAATGGAGAAATCATATGATAACATCATATCTAAAGGGCTCACAGGGACATTTTCTTTAATACAGGTAACAATTAACTAGCAGTAAGCTATCACACCTTAAGTACTGTCTTGTATGTCTGAATTCTCTCCAGGGGCCTCTGCAAATAGGTGTTAACACTGAGGACTGGGGTGTTCAGATGTGCCAACTCTGTGTTTGCGTATTGCTGGAAGACAGTAGAAGAACTATGGGTAACTAAGGTTTTTCAAACCAATTAAATGGAATATTTTGATTAAGTGGAGTATTTCTGGCATTTTGAAAACAGTATGGTCCTCTTGCCTTGAAGAAATACTGTGTGTTTTTGTCTGAGATGCAGGCCTCAGCCTGGGGCTGGCCTGTGATGTACTGGAGGTACATCTCAAAGTCTGGAGCATAGCTGACAAAACACTGGGCTACATCATCGTCTGTGAAGCACATCTCGAGCTTGGGCAGGATACAGCTGTGAGATTGAAGAGAGAGGTACCCAAGCTGACAGGGAACATTCTTAGAATGTTGGCTAATGTTCTCTACAGGTTCTCTTAACGTTATCAAAACTTTGAATGTTACTGCAATAATGTTTTCTTGACATTATATATATCACAATTAAAAAATGTTATTTTTAAGTTGTTAGTAGAACGTTGCAGAAATAAGAAATGTTTGAATAACGTTCTTATAACCAAGCAATAATGTTAATACAATGTCTAAAAAACATATAACCATATAACATTTTTAATGTTTTTGTTACGTAATAAGGTTAATGGTAAACAGTAACGTTCTTACAACCAAAAATGGTTAGCTGGGTAACTGATGTTTTACCATGATATGAGGGCAGACACATTTTTCAGCACTTTGAAAGTGATAGTAGTATGTAATGTATACTATATAGGGAAAAGTCTTACCATTCATGGAGACTCGCAATATCCTTGATGTTGCGGAACATATACTCTTTTTGACTGAGGATGGTAAGAGGAACTTCAGAGCTGGTTTCTAAATATTCCAAATGGTGCTCCACAAAGAAGTTCATCTCTCGCACAAAATCATTTTCACCGTTAAGCAGTCCCTTGATCAGCTGGCTGAAAAGTGCAACAAAAAAAAAACAAGATGCAGTTAGTTGCATCTTCACATCTAGTTAGTTCGTTAGACTTGTCTTCTCACAAACAACTTCTCAGAAAATCTGTGAGGAAAATGTTAGTTGTGTTAGTCAGAAACGATGTTGATTTACCTTTGAATTAAGCTGTGCTCATCCTTTGTAAAGATCTTTCTGCCTTTCTCAGGAGAATCTCTGGTTTCCTCTTCATAGGCCAATGAAAAGGTTTCCTTTGAGGAGACCATTTAAATAATTAGCAAAATTATTTAAAAACTACTTTGATGTACTGCTTTTACACCAATGCCATTTCCCTAACATTTCCATTAAGTAACAAAAATGTTAAAATGTTTATTTTGAAAGTTCTAGGAACGTTACTAATGTTACTGCAAGAGCGTTTGTTTTTGATAAATAGTATAGAGAACTTTAGCCAATGTTCTGAGAACAATAGCTGGGGCAGAATATGCACTCACTTTTGTCTTCTTCTCCAGGTATGCGGGGGATACCCAGCCCTGACGTGATGGTGTTATTTTGGTTGGCTTTGTACGGACAAGCCACCTCACGGGATGGGATGAATCCAGGACTTCCACAAACTGGCCTTCCTTCAGCACAAATGGCTCCTTGTTTCCTCCCATGGGATGACAATCCGATCTGGCCACATACACATCAAATGTCTGCAGTGACACAAAAATATAAGGGCATCAGTGCACTGAATGATCTTTGCTTTTTTTAAAGTTATGATTAACATTTAACTTTTTGTTAGCCACAGCTTGCAGGAAAACACTCAATAGAAAGTTACTGCTTTGAGTTGATCATGAAGAAAATAAGATAATCCTGTACCTCTCCTCTCTCTTCATCTCCATCTGACTCTGAGAATGACTCGACATTTGCAGAGGCCTTGTAAGAATGCATGCGTTTGGGAGAAGGTGTTTGACTTGACTGTGAATCGACACCTGGGACACATACCAATGCACACGACAGACACATCAGCACCTCAAAGCTCCACAAACTGACCCTAAGTGCATATCCCATCATATTGAAGTTTAAAACAAACTGAAACAACAGGGAACTGACCTTTGACTTTCAGCTGACCTGTAGTCTGTGGTGGTGGTGAACTTATTTGTATTTCAGAACTTTGGGACATTGGAGACTCTGATTTGGGACTTTTCTCTGTCCCTTTACCCCTGTTTGAGAAAACACAATTTATACAAATATCAGAAAGTGTAACTTAAGTGTAAAGAGAAAAAACGTTGTAACTTGAATCCTTGTCTCTTTCTCTGTTAAACTTACCAAGATATATATTCTGTCTCTGCATCAGGGGCTGTGTCATAATCTGAGTGGCAGGAGACTAGAAAGGTGACAGAATTATTGGAAAAAAAGACAGCTACATTCAATATTACTGCCTTTCCTGTTACAGCACAAAAGTACAACTGACATTTTTAAACAGACTAAAATATACAGCATCTCACCGGAGCTGACTGAAATTAGACTTCTTCTTTTCTCCTGGATCTTGCTGTAGGTGTCATCTGCTGGTAGATCATAGACGAGCCTCAGAGACATCTCCTCTTGGTTTAGGGTCTGTGGAGCCTCCTTATCTGAGACAGTGTCCATACATGCTGTTTGTTCAGTCTGAATCGGCTCAGGTGGCTTCTTAGGTTTACCCACCGTCACATTCCCATTGTAACTAATTGTTCCAAACTTGTTTGCAACTTCACATGTATAGATTCCAGCATCTTTGGCTGTAACACTGGAAATCTTTAGAAGACACCTACCCTCCTCCTTATGGGAGATTTTGAACCTTTTCCCCGCTTTGAGATCTACTCCATCTTTAAGCCAGCGCATGGTGTTAATTTTACCTTCCACAACACACTCCAGCAGTGCTGTGCCACCTGGTTCAATATTCTGGTTTTTGAAGACTTCCTTGAACACAAGACGCATGTCTTTTCTGGTTTTGTAGCCCTTGAAAGCAGCTTGTATCTTGATGGCAGCCTCAAGCATCTCCGGTTCATCATCTAAATCAATGTCTTTGCCAGAGCTATCCAAACTACCATGTTCCACCCGGGAACTCTTCTGTTTGTTTGCATCCGCACTTTGAGCATATTTTGTGATCTGCTCTACCTTCATCTCCTGGGGTTTAGTTAAAGATCCCCCAGAAACAGGTTTTTCCATGGCCACTTGCTTAACGTCTTTCTGATCTCCACTTTTCAGGTTCTGTAAGTTCTGTTTAACTTCCTGTGACTCCTTCTGTGCTTCCCAAAATGGCATTGTTTTAGCTTTCTCTGCAGGAATCGTATGTTCTTTGAGGGTTTGGCTTGTAATAGCAACACCTGGGGCTTCTTCGTTAGCATGTTTTGGCACATTTACATGTGGTTCATGTATGGATTGAACCTTATCAGTTTTTGGACCCTTTTCAGAATGGCCATTTTCTTTCTCAAGTGTGACTTTTTTACAATAATTTCTTTCTGTTTTCCTTCTCTTTATTACTATGGAAATGAATTTCATCATCCTCTAATTCCTTGGAGATGGTGTCCAAAGTTGGCTCTGTGGGCACACTAACTTTCTTTGATTCCTTATTTATAGTTGATTCTACAACCATATGCTGATCCTTTGCCTTCAAAGCACACGGTTGTTCTTTAAATCCACTGTTTTGTCGGGTGGCCTCCTCTTTGGAGAGAGGTAGAACAAGTTCATTATATTCCATTATCTTTATAGTAGTATCTACAGTTTTCTTTAAGTTCATACCCTGGTTCTTTGCTTCTAAGACAAAGGGTTGTCCTATGAATTCATCACAAGGTTGGTTAACCTTCTCTTTGGGGAAAGATGGAGTTATGACAACATGCTGGGGTGCCTTTGTGGTCTCCACAGTTGGCTCCATGACCACATCTTGTTTGTTGTCTAAACTAGGTTGTGTGGCAACATTCTGGTTCTTCTCTTCAAGAACAATGTGCTGGTCGTGAAATGAAACATCTGGGTGTGTGGTTTTGCCCTTTGAGCGGGGTGGAGGCTGGGGAAGATCTTTGGGTCCTTCATCGGTTTCGCGTTCATTTGAACCTATGCTTGGAATTTTCTTCTGAACTTGCCCTGAGATCTCATTATTGTACTGGTCCATACAAACCCCAGTCTCAAAATATTTTGACTCTGTGTCCATCCCTTTTATTCTTTGTTTTTCAGTTTCATAGGCTGCAATAGCAGGAATTCCAGGTTTTTCTTCTATGGTGCGACTCACCTCAATAACCTGTATAACTTTGGTAGTCTCATCTTTTCCTTTCGGAATAACCAATGATTTCCTCTTGACTTCCTGGTCATCTGCCATTTTCTCACAGAGATCCTGGAATTTAACTTCTGATGGCTCTATGGTCGAGTCTGATGCATTAATGACCACAGCCTGTTTCTTTTGCACAAGTCCACTGTGTGGTTCTTCCACAACAACACTTGGTTGAGGGTTCTTTGCTTTTGATCTTGGTGGGGCTTGAGGGATTTCTTTTACTCTGCTTGGGGCTTCTTATGTCATCACAGGAAATAAAATGCGTTACCATTTCATATCTAATTTCAAGCAATGTTTTAAGCATTAAGGTTTTAAACTTACGTAAACTCAAGTAAACTATTAATTTACCTTTTATAACAACAGAAGCTGTTGTCTCCATCTTAGCAGTACAACATTTGTAGACACCACTATCCTGACATTTTAGGTCATGGATTTGAAGTTGCAATTCAGAGCCATTCTGTTTTATCTCAAACTTGCTTCCAGGCTTTAACAATATTGTTCCTTTCTTCCATTGCACAGAAACTCCAGGTTTTGAAAGCTTACAGCTTAGGAAGGCTGTCTCACCTTCCTCTGCTTCAAGGTCTTGAAGGTTCTTGCAGAAAAATAAAGGCTTCTCTGGAAATATAAATAATTTATATATTACTTCCTTGTGTGGCTACTGTATATTCACAAAAACTATATGTAGTGAACAGGAACTTGTATGATTGCAAACTAGATGCATCTGTTAGGTTTTACAGCTATGCGTCACTGAAATATACCCCATACCTTTCACCTTAATGGAGCCAGTAGTCACCAGGCTTCCAGCACAACATTTGTAGGTCCCACTGTCCTGAGCTGTTAGCTCATGGATCTGAAGCTGTAGTTTATGACCATCCTGCTTCATCTCATACTTCTTACCAGGTTTCAAGAGCAATGATCCTTTCTTCCACTGCACAGAAGCTCCAGGTTTAGAGAGCTCACAACACAATATGGCTGTTTTACCCTCTTCTGCTTCTTGGTTTTGGAGCTCCTCCGAGAAGATTAAAGGCTGTTCTGGAGAAGACAACACAAATATCCTTAAGTCATGCTCAAAAAAAAAAAAAAAAAAAAGTTCAGTGTAATAAAGAATTATTAAATATATATTAAATATATGTACACTTACCCTTTACCATAAGAGAAGCAGTTGTCTCCAGGCTTCCTGCGCAGCACTTATAAGAGCCAGAATCTTGACTTTTCAGATCATTTATCTGTAGTTGCAGTAGACAGCCGTCCTGTTTCACCTTGTACTTGTTTCCTGTAGTTAACAACACTGTTCCTTTCCTCCACTGCACTGCAGCTCCAGGTTTGGAGAGCTCACAGCTCAAGGTGGCTGTCTCACCTTCTCCTGCTTCAAGACTTTGAAGGTTTTTGCGGAAGAATAAAGGTTTCTCTGGACATAGTGGAATAAAATGATCAGTAAGAGCTGAAAAGTAGCAGAAATGGTTTGTTTAACATCAATCTAGATTGTTACAGTAGATACTTCAGATGTTTCACCAAAACTTATCTCATACCTTTCACTATAACAGAGCCAGTAGTCTCCAGACTCCCAGCACAACATTTGTAGGCCCCACTGTCCTGAGCTGTTAGTTCATGGATCTGAAGCTGTAGTTGACAGCCATGTGGTTTCATCTCATACTTCTTACCAGGCTTCAGCACCACTGATCCTTTCTTCCACTGCACAGAAGATACAGATTTAGAGAGCACACAGCACAAGATAGCTGTCTTACCCTCCTCTGCTTCTTGGTTTTGGAGCTCCTCCAAGAAGATCAAGGGCTGCTCTGGAGAGGAAAACAAAAAATATCTTTACAGGTTCTGCTCAACCAAAAAACAAATTGATAGATGAATAGGACAATAAATTAATACTTATGTCAAAGGTCAAAATCCCTCATTTAAATTATTCACTTACCCTTTACCACAAGAGAAGCAGTTGTCACCAGGCTACCTGCACAACATTTGTAAGAGCCACTGTCTTGAATTTTTGACTCCTGTATCTGGAGCTGTAGTAAACAGCCATCCTGTTTCATCTCATACTTGTTTCCTGAGTTTAGCAACAATGATCCCTTCTTCCATTGTACAGCAACTCCAGATTTTGAAAGCTCGCAGGTCAAGATGGTCGTCTCACCTTCTTCTACTTCAAGGTTTTGAAGGTTCTTGCAAAAGAACAAGGGTCGCTCTGGACAGGTAGAATAAAATCATTTCTAAATTTCACCCATTTATTCATCTATTCTGTATTTATATGATTTGAACCTCTAACTAATGGTCAGTAAGTACTTAGAAAGTGATGGAATGTGCTGTCTGATTGTCTGCTAGACTGTAGATGTTACATACTTAAAATGTTTCATGAAAACAAGCTTCATACCTTTGACCACAATGGAGCCAGTAGTCACCAGGTTTCCAGCACAACATTTGTAGGTCCCACTGTCCTGAGCTGTTAGCTCATGGATCTGTAGCTGTAGTTTATGACCATCTTGCTTCATCTCATACTTCTTACCAGGTTTCAAGAGCAATGATCCTTTCTTCCACTGCACAGAAGTTTCAGGTTTAGAGAGCTCACAGCACAATATGACTGTCTTACCCTCTTCCACTTCTTGGTTTTGAAGCTCCTTTAAGAAGAACAAAGGTTGTTCTGGAGAAAACAACATTACAGAATTCAGAATACAGAATCATTATTGTACTTACATGCTCCACCAAAATGAAGAAAACAAACAAGATTAACAGGTTAATGAAATAGAACATTAACTTACCCTTGACCACAAGAGAAGCACTTGTCATCAGGCTACCTACACAACATTTATAGGAGCCGGTATCTTGACTTTTCAGGTCATTAATCTGGAGTTGCATTAGGCAGCCGTCCTGCCTCATTTCACACTTACTTCCTGGGCTAAGTAACACTGTTCCTTTTCTCCATTCCACAGCAGCTCCAGGTTTTGAGAGCTCACAGCTAAAGAAGGCTGTTTTACCTTCCTCAGCTTCAAGACTTTGAAGGTTCTTGCAGAAGAATAAAGGTTTCTCTGCATATGGTGGAATAAAGATAAATAAATTCTTATATCGAAGATAAACTTGAAAAAGGTTGTTACCTACATTGTTTGTTACCTACCTTTTACCACAAGAGAAGCAGTTGTCACCAAACTACCTGCACAACAATTATAGGATCCAGTATCTTCACTTTTCAAGTCACGTATCTTAAGTTGTAGCAGACAACCATCCTGTATCGTCTCATACTTTTTTCCAGGTTTTAGCAGCACTGTTCCTTTCTTCCACTGCACAGAAACCCCAGGTTTGGAGAGCTCACAGCTTAGGGTGGCTGTCTCACCTTCCTTTACCTCCTGACTCTGGAGCTCCTCTCTGAAGACAACCGGTGGTTCTGGAGAAGGCAAATATTGTATTAATATGACCCAATTCTAGTACCAGCCCAGAACCAACCAAATTTCTTGCTGGATCATTCCATAAAATGTAAAGACAATTAATTAATCTTAGAAAAACACATACCCTTCACCTCAAGAGATGCTGTGGTCACCAAGCTACCAGCACAACATCTGTAGGAGCCACTGTCCTGCCTGATTGAATCATGTATCAGAAGCACACACTTGCAGTCTTCTTGATGCATCTCGTATTTGTTTCCTGGTCTAAGCAACAATGCTCCCTTCCTCCACTGCACTGAAACTCCACTTTTAGAAAGTTCACAGCTCAGAATGGCTGTCTCACCTTCCTTAACCTCTCGCCCTTGAAGCTCCTCAGAGAAATAAAGAGCTTGTTCTGGACACAGCACATAAGTATTTGTTAAGTTGTGTTACTCAAATATAAATTTTACATTAACAATTTAAGTAAATCTACTACACCTTTCACTTCTAGAGATGCTGAGGTCACCAGATTACCAACACAGCACGTGTAGACACCACCATCTTGACTAGTGAGCTCACGAATCTGAAGCTGCAATTCACCACCATTCTGTTTTATGTCATATTTCCTCCCAGACTTTAGCGGCACTGCTCCTTTTTTCCACTGCACAGCAGCCACTGGTTTGGAAATCTCACAGCAGAAGGCGGCAGTTTCGCCCTCTTCTGCTTCTTGACACTCAAGTTTTTTACAGAAGTACAAAGGGTGTTCTAAAAAAGAAGGAACCACACAATAAACCTGTTTTAGTAGCACTTCTTTACAAATCTGCGATAATATGAGCTAGGATATGTAACACATCAATAATGCACCTAACAAAACCAACAATTTCAGTTCTGGATCCTGGCTGGTTGAAAGCCAGTACAACTATAATGTTCTTGTCAAGGTACTATTTGAGTCACATTAGTTTGTGTAGTTATTTTTGTGGCATGTTCACAGTATCTTCTAACATAATGATTTGTCTTGAATGATGTGAAAGCATTTACTGAAAGCAAAAAGCACTCCAGGCTTCAAGTCTTGCATATCAACACCCTTTATTCATAACTATCGTTACAATATAACACAAGCTCTTGTACCATATTGCTTAAGTATGACCCTCTAATTTTCACTCAACCCACCTTTGACCACAATGGATGCTGTGGTTACCAAACTTCCAGAGCAGCACTTGTATGTGCCACTATCTTGACTTGTCAGGTCATGGATCTGGAGCTGTACTTTGCAGCCATCTTGTTTCATCACATATTTGTTTCCTGGTCTCAGTCGTATTGCTCCCTTCTTCCACTGCACCTCATATCCAGGTTTAGAGAGCTCACAGCACAGGAAGGCTGTCTCACCTTCCTCTGATTCCTGGTTATGGAGGTCCTCACAGAAGAAAAGAGGTTGCTCTGGCAACACAGAGTAAATTTATGTTGAAGGGATACTTCTGTCATTATTTACTCACCCTCATGTCACTTCATATAGATTCAGAACAAAAGGGTTAAAGGGATAGTTCACCTCAAAAAAAAAATACTTCCACCATTTACCCTCATTTTTTCCAGACCTTTATGACTTTTTTGCTTTTGAGGAACACAAAATAAGACATTTTGTAACATAAGTACATTGGTAACCATACAACACTGGTATCCATTGACCTCCATTGTATGGACACAAAACCAATATTTAAAAAAAAAAAATTCAGAAAAACAAGCTTTGTGTTTCTCAAAATAACTTATTTTGTATTTTACAGAAGAAAACTTAAAGTTTTATAATGACATGAGGTTGAGGAAATTATGGAATTATTTTGGGGTGATGCAATATTCATTGTTAGATGAGCTTTTCTTTTAACTAGCTTAACCATGTATTACCATGACACAATGTGTCACAAACCTTTCACTAAAACATTAGCCCGTGTTTCCAGACTGCCAGCACAGCATCTGTAGATGCCGCTGTCTTGATTTGTGAGGTCATAAATCTGAAGTTGCAGCTCATTGCCCTCTTGAATCATCTTATATTTCCTTCCGTGCTTCAGTATCATTGCCCCCTTCTTCCATTGTACTGAGACTCCAGGTTTTGAGAGCTCACAGCTCAAGAAGGCTGTTTCACCTTCCTCTGCTTCTTGGTCTTTGAGTTCTTCATGGAAAAACAAAGGACGTTCTGGGGTATAAAGAGAAGAAAACTTGTAAATAAATGTTTACAATAAAACATGCACAAAATGTATGCTTTCATTTAAACATACAATCCTTAATTTGTTTTGTTTAAAAATGAACTAAAATCAGTTATTAAGAAAATGCATAACAGTTCAAGAGTGTTTAAACCTCAAAGGTCTCTTTACCTTACCCCAATTCTCAATGGTAAGTTTATAATAATGATGTACAATTTGAGCCATTGGTCGTATTTACAAGGAAATGTCAGTTTGGCTTCATTTGATTAAACATAAAGCCTGAAATTTTATGCTTCAAACAGAGATCGCAATGAATTTAATGATTTAATGAATCAGCGAGGAAATAATGAATCAGCGATGATTAAGATATATCACTGAATTTAATATATTTTCACTGCAATATTGACATTAAACTGCTATATATACAGATTTTAATTTTGACAGTTTGGCTCATACCTTTGACAGTAATACTAGCCCTTGTCTCAACACCATCAGCACAACACCGGTAGGCCCCATTATCCTGACTTGTGACATCATAGATCTGTAACTGTTGCTCACACCCATCCTGCTTTATCTCATATTTGTTCCCTGGATGAAGCAGAACTGCCCCCTTCTTCCACTCAACCATCACTCCAGGTTTCGAGAGCTCACAGCACAAGAACACAGTCTCACCCTCCTCCGCTTCTTGGTTTTGGAGCTCCGCACGGAAAAACAAGGGTCGTTCTGAGATATTATAAACATACAACTCTTCAGTACAGTACGTGTGCTGTTTCCAAGTATTACTGTACAAATGCAATTTGTACTCCTACCTTTGACTGTAAGCATTGCACTGCTCTGCATGTCTCCTGTATCACACATGTAAATTCCAGCATCCTCTTTTCTGACTTTGTGAATCAGAAGAATATTACGTTTACCTTCCTTCAGAGGTTCATACTTTTCCCCCGGGAGCAGGGTCACATTATTCCGCTTCCAGGTGATGGGCGTGCGGGAATCAGAGGTCTTGCAGATCAAGGTGGCGGAATCACCCTCAAAAATGTTCATGTCCTCCAGTTTCTCCTCAATGAAAACTATGAAGACAGAATGCACTTTAGAGCAGTGGTTCTCAACAGTTTTTTTGTCTAATCTTTTTGTCTAAATTATCATCTTGAGGGACTCTTGGAAGGTGCCCTGATTAAGAAACATTTGCTTTAGAGAATGCAGTTAAACCAGATCTAATCTTTTTATTACTTTGCCAATATTTCTGCTAAAATATATTACACAAGGCCATCACTTTGACAAGAGACAAAATTAAACTCTGACTGCATTGTTCATCTATATAAAGTATATTTTCAGTATAAAGGACCCTTACGCTCACCTTTAGGTTTGCTATTGACCCTCAGACGAGCTGAGGTCTTTTCATGACCCACCACAAAGGACACAACACCCGACTCTTCCAGTGTGGTCATAGTAAGCACCAGGTGATGTTCTTGCCCACAGATACTCATCTGATTCATCTCATTCTCCTGCAAGATGGTGGAACCAAGCCACCAAACCCCATCAAGAATGTTCTCATGTGACAGCTCACATACAAAGTGAGCGTTCTCACCCGCGGTAACCGTCAAATCACGCAGCCCTTTCACAATCCTCACACGCTCTAAGGAAGAGAGCATTAATCAGACATGAGCGTGTCTCTGTTATGTACATACAATTTTATGGTCCTGTGCCTTCCACAGAGAACATAACAATATATATAAATATGTTTAGACCACTTTACTTAGTGATTTCTATCAGGGTGTGAAGAGATTTTCAACCAGCATAACAAAAAATGCTTCTAGAAAGAATTGCCTACCCTGCCTTTCAATGGAAAAGACTGACAGCAAGCTGAGGTTCTGATGTTCTAAAATGTTCTTCTCATTTGGGTTGATGCACAAAGTTATGTAATTTGTGGAATTTAATCTCTGAAATAAGTGCATACCTATTACTCTGAGAGTTGCAGATGTCTTTTTTCCTCGGACGCTGCATGTATACATGCCAGCATCTTCCACTCTCACTTTTCTGATTTCAAGCTCCTGAGTGGAACCTTTGTGGTGCAGGGTATACCGCCCACCCTGCGGGATCTGATTGGCATCTTTTCTCCAGGTAACTGGGGCATTTGAACTAGAGAGCATACAACCAAACAGGACTGAATCCCCCTCGACTGCTTCTTGACTTTCAAGTTCTTTCTCAAAGAACACAGAGGCAGCAGCTGTGAGTAGAAAAATATAGTTTCAATAACAGCAGATCAACCAATAAAATTCCATTTAAAGCTTTGTAGGAATGTTATTAGGTTGGCAGAGTCTATGACATGAAATGAGATTGTGTGCGTGTATGACCCTGTGAATTATCAAGGGTATCATACAAGTTTCATCAAGGGATCATGGGGGTATCATACAGTGCTTATACAGTATGTAGCACTGTATGATAGCACTGTATGACAACTGTATGTTGTCATGGTATTGGGTGTACAGACAGATATGTCTTTACATATTGTTAGTTGGAATGCAAAGACAAAACTATTCAATGTATCTTTCCTTTACAATCTAATAATTCAGTGTATATCCAAGGTATTCTTAAAAATTGAAAAAGAACCTTGAAGAAAAAGTACCCAATGTGAATTAAAGTTGCATTGGACCTACCCCTAACATTAACTTCAGCTGTGGTCTTCTGGTCTCCAATAATGCAGCTGTATTCTCCAACATCCATAGGAAGGACATTCTTAATGTGTAACTCTGCAACCAATCCTTCCTGCTTGATCTGGTATTTTGTTCCATTGCCGAGCTCCTCATCTCCTTTCCACCAAGTTACCGGCACTCCAGCTTTGGAAAGCTCACAATGCAGAACAACCACACCTCCTTCTGGAGCCTCCTGGTTCTTCAGGTTCTGTTTAAATGTTACTGGCGTGGCTGAGGAGCAGCACAGTAGCACGTTACCCCATTGCCCAAAGCATAGACAAATAAAGCTCAAGTGTCTGAAAAACTTTCATCCATACCAAACACTTTGATTGTCGCTTTGGTCTTCTGCTCCCCACATGTACAGCTGTAGACTCCACTATCTTCAGGCATGGCTTTCATGATGATGAGCTCCCTTGTGATGTCATGTTCTCTAATTTGATATTTATACCCAGACCTTAGAAGCTCTTCTCCTTTTCTCCATTCAGCAGGACAGCCAGCTTTTGAGAGTTCACAATGCAAAACGAGCATGTTCTCTTCTTCAACTTCTTGATTTTTCAACTTTACTTTGAAGGTGATGGGTGGAACTGGGCGTTGCAACCAGAAGGTAAAGAAACGTCTGATTATTTCACAACAAAACCATGCAGACCCTCACAGCACAGCGAAGCAGAAGCCTACAGCCCAGCAATGCACCTTCATAGCAGCAAGCCAAGAAAGCCTAAAAAGTTGCCCACCCTAGCAGTGTGCCAAGCCACGCTGCAAAAGCCTGCATGCCTTACCCTTAACAGTTAACTCAGCAGTTGACTCAGAATCCTTGGTTTTACATGAATAATTCCCAGCATCACTTGCTTCCACGTTATTTATGACAAGTTTGATAAGTCTTCCTTCTTGCTTCATTTCATACTTCTCATCAGGCTTGAGTATAACTCTTCCTTTTCTCCAGTCAACTTGAGCACTGGGTTTAGAAAGCTCGCAGCCAAACACTGCCTGTCCGCCTTCTTTAGTTACTTCATTTTGAAGTTCTCGCTTAAAGGTGACAGGTAGGGCTACGGAAACCACCAGAAACACGTTCAAGTGAACCTTAAGACTGATCCATGAGATAACAGCTATTAAAAAACTGACAACTACACTGCTACTAGCAGAATCAGCTAATTACCCTTGACTTTGACCTCTGCTGTTGTCTTTTCACTTCCTGTCGTGCAGCTGTATGAGCTGACATCTTCAGTGTTTACGCTTCTTGATGAGTAACTCAGCAATCCTTCCTTCAGTCCTCATCTGGTACTTATCTCCTAGTATCAGCTCCTCTTTACCCCTCCACCACTTAACCACAGCACCCGGTTTGGAAAGCTCACATCGCAAAGCAACAGTGTTGCCCTCCACCACTTCCTGGTTTCTCAAGTTTTGTTTGAAAGTGATTGGGAGAGCTAAGAAATGGTAAATATATTCGGGTCACCTAAACAAAATATTAGACCTAAAAATCTGCCAATAATTTAAACATTTACTTGAGTTTCATACCATTGATTTTAATCGTAGCTTCAGATGACTGATCAGTGCACAAGCATATGTAGACCCCACTGTCTTCAGGTACTGCTTTTCTAATGACAAGCTCCACTTTAGTTGCAATTTGTCTCATCTGGTACTTATCTCCAGGCTTCAGAAGCTCCTCCCCCTTGAACCACTTTACATCAGCACTGGCCTTTGAGAGCTCACAGCGCAAGGTGACGTTGTTTCCTTCTTCACCCTCCTGATTCTTAAGTTCTTGTTTGAATGTGACAGGGAGAGCTACACAAGTGGAATGGCAATGATGATCATTTCTATCGAACTAAACACTTGGTAATGCCAAACATTATAGACTAGAACAAGATGCCGCAGTTCTATTACTATGAATAAGGGGAAATTGCAACGCTCTATATGCCCACACTAGCGAAGGAAGTCCTGCCTACTAATAGAAAGAGCCAATCGTCAATCACTAAACAGTAACATTCTCTGTTGGGGGGGTGGTGCGGGGCTCCACACAGACTGTTGTGAGGTACTTGACAGCCTTTGCGCATGCACAGTACCCAGAGCGATCTGTTAAAACTTGTTTTTATAGTGCAATCTGAGCTTAAGAATCAGAATTTATGGTACAGTTGATGTCAAGTGTAATAGCCATTCTGAAATATGCTGTTTTATTGTGACCTTAGCCAGTGATTTTAGAGATTTCTGTCTTCCACCATTCAAGTAGATGGGACTTGGTCTTGTATGACTGAAATAGCTGCCCGTCAGTGTTACAAAGATGGCCACCGACTGGAGAGACTTCCTTAAAGGGACTTATGCTCAAAGGATAATGCCCAACAGCAGTAAATTGCTTACAGTAATTTGCTTATCATTCATACCATTAACTCTGATAGTGGCTTCCGTCTTTTGATCGCCACAAACACAGCGATACGCTCCACTGTCTTCTGGTTGAGTCTTCCTTATTAACAATTCCACTGTTGCTTCTTTTTGCCTCAGCTGATACTTTTCTCCGGTCTTCAGCATTTCTTCTCCTTTCCACCATTCTACTCGAACTCCAGCCTTGGAAAGTTCACAGTGTAAAGAAACACTGTTCCCCTCTTGAACTTCCTGGTTCTTCAGAGTTTGTTTAAATGTAGCAGGAAGACCTTCAGAAAGCCATGAAGAATTAAGCTTGTATGTTTGCACTGACGATTGTTTTAGAAAGTGTTTGTTTGGTTAAGTGTGGAGGTTGTTTCTGCCCATCATCAAAGAGATGCTGAACTGAGAGTACTGAATGTACAACCTTTGGATAACCTTTGGTACAGCCTCTAATAACTACTGTAGGTCTGTTTTTACAGGATAGACAGCTATTTGTTGCATAACATTCTATTAAAAAATAGCATAAAACCAGCACATCAGATCTCCATATCTAGTCCATAGGCTAGTCCCCCCCAATATGAGTGTGGCAACACCCCAGCTAACAATTTTGGTTGTAAGAATGTTTCCCTAACATTTCCATAAAGACACACGTTAAAAATGTTCTTTTGAATGTTCTAGGAATGTTCAAAGCATCCGGTTGCTTGGTTTATTCAAACATTTCTTAACTATGTAACATTTTTAAAATGTTCTACTAACAATGTAACAATAATGTTATATGATATAATATAACGTTAATATATAAGACATTCTACTATTATGTTCTAAGATATTTCTAGAACATTTTTGAGAACTTTTAGAGAACCTTAGCCTGAGAGTGCCTTAAACCTTCTGAGAATGTTCCTTGTTAGCTGGAAGTGTAATTAGAGGGTATGAATTTGAACTAATGTCATGTTATGAAAATCCAACAATGACTTCAATGGGAGAAAGTGGACACTATAAATGAAATGGAGTTGTTTAACTCAGCATTATACAATACATGGTCATGACAATGAAATGCACTAAAATGTCCCAAAATTCAACAGAACTTTGTTTCTCTTGGTCGGCAGTACTGGATCTGATCTTACCTTGAACCATCAGCTCGGCCATTGATTGAGAGTCTTTGGTTTTGCAGGTATAATTTCCTGCATCAGCCTCCACAAGGTTTTTAATCACCAGTTTGGTTAATCGCCCTTCCAGCTTCATCTGATATTTGTCTCCAGGTTTTAGAATCACCCTACCTTTCCTCCATTCGACTGGAGCACCAGGCTTTGAGAGCTCACAGGTAAATATTGCGCTCTTCCCCTCTATGGCCTCTTGGTTCTGAAGCTCTCGTTTGAAAGTAATAGGATGAGCTGAGGAGTCATTGATGAATCTATTAATATGCAGCATTACCTCATACCCAGTTAACAATTTTAGGTTGTAAGAACATTTAGAAATGATGTAAGACGTTAGAAATGTGTGATAACTTTTAAGAGGTTTAAAGGTTTAAAAAAACCTTAAGAGAACTTTTAAAGGATATTAGCCAAAGTTCTGAGAGTGTTCCCTGTTAGCTGGGTTGGTGGAAATTTACACAAAACATCTGATAAAGACACAGTGGTTTAGCTAATCGCTGGTCTAACCTTTGACCTTCACTTCAGCTGTGGTCTTTTGGTCTCCAGTAACACAGCTGTATACCCCAGTATCTTCAGGGAAAACACTGATTATTTCCAACTCAGCAGACTTTCCGTCCAGCCTCATCTGGTACCGTGGCCCAGGAAGTAGATGTTTATCCCCTCTCCACCATTCTACAGGTGCTCCAGCTTTGGAGAGCTCACATCGCAGAATTAGATATTCCCCTTCCAAAACTTCTTGGTTCTTAAGGTTTTGCTTAAAACTTGCAGGTGCACCTGTGCAACCACCATATGAAACACAAAACTAAATAAGTTTACTACCTTATTTAGTTTACCTTACTAAATAAGAAATTATTTTATTTTTTATTATGAGGAATGAATTTATAATAATTACTCATAGTTGCATAATAAAGTCTTAAATATATCACCCGTACCAACAATTTTGACTGTAGCTTTGGTCTTCTGGTCTCCACAGACACATCTGTAGACTCCACTGTCTTCAGGTGTGGCCTCACAGATGATAAGCTCAATCGATGTGTCCCTTTCCTTCATCTGATACTTCTCTGCAGGCTGCAGTAATTCATCTCCATTCCACCATTCTACTGGGACATCAGCTTTAGAAAGCTCACAACGCAGCGTTATCATCTTACCTTCCTCAGCTACCACGTTCTTCAGCTTCTCTTTGAAGGTGACAAGTTGAGCTGCAGAATAGAACATTAAAAAAAATATATACTGTAAACAGTACAACCTTGTTATTTCAGTTTAAATTTGTCCAATCAAGTGAACAGAAACGTTTTGTGAACAAGCAAAATCGACTAGCTTACCGCAAACAGTAAGGTTGGCAGATGTCTGGGCAGTTCCACAGGTACAGCTGTAGACTCCACTATCATCATGCGTCAAATGAAAAATCTTCAGCTCTAACACGCAGCCCCTCTGCCTGATCTGGTATTTCTCTCCAGACTTGAGCAAGTTATTTCCTTTTCTCCACTCAACAGAGGTTTCTGGTTTTGATATCTCACAATGCAAGATGACATTATCCCCCTCCTCAGACCTTTGATTTCTTAACTTGTGTTTGAATGTGATTGGTTGAGCTGCAGAAATATAAAGGAATAGAATTCAATCTTCAGATCATTAAGAAGCTTTTGAAACATACCAAAAGTCCACCAGCTCAACAGCTTACCTTGTATTTTGATGATGGCTTTGGTCCTTTGATCCTGACAAACGCAGCAGTACGTTCCACTGTCCTCAGGCACTGGATTTCTGATTATCAGCTCAAGTATGGTCACTATATGTCTCATTTGATACTTTTCCCCAGGCCAGAGAATTTGCTCCTCTTTCACCCAATCCACTGGGATTCCAGCTTTAGAAAGCTCACAGCGTAACGTCACAATTTTGCCCTCCTCCACCTCCTGGTTCTTCAGCTCTTTAATGAACGAAATAGGAACCGCTACAAAAAAAAACATACAGAATTGTAAATGTTAGTTAGGCTATAGAGTACACAACACCAAGGTTGTGGGTTCAAACCCCAATGAATGCAGGTGCTAATAAAAAAAGATTTACAGTGCAAGTAGCTTTAGATAAAAGCATCTGCCAAATTTATAAATGTAAAGTATGGTACCAGAGACCATGTTTCTCTAGAAAGCTTATTATTAGAAGATTATTATGATTTGTTGGGATTAGAAAAAATAACTTTTATAATTAATAACATTACCATTGACTGTAAGAGTAGCCATAGTTCTTCGGTCTCTGCATATGCATGTGTAGTTCCCAGAGTCTTCTGGCTTCAGATTGTGTATTGTAAGCGAGATGCAGGACTTCCTCTGCTTCATGTGATACTTCTCGCTCAACTTTAGCGTCTCCGGTCCTTTTCGCCACACAAAATGGACACCGGGTATAGAGTACTCACATGTCAACGTGACGCTCTCTCCCTCCCTGACCTCCTGATTCTGAAGCGATTTTGTAAACTCAGCCGGGACAGCTGATGTGAAACAAACATTACACAAACATCTCAATACTAAAAAAAAAACTAAAATAAAATTCCTGTTCATGCAACTGACTTCTCAACAAAGAATTCATGACTTAAAAAATGATTAATTATTTTAAAGACTAGTTGAAATAGTTACTGTACCTTTAACAGTCACAGTGGCTTTAGTGCTGACAGATCTCGCGTCACACTCGTACACTCCAGCGTCACTGTCCGTCACATCACAGACAGTCAGCCTGGTCTCATTTCCAGACCGAGTTACTACGTACTTTGAGGAGTTCCAGACTAAACAGCCATCCTTGTACCACACAATATGACATGGCTTTGAGGTCTTGCACATCAGCACCACACTTCCTCCTTCAATCGCTTCTGTGTCCTCCAGCGCTTTAGTTATCGTGGGGCGTCTCTCTGCAATTCAAACATGTTTCTTGATCTAGTATTACAGATTGACTGTCACATGCATCTTGATAATAATTTATGATACTGATAGGAAAGGAAAATCACAGATGAGATCTCTTTAAAGTCTCAATTATTTCTCCTAGACAGCAGTGAGATTAAATGAAAAGCAGATGAACATTTTTTCTTAAGTCTCCTGTGTCTCAGATATTTCTCCTCAGAGAAAAACCCCAGAAATCTTACCAAGGTCTCCATTAGAGACCTATCTCGGATTTGCCAAGCCTGCATTCAAGTCGAGATTACTGAAGATTTTAATATGAACTCAAACTTTACACATCAAATTCACCCAAATCCAGATTAGTTTAGCTACAACCTACAAAAATTTTACAGCTCCGTACTCTGTAATGTATTTTAACAATTGTCTCATTTGTTTCTATTTTTACCTGAGAAAGAGTTGATACTTTAATAAAACAAACCTGAGATCTCCATCAAATCTCCTGAGCTATAAATGAGAAACCTTAGAGAAATCAAATTTTCCTCTGAGTGATTACCTCTGACTAGCAGTGATGCATACGATCTTTTGTCTCCAGCCGCAAAGGAGATGGTGCCGGTGTCTTTACGCGCGAGCTGCTTAAAGGTGAGAGCGCGGTAGCCACCGTGCATAATCTTGATCTCATTGAGGTCACTACTGTAGAGCAAGGTCTCATCCAGGTACCATTTAACATCAGTGTAGTCACTCGGGCAGATGCGACACTTAAAGCTGATGGTATCTCCTTCTAGACACTCTTGATCTTCCAGCTCATCCAGAATGACCACTTTTTGCCCTGAGGGTCAGATTAAGATGAGAGAATTACATTTTACATTTATGCATCTGGTAGATGCTTTTGAACCCACATCCTTTGCACTGCTAACGCAATGCTCTACCAACTGAGTTACAGGAACACCTGTAGCTCAATGAAGATGACAAAAACTGACTACAAAAAGCTTTCAAAATGTATAATGTGACTATAAAAGTGATGAATCAATAAAGTATTAATAAAGGTATCAATAAAATAATACAGTATTAACCACAAGGAACGTAATTCCAACACCATTGTAAACGGGTGACTCTCAATCTTTTTTGATCTTGAGGCCCCCTTCTAAGTTTGTTGAGGCCTGGTTGCCCTGGTTGAGAAACTTTGTTTTAAACCATCTTGTCAATATACACATCTAAAATTACCATAAAATATTTTCAGCAAAATCAGAAAGAACAATTGTTTGGTAAATATCTTGTAAATTTGGCTCTACCTAGAACAGTGAGTAAAGCTCTGCTCTGCATCGTCCCAACGTCACAGCTGTAAACAGCACTGTCAGCCTTCTCCAGATTAAAGATGGTGAGAGAGAGGATCACATCTTTCTTTTTCATCAGGTACTTCTGTCCAGAGCTGAGCACCATCAGGCCTTTAAACCAGGTCACAGTTTTGGCAGGTTTCCTGGTTTCACACTCCAGAACCACCATGCCCTTCTCCTCGGCACACGAATCCTTCAGTTCCCTCGCAAATGCATGTTG
Source organism: Chromobotia macracanthus (assembly GCA_036877525.1). Taxonomy (NCBI): domain Eukaryota; kingdom Metazoa; phylum Chordata; class Actinopteri; order Cypriniformes; family Botiidae; genus Chromobotia; species Chromobotia macracanthus. Next base: position 11,847,893 of record JAZGTH010000002.1, on the reverse strand, counting down.
TAAGTCTGAATGGAAAAAGAGGACAGACCAACAGCATTGTTAAAAACCATGACAAACACTTGACAAACAAGTACATGAATGATATTCAGGAGAATCTCAACACTGCAAGAACAGCTGCATTAATGTTACTGTAGCTCAACGGGTAGCATGGCACTAGCAACAGGTCATTGGTTCGAATCCTAGGAGAATGCATGTGCTGATAAAATGTACACCTTGAATGCACTGTACGTGATAGTCTTAGGCCACCACCAGTTTTTAAGTAATAGTAATGTTTAGTAATGTTTTAATAACCATCCAAATTTATTTTTATCTACTCTTTGTATTAAAATACAAACAGAAAATACAGGAAACATGTACACAAAATATTAAAAATATATAATGTCAGAACAAAATGGCTTCTTTAGGCATCAGTCAGTATTTAGCGTGACTTCCTTGGCACTACCAACTACGTGGCACTACCAACATCTTGAATTCTTATGGGGAGACTTTTGCACAGTACTGTACCTTCAAATAAATCCAATTATTTAAAGTCAACCTGGTTATAAATACATACAGACAACCCTGTTAAATAAAAGTCAGTAAGGACTCATTTACCTCTGACATCTAATCTCGCTCTTGTAGCAATCCCATCAGCCTCACAGCAGTACTCTCCTGAGTCCATTATCGCTGCATTATGGATGATCAGCGTCACCAGATAATCCTTCTGGGTAATTTCATATTTTGGGGTGACTCTAATCAAACGCCCATTTTTTAACCATTTAACTGTGACGTCTGGTTTGGTGATCTCACAGCTGAGCTCTGCATCTTCGCCAGGCGTTACTTTAACATTCAGCATGTCTCTAAACACTCTCACGGGCTTCTCTGAGAACAGGTCAGACACAGAGACAAATGTTGAACCTGCAAACGTCATGTGAACACAATTAAAACCAGACAGGGTCTCACCTTTAACAAACAGCATAGTTCTGCAGCTGAGATCTTTGATGATGAAGACCACCTCCCCCGCATCAGATATCACCACTTCCTGTATGCTCATGGTATATTTACGCCCCTTGTTAGCGACTATAATTCGTCCATTATTGACAATCAGTTGGCCATTTAGGAGCCACAATGCATCATCAATGATATCATGAGACAGGACGCATTCAAAGCTGCAGCTTTCACCTTCCAGCGCAGTAGCTGTCCTGATGCGCTTGGCAATGGTAATATGCAGGTCTGAAAAGAATCCCACAGTTTAAATACACGTCTAGTGAATGCACTTTTGGTAGATTATTTGAAAAAGATGGTTCAACCAAAATAACTCTAAACAACTTTGAACGTTGACCCAGCTGGCTCAATAGGGAACGTTCTCAAAACATTGACTAATTCTCTGAAAGCTTGCAGTAACATTAGTAGAACTTTTTTAATGATATATATCATATATCAAAACTGTTATTCTTATGTTGTTAGTGGAACATTTAAAAAACATTACAGAATTAAAAAGTGTTTGAACCATTTTAACCAAGCAATAACATTAACACAATGTCTACAAAACTGGGCATTTTGAACTTTCCTAGAACTTTCAAAACATTTTTTAATGTTGTTATTACTTAATGGAAATGTTAAATAAAATTGAACCTAACATTGTTAGCTGGGTCGTTCAAATTTTTGATCGAGAATCTGAAACCTACCACGAACTACGACTTTTGCTTTGGTTTGACTGGAGCCGATATCACAGGTGTATTCCCCTCCATCATCCTTTCTAAGCTTACGAATGATAAGAGTCAGTGACTTGCCCACATGGAGAATCTCATACTTCTCACTGGCATTTAGAACTTCCCCATCTTTTCTCCAGACAGGTGTTACAGATGGCCTGGAAACCTCACACTGCAGGTGAATTTCACCACGCTCCTCACCTGCTACATCTTCTAAAGACCTGAGGAACACTGCTGGCCTCTCTATGAAACACAAAGAACAAATGTGATATACTGTTGTGCTCAGTCTACACAGCCCTTGTTGAAACTTTAAGATGGCTCGCATTTTTAAAGCTGCATGTCCATAACTTCCATTACTGTTCTTACCTTTGACCCTGAGGAACGCAGACTCACTGATATCAAAGGTTTTGAATGTTACGTGACTCTCTTGAGGGGCGAGTCGTTTGAGGATCAGACTGTAAACCTTCCCGGCGTTCTGGATTTTGTTGATGTGATTGGTGTACAGCACTCTGTCATTGAGAAGCCACTGGATGCTGGGAGACTCATGGTTCAGTTCACAGCTGAACATTGCAGTTCCATCCTCCTCAACTTCTGCTTGTTCCAGGTGTCTTGTGATCTTCAACCTTTTGACTGCAGGAAAAGCAAAATAATTTTTACTGAACATCTCTCGATAGCTAACAGGGAACATTCTCAGAATGTTGGCTAATGTTCTTTAAAAGTTCTCTTTTAATGTTATATATCATATATCAAAAATGCTATTCTTCAGATGTTAGTGAAAATTTTTTCAAAGGTACAGAATTAAAAAAATGTTTGAATATCGTTTTTATAACCTAGCAATAATGTTAATACAAAGTCTAAAAACTGTACATTTTAAACATTACTGGGACTGTCAAAACAACTTTAACGTTTTTGTTACTTGTTAAGGAAACGTTTTTACAACCTAAACTTGTTAGCTGTGTCTGCGCTACTGCACAACATTGTTATTCAAGAATCTTGTCAAATTACCTCCCAAAACATAATTTGGGTTCTTCTAATACCACATTGGCCAAACCCTCTGAAGAACCCATGGGCACCTTTTAAGTTCTCTGAGAAACATGAGGAACCTTAAATGGCTCCTTGAGAATCTTTTCTTTTTGCAGCATGTTACATGAACATTTAAATTGTACACTAATAGCTGAAAGCAACAAGGAAGGATATGAATCGTACCTTCCACATTGACTTTTCCTCTTGTCTCTGAACTACCAGCCAGACAACGATACTCTCCCGAATCGGCTGCCTTCACACCCAGAATGGTCAACTCAACCCGGTTCTTTTCCCGCTTCATTGTGTACTTATTTGAGGTAAACAGAGGGGTTCTGCCTTTGAACCAGCGTACGACTCTGGGGGACGGACAAAACTCGCAGCTGAGAGTAACTTGCCCTTTCTCTTTCACCTCCACATCTGAAATGGGCTTTGTGACAATCAAGGGTCGTTCTGAGGATGGCAGAAACAGGAGTTCATAAATGGCCTATGTCCCAGAAGCCAATATAATATTAATGAATGTACTGAAGTGGTAAAAAATTTGATAACAACGCACACAGGTGTAATTACCTGTAACTGTGAGTTGAGCTTCTGACTTGCTTTTTCCTGAGGTAAACTGCACAATGCCACACATACTGCTGTCGGTTCTGGTGAAAATAAGTCGATTTGAGGTTCCCTGTCTCTCAATTATAATTTCTGGGCAGGGACTTAGTAGCCTTCCATTCAGGGTCCATTTGGGTGCCCTCACTAGTTTAATACTGGTTTCCACTTTAAAACGAGCCTCTTTAGGTTCCATGACCTCCACAGAACTTAGTCCTTTCAAAATGCTTATGGCCTGCTCTGTAAAAAAATACTAAATATTCAGTCTACTTCAGTTCCTGCTATTATTCCAACTGGATTTAATGTTGTTGCAAATCTGGAATTTTAAAGGCAGGCTCTGTATCAGTCTGAGAATTATAAAACAATAGTAGTTAGCCACATAAAAAAATGATTTTATAAGTAAGCAGACACCTCTGTGAATCAGTTGCTTCGTAATAGATTCACTTTCAGCCACTTTCATCAATGGCCAGTCTACCATTGTATTTTAAAGCAGGGTATATATTACACATTACGGCTTGCAGCTTTAACATGATAGCCCACATTAAGAACATGATTTATTTATTATCGTCTCACCCTCTACAAACAACTGACATGACGTTCTCTCATCAACAGCATCGCAGATGAAAGTGTCTTCATCTGAGGATCCCACATCATCTATGATGAGCTGTCTATACAGACCTTCATCGACAGTTTGGTACTTTCTGTTCTGCGCAATTTCAAGACTTCTCTTGTACCATTTAACAGCAGCGTTGGCACGCGAGACCTGACACTCCAGCAGGGCACGGTGTTTGTACATGGCGATCTTCACCCTCAGGGGCTTTACGAAGTGAACTGGAAGCTCTGCAACAATCATCTTTGTTAAAGTGGAAATTAATTGAACTAATTGAAGAGCACTAATGTTATACAACGTAATTAATTTTACCTTTCACGTGTAGGGTCGCTGTTGAGGAGACCCTCTCTGCAGTGAATCTGATCTTACCAGCATCTTCTGTTTTCACGGATTTGAAGGTTAGAGAGTGTGTTTTACCTGTGTTTATGAGATGGGGAAAAAGCGCTTAAAAGATCTGATTGAGTGTGATAGCAAAAAAGAACATTTGGCAAAATAAATTTTAACATTAAACTAGCTGAAAGTATATGTTGTATTTTGGATGCTGGCAAAGCCAAGATATGGCAAGATCAGATGACGTCATTTAATCTATAACATGATAACATCAAATCAAGCATCTACACCTTCATAATATTTATCTTCTGTAAAAGGCACAGGACCATAAAATGTTCATCCAATCATTGCATTCAGTCCGAGTGCAATGACAGGATGTCCTACTTGCAGTCCAATACAGTCAGCCGAGGATAGCCACCAGAATGTGCAATTCTCCACCTACACCTCTTACACATACCCTCACATCTTATTTTAACATTGTCCCCAGCTCTCAAGCGGCTGTCGTCTTTGTACCACTTCCCATCCACATTATCCAAGTTGACTTCGCAGACAAACGTCATGCTCTCCCTCTCCGTCACACTGGCATTTTGAAGATCCTTCAGGATTTTTATATCTCTGGCTGAGAGAAAGACAACATAGAAATCACAAACAAGAAAAGCAGTTTGTGTGTGCTTATCGACTAAAGCAGTATTCACCGCACATTATCCATCCTGATTGGTTAAACTTATTCTGATGCAGACCCCTTCTAACATGTACATGTATTAATATAAATGACTTTAGGCTCCCTGCCCTTAGATAGCATTGAAGACACTATAAATTTGCTGATTGGTTGTACCTGTGACCGTTAGCATTGCAGACGCTTCAATCCCCTCAGCCTTGAAACTGATGAGGCCCATGTCAGCAACCGTGACCCTCGTCAGGGTAAGATTGTGTTTCTTCCCCCGTGTGGCAATTCGACACACAGGTTTTGACTTAATAGGGACACCATCTCTGGTCCACTGACCCTGGACGTATGCATGACTCAGAACCACCTCAAATGTACATGTTTCCTTCTCAGACAGTGTCACATCCTCTAGGCCCTTGACCACTTGAATTCTGTTCACTTTAAACAAAAATTAAAATAATTGTTGCGATTTTTGTTACGATAATTTGTTACAATTATGGTCATATTATCGGTCATATGATAAGATACAGTATATTAGCATAATTTACATCCAATTTACAATTTATGCATCCATGAATAAATTAATGCATTCATGTGTCTAATTTGCTGTTTAAAATAGATAATTGTAAATGCCACCTGTAGCAGACTAATGAAACTCCTGCTTTAATAATAAGACTTTGACATAACATTCCACTGCCGCTCTGTTTAACTTGGCTCACATGCTCTGGTTGATGCTTTAAATCTTGTTCAAATATGCAGATACAATATTTGTAAAAGCTCAACAGTGAAATCCGGATATAGCGACTCACTACACACTCTACCCTTACATTACAATACTAACAAACACCTCCCCCAGGTGACCAACTAATACATCACCAGGGCTCAGTTGTAAGAGGTCTCAAGTGTATAAAGGCTTTGAAACATAAAACCTTCTCTACATCCATGTGCGATTTAAAACATTAAAGTACAGTCAGAAAACATTTCTTCTTTGAGAACTTTAGACTGGAGATGAAGTTGTTTTGGGTCATGTACCATACTAAACATATTTCAAATTATGAAACATTTTAACAAAACGTCATTAATAATAGTGGATTGACCTGGAAAAAATTACAGACGTTCACAATGGTGTATATAAAATATATTTCATCACAGTTGAGCAGACTTTTGAGTAGTAACCAGATAAATTTACTCACCTTTAGCTGAATTTAACATTTTCCTCACATTAAAGTCCAGGACAGACACTTTTCATCATCACCTTGTTTTGAAGTCATTGACAAGAAAACACCAGAAGACGTGAGAGTTCTTTTTTCACATAAATTCCTCCAGGATTAGCCAACAAATTTGACCAAAAATCTAACATGCCCGGGTCAGTGTGCTATCCCTCAGTTCCCCTGGCAGACGAGCAGCTGAAAGTGTTTTTCTTTTTTCCAGCTTTCCCAAAGGCTAATACCGAACAGCTGACATATCTCACCCGACTCTTTTCCAAAATAGCTGTGCGTCATTATAAATAAAGATAGTAACATCTTGTCTACACGAACAAGTTCTGCCTGCTAGCATTGTTTTCATTTACCAGGGATGAGATGATGGACTGTCCATCTTTTCCAAAGGATTTCTGGTTCATAGCACTGCATATTTGTCTCTTAATTGACTATTTATGCTTTGAGAAACTTACCCAAAGAAATATGACCAAATCATTCACTGACATGGGTTCTCACTATTGCACATTTAATTCCCATGAATCATGTTTTCATTGATTTATTTTGTGCTGATCAGAGGTTATCTACAGCAGCACAGGTTCCTTACTTCATGAATCATATTTCTCAGAGAATTGCCAAGACAAACTAGTCAGAAAGGTCACAGGAGATTAAAGGATTCTAAATGTCATTTAAATATGAAATCACTCGTAAGATCGTTCTGAATGCTCATTGGACTGTGCAATCAGTCATGTGACAAAACACAAAAATTCCTGTTTAAAACTAAGGCCAGAACATGACAGTCAAGTTCCGCGAGACCGGATATGACTTTGACTGGATTAAAGCATTTGATAAACAGATTCATGTGAGAAAGTCGGAAAACTATAATTTCTTCATCCTTTAGTTGCCTCAGCAGTGGATTCCTGGAATGTTCTGTAAAGGAAATTTTATGCACGGTGCTCACAGTTAATACTTAGACATTTCCTATGTTACCTATTTTTACCGATTAGACCTAAAGGTCTGTTGCATTTAGCAGCTGCAGAGTTTCGCGGCAAAGGGACGCGATATCACCGACGGCCCAAAGACACCATATAAATAGCAATTTGATACCGAACCAGGACCAAGTGTGGATCTGTTAGGTGAAATTAGAACTCGACAAAACAGCTGAACACTTCACCTAAGCTCACAGGTCCGTGTTTGGAGCCCATCTCTGCGAGTTTCACATTTCCGTTGGTTCTGCCTTTGTCCACCCTGCTGACAACTGATTTATCAAGAATGGATCCCATGCCATAAATCTACTCAAAGTCACATAGTTACACAGGAATCATGGCAAACCGTTATATTATTTTGCTCTTTAGAGTTCTTAAACTATTCAATACAAATCTGTCATTTACATGAATATAAACAGATCCATTTCATGTTCCTGTAGCTCAATTGGTAGAGCATTGCATTAGCAGTTCAAAGGTTGTGGGTTTGATTCCCAGGGAACAAAATGCAGACCCTCAATGCACTGTAAGTCGCTTTGGATAAAAGCGTCTGCCAAATGCATAAATGTAAATCAGTAGTTAATGATATTTTGTAATCATGCTATAAAAATATATAAAAAGTGATGTGATCTGCAAAATGTAATCCATTGTGGCCATGACACGGTGGGCATGTGAGTGTAACTAGAGGAACAGAGAACAAACAGTATGACCTTCAGGACATCAGACAAATAAAAGTCGCAAAATGCCCAAATGCATCAAAATCACAAGTGAAATGTGGCAACACAACCTCGATTAAAACTTTTCAGAAGTCCAGGTGCACTTCACAAACCATGTACATCAATGAAACATGCATGAAACCTACATGTTTACCAGCACCATATTGCTTTGCTTTGATAGAGTGGCTGTCCATTTGTTGATCTCAGATAATCCCTTAAACCCTGGACTGGGGCTGTCTCAGTTTCAGGCCAGACCAATCACAGCTCCACATGTCTAACTGGGGCTACAAAATCCCCTTCTCCCATTAGTTGTCCTTGACACATCTCAGGCATGTACCTTTCACCTCTATGTATGGACCCTAGACACCCATCGCAGACTTAGGGATGGATTCTTAAGTAGGGAAGCTTCTTAGCTTCACAATTAGTAACATCTTATTTTACAAATGTCGTTTAGTAAGCTCATGAACCTATGGAGGTCTCGCCAGCAAGGTGCAGCTTATATGTCAATAAAAACACACAGAATTAGGTATATGCATAGATAAAGGAACATTTTGAGTTGTGGTTTATACACGTGGTGGTTATACACAAGACATACTGGACTTTTCCTATCACAATTAGATTTACGCTGATTAAACTAAATCCGAGATCCACGCTTAGTCTTGATCCAAATAAAAATTGCTCAGAGTCTCACATTATCTTGCTGTTCTTCGCTTTTGATTCAGGTACAGGTTACAACATTAGGAAAACATATGGACAGACTAAATGACACAGTGAAACAGTGTTGAGGTGTCTAGAGATTTAACTTCTGTGAGGTTTGTGTGAGGTTTTAAGTTCACTATGGTAAAAGTTGCAGGGCTGATCATCAGAAGTGCGATTGTTAATGAGCGCCACCTACAGTCGTGGATCAGCTGAAGGCGCTCAATCTTTAAGTCTAGCGTGTAAGTTGCGCTTTTTTTAAATTTTTTATTCTTATTTTTGGGTCTGGTAGAATGCATGTATATGACAGGAGTACAACATATATAAGCAATATATAATATTATATATATATTGCAAAAAAAAAAGATATATAAGCAAATAAACTTTTTGTTATACGGCTCACCTGAAACGCTGTTGTTCTCTCCCAGTCTGCTCTGATTGGTCAGCTGGCCCACTGCGTAACAAAACCGCTTTTAATTACAAGTAAACCTTGGTAAAGTTTTAGGTTAAAATTTTTTTTAAAAATTAAAACTTATCAAAACAACGAGTTTGCATAGAAAGATACAACGACGAGAGCTACCGTGGATGCTTGTAAACATATTCATCATAACAATAATAATAACAACAACAACAACGCAATCTATGGACGTTCGTAGGTAAGTCTGATTTATATCGCAAAATATTGCTATTAACTCTCTTCAGCAGATAAATCTGTTAATAATAAAGCACACTTACGGTTCTGGAAGCAGTTGTCGAAAACAGTGATTGAGGAATTATGTTAATTTTGTACAAAATTATATATTTTGTAAATTTTAAAACATTGGATATAAAAATATTTCATTTAAAAATATAATATTAAAATATGAATATTAAAAATATAAAACATATTTTGTAAAATTAAATTTGCTCGTCTTCTAAACATTGAAAATCGCTCACTCAACTGAACTTGGCGGGTATTATGCAAATGTGTAACGTAGCAACGTTGCTACGTCACGGAAATGAAGGCAGGCCTATAAATGGCGACTGGGGCAATTCTTTGCAGCTGGTTTACGTGCACATACCGCTATATCACAAATTAAAGACAGTGAAACACAAGCAAACCAAAACATTTATTGCTGTATGGGGAAATGCATTGTGGTTGGTCACATTAACAATGGCCTGTTACTTCGTTTTGGGGTCCCTTCATCACCCTCTTTTCCAGAGGCAGATCTATGTCTTCCATTTTCTTTCTTTCAACCAAGGGTTTGGGAATGCTATAGCCTCAGTCACCATTTACTCCTGTTGTATTGCTGCCATCTTCATCGTCCTTGGCAGCCAGCTCTTCTGCCAGCTTCCAAAATGTCTGCCAAATGTCTCCAAAATGTTGGCCGAAAGTAATTCTTGGATCTGGATCTGGAATTAAACACGTTTATCTGTTCGGTGTCTTATCAGTGAATATAAGAGCTGAACCTCTCTCCTCCTCTTCTGGGTAGTCTGGAAATGAACATGTTGCTTTACTATTCAGAAGTACTTTAGTTAGGATGACACACAACATTGTCAAAGTCATTTGTCTGCTCCCCAGGGAAGATTTGTATTGTGTTGTATTGTATGCCATGCAAGTTGATTTGGGAAAAACATTTGCAAACATGTAAATATGTTACAAAAAGCAGTGATGTCAGTAGAACGTCACAGGTGGTTGTATAAGATCACAAATGAACGAACAAATAGTACATAATTCACAAAAACTCACGCTACAAAAAGAAACAAAATAACAAACCTCTACATTGATGGTAGACAGAACAAATAACTATGGAAACACATCTATAAATACTGGAGCAATCGAACGGGCTAACTAAACAAGAAACAGGTTAAGAAAATTGAAACCCAAGGAAACAGAGGATGGGTTAATTAACTTCAACACTAATAATGACTAATTCATGTAACACAAGGAAACTAGGCATGAGGACAAATAACATACAGGTAACATAAAATAATGAAAAATACTGATTCTTCGTTGTGTAAAACTACTGGATCGAAAACCTTCCACTCACCTTCACTCTATAAACCACATCTGATCTTTTATAGTCCATTTTAGTTCTCGACCCTCCACTTCCCTGAGCTGCTAAATAACAGTCAACTTCTTACAGTCATCTTCATGTTCTTCTCGTGTGGTTCACCTGTTGGCCTCACTGTTCTGGACAATAAGTTCCAGTGGGAATAAAGAGACAGTTTTGAATCCAAAGCCAGAGAAAAAAAACTCTCAAGAAACAGTATTAGGGTTCCATCTACTGGTGGTAACTTTCTCAGAAACAGTAAAGCTGCAGAACCACAGTAAATATTTCAATAGATTTATGATTTACAATGTTCAGGAAAAGGGGTACGTTACAATTCATGTTACCATTCCAAAAAATATCATTTCCTCCTCATGCAGCTTTTTTGTCTTTTTCTTTGCACAAAGAAATACATTTTGATGAAAATACAATATCCAGAGTAAAATAGTAAGTCCTTGGCCATCGAAAAGTTAAAATAAATCATAACGTTCATTCCTAATACAAATTATGAAAACACTTTCTATCGTGAAATAGAATTTAATCACATCTTGAGTCCTCAAGCTTTCACAGTATTTGATAAATTGGCTGTCAACTTGGTAAATTTGTATTTCACAGTTTAAACAGCAATTACAAATAAGAGAACATAACATAACGTAACTTCTGCCTGGTTAGTGGTAATGGCCTCTTGTTCTTTAGGTTTTGTCTGTCTCAGAAACTTTATACATCTCTCTTATAAACTTTGTCCTCAGTCGACCTTCCCAGAATGTTGGCTGTCGTTCTCCCAAAGTTCTTGCAGTAATGATAGTAGAATGTTTGTTAAACATTATATCACATATATCAAAAACACTCTTTTTAAGTTGTTAGACAAATATTGGCACACGTATAACTGAATTTACATGTATTCATTTGGCAGACTTTGTATTTATTAACAAGTCTGTTTACTGATATCTTTCAAGGTTATTTATGTTTAAAGTTGTTTAAGGTACATTATTTTTAAAAAAAAATCATTGTTTAGTTACTTGATACATTACCACATTTCAGCCGAATATTAATTATAATTAACTAGACTGTGTTCACTAGCGATGCGTGATTGTTATGTTTGTCTTTTGTTTTTTGAGTTGTCTTGCACGATGTGTGTGCAGCCATTTATCCATATGTCATCGTGAGCAAGTCCCAAAGTAAAATGTAAAAATGTGTGGTGCATTCTGGGATGTATGAGGGAAAGTTTCAGTGAGCTGGAAGGATTTTGCCTTTGAATTAAACTAGGGAGCTGACTGACACACACCCTATATTACATGTAGTTTGAAGTCACACCACGTGAGGTCCCCAAAAAACAATAATGTTGCAGTTTGTCTGTAACAGCGTTGGAGGAGAGTTCACACCAAGCATTTAGACATACAGTGGAAAGTAAACCATATACTAATAATCATGTCTTAGGTATTATTCTGGAGGCTGTGCTGTATCACAGGGCACAAATCATTCACTCAATGTATGTACAAGTTTTGCAATGTGCAAATTCCACTGTCAGTTTTGAGCAAAAAACATATTTTAAATGAAGCATCATAATATTGGTACTAAAATGCACAAGTACCCAGATCAGGTATAGTGTTAACTGTTGCCCAAAGAGGCAAATACTGCTATACGTGTTACTTTTAAAAATAATACAAGATATACGAGATTTTTTCTGTTCATTGCATTGCATTGCATTGCATTGCATTGCATTTAGTTCTGTACGGACCCAGTCTGGATGTCAGGAGGGAAACCAGTTTCTCTCAAATTCCCATGTGAAAGGTTCAGTGACATACAGATAGTCTGTCTGTGTGAAAGTACTTCTGACATTTTAGTTCAAACATGTAAAATATGGTGATATAATATCATAAACACGAACTTGAGTGTTTCCAATGAAATGTTTGATTTTAATCTGAATTTAATCCAATGTAGGAGCAGCACAGAGCCACATGCAAACCCGAGTTGGGAGGCGGAAAGGGCTTACCAGGATAGTCACAAGACTCAATATCCATGACCAAAAACTTCCAGGCATAGTTTTCCTAGCTCAGCTGCATTTAAGCAAGCGTATGCTGAGAAGTGTGAGTGTATGGATGTTTAAGGCTCCCCATCATTTCTCTTGGGAACATGGCGCAATGGATATCACCAGAAACATTTGCGCATCCGACACCTCGCCGGCTACGGTTCATTTAAAAGCCCCGAGAGAGGAGTCGTGAGGCACACTTTTAATAGTTACCCCAACTTCTGTGATCAATCTGAAACGAAAGGAGGGGCGGATGTCAAAGGAACTGACCACGAGTTGAGGAGAAAAAAACTAAGAGAAAAATGTCCATATTGCTTGCCACCCACCCGAAATCGATTGCATTACATCCAAGAAGCTTCGCACTTGACGTATAAAAACAAGACGCATGTTCTCAAGAAAGAGACGGGAACCCGGGAACCTTTTACGCGTGGCAACGGGAACTGTCGTGCGATCTGTTTTTCTCTGACAATTTTGCGTCCACATCCTTAAAGGCAGAAGCACCTACCCATAAAAAATCGCGTAAGTTGTCGTTTCTGTTTTAACAAGATATTTATATCTTTCGTTAAACAACTCCTGCGTTATGCATGCAACAATGGAAAGCTGTGGTGCGTATTTTGCGCGCACCGGGTAACTTTGGGTGCGAAGAAGTAACGACCATTTCTGCTTGTTTTGTCAGGCTGAAAAGCCATGCGGGCTGAGAAGAGATGGCACATATTGTTGAGTATGATTGTTTTGCTCATCACCTCCAGCCGGTGTATGGACAGCAAGGAGGTTAAGCAGAAGGAGAAGCAAACTCTGCTTAATCTGATCCTGCAAGTGGTCGGGGACAACCAAGCGGACAAGCCCGCATCCAGCAGGCGCATCACCAGCGGCCTCTTCTCGGTGTCTCAAGACGTCAAGTTTTCTTCTCGTGAAAAGACAGCATATTTGTCCAACAGCAGACCAATAGGTAAGCTGATCTGAGATCAGATGATGATACAAATGTAATCCTTCCCATTCACTCCTACCTGTTAATGTGGGAGTTTTACTACAAAACTGCTTGTAATGCAGTTTTGCTGCATTGCTGTTCTTAGGTCGGTGATCGGGTCTGACATTCGGGGACAGCATTTTTGGGTCATTGTGAAAGGTCCAGTACAAAAACCATTGACACTAAATGATGATAACTGTAAAGACATTACTTTGATCAGCAGAGGATACAGTAACAATGCTTGTTAGGCAGATCACATAGTGTTGAAGTCATCTGTGTAGATCTAAGGGCTGGTCAAAGGCAAGCTCAAGAAATCCTATTAAAATCACCTTAAATTGTGTGTGAGAATTACAATTCTGTGCTGAGGAGCTGTGCTTTGTGTTTAAAGACCTGCTCGCATTTCAGAACCTAAAGTACAGCTTTTACAACCTGCCTTACAGATTTACATTGTGAAACATTACTATGTAGTGCTTCTTTAATGTTATATATTTTGATGTTGTACAATGGTTGAGCAGGTTGACACCTGCTTTCTCTGTATACTAACAAATGTGTATTCCTTTAAACCGAAGAAGAATTTTGTCAATAATTTTGTGTCGCGCGGGGGTAACAGTAGAGAACAGAGCTGCCACAGAACTGCAGGGCTGTCAAAATGAATTAGTTTGATTTTGAAAAACATTGCATGTGCTGAAAACGTACAGTGACATTCGTCAGAATAGTGAACAAACGTGACGTCTTCAGCACAGTCATCAACTCAACTATACTTTACATTTCTTATATATAGAAATATTTCTCTCGTATATATTAACATAAATCTCTGAGGAATCTTTCATTGAACCCAACACAGATTAGGTGTGTTTAAAGAGTATTATGTAATGGAGGATGTACTTACTTAATACCTTAATACTCATGGGTGTAATTGCTCAAATAGTGTCACCGTTTGTGTTTGAAAATATCAGATTAACACCAGAAGTAGCCAATATGATTTGATTTGCTATTGCTGATTTGAATGGCCTTTGATACAGTTTGTTCAGGATCCTAGTTTAAAGCATTGAACTGAATGTTCTCAGAACATTGGCCACCATTCTTTAAAAGTTCTTTCAATGTTACCAAGACACATTCTTGCAGTAATGTTAGCAGAACTTTTTTAACATTGTATATGATATATATCAAAATGTTATTCTTAAGTTTTTAGTGGAACGTTTTTTAACATTACAGAATGAAATTAAATAACATTTTTATTTTTTAAAAACATTTTAAATAACATTCTTATAACCAAGAACTTTCAAAACAATATTTTTAACATTTTTGTTACTTAATGGAAACATTACGGAAATGTTCTTACAACCTTAAATTGTGAGCTGGCTTAATGCTGATATCACAGACCTTTGTATAATCCAAACAGTCAACACGGTGTTCTTCACAGTATTCTTCTCAATAGAACAGCCCATTAGTACAGACATCTAGCCATCTTATGTAAGACTCAGGTGCATCAGCATGCTTGTAGACCCACAGATTACGCTGATAGAAGTTTGAATGACGCGTTCCCACATTTCTATTAAACAATAGGGGAATGACCTAAAACAGGGTCTATGAAGCTTGTAGAAAGTCACTTTATTGTGAAATAACTCAAACTCATTCATAACGCTGCTGGTTTACCGTCTTTCTGAGGCAGGTTAAAATTAGCTCCTACTGGATTTGTGGAACTGACATTGATAAGATTTACATCTTTGTATGCATTAATCTTCTTACTCCAGTAGGCTGGAACTCGTACAGTCTACATGTGGGACAGTGTTATAGGGTCGGGCAGATTGTACATAATTAGCAAGAACCCCAAGACGCCAGCAGATTGACTGGCTGCTGGATTATCAATCTGGGATTGCATTTGAAATGGGCCGCTCCATCTTTCTTGCGTCAGACGTGTAGTCATCACAGTCAAACATATGGCATGTGTGCTTGTAATTAGTTATATCATAATCTTGATAGGTGAGGATAATTTTCACACTGCAGGCATTTACATGGTCCAAGATGGAGACAGGTTATGAATTTTAAAATCTTAATTTTTGGAACAGATTTAATTCATAGCTCACTGTAATTTATTATGAATTGTGGGCTGCTTCATATTCAAGTTACATATTACGTTTTGCAAACTCACTGTACTAGCTATACTTCTGAGGACAACCGTCCCCAAAACTGGGATGTCCTAAAAACAGGAAATCTGTTTATAGTGACACTAAACAATGTCTTTATTCACTTAAAGAAAAAGGCCTAAAGTTTTAAAGAGTTAGGATTTAGGTGAGTGTTCATCAATAATACATTATCTTTTTGTTACTTATCTTTAATAACAATAGAAGTCAATTGGATGTCCCTATATAGATATTGTTATGTGCTATATAAACATAGGTGTGCTATATAGACATAGCTCATAGCTGAGCAGGACACCAGCTGATAACATCATATAACTATATAAATCACAGACTTTGAGCACTTTAATGTATGACCATATCACAGTGACATAAACAAACACTCTGGCCCTAGGCCAAATATAGTCCAAATAATTAGATTTGTCTCAAAGATAAGGGTCTTCTCTTTTTCTGTGCCTTGATGAAAGTGTATCAAATGTAATATGAAGTTTGCAAATGTGTTGTTTTCCAAGCATTAATATTTTTTTTGTTTTTCAGATATTGTCCAAAGAGACACAAACTTGAAAGATAAATTTATTGAACATTTTACAGGTAAAAAAAACCTTCCTTTAATCTTTTATCTTCTTTTGTTTTTTTCAAGAAATGTGTTTATAATTCAGAAGATTTTAAGCCCTGGTTACAGTAGATGTGCAGCCATGTAGCCAACCCAGCTAACAGGAAACATTCTCAGAACGTGGGCAAACGTTCTCTAAAAGTTTTCAAAAATGTTCTTGCAGAAACGTTAGTAGAACTTATTAGAATGTTATGTTATAAAAACATTACAGAATTAAAAACGTTTGAATGACATTTTTAAAATCAAGCAATAATTTTAAACCTAAGCCTAAAAAGCTTTACATTTTGAATGTTCCTAGATCTTTCAAAATAACATTTTCAACGTTTTTGTTACTTAATGGTAACGTTAGGGAAACCTTTTTTACAATCTAAAATTGTTAGCTGGGGACCTTATTCTGATTTTAGTCCTAAGTGTCTCATTAGAAATTAAGTTGTCCTGATAAACAAAGTTAGTTTAATAGGTTAAGCCAGCGGTAGGTTAACTCAGGTAATGTGTTTGTATAATCTATGGGATGTGAAACACACTTCTCTTTCCAGCCACATGTTGTTAGGAAAAACAAGTTTAAGCTGATTACTCATTGCAGAACGTCAGTGTAGGATCAGGTCCGAATACAATAATTAGTGCAAAAACTTGTTATCCAGAAGCTCATACAAAGAAAGTTTTTGTAAGAGCTCTGTTGGAATAATTAAGCCTTTGCCCTTATGTCATGTCAAGCGTTAGCATGCGCTAATTCTTCTAGCTTTTAAAGTGAAAAGGTGACTCAATTGCTGTACCTACACAGTACCTTTAAGTAACTTTATTGCTTTAATTAGTTTTTATTCATATATCGCTAAATGCTTGAACTGTCATTTTGAAATGAAATGATAAAAGATGACTCTGGTTTCAGAGTAACTACTCTGAAAAACTTTTATCATAACTACAACATTCTCTCCAAGCAGGACCAGTTAAGTTTCCATCTGAATGCAGGACGCATTTCCATAGAATTTATCACAACACGAGGGATTGCTCCAGACCAACACGTACGTATCCTTCCGTATTATTACCTCATTTGTGATGTTAAATGTTTTGCTGATATTCCTGTAGGTTGAATTTAGAACTGACAGAACCACATACTTGTTTAATTGTTTAACTGGTTATATTTATTGTATGCATGTTTGGTTTGTTTTATAGAGACAGTTTATTGCTGTGCAGTAAAATAAAAACAAACATGCTGACAGGGCGTTACATTGCATTAACATTACAATGCTCTTCCGCCTACAATGCTCTTCCACCTATAGTCCTTATGGGCTTTTTGAGCATTTATGAGAAATCTGTAAAATCAAACCATATCTATGCATACTGTATCCAATGACCAATCTAAAGCATTTCCTGTTCATAGTTTCTGTTCATAACATGTCAAAATGTATTAAAATTTCACATAAGAGCCAAACCAGTTGACAAGACTGATAACCAAATGCATGTCTGGGACAATCATTGTTGCTTTTACTTTTCCCTGAGACATTAGCTGTTTAAGTGTTTCGTTTTGGCTTGAGTAAAAACCTTTGTGTCATTGCAGCCTGAGCTATTTGCTGTCTCAGACTTGCTGTATGGCTCTCCTGGGTGCTTTCCCATAGAGAAATGAAAGCTGAGAAACTATTGCTGATATAGCTGAAAATTCTGCAGATTTCGTCTGACACCAGCTCATCTTACCGGATATTTCTTGGATTATACTGGGTCTGTTTATTTGTAGTGGATCTGATTTATTGCACATACTGTGGTGGTAAAGAAAATCCAGCATATTTGGTGTATATTATGATGAGTTGTCATCCAGTAGTGTCACCTACAATTGTACAGTTGGATTTGCATATGTAACTTAAAGGTAGGACAGAATCATTGCATTCGGACTGAATGTAATGATTGGACAAAATATTTATGGTCCGATGCCTTCCACAGAACTATATACATAATATGCATATACAAAAATTAATATATTTCAACTACTTTAGTTAGTGATAGCTATCAGGATGCGAAGAGTCTTTAAACCAGAATAACAAAAAATGTGTCTGAAAAAAATCGCTACTGTGACTTTAAGGTCTTGGGCTGATACAACAAGTGCTTTTGAAGATAACAGCCCTACCCTTTTCTCTCCTGCCTCACTCCAGTGAATACTCCCTAAACCACTGTAAACATGAAACAACACAAGCTGCAATGTAACAGCGAGTCAATCTCTTTCTCTATCAGTGTTAGATTAGTTCTGCTCTGGACTTCTGGCACTCTTGACAGAGAGCAGAGAGACAGACAGCAATTCATCAATACCTTGGGAGAGAACGATACTGTAACAACAGAGCTTGGAACAGGACGGCAATGAGGTGTTCAGACTTAACAAATACCATTAAGGGTGGAACCATGTGGTGCTTGAACCCACACAGTCATTTTAGTCCATCAAGTTCATTACTGCGGCAGGAGATGAAGCTATTTACAGGGATCCATCTCAGCTTCACACGTCATACATCAACACATGATGGAATTGAGAGCTCCACTTATGACATGTATTTTATCAGGGCATTTGAAGAGCTGATGTTTGCGTCATGTTGCAATACACGGCAAAGTGTGACTGTCTCTTTTAACACTGAAAGTGAAAATATTTTATTTGTTGTTACTTTTTTTGTCTCTGACAGATTATAAAAGGTGTGCACGATTGCTAACAAGGCTAGCTATGAGTCCCCTTTGCACACAGTCATAAAAAAACGCATGTAAGTACAAGGATTTGTAGATTTTTTAAGTCTTTACATTTTCAAGGCTGCAATTCGTAACATTTGCCTCTTTATCGCCATCTCTGTTTGAAACATGACATTGCAGGTGACGTGAAGTCCTTGTCTTTACCTATGCTGGTTAAACTGACATTTCCTGGGACATCTGACCTGACAGCTGAAATTATAAATTATTGTTGTACACTTACCGTTGTGAATCAGGGTATGAGTTAAGGAGGTTAAGGAGGCCATTTTTAACAATGATCTGTTATTTACTTGCTCAGTAACTGCCTTTTGCTCATTTTACCCTTAACAAGTTACAGGTTGCAGCTTTAAGCAATTTTGTGCTTCTGCTGTGAAGAACTGACTCAAACATGTTGAATTTCTTTCTTTATTTAATGCATACAATTTTACACCAATATTTGTTTTGAAATGATTAAAATTCTCTGTTATCAGAACACTTGGGGGCACTATGTTTTAATCCATGACCTAAATTTCACACAACTGTACTTGTTTTCTGAAACCAGAATGTAACATGATATGTAAGATGATATTCAAGCTTTTTGGTTGCTTTTGGGAAAGTTTCTGAGGAAATATTGAGTAAGATTTAATGTCAGTTTAATCATGACCATCTGGTGCTTTTTGAGGCTAGTAGGTAATGCATAAAAACAAAATCGATTCTGCTTTTAAATTTGCATTGTACACATGCAACATGGAATCACCAACTTTGAAGAAATGCAGGAAGAATGTTCTCACGTTTGAAAATGCTTTGAAGAAACTTTTTTTTTTGAAGAAACTGATTTTGTTTTCATGTTTATGCCTGCGGTCAGATTTATGCCATGCCTTCCTCCATACTTTTGGGGTCAGATTTTCAAAATACGCCTTATTTTCAGCATAATATTTATTTTATCAGAGGTACTTGCAGAAATATTTAATCTTTTTGCAAGTGTTTTTGATAGATTGTATAATTTATTAACTGTACATTTCAGTAACTCAAAGCAGATGAAATCACAGCAACAGTCATTTGTTACAGAATCAAACAGTATTTATTTTCTAGAAACACATCCTGAGTGTTTTAGAGACCAAAATAGCTCAACACCAAACTGTGACACTGTGGAGTGTGTTCAGTCTGGCCTGTGACATCACCAGAATAACAGCTATGGACGTAGACATTCAAAGAACGTGTTAGTGAAAGGTGAAAGAATCCATTTCCAAATTGGATTGGCAAATGATGGTGATCTATTAGGTTACGATTACTCCCGCTCAGACTGGTTTTCTTCTGAATCAATTAGAAATGGTTCAATTGTCTTTTATAATGTGAATAAGTGGTTTCCACTGAAGTGGATTGTGAAGATGTCTAAAGTCTATTGTTTCTGAATATGACAGCTTGAGACATTGAAAAGTGTTTCGCAAGTGTAATTTCATAATACTGAAAACCAGAAAGTCCGAGTCAGGTGTATGTTGTATTGTTCATAAACTTCTTCATAAACAACTGTAATTGTACCTTAAAAAGAACTGATTTAAAGTAAAATGGGTCTAAATTTAACATGATAAAATATTTAAACAGTTAAGCTATTATCAGTGTGTTAAACAACTTTCTGTTTGTGCCACAGGTCCTGAGGATATAAAAGAAGAAACATCAAGAGATGTTGGAGGGAATATTTTTCCAAGGAAGTGCCTTCAAAATACTGCCGTTTTTGTTCATTTAATATCATTTTCATTTCACAGCTTCACATCTTTGCTGTTTAATAGCAAGGTTTTCCATTTATCATAACTCGTTTGTGTTGACATGCTTTAATATAAATGTAGTTGTGTTTCTTGGCTTTGCTTTTTGTATTATGAATTTTAAGGAAAGTATTATTTAACATTGCAGCCAATTATTTATTTAAATGATATGTAAATATTCTGTCCTGACTACAAGAGAGGATATTAATGAGGCCATCATTAATCTTAAATATATTTTGGTTCCAAATGCATCATTTCAAATGTGAATCTAAATATGATATCATCCCTTTCACTTAACATTTATTTGTGTATATGAAACCTGGCGAACAACACTGCTTATCATGCTGTCGTTTCCATGAAATTTAACATTGGCACTTATACAATTCAAAGTACGCATAACTTCAAATTATGAAAACACATTGTTTTACAACAATGGTAATGTTGCACTGATGCTTTGAAAGAATAAAAACATTCAAGCACAATCATTGTTTTTTCCTGTGTTTCTTTCTTAAAATTTTAATTTTATTTATGATCTAGTTGATTTATTGATACTGGAAAGGAGCTAATTTCATAATAGCTGGGGAGTTGTCTGTCTTCGGGGGACACAGAAGAACATAACTCCCCAAAATCACTCTACAATATTAAATACATATATCAAAGCTGGAACAGTGGGCACCTGGTAAATATCATGTGTGACTGAATTGTTTTGACACATTTGCTTATAAAAACATTCATCAACAATGAATGTTTTATCAACAACTTTTAATACCTCAAAAATATTTATACATTCTGTTACGCGTTTTGTGTAAACTTTTGACCTTCCTTAAATACAGTATTTATATTTTTTGTGCTGGGAAGATACGTTTTCAGATTAAATACTAATTGTTTAGTACCCGGATTGAGAAATAATTCAGCAGAGCTGCTTATTTTGATTTTGACTTGGTTTTCAAAAACTTGATTGTTTGTTTCAGACGGTTATGCATGCATATCCTGCAGGATATAGCTTCATCTCCACTGTGTCTTTTTTGTATTGGCATAAAGTTACATTTGAGAGTCACAATAACAAGCACATAAACAAGAGTGGACTCTTTCAACAGAGCAAACAAATAGAGGGCATTTTTTGGAGACTGTTCTTATTCGAATGACAAATAGTTTGTCCTTCCCTGCCGGGAGATTTGCCAAAGCTCCAACAGTATGATACATTTGAGATCAACTACGCTGTGATTTTATCCATTTCCCCATCATAACCAAACCTTTCCTGATCTGATCTGAATGGTTATGAACACAAACATAAAATATTGCTTTGTGTTGTGTTTAGTTGCTGTTTGGTGTTTGATGTAAACATGTTAAGTCCACCATCTAAATCTGAGCCAGAACTCACAGTGCAACATGTTCTCACGCCAGGATGACTATAAAAAATTCAAAATGATAAGTAATGTTTTAGAAACTGTAAACGCTTCACAAAATCTTACTTATCAGACATGTACTGTCATGCTTTCTCTGGCCTCTTTACAGGGGTCATCTTTAATTTTTTTATATTTATTTTTGCTCCTTGGGGTCCACTTATAATATAAGTATGTGCATGACAGCATATTTTTCCACCCTCTGGGGAAAAGTTTTTATGTTCTAAAACTTTTCATAGTAGAATAAACACTTTTAATCTTAAAAGATTTTATATTTTATGTGATATTGATTATGTGTTCTTAATAAACCAAAAACCTCATTACAGATTTCACTTAATGTGATTCATAAATTGAACTTGACTTATGTACTTTTATAAACAATATTTTGTCAATGATGCCTCTGCCCTTCTGTCAAGAGGGGATTCTCGCTCCGCTACTCCACAGTAAAGATTTGGGCAAGTCTAATACCATCAGGAAATCATTTTCCTTCACCATTCATCACTGTTATCTTGTGTGACATGGCCTGAGAAGTTTTGAGAGCATTCTATAAAATAGCTCTTTGCTTCACTGCTCCAGAGGAAACATAAACCCCAGTTACTTTAAATGTTTGGCAACAAACCTATCACCTTATATTAAAAAGGTTGTCAGTGTCAGTGAAAAAAATAAAAATAACTCTAAAAAGATACCTTTCACTCATTGATGCTAGAAGCTTAATTAAGACTCTGTATGAAAGCATCAATTTATCACTTTTGACTGAGGTAATTGAGGAGTCAAACGGCAGGTGTCTCGGGCTTCCACAAACAGTTTAATCCGATTCCGGCGCTATAAATAAGGTAGGACCCACTGGGCCCCTGCAGATCCCTCTTCTCACCAGGTGGGCATAAACAGACAGTACCGATCTGAGCGGGATATCACTTATCATGGAGACAAGCTGCAAAGATTAGGAGACAAAACAGAAGATGCACAGGGGAGAATATGTGGGAGGGTGATAAAACAATTACATCCAATCCTCCGGTTACCTCCAAGCTGCCAGAAGATAAGTCTGACAAAGACAAGTCATTCTCTTATTCACAGTTGTTCATCACTGAACCGAAGAGCCCCGGCTCCATTCATGAAGTGATGAATTGGACAGACTTCGTCCAATAGTTTCCCTGGTCATGGTTCTCCTGATTGGATTCTTAATGACTCACCGGAGAGTGATGTGATTGTGTCTAATAAAAGCAGGACCCAGACCTATTGACATATTCTTTCCTGTGCAAGTCAGTCTATACTTTTAAATCACACATGCTTTAAATATGCGATTCACGTGTCTTTTACAATAACGGCATTGTGTTAAAACGTCCCTGACTCAAAGTCAATTCAGCACACATGCGTTTATGTGCAAAAAGCACAAGTCTGGCTTAATAACAAAGAGCATAAAACAATGTTTCTATGCATGATTGTGTGTTTTTTTAGTTTTTTGAGTGTCCTACTGCCTACCTGTCACCTCAGGGGCTGAACATGAAAGCATATCCTCTAATTCTGCCAGAAAATTCTAGAAATAACACTGGGTATGAATGAAGGTCTCGGTCGGCATGAAACTATGCTTTTATTTTAGAACCACCTACCTTCAGTAGAGACGCAACAGTGATGTTTGCAGCTCAGATGATAAACTTTCCCAAACTGTCATGATGTTTCCCTAACATTTCCATTAAGTAACCAAAACATTAAAACGTTCAAAACAAAAAAATGTTCTAGGAACGTTCCAAAGGTCCAGTTTTCTAGACATTGTACTAACAGTAGTGTTTGGTTATAAGAACATTATTCAAACATTTTATCTCTGTAACTTTTTAAAACATTCCACTAACATTTTGAGAATAACATTTTTATTTATACGATATATAAAAAACATCCTAATGATGTTACTGCAAGAATGATTTTTGATAACTCTGAGAGAACTTTTAGAGAACATTAGCCAAATTTAGCCAGAACATTAGCCAGACCTGCTTCTAAAAAACTGCTTCTAAACTGACATGCACAATCGAGTTATTTGGTGCTGATTGACACAGATTTGAAGCTGAAACATAAAAAGCAAGACAAACTTAGACTAGTATGGTTTTTTAACTGTTGTGGACTACAGCAGCGTTAAAGATCATAGAAACCAACCAGGCAAGCTGATTCTTCAGGAAAAAGGATGAAAGAAAAGGGAAAGATGTTTTGTCTGAAATATGCTTAAACATGACATACGCCATAATTTAGCCTCTGAGGCAACACTCAGCAAAGTAAACATTTTAATCCCATTAGATGATCCTAGAGGCCCTTGTGTAAGAAGAAGGTCCCGTTATTTATAGCTGATTCTATATTCTTTTAAACCCACACATCTTCTCCTGAAAGATCCTTGATCTATCTCGCAGTCTCGGGTTTATACATCACCGAGGGGGGGAAAGGCCAAGCGTTGTGTTTTGCCAGTTTATGACTAACACCAATTTAAGACAAATTACAGAACATGAATATGAATGAGTTTACACTAAAGTCAAAGCCATTCAAACAAACCCTTTGACATGTGAATTCTAAGATCCCTGATTAATTCAGTACTCGTTCAGCTACGGTCGCCATTGTGTGGTAAAATCATTTTGATGTTCAACGGTACCCTCGGGTATTGTTTCATTCCTCCAAAAGGCGAACAAGTGCATTGGCAGGGCCACTAAAAGTTGCTTTTGTCCTCGGGATGTTATCTGAATGTTGCCAGATCTCCTTTCCTTCCTGATGTGTAAGCACGAGAATGTTTCTCTCCACCTCCACATCACAGTTTTGATAAAAATATATGAAAATATATGAAGTAACAGCCACGGGTTGGCCCTTGTGACTTAGGCATGGCTGAAATAACATGATGTCTGTGCTCTTTATCAATGAAAACAAAACAGTAAGGCAGGTAAGGGTGCAAATATATGATGAATGCAGGTGGGCTCTTTCCCACCAAAAATGGGTAGCAATACTAATAGGGTCGGAGACAGCAGGGCACAATGCCAAATGAAAATGTAAAGAAAAGTAAATTAATAAAAACATGCCTCCCCAGCTAGCAATTTTAGGTTGTAAAAACGTTTCCCTAACGTTTCCATTAAGTAACATAAACGACTAACAATTTTAGGTTGTAAAAACGTTTCCCTAACGTTTCCATTAAGTAACATAAACGGCTAACAATTTTAGGTTGTAAAAACGTTTCCCTAACGTTTCCATTAAGAAACATAAACGTCTAACAATTTTAGGTTGTAAAAACGTTTCCCTAACGTTTCCATGAAGTAACATAAACGTCTAACAATTTTAGGTTGTAAAAACGTTTCCCTAACGTTTCCATTAAGAAACATAAACGTCTAACAATTTTAGGTTGTAAAAACGTTTCCCTAACGTTTCCATGAAGAAACATAAACGTCTAACAATTTTAGGTTGTAAAAACGTTTCCCTAACGTTTCCATGAAGAAACATAAACGTCTAACAATTTTAGGTTGTAAAAACGTTTCCCTAACGTTTCCATTAAGTAACATAAACGGCTAACAATTTTAGGTTGTATAAACGTTTCCCTAACGTTTCCAACAAGAAACATAAACGGCTAACAATTTTAGGTTGTAAAAACGTTTCCCTAACGTTTCCATTAAGTAACATAAACGGCTAACAATTTTAGGTTGTAAAAACGTTTCCCTAACGTTTCCATGAAGAAACATAAACGTCTAACAATTTTAGGGTTTTAAAACGTTTCCTAACGTTTCCATTAAGTAACATAAACGGCTAACAATTTTAGGTTGTATAAACGTTTCCCTAACGTTTCCAACAAGAAACATAAACGGCTAACAATTTTAGGTTGTAAAAACGTTTCCCTAACGTTTCCATTAAGTAACATAAACATCTAACAATTTTAGGTTGTAAAAACGTTTCCCTAACGTTTCCATGAAGTAACATAAACGGCTAACAATTTTAGGTTGTAAAAACGTTTCCCTAACGTTTCCATTAAGTAACATAAACATCTAACAATTTTAGGTTGTAAAAACGTTTCCCTAACGTTTCCATGAAGTAACATAAACGGCTAACAATTTTAGGTTGTAAAAACGTTTCCCTAACGTTTCCATGAAGAAACATAAACGTCTAACTATTTTAGGTTGTAAAAACGTTTCCCTAACGTTTCCATGAAGAAACATAAACGTCTAACAATTTTAGGTTGTAAAAACGTTTCCCTAACGTTTCCATTAAGTAACATAAACGTAACAAATGTTATTGCTCGGTGTAAACATTTTTAATTCGGTCACGTTTTTAAAACGTTCCACTCACAACTCAAGAACAACGTTTTGGTATATAACGTTAAAACAACGTTACTAAACGAACGTTTAGTGGCACTTTTGATGGAGCTTTATCACATTTGAGATACGAGCGTTTGTCCTGTACGCAGGTTATACCTCTGCCAATAAAATCACATGTTACAAATGTTATGTTATTGATTTGTTATTGGGTTAAAGACTGATGACTGACGCTATGCGTTTGTGACGTCACTATGCAAATAAATAAATAAACAAACAAAAAAGTCGCCCCTTAGATGGCCCCTTAAAACATGATCCGGAGTCGCACTTAAATGATTAACGATTTAAGCCTTTAATTGAATAAAATACGGAGCTATTGTGCAAATGTGTTAGTACAGTGAACCTGAGATTTTACACCAATAAAGGCAAGGGTTTAAATGTTAAAAATCTGAATTTTACACAATGTAAGGGAAAATAAACTATAACTGGACGTCACAGAAAACTTGATTGCATTTTCTTCCTTTACTGTGTTGGATTCGTAGCACAACAGAGACACCCTGAGGACAGTCTGAGGACTCCGACACTGCTGACTGTGGGCTGTTTACACTCTGTTTTAATTCGGATTCGGGAATACGGAATGCACAAAGCACTAACCCAACTAACAGTTTTAGGTTGCAAGAACGTTTCCGTAACGTTTCCATTATGTAACAGAAACGTTTGAAATGTTATTCTGAGAGATCTAGGAACATTCAAATCTTTATAAGCATTATGTATATATATATATATATATATATATATATATATATATATATATATATATATATTAATTCTGTAATGTTTTTTAAACGTTCCACTAACATTTTTGATACAGCATTAAAATGTTTTTAATAACTTTAACTTTTTAAATTACTTGAACTTTTTAATAACTTTTGAGAATGTTAGCCAACGTTCTGAGGACGTTCCCTGTTAACTAGGAAATACTACATGGCTACCAACTGGAATAACAGTATAGTGCACAATATACCTAACATACATGATGCAGAAACACAAAAATGTGCTTTTTAAAGTTTCCAAATATAGAACATTAAACAAAGGGAAGCAGACTCAAGGCTCAAAGTTAGGCCCTTACACACATCAAGCAGACATTCTGGGTAATAAACAGTTATTCGGTCGGTTTACTTACCGCTGTAAAACTGTAAATTATGAGCTTACAGGCATATCATGGCTTGGACTGATGCAATTAAGCTGTGAGGAAAAAAAACTGATCAATGTGAATGATTTAATGATCAGAGTCAGATGTTTGGAGTACGGGAATATTTCCTTTCAAATACACATGCATTTATAGTCTGTTGGGGTTGCAATATATACTTGATAAGCAGGAAACAAGACGTCCTCAAAATTGTATAAGCAGAGGCAATATTGTCAGTGCAATTGTGTTGTTCCAATGTGTATTAAGCAGGCAGATTCTCCAGCTTCGGTCCTGGTATATTTTCGCAGGCTACAGGTAACATGTTCCAGTCCTAAGACCATTATCCAGCTAGCCACATGTATAGAGCGACTGCTGGGATTCAGGTCAGTTTCATCTAAATGAATCCCAGCTGGAGCCAGAGGATGGAAAACTGAAGGTTCACACAAAACTACCACCGTCTGCCTAAATAATTCTGATGGCAAGGTAGCAGATTTCATGTGGCATACATGTTTGTTTAAAACAAGAAAGCTGATTATTAAGGCATCATTATCAGTTCTTCAGAACATGACTACTCCATGCGAGGGATCTAATCTGTTTATGCAGGTCTACAATAAAACATTCTGTACTGCTTTGCAAAGGAAGCAGGTACACGTGTATTTTGTTGTCAACCAGATGTTTAATGAGCAGGCAAACATTGTGTAACATGCAACAGTTGTTATTCTTAGCCAAATAATTGTTATTGCTCAATGAAAATGTTAATATGATCTGTCATTTTCCTTTATATAATGTATAACTGTTCAGTTTGCTACAGTTGCTGTAATCATTGCATAGATTAATAATAACATTTTGAGTTAGCTGGTTTTTAATAATGGGAATGCTTAAAATGTTAAGTTACTAATTAAGTTTTGGGTGCTTAGTTACAGAGAATAAATTATATTCCCACATAACAATGACTAACAGCTATACTCAGCATACACATGATCACGATCAGCAATACTACACTAATACTGAAAACAGATAACAACCCATGATGACAAAGTCATATTCTCTGTAATTTATTTAATAATAATTTGACTGCAATAAAAGATCTGTTAAATCACATCCAGTTCCTCTTATAATGGCACACTGGCCATGAAATAAAAGTAACACTGTGATCTTTACAGAAAGTGATTGTAAACATTTGTACAAAACAGACTGCAGAGGCTTAGATCTCATTTCAGGCTGGGGGGTAATAATACTGAACGACTGAAATATTGTGAATTTGATGTGATCCTAAAGATGATCTGTTTTGTTTGTATATAAATATGACTTTTGTATTCACACAATGATAAACAAAACCAAAATAATAACATAAAACTAAAAAATGGCAGTACAAAACTGAAAACAATATAATTATTAATCATGGCAGCCCAGAAAAGCATAACAGAGGCCACATAAAACAACATCAATACCTTACTTAACTGCAAAACATGCACTTTCATTTATCAGATAAAATCATACAGAGTTTACACAGGAGTACAAACACAACACCAACTCTTGCACATTATCAAAGAATGGGTTCTGTATTATTCCAGCTGATCAATGCAGTTCTCCATCTGTAAAACACATCTGAAAGATTAATACCTACATGCCGTTGATATTTCACAATATAAACAACTGAAAGAAAAACAGAGAAACCTCCAACCCCAGTGAATGAACTGTCTTACTTGGTCCTGATGCAGAGCTCCAGTGGAGGAATCAGATCACAGTCTGCATCAGTCTGAGCTGTCACAGCTGCATCTGGATCTGTCCAGAGGCACATAATGCAGAAAGCTTTTCATTATGGACTTATTATGCACCCTAATGTGCAAACAGTGTTTGTTTGTTTAGTGTGTACCCAAACCAATAACTCACAGACAGTCAGTCTAATTGATTCCTGCTGGTTGGCCAGCCCATCATAATAGTACAAATCAAACTCTTTCTCCTTCCAGTGGTCAGCTGCCAGATCCTCAGAGAGAGAGAAGAGGATGCTGAAATGGCTCTCACTGCATACGATCCAGATTGGAAACTTGGGATTTTTCAGGTGAGATCCGACCTTCACAAACACAGTGAGCAATTTAGTTTAGCGCTGGGAAATGTTAATACAAACGTTTAGTATGAGAACAGTGTGGGGCATTTGAAGCATTTTTACCTTACATATATTATAGTGCTCAAATAAAGATAGCAGCCCGATGTTACATCGTGCTTGAATTCCCTTCAGAAGTGTAAAATTCCCATTTCCAGAATCCAGCCTCATTTCATCATCAAAGACATTTGAAACCGCTCGTCCACAAAGCAAAAGATTAACTAATTCCTTAAGAAACATGAAAGGCAAAACGTAAGACTTCATGAGTGAATCATACAACACGGAACACACTGGAGAGCATAGCTACACCAAGAGTGCTAATGTTTTCTATAACAGCACTGGAATGTTTTCATGTTTCTGCACAGAATTCCAATTGTATGGTTTGCTACTGCTGTTACACATACACACTGTTATACTGCTGTTATCACCTGTGACAGCAGAGCTCTTGCTAGTGTGATGCTTCTTAAATAACCAACTGTGTATCAGAGACCTCACTGAAAACGTTCCATCAAAGTGTTAATGTTAAAAACCTGTGTGCAGTAGCCATGAGCCCCAATGAGAGTGGAGGTAGGCACATCCATATCACTCCGTATACTAGAACACAAGAAAACATAAATCAGTTCAACGAATCCACATATTAACATGAACAGTCAGTAAAAACTAAAGCAGCTGGAAACTTACGCTGCAATAGTTCTGGACAGAATGACAGAGATGGTGAGCAGGATACAGCCAAAGGGGCCCTTCTCAAACTAAGTATGAGAGAATAATAATTTGGTCAATCAAATAAGGATAAATGAATGGTAAAACTATCTTAGATGCAGTGTAATCATATAAGCAATGTATTGTTAGCCTAAATGCTTCAATACTGTAAATGAGATTACTCAAATATAAACCATCCTCAATAGTTTAATTTTGTTTAAACAGGTAGTATAGAATAGAAATTAGTTAAGCTCAATTGGTAAAGAAAAGGTTGTGGGTTCAATTCCCAAAGAACACATAATGACAGAAAATAAATATGTTGACTGCACCGTAAATCACTTTGGATAAAAGTGTCAATGCATAAATGTAATGTAATGTAAATATGTAACAAGATGCGTGTCATATTCATATGTTCTTTTCACGCATAGACTTACCTGTCTAACATGTTGCTCAAGAACTAATGTAAGTTCATCTAAGGTCTCCACAGTGACACGTGTTATCTACAGTATGTGGAATATGCAAAAAGTACATATATTAATAGCAGAGAAATGTGCGGTTGTCAACCGATTACAAGAATCAAGAATTAACAAGAATCCCCTTACCATTTCTAAAATACCATCAGATCTGTAGCGTCCGACTGGGGAGAAAAGACTTCTTCCTGTGTTTCTGTATGGGCATGTCCATTTTTATTTAGAAATGAAGTACCGTTTTGTCAATATAAAACGGTAAACGTCTGACACACTTACATTGCTACAGTGGCTTTCTTCATATCCCCGGCTCTCCACAGTATGTCAGCCAAAGCCTGAGACAGACATTTTGTCCTTAAAATGTTTGATAGCTGCAATCGCCTAGCAAAATGAGGGTAAAACACATTTTCGATAAATTTCATGCAACCCTGACCGACCTAAAACACCAGTGGTTTAGGAACCCCAAATGAATCAAAACTAATCAAAGGATGCAAATATGTCAGTAATATAAAATTGATATCCTAATGATTCAGGATGTTTATATAATACAGGTAAAAATAATATCTGATTTCTACCAACAAAAGAATAAGCAAGGATAAGATTGATGCTTGGCACATACTCATACAGTGAGTCATTGCTTGATTCTTTAAACAGAAGCTTCTGCAGAACACAAGCTTGAACTCCTGCAAGTACTCCACAGGGTCCTCCCTGGTGAAACAAACACAGAACTTATCACGCAAAGCTTTACAGAACCAATTTACCGGCTATGATTTCACCCTGTAAATCGATACAGTCCATCACTGCTTCCAACAGATCAATCAATCTTAAAAACGTCTGGAATACGGCACCTTCTTTTGTATGATCCCATATTTCAAACCAGGAGTATCTGAAAATGTAAAATTCTGTTGTTTCCACTCCTCGGTGAAACAGGCCATAGGAGAACCAAAGAGGATCTCCTTCAGAGCCTGAAGAGGTCACAGATATCTTATCAAAATGGGCTGATATAACAAGCGATTATGTCTACAGATGGTTAAAGTGACTATGTGCTTACAGTGGCAGTGATCTGGTCCATCGGAGTCCTGTCCAAACTAAGTTCTGGAGCAGATGTTCTAGAAACATCACATAAGATCTCCTCATTCTCTATGTCATCTAGAAGATATGAAAGTGATTTTACAAATATTTTAAAAACATCTTTAGAAAACATCTTTAATTATTATTTAAAGACAAAACATTGATTAAAATAAGCTAATACAACTAAAGTTACTGCTTAGTGTTTCATTATATTTAAAAGAGTTTACATCTTTCTAGTTATGCCAAGCTTTAGAATACTTTACTGGGAAGAAATTGTGAGTGAGGGCCCCTTCAAATATTGTTGTGGACATTTAAGTCACAAAGATTGAGAACTACTGATCTCAACAGTGTTGTGTTTCGAAATGCATGACATGCTCTAAAGAGTTCCATGTTTGAAATACTAAATCCAAACTAATGCAGGACTTAAGTTATTTTGAAGTTACACAACACTTTCTTTTGTATTCTGCAGCTGATTTGGCCACAATCCATTGTACAAAATGTAATCTGTAGAAAATGTAGGTACACTACCCAAAACCATTTCCAACACATGGAGTCCATCCGCTTTTGGGTTGGGTGCTGAATTCTTTCTGGAGGGGAAACAAGGAAAGTCAACAATCACTGGCCTGACAGTCGAAGCTGAGCATGAATACCATCAGCCTCTTTTTACCATTCTGAACTGCATATTATATTTATCTTTTTTATAAGACATATTTTTTCCAATCGGTATAACTGTCGCACCCACTCAAGGTCAAAAACAAGAATGCTTTTGCTTTTAAATTAATGAACAATCAACATGAATCAAGGTCAGCATTTCAAATTAATCAACGTGTAGAGCCGGTTTCCTAGAATCCAGACACGGCTGAGCTCTTCTAGTCTCAGTTGCACTTGATCATTTTGTGATCATTCAATATGTCATACTGATATTTTCCATCAAGTGACACTTCTCCCAAAAATGAAAATTGTAAAGTTGGGCAAATTCTGAGAAAGGTCAATCGTGACTTAGAACGTGAATCGTGACTTAGAACGTGAATCGTGACTTAGAATGTGAATCGTGACTTAGAACATGAATCGTGACTTAGGACGCAAGTCAAAAATATTCAGCCATCTCCTTTGTCCTCCACAGATGAAATACATACAGAAGATCATGAGGGTGAGCAAACGATGACAGAACTTTGTCTTATTCATGGCTTAAACATTTCACCTTCTCTTTGTGAAAATTGGACCCCCACCTCAGTTCTAAAATTCAAAAATACAGTGAAGAAACTCACATGCGAAGTGGAGGTTTGACTCTTGGGATCCTCTCAAAACCATTACTATGCAAACTAGAAAACATGTTGCTCTGCCCTTCAAGAGAGGCCGGTGGATTCGATTTTGTGTGTGTAGTATTAAGACCATTTGTCCAGTCTCCTGTGTCTCTACAATCCTCAGGTGCTATAAGAGATGAAGATCCAGATGCCTTTCGGGATGGGCGTCTTCTGTTATTTTCCTATGGAAAAATGAAATCTTTCTCAGTTCTTTCCTTCTTAGATTTCACATGAACAAACTTGTTTATCGAATGAAAAGTACACCAGAGTTCAATTTTTATTCATTCAAAGCCATATGATATCAGAGATGGTAAATATGGGTAAGCATTCATCACCTGAGAGGAACTGGCTATGGGGCCTGCCATAATGCCTCTTCTTA
This sequence comes from Chromobotia macracanthus, assembly GCA_036877525.1. Taxonomy (NCBI): domain Eukaryota; kingdom Metazoa; phylum Chordata; class Actinopteri; order Cypriniformes; family Botiidae; genus Chromobotia; species Chromobotia macracanthus. The sequence goes on along the minus strand of JAZGTH010000002.1, from coordinate 11,814,272 downwards.
TTCTGCTGCTTCGGTTCTTCTGGCTATCAGAGTCTGGAACCTTTCTCTCTGAGTGAAATGCATCTTTGTTTACTGTTATGAGACTATCCTGGCTAGAAGACGAGGAGACACTTTTCTCACTCCTCTCAGGGGGAACTGCAAAGCCAGGGAGGGTCTTGCGTGTCTTTTCAGGTGTTTGGGAAGGCGCTGTGCTGGTTTTAGAAAGTCTGTTAAAAAAGGAATACTTGTTGCTGTCAACAATTCCCAAGACCTTGACATTAACTTCGTGTTGTAGAACTGACACTAGATTTACGTTAAGAAATGAATACTTACTTTTTTACGTCAAACGGCAGCGTTTCTGTGAAGCGTTCATCTTGCGTAACGCTGTCCTTCATGTCTAAGGCAGATCTGGACATGGTCTTCTCCTGTGGATGCGCTTGACTGTCACCATGGCGATGGCACCTGGCTTTGTCTCCCTCGCTTATTCTCTCATTCACAATGATCTCCAACATTGACTTCAAGGGATGCTCTTCAGCCTGGAGACAAATGCATTCAACAATGTCATTCTTCTACACCACTTTGCAATTTTATATTACTGATTTCATTTCCAAAGCCAGATGTTTTGCACCTTATTCTTCTTGTAAAGGCCCTCCAGGTGAAGTATTCTGCGCAGATCTGATCTGTTATTGATGCTTGAATTAGTTCGTGGAAGCTCTTCGTCCATGCAAGTGATCGTTCTCTTCAGTCCCTGATGAAGATCAGATCAGCATCAAAAAAATAACCAATCTGGAGTTTGATCAACTTTACAGGGGTCAGGTCAAAGTATTAAAAAGAGCTTAAAGCATACAGTACATACAGCACACAGTGTAAATATGTTTACACTTCTCTTGGGGAACAGGGAACGTTCTCTGAACGTTGGCTACCGTTCTCTAAAAGGTCTTTCAACGTTACCAAAACGTTCTTGCAGTAACTGCTATATAACCTGCTACATAATATCAAAAACGCGAACCTAAAGTTGTTAGCGGCACGCTTTTAAAACGTCACAGGATGTAAAAGACGTTTGCACAACGTTCCTCTAAACAATAAACAACGTAAATACAACGTCTAAGAAACTGAACGTTTTGAAACACGGTTTTAAGGTTTTGGAAACGTTCTTAAACCACCTAAACGTGTTAGCTGCGGTTAGCTTTGTTTCCCATCAGCCAGTGCGCCCTCGTACAATGTTTACGTTCCTTCCGAGGCTTAAATTAAAGAGTGATCAGAAATAAATCGTGCCACCCACCTTTCGACTGAGATATTCCCGTACGAGAGACGCAGAGACTTCCTCCACACATCCCTCCATCATGTCACCACAACACGGCGGCCAATATGGACACGAACTAGAAGGCTACCAAGTTGGCTAAAAACGGTGCAAAATGCACCAAATTTCACAAGTATCCAATGCAGTCGGTCTACAGACAGTCATATTTTCAGCCTCACGCCGTTACAGCATTTTAAGCACGGCCATTTTCACGTTATTTGATGTTTATGGGGCTGTATGATGTAAGGATAACTCGACAGACTCGCTAACTAGCGGGCTAGCGCGTCTGCTTGTTACTATGGTAACCAGCGCACAGCTGATGACGCGGGCGGCGCCTGGATGAACGAAACAGTTGCGCCTCTGTGTGGATGAAACGCGGTGCTGTATGAAGGTAAATTAATAGCAAAACGTGTAAAAATCTCTGTAAAAATGTGAGAACTTGTCGTGTTAATGTTTGCATTTGTAGTTTGGTGGAAATTTACACTCACAGCCCTGATGTGAAGCGCTGAATCTTTCGCCTGGCGCACACAGACGAAGCAAAACAAGTGTCAGAGAGTCACAAACGTGTAAAAAAAGACATTCACATGAACAAAATGACAGACACAAAGGTGTAGGACATATTTACTTTTGCACTTTACTTTAAACTCGTTTATAAAAATGAACAAGTAGATAAATGTCCACATTTAAAAACAAAAACAAGTTTAGGAGTCTTAAAGAAAATGCTTTAATATTCTTAATGAGCGCAACATTCAGTTCACCTATAAACTTTCTGTTCTTGCAGTCAGTTTTAATTTATGTTGGACAAAGTTACATGTGTGTCAGGTTTGGGCTTTTCAACGTGTAGGTATGCAACCACCAGGCCATTGCATGTAAATCACATACACACTGCAGTTCATAAAACAGCAAGCAACTACTGAGGTTTTATTGACTTTATTATATTTTTGTACATTACACAAATATTTTCCTACCTAAACTCACCTCCTGCTAACCTGCGTATAGCCTACAGTCCATACATTTCATTTACTCACTACACTGGGGATATTATAGAAACAAATGGGGATATTAAAGTTTCATGTGTACATTATATTAAAAACAAATCACAAAGTGGAAAAAATCAGAGCCTGAACAGAGGAATTTAACAAAAGAGATGCAATTGCAGCCTTCTTTAAAGGAAGACTATAACAACAAATACTGAATCAAACTCTAAAGAAACGTGCCCCATTCATTTGATTACATGGATATGAAATCCTTCCTCAGGGTGTAGTGGATTTTCCAGGTATTTTTTCAATTTCACTAAGCATCATGGGAACAGTTTATGTGTTTTGGTACAAATTCATCCCAGTTTTTCTGTTCACCGTGAGTGCAACATCTTATGTAAACAACACATTGCACTTTATCACTCAGTGTATCTTCGGGAGGAATGGCAAAAAAAGAAACATCGCTCCTTCCTCCTCGGTTTTTGGCCGTACCGTGAGAAATGAACTTGTATAAAAGAAAAAAATAAAGTCTGGGAAAGTTCCAGACGAGAGCATCAGTAATCCTCAGCTGGAAAGAGAGAGACAGGAAGAAAGAGAGATACAGTTTCATTAACGAGAAGAAGAGGAACCATGTGGAAGAGATGCATGCAGTCCGTGCCAGGTTAGTGGTGGAACCAGAGAAAACAGCATGCAGGTGTTTAGTGGAGATGCGTGGCGGCTTACTTTCAATCGTGAGGATGCAGGTGCTGGCAGCTGTTCCCCGGCTGTTGACAGCTTTGCACATGTACTCTCCTTCATCCTCAGGAAAGGTTTCTGGTAGATACAGACAGTAGGTCTCTCCTCTCTCAATGTACTGGTAGTCTTCTGAGTCAGGCAGCAGCTCGCCCTCAAACCACCATGTAACTTCTGGTTTGGGTTCTCCTGTGATCTTCACTGTGAACCGTACAGGTTCTGCATCAACCACCGATTGGTTCTTCAGGGGTTTCTTAAACCATGGAGCACCTGACCTGGCGTGGTCTTCTTCATCTTCATAGGCGGCAGAACCATTGATGATGCTACCTTCCTCTTCTTCGTCTTCCTCCCTTTTCTGATAAGACACACGACAAAGCGTTTCACAGTTGGTCAGTTGAGTAAAACAACAGAACAACGGAAATCACACGCTGACACACACATGCAGCTCTGTCATGCATTAGCGCTGCCATCGTGTCCAGGCAGGTCCATCGTTTAGCTTTTAAACAAAGCAGCCCAGGAAAGATTTACTTTTTGAAGAGCAGCATCAATCTCTTGTTGTTCAAACTGCATCCTCTGTAACTTCTGCTCTTCGATCCTTCTCCTCTGCTCCTCTTCTCTGGCTTTTGCCATTTGTTCGAACCGTGCACGCATATCCACTTTCTGTCTGAACGGGACATCCTCTGCTTTAGTTGTGGTTGTTTTATCCTCATCTTCATCCTGTGGAAGAGAACAGCAAGAAATAAATGTTTAATGTTGCTTGATATGTTAACATACATACCTATGATATGTTACCTCCTGACATCGCTCTGCCTCTCTTTCTTTGATTTGCTCATCAATTTCTTTCCTTCGTGCTCTCTCCTCCTCGATCTTCTTCTGGATTTCTTCCTCGGTGAGCTGCTTAATCTTCTCAAACTTGGACTTCAGAGACTTGGCGTGAATGGTACCGGTCCGCTTCAGCTTTGTCAGCTCTTCATACTCGGTGCTCACCACCTCAGAACTTTCATTGATCTCATCCTGAACCAAACCAACAAAACACATGCTTACCATTAACATGTGGGATTTTTGATTGAGGAGTTTACCAAGCTAACAATTTTAGGTTGTAACAATGTTTCCATTAAATAATAAGAATGTTAAAAATGTTATTTTGAAAGTTCCAGGAACATTCAAAACGTCCTAGACATTCACAACAGTGTAAAACGTTCCACTAACACCTTAATATATAATTATATGATATAATTGCTAAACAAAATTTCTACTAACATTACTGCAAGAACATTTTTTGAGAACTTTGAGAGAACATTGAGAGAACGTTACCTGTTCCCTGTTAACTGGGGAATCTCTATTATTCTCTACATTCTTTGTAGTCAATTTACTACACTGACAGAAAAGTCTGGGTCACGTGCAATTTATCATGTGTTTATCTTTAGATGCTTAACGTTATGCTTTACATTATATATTGAAATAGTAAATTACATAATCAAATTATTGGCAGATAAAGCTGACCTCGCCCATTTCTTGCCGTAACTGTTCAAACTCCTTCTTTTCCATCTCCATTTTCTGGCGTCTGGCCTCCTGCTTGCGCTTCCTTTCTTCCTCTTCTTTCATCTTTAGCATCTCCTCAAAGTTGATCTCGAGTTTCCCAGGATGCAATGCTTCCTGTGACTCTGTCCGTACCAGAGTGTCATCATCATCTTGCACCTGTGGCCAGTATGTGACACACACACTTGATTACATTCTGGTTCAATCCTTAAACAGCTGCATATGGACATATTCCATATACATTTCATAAGTTATGAAGTGTTTATCTATTTCACACATAGTCCTTTTATATAACATAAAATATGTCAGTATTTTTCATAGGTATTAATAGATGCGCAGTATAATTACACTGACAGACTGAAGTTAGATGGCAGAGGTATTCACTTATAACCAAGTTCTTTATAAATTTTATATTATAATATAATTCTGACCATGTCTAATTCTTTTCGGTAAGAATATTTGAAAATAGTGATGCTGCAAAAAATCTTGTTTGTATCATTATCTTTGTTGTATTTACCAGTTAAAAATACGTAAATGCATTTTTGCATTTACATGCAACAAAAAGGTTAATGAAGGATGGAGCAGCTGAACTACAGACCAGCATACCATGCATGAGAGCAGCAAAACATCGCTTTTGTCAACAGTTTTTTTTTAAGATAGGGTAGGCAATTTTGGAGAGGCTAGCAATAGTACACTACATTTAAAAGCATAAGATCCCACCGTCCCTTCAGAGCGCTCTTTAAAGCCACACCTTCTCCAAAACACAAGCAGGACATTCTGTCATTGCATTCGGGGCGTGAAGAGACTTTCAACCAGCAAAATAAAAAACGTTTCTGGAAAAATATCGCCTACACTACCTTTAACTCCATGTTTAATTCTAAGAGTCATACAGAAGATGGAAAAATCATGCAAACTAAATGAAACGATTTTTGGCACAAACATTTGTTAAGAATGTGTCTTTAATTTTTTAATCTTTAATCTTTTATTAATCTTTTTCTTTTTGTGCAGTATCATTATAAATGTGGCAGTGCTCTTCAGCAGCTTAGAGTTTTCCATTTAAAAAACGTTCTTACTTCTTCATCTCCATACTCCATATTATCCTGATCCCGTCCTGGACTCTTAAAGACACAATGTGAAGAGCATAACAAACAAGCAATGCATGTATACCATTTGAGCACACTGGGCTTTTGAACATGTGCTGTGATCACATTTGTAGTTAATTGGTTAAGTTTTGAATTAGAGACCTAAGGTATGCATTAAAACTTCCACTTGTTAACAGTTGGTAAACTGACAACATGTGCTCAGATGATATAAATATATAAGCAGATTGTATTACAAAACATGCAGCACAATGTAGGTTCATGACACAGCATATTAATTATCAGAACAGCAATTTCTGAATTACCGGAATATTATATATACTAAATGTAAGTCCATTTATGATTGTATGAGATGTAGTTTAATTGGTGACATGAATTAGTGCAAAACATTACCACATGCAAACAGACACTTTGTACATCTCATGGTCCTACCATGTTCTTGCGAGCTTCTGCGAAAAGTCTTTTTTCCTCTTCTAGCCGTCTTTTGGCCTCTTCCTCTTTCTTCTTCTGCTCTTCTTCTTGTCTCTGTCTTTCTAGATCCTCAAAGCTGATGGCCAGCTTCCCAGGTTTGGCCCCTTCGGTGTTTATCATGGCCAGCAAGATGTCGTCGTCATTATTTACAATCTGACAGCGAACAGATTAGGTTTGAGGAAAGTGAGTCAGAGTTTGCTCTGATTTCCAGCTAAGATGCACCACCATGCCAAGTCAGCAAACTTTATCTTTATCTCAGATTGTGGGTGTTACATTTTATTCATACACATTCTCTATGACTTTTTGTAACATCAGTGAGCAATTTATATCAAAGTTATTATAGTTCACTAAAACTATTAAAACATTTCTGTTAACTGAAATCAAATAAAACAGACATAAATAGTATTTGCAAAACTTAACCTAAATGAAAATTAGAAAAATCGAAAACCAAAATAAGTTTAAACTGAGGAACTAAAATTATTAACTAGAAATAAATTGAACTAAAGCTAGAACTGAAAAAATTAAATTTATATAGCAATATTAAAAAAGAAATTAAGGCAAAGGCACATAATAAAATTGCTAAAACATTTAACTACATTCAAAATATTAATACTTCAATGAAACTAAAAACAAATCTATAATCATTCTGATTTATATCTAAGAGGTACTGTGGAAACAAAGAAGAACTGTGGAGTTAGCGTAGTAAACTGACGGTATCAGATGGTAATTTGATTTTGTTTTTAAATATACTGTGTTTACTACGGTAATGTCAAGGTAGATTAAAGAATACCACAATTGTACTGCAGAACATGTCCAACAGAAAACAATATATTACTCTCGTACTTTTTAGTTGTTTTGTGTACAGTAAATGTCTTCAAATGCATGAATGAACTGACCATGCTCTTTCTGGCCTCAGCGAAGGCCTTCCTCTCTTCTTCGATGCGCCTTTTTCTTTCTTCCTCCACTCGTTTATGTTCTTCCTCCAGCCTCTGTCTCTCTAGTTCCTCAAAGCTGAGTCGCAGTTTACCAGGCCTGATTTCTTCCTTTTCCCCTGAGGTGCCCTGACTGTCTTCATCGTCCTCAACCTGGGATGAAGTGTACGTGTATAGCTACATCATCATATTTTTATTCTACAGCTTAAACAACTGAACACAGTAAAACCAGAACTGATTTTAAATGAAAAGTTAAACTGTGCTTTCAGGAAAAGGGTTTTACTTATGCATTTTAAACTGTATATATTTAAACAATTCATTACTAACAATGTTTCCTAAAATAGACAAATACTGGAATAAAAACTGTGACTAGCCCCGGTCTATCTGCTGTTGAAAATGCCCACCATGCCCAGCTTGGCCTCCTCAAAGGCTTTTTTCTCCTCCTCCAGTCTGCGTCTGGCCTCCTCCTCTGCCTGTTTTCTCTGCTGCTCCTGTCTCTCCTTCTCCTGCTCTTCAAAGGTCAGGCGCAGTTTTCCAGGAGTCACCTGTTCCTTCTGTTTAAGTGGAGACTCTACATCCTCCAGCTTTGAAAAAGATGGAAATCAAGATTTATTTTTTTAATATTTACAAAATGTCATATGAAGCATTATTGTATTCTACAGTTATCACTGATGTCAGGTCCAGATGCAGCAGAATCTTTCACCTGTTCCACCATGGAACGGCTCTTGGCTTCACGGAAAGACCGCCGGTTTTCATCGTATCTCTTCTTCTTCTCTTCCTCTGTGCGCTTCTTTAGTTCATCTTCTCGGCTCTTTTCCATATCTTCAAAGTTTATCTTGATCTTTCCAGGTTGTTTTTGTGATTTTGCAGGAACCACTCTCACCAAAATACTGTCATCACCATCCTGTGACACGATTTGTAGGATAAAATTCTTTTGTCATTGTAACATGTATCATAACATCTACAATAAAACATTGTGATCTCATAAAAGAAAACCAATATGCATACAGATCAGTCCCAGCTAACAGGGAATGTTCTCAAAACATTGGCTAACATTCTCTAAACATTAGAGAAACATTATTACAACCTAAAATTGTTAGCTGGGGTCTCATCATTAAAATCAACACACATCGTACTAAAATATTGTTACTGTATTAGAAAGGCTATAATAACTTCCTGTTTTTATGATTTTTGAAAACCTCAAACGTGTGTGAGCTTTAATCTGGAGCAATAATGAATTTGAGGTTGAATTTGTAATGCTTTGACCTGCTACATTTTTGCCGTTGTGCACAAACACTCAGACAGGCTCAGATAAGGCCTGACAGCAGAGGACATTCTTTTGGCGCAGTTGCTTCCATTTGTGTCATACTAGACAGAGATATGAGGCTGCTAATTCAGTCCATGAGCACAGACTGCAAGTGGTGTGGGAAACAGTTGCCAGTCACATGTTGTTCATGCTTGTTAACTCTGGCTCCAGAAAGTGGGCTGTTTTCCTAATTTACCACCGTTGTAGAATAGACATGTAGACATTTCAGCCATTTGGAGATTAATTCAAATAATCATTACAATACATACATATATAGTATATCTATAGTGTGTGTATAAAAATATATATAGTTGTATATAGTCTAACTATAAAGAGACACAAGACGTACAACAATTTGTACAGTCAGAATGTACCTAAACAATTTATCTTTATATAAAAAACATAGAAATATAAGATTATTTAACTATGCTTTCACAGTTTTGTGTTCTGTCCAACTTTTAATTTGATCATATAGGCACACATCTGTTCAGTAAGAAGGATACTATTGTATATCTGTTCTCAATGAAACAAATTACAGTTACAAATGTTTTTTTAATGTTGCCTGTCACTTCAAGAGCCATTACTTTGATTTCATGCTATCTGAACTGTACTGTACTTCCATGCCTTTGACTGGACTTACACTGTTAGATTGCCTGAGTCATTGCGGATACTTTTGGTGCAGGTTTTCTAACAGTAAATCTGATAACGCGGCTGACTGCAGTTCGTACAGTCCTCCACAGTTCTTACAGTCACAGTATGTTTTCGTGACACACTGACTCACCTCCTCGGCTCTCTTGGCCAACTCTTTCTGAATCTTGGCCTTCTCTATGGCCTCCTGTGCAGCCCGTTTCTTTCTCTCCCCTTCTGTTCTTTTCCTCTCCTCCTCCTGCCTCTGTTTCTCCATCTCTGCAAACTTCCCCTTTACGCTGCCTAAGGATGGACAGAAGAACGACAGCTGGTGTCAGTGACAGGATTAATGTGTTCCTGCAATGATTACTCCCCAGTCTATTGCTCCAGAATCAAATATATAAATCCCACCTTTGTCTCGTTTGGCCCTACCTGTAATCTTGGGGACGTATGATTTCTCTATCTTAGTCGGCTTCACCTCCTCCTCTTCGTCGCTAGAGGCGAGAAGTTCCTTTATCTGTGCGGGATCAGACAGAGAGGTGGTGAGGTTTTATCCTGGATCAGAAGCCATGTTGGTCAGAGCAAGCCAAGCAGATCTTAATCCTTGTAAGACAAGCACATATGACCTACAGGGGAGGATGCTGATTGGACCATCCAGTGTGACATAGGCAGGGGATCAGTAGTGAGCATGCAACAGATATTGGTTCATGGGGGTTTCACTGATTAAAGGCTTTTTTGTAAGAAGGTTTGTGTATATCCTTTTAAATGCTTGGAGACAGGCTACATTGATGCCCGATCTTAGTTAAACATTAACGGGCACAATCTTCATTAACCTCAAGACAAAAGAGGACCAAGGGTGTAGCAGCATCAGTTAATGCATGCAACAACAAACACACACATGTTTGAGTTTGTACCTCTCAGTTTTTAGAATATATTAAGAAATTAATGTAAGATTTTCTCTAAGCCAGTGCAATCGGAGGATGCTGGGAAGGTTTCTGTACTGACCATTTGCTTCTTGCGACTGTACTCTCGCTCTTTAATGTACTGTTCCCTGCGTTTCTTCTGCTCTTCCTGACTTCTCTTTTGGTTTCTCTCCTCTCTAGCTTTCTGCATGGCCTCAAACTTATTCTTTACATCTTCTTTGCCCAACTTGGGAACATAACTTCTCTGTACAGGCTTGGACGTTTTAAGCAGTTTCTTCAGAAAAGAGATTAAAAAGAAAATAATGAAGAATGTTAGTAAACAGGAATAGAAAATGTGCTAATTCTTATTGACAGAAAAGTGGAAAAGTTAGCATTATTATTGTTTTGGGAATAGAAAATTAAATATAATTATATATATAAATAAATATATCAGGGAACTTGGCTGCCCAAGTCATTTCAACTTACTATTTTTAATCTTGACTGGTGTTAAGTTGTTGTAACTTATAGTTAAAAATGTCTTAAGTTACACCAGTCACGATTTAAAATATTATGTTGAAATTACTTGTAAAGCAAAGTTGATTGAACTTAAAAGTTTAAGGCAGCAATTATATATATATATATATATATATATATATATATATATATATATATATATATATATATATATATATACAGGCTTCTCGTACCTCTTGTTTAAGGGCCACCTCTGACATATTTGCCACATCATGTGATTCATCAGCCACATCATTCATATTATCCACCTGAGTGATGTTTGCATCATCAGCTTTTTGAACCCTCTCTCGTTTCCTTGCTCTTCCAGTGGTCTTTGTCTCCTCTGTGTCCTTTTTATTCTCTGGTAACTTGGTCTTCTGTGGTTTTTCTGATGCATCGTTCATCTCCACATCTTCAGTCGTGCAACTTCTGCCAGTCACTTCAGCCGAGCCCGGTCTCTTGTGTTTTTTGTCTTTGGTCGTGTTCTCCATTTCATTCACCGTGTCGTTTGTGTTATCTGTGTCGTTTCTGTGCATCAGGTCTGTTGACGCATCCGTCATGCTCATCACCTCAGTCATGTTACTGGTTCTCAGACACAGTGAAAGGGTCTGTTGCAGGATTCGTCAGTTGAAACTGACATTGGGAGAAAGGTATTATCAGCGAGATCACATTGCATTGATTGCAAAGGAATGTTTATAGTAAATTGTGTTTTTTCCATGTTCCTGTAGCTCAGCTAATAGAGCACAGTGATATGCAATGGCAGATTCATAGGTTTAAATCCCAGGGAACAGGTCTATTTAAAAATGTATAGCTTGAATGCATTGTAGGTTGCTTGGATAAACAGTGTCTGCCAAATAAATAAATGTTAAAGAGAAGGGTGCATACAGAAATGCATCTATTGCACTAAAGCTGCAATCCATAACTTTTGCCTCTCTACCGCCATCTCTGTTTACAACATAAAATTGCAGGTTACTTCAAAAACTTTTCTTTATACATCTTGAAGTCAAATGAAGCCAATCTGACATTTCCTGGGAAATCAGACCTGACAGCTCAAATTATAAATCATTATTATAAATGTATTGTTGTGAATCATGGTAAGAGATTGTGTTGAACACAGATCTATTATGTACTTGCTCAATAACTGATTTTTGTTCCTCTTTAACCCAAAGAAGTTACGGATTGCAGCTTTAAATCGGATATGAATGTTAAATGATTATTGTAACATTATTAGGTGACCTGGTGATCATTGTCTTACACAATGTAAAAAAATGTTTTGTTGACTAACCTAGATAACAGATTACTTTTGGGGAATAACAATTAATTGTATTATACTCGGAATATCTTATGGTGTTGACTTTTCTGACATTGTGGGGACAATGCATGTTTTTGCTATCGTCTTCATTTTTAGATGTTCACATTTATGCAAGAACCTAAGATTCTAAATATCTTTACTTGTTTACATTAAAATGTTAAAAAATGTTCATAAATCCATCTTTGAGTCCTAAATAATGTGCATAAGAAACTGCAAAAGTGGTCCACAAGAGAAGAGCTGAATGCATGTGAAGAGGGACCTCCACCAGCCCTAATTTTAACCCCACTCTCAGTCTGACCATGTGATTGGCTATTTTTAACTGGAGATATGAGTTGAGACTGAGAAGGGGTCAGCACCCAGATGCCACATGAGACCCCTGACTAATAACCAATAACAGCGTGCAAAAAATATTTTACATGTTCTTTATGTAAAGTGCTTTGTCTACTACAATGCAGAAGTACGACATCAAATTAGCTACATTGTCTAAATTTAAAGGTTATGTGAAACAAGTTCTTTGTGTTATGAGTATTTTATGTGTATTGTTTCATTACATTTCACATCTGATATCCTTATAATCCCAGAAAACAGGTAAAATTAACCCATGCAGATACGCATAATCTCAATTTTTGTATACTTCATGTCTACTACATCTTATATACCCCACAGTGACTGAATTACAGGTAATCTTCTAAACTGCAATGCATAGTCACTCTCTTCTGGTATTCATGCTAATGCACTTTTTACTAACAGACTCTGACTAATACTGACTAACTGAGCACACCTCACTGTTAGAAAATGACATAGACAAAATGGCCCCTCACAACACAAAGTGTTACAGGTTGGTTTTCCCACCAGTATATATATATATATACACTCTAAAAAACCGCTGGTTTAACCCATGGTTGGGTAAAATATGGACAAACCCAACCTACACTTTTCTATAGGTTAATTTAACCCAGTGGTTGGATAAGTCCATATTTTACCCAGCCATGGGTTGAAACAACCCATCATTTTATAAATGTCTAAAATTACATTTCCAATATATTTGAAATGCGATTAATTTTAGGCATCCACCAGTTTTCAGGGTACTTTTGACATTAAATCACTAACCATAACCTGGTTATACTCTGCTAGCTGAACAGCTTGATTCATAGTTAGACTCAGTCTTCATCTAAGGTTTCAGAGCTTGCTGAGTAAATGTTTTCGGGTGAACAGTATTTGCCAAGTATTGCTTAGATACCCATGTATTTAAGCTAAAATGACTTTTGGGGCAAACAATATTTGATTAAACATTCTCAGATATAACATTGGATAACAAAGTCACATATTTGTCTTTTAACAGTGTTTCTTCAATTAAAATGTCTGCACTTATAATTTTGAAATTTACTGTAAAAAGAAACCAATACAATAATTTGTCTTTCTAAATATCAGCAGTTTATTCTGTGATATAAGGTCAAACTTTGAAATACACCTCAGGCCCTCATCTGCCTGTGGCCCTTTGGAAAAGTTGCGTCCTCCAGTTTTTTGGTTTATAAAATTCCTAACTTCAATAAGCATAACCAGAAATATCTTACCTTCTTTGTAGTGATATTCTCCCCACTTCTTTCATCAATTTTTTTCTCCTAATTCTCAATGGCCTTGACAATGATTCAGTCAGATCTAAATTCCCAGAGCACAGGTACAGTCTTCTCTCCCCGTGCGACAGAGAGTCAAATGAGCGCAGTTGGCTAACGGTGAGAGCTCTCAATAAAAATAACTTTGCCCCTCTCCATCCACCGCATTCCACACACGCCACCGGCTGACGGCCTCAGCTGTCGCACCACATATGTCCCTTTATCTCTGATAGTGAATCTCTTTTACACCACTTTATAATCATTTTGACACTATAATTGTTTTTGACAATGTTTGTTTTTTATTAGGAAAATTGCATGTAAGATTTTACCTTTCCATTATATTGCTGTTGTTGTTATTAAAACAACCTTTGGTTCAGTCGTTCGTCACTTATTGTTCGTAAAGACATTGTACTCAAATCGTCCATGTGGATATTTTGTATAGCTTATATATAGATGCTTTGCGTAAACACCAATGAGGTTTGTTTGCTTTCATTAATATTTTCCACATAAACATGCACTTGTTTACACGGAGAGCTATTGTTGGCTGTGTGAGCCAGTGGGCTTTATCATAAGAGTCTGTTGCCTGTCAGTTCAGTTCTAACCCACTTATCACAGGCACATAGAGATGTTTGATAACCCAGATACCTCAGTGGGTCCCTCCAGAATTCATACAATATTAAAATAATAACATAAAATGTTAGTAGATGAAATATGTTAAATGTCCTGGGTTTGATGTTCTTATTATTAGTATAATAACAATAAGAAGAACATAAATAATGATAACAGTGATTCTTCTTATTATTTTAATGCAAATACATAACTTTGACTCATCACAGACAACCTGTCTTGTTACTGTGGTGTTCTGATGCCATGCTACACATTATTTATGTATTGTATTTATATTATTAATGACTAATTATATACTATGAATACATTTTGGGCACAGTTTGAACAGATAATTGATCGAGTCTGCCTTCCTCCCCAGCCTGTAGTAACTTCTGCAAATGAAACTTACTCATTGTTGTGATCACATTGCTATTATCCATAATTATGTTATCAGATGATGTACAAGTGTACACCAGAAACAGTTGTAGCTGTTTGGAAACCCCCCTCAGCCTGAAGGACAGCGCTGTAACATGAACTCATACCCAGCATGCATCTCTCTTCCTCTGGTCTGGGGCACCATTGGCACTCACTGTGGAAGACTGAAAAGGATTAACCAACAGCTTTAGGACCATCAACACACTTCTGATGTATGAGATGTTTGCAGTGTCATACAAAGCCTTCCATTTCTTTCCTCCTACTGTGAAAGTGGAAATAAATAGAGGCAGACTGTAGTTAAAGTAAGACTCCATTTTACAGAGATAATAAATTAAACATTTTCTTTACACTGTTAACGCTCTCCCTTTATTTGAACGTTCCTTTAAGATATATTTTCTTCAGTCCCTGGGCCAAAATTTTCTAGTCTGGGCAACCAATTGGGACAACAAGGGTAGAGCTCAAAATAGTGTCCCACCTGTGTGTAGAGATCAGAGCTATAGAGACAGTTACCCTTCTAAAGGGCTGCTAATACTTACTGCATTCTCACTGCTGTAAAACAGTAATGAGTGCCACCACTGGCTGGTAACTGTCTGTATGCTTGCCTCTCTGTTCTAGATATTTCAGTACATTCTTATTTCCTGAAGTTGCATTTTTTATCAATTGCTTGATTATCTTTATTTAATATTTTGATTATTTTAACACTATGTTTGATCCAGGGGCGTCACAAAAAGGGAAAAGTTTATATTCTCTTTCATATATGTATGTACAAAGACTTTTTAAAAAGAAAAAATTTTTTTTTTTTTTTTCCCCCCACAGGAAAAAAAAAGTTGATTCTGATTCTGATTTGATTCTGATTTGGTTTTGAAAAGCTGGTGGAGAGTACCTTATATCTTGTATCTTCTTTTAGAGGGGCATGACTTGACAAACTGCAGTAGGAGGTACCATAAATAACTGCTCCAAGTGTGGTGAACGGGGCTGCAGGAGGATCTCTTTGCAGGTGGAGAAAAGGTGGTCTGGCACTTCCTTAGGTTGTGACCAGTGACACTTTTTTTGGGCAGCTGCCCCATTGAACTGGAATATTATGGTGGAAATAAAATACAAAAATGATTTGATAGTATGATCTTTGATGTATTTAGCGAAACTGAAATGTATCTTAGTTATAATTAGGAAATAATGTAAAAATGTTTTAAATGTTTTATCAGATTCTCTTCCTATATTGATTGTTTATATGACACAAATCTTGTTAGAAATCCCTCGTTTCAGTGTGTAATGAAATATGAAGTCATGAGCGAAGGATTAATGTCACACTTTGTTGGCTACTGGACTTTAAAGTCCAAAACTTTGCTTGACTTCCTGATAAAGATAACCTAGATGATTAAAAATCCCTGCAGACAGAAAAGCTACAACTTCCACAGAGAGAGAGATGCCACACATGGTGTCCCAGTTATAACTTTAGGACAATTAAACCCCCTGTTTTATTTTCAATCTGTCTTCCCATTTCCTTTTGTCTTTATCTGTTTATCTGTCTCGCCCACTCTCTCAGCAAATCAGCTGTTGGCCTAGCTGGAAATTTATTCGACTACAAGAACAGGTGCAGATCTTAACACAGGACACCGGGCAGGATGGAAAGTTTGCAGTTGGTTAGACAGAGGAACAAATTTCTCTCACAGTTGCCGAAACAGGCAACCGAACAAGTTACTCTGGCATTTTCTAAAACTATATAACTTAAAACTATAACTTTATGAAATTATATACTTTATATATTTATATAATATAAACATTAATTATAATTTTGTTCAGAAGTCAAAAAAGCATGAATGATTGTTCTTAAATGTAGGGTAGACAATTTTGGTGAGACCAGCCATTAGCCAATAACAACCTAGATTTGAAAACATAAGATCCCTCCCTTCAGAGCGTGCTCTAAAGCCACGCCTCCTTCAACACATGAACGTCTATATAGTTTGACTGGAAAGTAGGACATCCTCCTTCGGACTGAATACAATGATTGGATGAACATTTTATGGATCTGTGCATTACACAGAAGATATATATTTATGTAAATATATTTTAGACCACTTATTGATTGCTCTCATCATGTGAAGAGACTTTCAATAAACAAAAAAAATGTTTCTGGAAAAAAATCTCCCCACCTTCAGAGCAAATAAAAACCTTGTGTTCATCAAAGTATTGTTCATCAAGCATTACAATATCCATGCGTGATTATGACTGAGGTCTAAAGAGAGTTGTATTTCCTCTGCATATCTGCTTACAGATAGCTGAAGTCTTCACTATCAGGTTCCAGAGCCAAGCTAAATTAAGGCTTGTGACAAATGAGAACTGGCTGGTGGCCCAGCAGCTCGGAAAAGCCGTTGACTTATCAATCTCAAATTACTGCGCCAGGATCTAAAATCCTGATCTGTGTCAGAGATCCCAAATAGAAAAGCAAGTCAACTGTCCACTGTGAATTTATACTGCAGCAAAAATAGCATAAAAATTGCATAAAAATTGACCCTGGGGTTATGGTTTTAAGACTATTTGAGACCAAATAAACATGATCAGAATACAGAAATCTCTGTTTGTATCAGAGCTGGAGTTCCTCATTTATTTGTTGCACACGAATAGTTTTTTCCGTATACTTTCATAATTATGATTTGCAACCAGCTGTCATAAAAAAATGCCTGTCGTACAGTGTGAAAACTGAGGTTGTGACAACACGCTTTACATGATCAAAATAAATGAAGCACTATAAACTTAACACTAGTCAACATTTAAAAATATTAGTTGAAATGACCTGTACAGCCATTTCTATTAAACTTTAAACAATTATAAAATATGTTTTACAGTGTAATTCAACCTCCCTCTCCCAGCTGGGTAATATTACCACACCTCATCATATCTGTAGCTGAGCTTTTTACAAATTTGTGATTATTCCGAAACTGTGATTATTTCTGACAGAATTACAATGTTATTATTAGACGGTGAAGTTATGCAAAAGAATGACAAATCAAAAAGATGTGTTAAAGTATTTGACTTATACTTTATAAAGCAATGCTTGTGTGTATGGAAGCCCCTGTTTCAATTATTCCTGTCATGATCTTCTGTAAACGCTGCGTAATGAAAACAGTGACATTTCTCTCTCAGCTTGTTTAACAAATAAATTGAATTAGTTATAAGGAGGATAAATGTAAGTTTTAAGAAGTAAACATTTAGTTTAGTTTTCGTTCAACCCTCCCGTCCAGCAGAGGGCGGGCGTGTGCGTTACGCAGCAACCAGCCGCCGTGATCGCCGGAGAAACCCGTCCCGCTGGCATCAGCTGGAGTCACTTCCGATCAGCTCTCACCCGTCCCGTACGACACGTCGATCGGCCACCTGTGAAACGTTTAGCTCGGAAGTCAATGGCCGTGAGGCTTCCGCACACGGTATGTTGTCTAAATGCACACACCACGGTGTGAACCGAAACCGACAGCCGGCGTTGCGGTGCGGCAGCCGCTTCTTCTGGGGAGCGGCTTCCGTTTCTCCCTGCGCCCAGACGGCTACCGGCTATGCTAAAGCTACGAGATAATGAACATCCAGTGCGTTTATCCATCTCACCCTGAAGACGAACCCGTACGATCACAAAGCACGTAAAAAGATGCGATTTGTGTTACAACCCCGACGCGTTTGTTTCGCATCGACGGATCCCGCACGTCTATCTTTGTCATCATGTAAAAATAGCGCCGTGTTGTCGCTCTTAAGCGGATTTATCTCGGTGCTTTCACCGAGATCGGGAGAGAGCAGACACAGGTAACGGGTTGAATGCATAAGGCTTGGCTTTAAAGTAGTTTTTGGGTTTATAGGAATAAATGTTGGCTGGCTGTGGACCTCGGCGTCTTCCAGACTGCTTGTGTTTGCTGTCCAGTTGAATTTCTGTTTTAATTGTGTGCATTGTTTCATTTATAAGTGAAGGATGTGGTCCGTATGTTTTGTTTTTTACTGCCGATCGGCACTTTGCAAGCCTTTGTTTCGATGTGCTTACGTTGTAACATATGTAGATATATTATATTACACGACATGTGTGTGTTATGGGCTTGAATTGATCCCCTGGCTGTTATGTTTATCATTATGTGGCTGATGTTATTATAATGATAATGATAATTCATCTCACCCGTTAAATGTAAATGTGTACGGATGTTGGTGAGGATGATGAGATCTTTACATGCGACGTCTCCTATTTCAGGTGGTTGCCTGGTGTGATGAAAACACAACACAAGCGTTTCTTGACCTTCACACACACACACTCACAAGCCGACAGATGATCAAGTATTGTAGCCTTTCAGCTTTGCATTGTCGTCGTATTTAGCAGTAAAGTGTCTTATTAATGGCGTTTCTCCAGCTGCATGCATAAACGCTCGGGTTCCCCTCCATTGCGCAGCCGCGCGTCTGGTGCCGCCCGGCGCATAAGCGACCCCGATGATTTCTCTTCGTTTCGGGCCATAAACCCGTCGTTTACCTTCGTTTCAGGCAATGCAAGAGACGCATGTCGGTGGTCAGACGTTTTGTTTGCCTCTGATGTGACCCTAATCGTGTGTGTTGTCAGGGGATGAGAGGCGAGCGGGTACTGCGCTCCTGGCTGGGGACTCGGTGACTTCCTGCACGGGCTTAGGATGGCGCAGGGTGGGCCTCAGCTGGACTACCAAGTACTGCAGGACCTCAAGCAGCGCTTTCCGGAGATTCCTGAAAAGGTCGTGTCTCAGTACCTTCTTCAGGTATGAATCCCATACACCTTGCATGAAGAGAAATGGGGTTTGGAGGATGGACACCAACACGCACGTTAAAATACCATCAGAAGATGTGTTGGTATTGTTGGGACATATTTTGGGCACGTTTGTATTGTGTGGCAGTGTCAGGTCCACCAACGTGTTTTTCTCACTGTCTTCTATTTCCTCTTCAGAATAACAATAACCTGGACCTCTGCTGTCGCCTGCTGGCTCAGGAGAGTAATAGATACCTGTATGAGGAATACCACAGCCAGGACGAACTGCACTTGAATCGCAACCACATGCTGCGCATTAGCGTGGGTTACCCTGCTTCAGAGGGGGCTAAAAGTAATGCTGGTGGCCGGGCTTTAGTCCACAGTTCTAGTGACAGCCACATTGAACATCCTCGCAGTGGCTTCCCCGAGCCCCTCTCTGCTCCCACTACTATGGTGCCCTCACCAGGATTCAGTCCCTTTTTTATGAATGACCAAGGACGCTCAAACATCCCCACCCCTCCACCCAGCATTCAGGGTGTGTCACCCACATATACCAATGCCCAACGTTATATGACTCCCATAACGGTCACCCTCTCGCAGAACATCCCCTCTGCCCCCCAGGCGCTGCAGATTCCTCCCGGTGTTTACTGTAACAGCGGGAATGCCGTGTATATGCGTCCCTTGCCCTCCCAAAGTCCTCAGCCCGCTCCCTGGCCCACATCAGGGACGTCTGTGTACCAGCAGTCACCTTACACCACCCCAAAATATCAGTCACCCTACAGCTCTCCCCAGCATCAAGTCCAGCAGCCGGCCCATGTGTTTTTGCCCATAAGTCCGCCCACCCTCCCTGGACTGACCTACCAGCAGCCCACGCCTGTAGCCTGGATCACGCTGGAGGGACAGCGACCACGCAGTAACTCCCCTGTACACGCTACGCAGGGATCTCTCTACATGGCCACCAGCACCTCCCCCAGTTCCCCATCTCGGGCTATCAGTGTGACCGGACCCTCTATTCATCAAGGAATGTACATCCACCCAGGTGTAGTAAGGCCCCGGCCTGCATCTTCTCCCCAGTCGGCCAGCTCTGCCATCATCAAGATCAAATTGTCTCCCGGACAGGCACAGCGAACAGGCTCTCCAACTGTTGAGACAGAATCGCTCCTCAGCATTGTGGACCAGGGAGAGCGGCATGGTGCCCCACCTCCGATCCAGCCCATCTCTGCACTGCCGGGGAATATCTGCAGCCAGATCAACCGGTTACCTAGAAGACCCAGCTCAGGCTCAGATGACTATGCATACACTCAAGGTATGAATCTGTTTATGTAAGACTACAAGAGCAAGGAAATGTTCATCATGCCCTCAAACAGTTCATGGACCACCTGATTGATGGCTGGCATCTATGCATTACCAGGAATAAGGGTGCACATTTTTTTAACAGTCTGTCTGGAAACAAAATCGTGTTCCAGCCCGATAAAATTAGCTTTTTTAAAGGGGTCATGCCTTTTTTAAAATAAGCTGAGGTCCAGGTGCCAAATAGTTGTTTACATTTGTGCATTTTGCAGATGCTTTTATACAAAGTAACTTACAGTGCATTCATACACATTTGATCAGAATATATGTTCCCTGTGAATTCGAACCCTTGACCTTTTGTGCTGCTAACACAAAGCTCTACCAATTGAGCTACAGAAAAATTAGTTTCAAAAGTTTTGTTTGAGGCATTTAACGTTTTAAGTCAATGAGTTTTTGCGTCTGATTTGAGAATTGTTCACCCCATTCATCACCATACATCACAGATTTGTCCCCAACTGCCAGTGTGGGCAGTTCTTATGCATGATAGACAAAAGGCTGCCTCCGTGAGGCTGTTTGTGTTTCCTGAGAATCAAAGCCATGATCTTTTTGTTGCTAGCAACATGCCTTGTTAGTTACAGGAACGTCACTTGAAATTGTAATCCAATGTGATTTGCATTTGGTTTACTTATTATGAATTATTATGCACAATTATATAGAATCATGGGAGAAATTCATAGTTCCGCTTCTGCTTATTCTTTGCATCTGTTTATTGCGTGTGTTCTGATGTGTGTTGTCGTCAGACTTGTGTCTAACAGCATGCGTCTCCTCCACAGCTCTGCTGCTGCACCAGCGAGCGCGCATGGAGCGTCTCCTGAAAGAACTCATGTTGGAGCGACAGAAACTGGAGCAGCTAAAGGCAGAAGTGAATGAAATGGAATTTGATGCCCTGCAGAGACGATTCAGACGAGTGAACAGCACAAGTCTCATCCCTCGGGTAAGAGAGAGACTCAGAATCAACTTTTATTGCATGTATACTTATCTTTTGGAAGGGAAGTCGAACACCCACCAACTTTTACATTCCTAATAAAGCTCAAATGAATTCTCAACAAATTCCCCAAATAAGCCTTTCATACAAGCATGAGTGGATTGTATAATAAGATTACAGATGCAGCATGTACAGATTTTCTTTATGTGTAGTCAATATAAAGGAAGAAGAGATGGTAAAGACAGTTTGTGCATGTCGCATGTGTGTTGGCTAGCCTGAGGACATGACCCGAATCCGGACGCAAAACAGACAGTTACAGATTGACATTGACTGTACCCTAAAGGAGACGGATCTGTTGCAGTCCAGAGGTAACATCATCCTTCTGACACGGTTTAAACTGAGCATTTACTCTGTTGTTTCATTTGATCATTTGTCATTTCATTTCTTTCTAGGTAAGTTTGACGTGAGATCCATGAACAACTTTTATGACAATATTCAGCCTGGCCCTGTTGTACCACCAACAGGTAAATTCTAGGGATGCCCCCAACTAAAGATTTTCCTAGTCGACTGGAAGTTGTTCATTTAAGCCATTAGTTGACATTTATGATTTTAATTTATTTAAATATGTATTGGGGGAAGGAGGTTTTGAGCTTTAGGAATGAGAATGTTGACATTGTTTTGTATTACAAAGAAATTAAACCATAATAATGAGCCTAGATATCGTTTTAGATGCAAATATTTTATAGAATTGATAGATTATACTCTTGTGAGCTAAAATTAGCCCTTTGCTCTCTGTGTATCCTGTCAAAATCCTTCTGACCTCTGAGTGTACCAGAGCAGTGGAGGGTATTAAATCGCTCATTATGATATAGTGTTTACACCCTTGTTCTATTTTCATCACACTTTTGTTGCTATGCGGGGCCAGTGGCCTAAATTCAGGGATGCTGCAGAATGCTGGTATTTCTCAGCTCCTCAAATGGCATCCATGACAGCAATGACTAGAAATGACCAATGACGAGTATTTAGACTGGTGAACTGATGTTTAAAGCATCTCATTATGTTTTGTCTCCTTCGATTAGGGAAGCCTCCGGACGCGCAGAAAGACGAAGATTTTGAGGGTGCTCAATGGAACTGTGAAAGCTGCACTTTTCTAAACCACCCCGCGCTGCATCGCTGTGAACAGTGCGAGATGCCTCGCAACACCTGAGCTGTCCGGCCGTCTTCACCGCAAGCCCTCGCAGCGAGACGTGGACCTCGTTCTTTCAGCTTATCCTATGTTCCACCATGAACTTTCAAGTCCTGCCTATTATCCAATGATGTCTTTCCTTAGTACCCTTTCCTTGTACCCAGCAATAACTGAGCCGTACCCCACTCAAGAAGAGACGCCAACCCCAGTTGAAAGTTAAATCAGACCCCGCCCTACCTCGCCTTTTGATGAGCTTCCTGCACTTGTATTTTTCTACTTAAAGAAGACGCTTCAAAAGAGGAAGGGAGGGTGTCTTGACTTTACAGAAACAAGCAAATGGGATTGATTGGCCCTGAAGTGAACTGAGAAGGTGTGGCTTGAGGAGGAGTTTCCAGATTTGGAGGTGTGGTTTACCAAGCTACCATTCCAAGCAGATTAAGACTGCCTCGTTTACACAAAAAAAGCCCCAACAATCCTGTGCACAAGGCTTCTCTCCCAACTCATTCAATGTATTGAGATAAGCAGAGGTCTGAATAATTTTAATGTAGACTTTACACTGGTTGTGCTCTCGGAGATCGCTTCTCACCGAATGAAGAACATTATAACACCTGCATATTGACCTATACCTGGTACTTTTATGCATATTATGCCACACTGTATTCTGTGTTTAAGATGTCGATTTCCTATGTAAATGCGTCAAGTTGCTGTACGTAATAAAGACTTCAATTCTATGTGATACTGTATGCTGACATGTTATTGTTTTGTCTTTGTTATTGCTTTGTCAACAAGTCCCACCCTGGTCATTTTGGCAAAAGATATTTGAATGAATCATCCACATCTTTCTTTATAGCTGTTTTATTTGGTTAGTATATAAATTAGTACAGTATTTCACAACTGCGTTTGGGACAGAAAAATCCCGACAGAAATCGCGCAGAAATCACTCGAACATTTGCATTCACACGCACCAACATGCACACAACAGACCGACTGTGCTACATAACAACCTTAGTCAGCCTTTAACTACCTGTATGGATACTTAAGCAAAAATAAGGCTAACAAGATCACTCTTCAGATATCAGTCAAAAACTAGTCTATATGCAAGGCTTGGTTACACAACAAGACCTAGATTTTTCTACAATGTAAAGTATCTTCTACCAAATCCCTTATAAACAGAAGATGAGAGATGCAAATGTGTTCAGATATGCACAGAATAATTAACTGTTAATGAAGGTAACAATATGTAATGTGTACAGGATCTGTGCTCAATTATAACAATATCATATCACATACCTTACCATTCTATGAGAACAGTTATGCTTGAACATCTATGGCTGCGTGTACTGACCAGTCTCTCATCATACTGATAACTTATGTTTGCCAGCTGGCACATGCAAATAAAACATCTGTCATATAGGTGCCCAAAGGAAGATCTTGTTTTCCACAGTGAAGTGTGCATGTACTAATAACACTGTTTCTTCTTATTTTAATTTTTATATGATTTTTTTTATTGTATGTCCTGTTGGTCTGTTTTCATTCTAATTTGAGCTTTCATATGTCTCATCATTTTTGCTCTGCTGTTGAGCGATTACTGCCAATACATGTCTGTCGGGCTGTGTTTCATTCTGTCAGATTTCTCTCAGATTCCATCACAGATGGAGGTTTCCATACTGATGGTATCACAGCCTGGCAGTGTTCCTGTGAACATAAGAACCTGACATCTGGAGAAAGATGCTCATCTGACAGTGAAACAGTGAAATGAATTTCAGGAGTGTTGGAACGACATGAGGAAAGCGAGTGGACTATAATGACAGACTGGAAAAAAATGGGATTTTAATGACAGCTTAATTGCATTATAGGTTGAGGTTGATGGACAATGATAGTTTAAAGCTGCAATCTGTAACTTTTGCCTCTCTACTGCCATATCTGTTTAAAACAAAATTGCAGAGTACTTTTGGAGTTTTATTCTTAACATGGATCACAAGTTTAAATTCTAAACAACTGCTGTAAGGACAAGCTGCAAACGCTGCACCATCCACATTACCCAGAAGGACATTTAATTAAAAATCGGACCACTTAAATTTTAAATCAATACTATAAACTCAGTGTTGCGATAAGGAGATCATGTTGAACACTAATCTGTCATGTACTTGCTCAATAACTGATTTTTGTTCATTTGAACCAACAAAAGTTACAGATTGCAGCTTTATGGAATATGAGGATGGGAACAGCATCAAATGTAATTTTTGTCTATATCTAACAGTTTACCATTGCTCTGCATTTTTCTTTGTGTTATGTGTTTGGAAAGTCAAGATCAGGTCCGCGAAGGGAACAAATGTTCAGTGCAAGACCTGCTATCACAACAGTGAAGTGGACATTGAAGTGCATTGTGGGTATTGTAGCAGGTTTAGTAGTAATCTTCATAGTTCTTGGGGTTCAGGCAGTAGAGAATTGCTCCTCCAAAGGAGAAGATGGTGGCCCCCCAGGCCAGACCGTAGCCCCAGTTAAACTCGTGATATATTCTCAAACTGATGGTCTCAATGAACTTGATTGGATACAACACCAGGCAGCAGGCCTGAAGAACCACTGTGAGAAACAGAGAAAAGAGTCGGCTGTGAAATGTGCACTCATCAAAGAGACAAAAGTAGGTTAAGAACATGATTTTAAAAAAAAAAAAAAAATCGAAATCCTCAAAGACTCAAAGCAAAAGAGGGCAAACATCAAAGAAGTGTAAAAATCCTCCCAAACGATTTGAGAATGTCTTTTCAGACATACCTTCTGTCGTCCCCTGTTTGTCATGCAGCCACAACAGGGATGACTGATTACTAAAGCATCTGTGTTCAGTGGCTTGGAAAGAACTGTTTTGATGCTCTGTGAGGGGTGGATGCAAAATAATGTGTTTGCTATTTCCTGGTCCATTAGCTGCAGCAGTTGTGTCGTACAGCCAACAGCACATTTTTAATTCATAATACATGAACCCTAATTTAAAGTGTATGCAGAACAGAAAAGGGAGGCCAGCTCATAAATGTATCAAGTGTGTGTGTGAGAGTGAGTGAGTGAGTGTGTGTGTGTGTGTGTGTGTGTGTGTGTGTGTGTGTGTGTGTGTGTGTGTGTGTGTGTGTGTGTGTGTGTGTGTGTGTGTGTGTGTGTGTGTGTGTGCGCGCGCAGTCGTGTCTGTCACCTGCAGCAAAGAGCATTACTGCGACCGGTCTGTAGTAACGTCTCCTGGAGCGAATACAGACAGACACCAGAGCCACCAGGAAGGAAAGGAGGATAAGAAACACTCCACCCAATAACAATGCCAATGTGGCAATCTGCCAGTCTGTGTTATATAAATACATAAAAAACAGACAGAACATAAGTAATGTTTTATTACATTGCATGCATTATAGTCAACATTAACATATAACATTAACATATGTGACATATTAACATGCAATTTTATAATGCAGAATTGCAGAATAGTTTGTTTCTGCATAGATTGGTCAACAAATTTAGTCTGATCTTCTATTACATTACAACAGCGGACAAACATCGCCCGCTTAAACAATGTACAAACAACATGTTTGTGGATTGGTCATTAAATTATCCGATCTTCATCTCAGACTCAACAACAGGCAAACACACCCTGCTTGAAAACATAACACAATGAAACATTTTCCATGTCTTTAATAAACACGCCATGTAAACATTCACAATGCAGGGCTGAGAAAGTATGCAAGTCATTAAATTTAATGACTAGTAGACCCTCCTTTGACAGCAATAACCCCCACCAAACATTTCCTGCAATTGTGGATCAGGCCTGCACAATGGTACAGAGACCATTCCTCTGCTAGGAAGAGATCCAGCTAACAGGGAACGTTCTCAAAACATTGGCTAACATTCTCTAAAAGTTCTCTCAACATTATCAAAAACGCTCTTGCAGTAACATTAGTAGAACTTTTTCAATGTTATATATCATATGTTAAAAATGTTATTGTTCGGTTGTTAGTGGAATGTTTTAAAATGTTACAGAGTTTGAAAAATAGTTTGAGTAATGTTCTTATAACCAAACAACAGTGTTCATACAACATCTAAAAAGCTTGAGATTTTGATGGAATTTTAGTTCCTAGAATTTCCAAAATAAAATTTTTAACGTTTTTTTTTACTTAATAGAAACGTTAGGGAAATGTTCTTACAACAAAACAGTGCTGAATTTTCTACATTTATAGATTGTGTTTTAACTTGGACTGATGAACATTGTGGCTTTTAGAGATATTTTTAAAACCTTCTGAGCTTCAGGCAGGTCATCAATTCTTAATCTTACGTGTTCTGAGATCGCTTTTGTTTGAGACATGGTTCACATCAGGCAATGGTTCTTTTAGCAAACTTTTCATAGGATTGAGTGGCTCTCTCACCTCATTGATTTGCCTCTGGGTTTGTGGACTCCTGACTCCATTTAGCCTTTGGAGAAGACATTAACACTTTTTCCACTCTGCACTCTGAATGTTTACATGGTGTATTCAATAATAACTTAAAATGTATCATTGTTTGTGTGTTATGTTTTCAAGCACGGTGTGTTTGTGTGTTGTTGAGCCTGAGATCCAAGCAGATCAAATCTGATCACCAAACCAAGGTTCACATACTTATAATCAATACCATACAATCAATAGCAACTGTATTAAATGAAGCTGTCATCTCTCATGACACACAAACCTCACTAACTTCTAAAGCCTTAAACCTCCTAATGTAACCGTAAAGGTATTTAACATGCTTTAAACACATACTGCAGAAATAAGTACACATACCTACAGACTGGCCAACAGTAACATGAGCTTAGGTTTGGCAACAGTGAACTTTTATGGGCCGCAGTAAGCTTATGGGCTTCTCTGTTGGGCTAAATGGGGCATCTTGTAATATAACCCCCCTCCATCTCCTTCTGTCCCGTTTGCTTCTGCCTTTCATTCAAGCACTCGGAGACACTCTTTAGTGTCCTAGAAATAGCACTAAATCCTCCATGGAACACAGGCTTGAAGTGAGAGAGGGGGGATGGAGAAGCTGGGGGGGGGGAGTGAAACAGTATATATCTCCCATATCTGATGACAGGAGAGTAAGGAATCTCACATGTACAATGGGACTACTAAAGAATCTCATTAGGTGAGGCCGGCACAGGGAAAAAAGTATTATGAGTAGACAATCTCTGGCGAGTGACTGCAGAGTTTCTTTAGCTAGATTAAGGAAGCGCGTTTTTGCAACTGAATTAAATGTGACAAATGTTTAATGTGAAAGTTTATAGTATTCATCTAAATTTTGTAATAATGTTTTACAATGCATAAATGTATATGTATGTTTATATATTATTAAACAGGAGCAAGCAAACGATCTATTGCAAGAAAATAAATCCCATGCAGAAATAAATCAGTGTCTGTTTGCACTGTTGCACACCACACGAACATTCCAGACACCATTAGTAATATAGAAATAAATAGATAAAAATGGGTTAGATTAGGTTTAGATTGGAAATGTTTCTAAAACTGGACCAATATCATATTACTGTATCAAAGAGGCCGACAACAACAAACTTTAGATATTTGACTTCATATGCAACACTACAGTGCAGGACCGGCCAGGATGTTCAATGGGCATCTGCTGTACGATCATGTTTACAAACACGTTAAAAATGTTTGCTGAGATTTTATTAGGAATTCATGCAGTCTTGGAAATGTATCTAAGAGTGGTTGTTATTTAAGAGATTACGGTTTCACTGCGGAGCGCTGGAGAAACTGCTGACAAATCACCAATGTAATAATTTGATAAATTATTCAGTTGCTGAAGAAAGTACTTACAACATATAATAAGACACCAACAGCTGTTTGCTTAAAAAAACTTGAGTGTTCTGGATAATAACTGTAAACAGAAAGATTTTCATCATCTTGGAAAAATAATCTGTAAGTTCCTCTGCTGGAAAAGAACAATTTTTTTAACTTTATCATGTCAAAGCAATGATCATGTTTTGACAAAAGATATGATGCTGCTTTGGGACACGTCATCTCCATTCCTTCGTTTTATAGTTTCAAACAAAAACAAACCCTTTTTACCAAATACGGTAAAAATTCAGAATTATAAATATATCTGTCACTGCAAGAATCTAGAGAGAAACATATGAAAACAAAGCTGTGAACTGAAGCTGATGTTTTATTCTGTCAAAGAAAAACAATAATAATAATTCTGACAATCTGACCCTTGACCTCACTGGATGGCCACCAAAAGCCTGTGAACCATCAACAAGAGTGACTTTCCTCCCTCATGAGAGAAGGGTTTTGCATGACTTTAATACAACCTTGAGGTCCAAGACTGAGAGGGTCTTTAGGGGAGCGAAGCTTATCCTAAAAACCCTACAGGGCTACAGATGGAAATGAGGATAGGAGATAAAAATCAAACATTCATTACTATAATCTGTTTTTCAGCAAGCAAGTGCCTTTTGGCTAGTTCTTTCAATCAGATAGCGTGATGAGGAGGAAAGGAAGGCCAATGTCACAAACAAGTGAGTGAATTTCATCAATAAGTCACAGTGTCTCCACATTCCTCAGGATCCTCAGAAAGGGAGGGAAATCGTTCCATAGTGCATTACACGGACGATCACACCCCCCCTCCACATTCGACCGCCGCCCCTCTCCAGTCGAGCATAACATCAGCCCTTCAAGCGTCTCACACACTCTTGCCATATTTCTGTTGTTTGAGATTCTCTCTCCCAGCCCAGCTAACAATTTTAAGTTATAAGAACGTTTCCCTAATGTTTCCATTAGTGACCAAAACGTTAAGTGTTATTTTGAAAGTTATAGAAACGTCCAGTTTTTTAAACATTGTGTTAACGTTATTGCTTGGCTATAAGAATGTTATTTAAACATAGCCAGTGTTCTGAGAATGATTCCTGTTAGCTTTCCCAACTTCTGGTTGCTGCTTAGTGTATGCGTGTATCTGAAGGGAGTCTGTTTATGTAAACGTATCTATGTTTTAACTTGAGAGAATAATATTTATGATGAACCTAAATCGGGTTTTTAATGAAGGGTTCAGGCAATGAGCAAGCCAGTGTTCTCTTCTATGAAAGGCAGCGGAGTCGGCCGGTAATTGCAAAGCTAATGAGATTGAGTTTAATGCACAGTGCATGACACAGAGAAAACACAGAGGAAATGGAGTGACTGATTACAGAAAGCTCAAAATCAATAATGCGCTGCAGAGAGAGGCAGTTCTTCACACAGGCTGGAGCTTCATGACTTTATATGGAGTCAAACTGTGCTTTTTAAACATGACAGGACAACGTCCAGAGCCAAACAAGTTGTCACCACAACATAAAGCTAAAAAAACATCTTAAATCATCTCTGCTTTTGGTTGTCCAAGTGTTCAGTGCATTTTTTTGTGCTAACTAATAGCTCTAGACCTACAAAGGTAAAAATGAAGAGGGTATTGTTATGAACTGCTCCAAACAGCAAACCTTCACGCATGCCAAGAAGCGAGTTTCTTTTTCAAAGCAAAATGACATTTCTAGAATGAGCCACTTGTTTCCCTGGTAACTAATCTGTCCACATTAGGGCCTCTGGGGAGCCCTCCTCTCAAAGTTAACCTTACTCCTTGGCCGGTGAGGGGACTTTAACAAAGGCTCATTTTGTAGACAACAAAAGCAGAATGAAACCCCAGCTGGACCACTGAGTCCATCCCAAATTCCCACATCATCAGAAAGCCTTCCACCAAACAAGCTGTGAATAAAATACTTAACCCGATTAAACGAAATAAGGATCAATATCAAACTAATAATGCATTCTTTATCAACGCAGTGTCTGTGAAAAGATGAATCTTGCCTTGCTGAAGCCGGTATAGTTTTCACATAAACCAGAACAAACTCTTTCCACAAATGTTTGCTCAAGCAACTTCTGTCTGATCTATTTTTAGCCAAAGAAACGATTGTAGGCAAACAAACTGGAAACTGTAGATCACAATGTTTTTTTATAAGCCAGTATAAGTACAAGTTAAACCATGATAATGATGTGCTGGGGACAGAAGGGCCCCTTTTGTTATCTCTGAAATCCTCCATGCGTTGCTCAACCCTCTGAAGTTACAAACACTGCCCTGCTTTCGTTTGTTTGCACGTATTAAAACGTATTTGCACGTATTTAATCACCGTTTATCGCAAAGTTACGAAAGTGACGGTGCCCTCACCGGTGCCCAGGGTGCTGCTGCACCGCCAGGTCGCGGAGGCAGCGGGCTTCCAGCATGACTCCCACAGGGACAGATGGTACTGGTCATCCGCCGTGACCCACGCCGGACTCAGCACGGCCCCGACATCCAGGCACAGGGCGAGGAAAACGCACACCAGACCCACCAACTTCAGGGGCGTCAACGCCGACACGCGCACTTCCTCCGCGCCGCTCACGGATGAGGCCATGTCGGCTGGATGCAGATGCGCCCGTTGGGATGAGTGATGTCGGCGGGGATCCGGGAGTCAGGATCGGTCTTCGGTGATCGTAATCGCGGTATCCGTGATCTGAGGACTGCGGAGCGGCTGCCCTCGCGCTCCCGTTAACGCGACCGCACCGCGCGTTGCTGAAGCGTCTCTGCTCCACCTGCAGGGTCCTAGTGCGGGTGATGCCCATGAGCCTCCATCTGGCATTTCTCTCTCTCTCTCTCTCTCTCTCTCTCTCTCTCTCTCTCTCTCTCTCTCTCTTTTATCTCTAATTTGCTCTTTATCATTCTCACTCCCTCTTGCGTTAACAAACAAACACGCAAAAGCATTAAACAGAAATGGATGGACGGAAACGTACGAATGCAATCCGGTTTTGTGTAGGAAAGCCTTTCAATATTTCATGGGATGTTACGGAAACGGCGTGCAGAGAATCCCAAACACTGATATGAAAAGATGTATTTATTATTAAATCTCTTCTGAAAGATAAATGAGATGTGTCTGGGTCCTGCAGACGCATGGGGCATTGCACAGGCGAATTTCCCTTACAGATGTAGTCAAAAGAAATATGCTCCAACCCAAAGGCAATGGTATATCAACATATGCTTATATATCATTTTCAGAAAGTGCAATCTAATAATAATAATAATAGTATAATAATAATAATAATCAACGTGTGCAAGCAGCCTGAAAACTAACAACTGAACATGGTTCGTAATAAGAAAGTCTGACAAGTAAACACTGCAATTTTATAGAAAAAAAACAGCTTGACCTTGCAATATAACACCCTAAACACAGTTTTTGTTCAGCTCACAGGTCACACAAATGCAGGAAAACAGCACATACTTTGCTCAGCTCAGCTGCACCATCTACGACTTGTGACTTTTTGGCTTTTGCTTTTTTCTTTCCACTTTGAGTCTGATTACTGACACACCAGCTACAAACATAATAAATATGCCTGAATACCTCTGAAATAATACAATGTGTATATATAAATGATGAAAATGATAAAAATGACAAATAATGTCATCCCAATCAATTAAGGAGACGTGACTTTTATCCTAATGAAATTAAATGGTTCCCATAACCTCGAAATGTCGCCCTCGTCAGCAGCTTTCTATATTCGTCACTGTCCAGTTAGTTCTGACTGCGCATGCGCCCAATCTGGACCAAGGCAATCTGGACGAGCGCTGTGCCCGTTTGGGTCTAACGGGTAAGCACAGTTTCTTTAACTTATTATTTTAATGTGATTTAAAGTCGCTGTTCTTGTTTATTACGTACAAAAGTCAAAGTTTCGGGCACGTCGACGTTTCGATGGATTTGTGCGGTCTGACGGAGAAAACCGTGTCGTGCTTGAGTCACGTCGATACTCATGACGAGCATGAACTGAATTGGTAACACACTTACAAGTGTGCACTTGATGTGAATTACATCTCGTGTGACACATCGAAATGTTTCGACGTAGTTTTGTGTGAAATCAAAGTGAATAAACGGGATGTTTTGTCCAAATCTTCCCGTGTCTGTGTCCCGTCCTGTACGTGCTAGGAAGCTAACAGCCCGCAGCCATACGTCATGATTTATGTTTATGATTTATAAACGAGCGTCATTTTGTTTGTTTGTTTGTTTTGTTTACCAAATGGTCAACGATACGCAGAGATGATCTCAGTTTAGCTCAAATGTGTTTGCCGTTGATTGTTCTGGAGAAACAGAAAACGTATGGGCGCACTTCAGTGTATGGTTTGTACGATATAACTGGATGCCTTTTGATTTTAATATGCTTTATTTCTTCTGTTTAATCCAAGGTCGTTCCCCTTCGTAAAAAGCTGCAGGAATCATGGGAGCTGGTGAGTGAATTTAGCTATATTTCAACCAGAGACTGAATGAAAATCTTAGTGATGCTGTTTTGTGTTTCTTATGGTTGCCAAGATACCCAGTGGATGTGTATCATGTCTGATTTAGTTGCTTTCCATGCTGTTTAGTTATTTCACATGTAAACCCTGCATCATTTCTTTCTATAATGTTAAGTAGTGTTAGTTGTCAACAAAGGGTCTTCGTCTACACAGGCAGATGTTCCTGGGTTATAATATGGCACCTGTTTAGCTCCTCCACTGAAACAGTAGGGTATTCTTTCATAAGCACCCTGTGCCTGGATGACTGGGCCATTTCAAAGAAGTGACTTTGTCGGTACTATCAGCCTCTGTCTTTTGTCTTTGTTATACACTTACGGTTTGTTTCTCCGGCAGTGTTCCTGCCAGCAGATTCCGCACACTCGGTGTTGCGAAGGCTCCCGAGAGCCAACTTCTTCTTGGAAGAGATGAAACAGGGGAACATCCAGAGAGAATGTAGAGAGGAGATCTGCAATTATGAAGAGGCCCGGGAGGCATTCGAGAATGACGAGAAAACAGTAAGCGTGGATTACGTTCGTGTTTACGTGTTTTCATATGTACTTGCGTGACCTCGTTTTGACAGAAAAAGCTCACTGGCTAAGAATTTGGGGACATTAATCATTCGTATTACGGATGTTTGGGTTGTGAGTTACGTATACAATAACAGAGCCATGTGTTGATAATGGCATAAATATATTGTACGCTTGTACATGTTTATGTAAATGCATAGATCCATGATCGTGGCTGTTGGTTATTACATTGTAGAGCATGTGGGTTTTTTTTTTAATACAAGTCAGTTCAGCTCATTGTGTTCTCTGGTTTCATGACCGTACAGAGGCGATTCTGGGAAGAGTATCAGCGTGAGAGCAGCCCAAGGCCTGGAGGACTGGAGTCTATTGCTGGTGGATTTCAATCCCTCTACTTGATCTTACCCTTGCTGCTGGTTGTGCTTCTCATTGCTGCAGTTTCCATTACTGTTTGGAGGTGTCATTCACGCAAAAGATCCCAGCAAAGCCCTGCCATTGGCCGCCCACAAAGAGACACAACCCTATCTGTAGTTTCGATGGACCAGTGGCGGGACTTCCATCCTGACATCAGTCCACACTCAGAGGTCAGTGCTCACAGTAGCCCCGCCTACCCTGGTGCTGACCTCACACCTGGGCGGGGCAGTCGTGGTGACCCACCCCCCTCATATGAAGAAGCTGTGGGCCATACAGATATACACATTGAAGCAGAGCCTCCACCACAATATGAAGACATCATCACTAACCACGGTGGTGCGGTTATCATTGCCCAGGGAAAGTGATGATCTTCAGAGCCAATTTTCCAGCAGTTCTAAGGCTTCAAACAATACTTCAAACCCTGTCATTTCTTATTCACTCTTTATCTGTCTTTTTTCTTTCCTCAGCTAAGCTTGGAAGTTTTGCATAATTGGAAAATGCTTTGATCGTTTATTTTTATTACTACAAATATTTTTTTACAACTTAACTAACTCTGTAACAGCCTTGATCTGCAATTCCAGCACTAGCAAAACAGCTAAACCTCTTTATTCAATACGAAGAGAGAAGACACATCTAATGCAATATTTTTCCAGTACTGTTACTCAGACATTGTTAAATAATGAATTAGAAGGGACAAGCCAATCATGCAGCTCCATTTTGTTTGTTTGGCTTCCATCAGATTGCTTTGTTTTCAGAGATGACTGCAGAATTCATGACAGCTTGAGTCATGAACCAAGCTCCATTGTGATGATGATGATGAAGCACTGTTACAAAAATTACTATTAGTAATTACTAGTAGTAAGAGCTTTTCAAAAACAGCTGAATTCTTATTCAGTTGAGGCCGCTCACTGGACCATTTAAAGACCCATAATTATACGTGGTCAAATCAAGAGCAAAACAAAACATTGTCAGGAACAATTTAAGTTGTAGATTTTAAGGTTACTGACATGTTATATGTGATCTTATTTAACCATCAAAGATAACATCCTTATAACCTTGGTAATTGTTTTTATTTTCTAGTTGAGGTGTTAAACACTGTGTGTAAGATTTGGATACTATCTTGAAAACTCAGTTTTCGGTGGAATTGTAAAAAAAAAAAAGTTAACTATGAGGGATTCAAATAGTTATCAAAAGCTGATAACTTACTGCAGGTCAACTATTCAAACAGGAAATCCTAATGTAGCATTGTGGTTGTTAATACTGACTAGCAGAGGTTTAAGCAGTTTTTGCCTAGTGGGCAAGTAACAAAACATAACATTTATTTTAGT
The DNA here is from genome assembly GCA_036877525.1 of Chromobotia macracanthus. Classification (NCBI taxonomy): domain Eukaryota; kingdom Metazoa; phylum Chordata; class Actinopteri; order Cypriniformes; family Botiidae; genus Chromobotia; species Chromobotia macracanthus. The sequence continues at coordinate 11,779,149 of JAZGTH010000002.1, read as the reverse complement.
TGAGCCACATTAAGTTTAAGGTCAAAACGTGGTAGAGAAACAGGCTATGCACCAGTGGTCTTTTGTTCAATGAGAATACTTACTATAATGTTGAAACAATTTCATAGTCACAGCTTTGGGAAATTTCCATTTGTGGCCAAGGATTTAGCTGGGATATTAGGCATTTCAGGCATTAAGGTAGGATAACCAAGTTGAATTATCCACTGTGGAGGTGATTAAGGAGCAAGAAGCATGCTTTGTATTTGCTGTGAGCTGTTTGCTGACTTCATTTTAGATTTGTGAAAAGGGTTAATAATTTGTGTTTTGTTTTTCTAACAACCTCAGAGAATGTTAAAAATTACAATTATGACTACCTGGGCCATGCAGATTGCATTTGACCTGATTCTCTGTATATTCTGGTCAATTCTGAATGCATTAACGAAGCATATTTCCTTCCAGATATCCAAACGCATTTGGATATCTGATACTAGCTTTTGGGGTGGACTTAAAACTTGTGTACTTAAACTAAAACTCTTAGCTTTTATTCTTGGTTTATCACTCAGAACCTGATCAGGGTACAAACAAGAGAATCTCGAATTAGGATCAAGTTATGGAAACAAACCCTGTTACACACAGGGTTGAATATAAATATAATATTGAATATAAAGGAGACAAAAGCTCAATAAGGAAACACTCAGTATTAAATGTCAGGAAAGTGTGCCTGCTTGTGTGTTTGTGTGAGTGTGCCTGCTTGTGTGTTTGTGTGAGTGTGTGAAAACGTAACATTGTAGTGGAAAAATGACCAATGCATTTGTACTTATTCAGTAAATATGAGTGAATGCACTTTTTCAGGGCACCAGTTGCTCTTTGTAAAGGAATATTACTTGATGTCTAAGATGTGATGAATTACTACAATAATATGACAAATGCTGTTGAGTTTATTCTCTCGGCTTTCTACAGTTTATATTCGGTTCTCAAGTCATGCTCAGCCAACATATATATGCAATAAATCACCAGCACTAACTAAGCTTGTGAAAATCAAAACAGTCTCACTTCGCCTAATTTTGTTTGTTTTACAGGTCATGTGAAATAAGACTACCATCATTAGAAATACAGTCTGATGATGGTAGTAGTTTTACTGGTTTTGAAGGATGGCATTTGTTGCTGTATATTTGCAGGCTGATATTTCTGTGGTAGTTAAGAGTGTGGTGTGATGGTGTTTATTGCTTAAGCCTTACTCAGAGATAAATAAAAAATTGTATATATGTGTATTAAAAAAATTAATGTTTTGTAATGAACAAGCTTGACTTTAATTTGTAATTAAAGTTTTTTTTTTTGGCCCTTTATGACTGTTCTCTGACTGTTCAATTTGTGTGCACAAGTTTGTTGACATGGCAACCATGCTGTAAGATGCCTATAAAGCACACAGATTAATTTATACATTAACAGATTTAATTATAAAAAATCTGATTTGTCATATTTAACCTCTCGTCTAAATAACCCTGCCTTCTTTTAAAGTCCACAGATCTATTTGCAGTCATTTGCAGTAACTCATTAACTTTACGTGGAGATTTGCATGTTGAATTTCTGTTCAAGGTTTGGCTCAAGTAATGTGCACCGTGACATCAAGCTTACAGGATGTTTGAGACTGATTCTTATCAGCACTGGTGAACATTAATTCTTTCTGAACTTTTTGTGGATTACCAGACTGTTTTACTGACAAAGTACAAAGAGTATACCATATATAAAACTCACTTTATTGTTTGTATAATAAACAGAATAACAATATAGAAATGTCCTGAGAATACTCATAATTCTTATCTGTATCGTAAAAAAGTCACTATTACATGAGAATAAAGATTTGTTTCTGAGACAGGACAAAATGACTTCAAAATGAAACGCACAAAGCAAAGCTAAATTACCAGTGTTAGCAAAGCTATAATGGCATGGTGCTGACATCAGCACACGTTAAACACTGAAACATCCAATAAAGGCCACTGCGGGTTCACAAAACAGCGTGTTTAAAGCAGCGCAAGCAGAAACAAAACTGTAACCAAGTAACGCTACCTCAAAAGCAAACGCTGCTTCTCCAGTGAATGCATATAGCCAATGGCAGTGTGAGAGAGCTCATTAAGAGAGCCAATAATCACACAGCGCTGCAGTCGGCCAGCATACAGAATCAATGAGTCAATTCAGTGAGATATGTCCTGTCAGTAGTTGTAATGAACGATTTTCTATTTTAGTCAAACTTCAATTTTAAAATTCACAGATATATTTCATTTCACTAGGGTTTTCCAGAGATAAGCCCACCCTATCCTACAATTCCCACCCATTGATGTAATTACTGATGATTGGATGAATCAGATCCATTCTTTGGGGTTCCGTAAAACCTCCAGCATTTCTGCTTCCTTAGTGCCTTTTGTGGGCTCATGCATGTATTCCCACCTAAAATGAGACATACAGAACACAGCTTACACATCAGACAACTCAAAATTGACCTCATTAGAAAACAGTTCTATGATAAAACCCATTTGAATGAACAACTAATGAATACACAACTGAAAATCTGAACAACTGGAGTTCACAAAAGTTCACAGAGGGTCATGTGCAGACACAGGAAGTTGCTGATATACACACAAATAAATCTATTGATACACAATCTCTTACCGTGCAGTAAGCGGTAGTGACATCAGAATGCTCTCGACTCGAGACCCAGGTGTGGCTAAACCGAATTTCACCCCTCTGTCATACACTAAATTAAATTCCACATATCTAAACAAAGACAAATAACATCAAATTCAATTCAAAAGACAACTACAAAGCATTTACAGTGTCATTATATCACCATGTTCCCATATTGATCTTAATTACTAAAATATTAAATATACTGATTTGTTACTTATAGACATAAAAGATAAAATACCCAATCTTAATAGGAATAAAATGAGGAGCTTTTCTTGAACTCACCTGCCTCGTCTGACCTGCTGCCAGTCCTTCTCTTCAGGGGTGAAAGAGTCATTCAGGTGTTTGTAGACAATGGGCAGATAACAAGGCACTACAGTTTCAGCGCAGCTCTTCACAAAGCTGAAGACCTCCTCCTGATTGGGTGAATCCAAATCATCAAAAAAGATCCCACCAATCCCTCTCGTCTCCCCTCGGTGACGGATGTAGAAGTAGTCGTCACACCTTGATGAAAGAGACAAAACAGAATGTTAGCTTATAAATTACGCCAACCACTGACCATAAAAAAGACTTTTACAAACCAAATCTCTTTAATTGTCTCATAAAATCAAATAAATAAAAAAAATGAAAATTTCTTCACCAACTACCTCTCTAAAGATTGTAAGATTGAGCATATATCTTAGGCATGATAAAACAAAAATTAAAGAGGTGTCTATTGACACATTTAAAAGGCTGCTGCAAATAACAGTTTAAGAGTTCCTATGTGAATATACTGTAATCCTTGAACAGCAGTCAAGCTAAGCAGATCTGGCTCGCTGTCAATAATATAATTCCCCTGACATTGCTTAAGCTAATACATTAAAGCTGCAATCCTTTGCCTCTCTATCGCCATCTCAGTTTAAAAGATTTAATTGCAGCTTTAAGTAATAATTAAATATAAGGTGGAGTTGGGGTGGAGGAGGGATGCCAGAAGAATTATAACAACAGTGAGGGAGCCAGCAGTTTAAGCACTGTGATTGGTCAGATTAAATGAACAAGCCCCTCCCAAACTTTTGTCTGGAACTCTATTAAAAGTCTTATCTCTGCTAAACAGTTGAAAAACCACCCAGAAGATCACCACACGCATCACACGTATGCGCTCTCACACCCACCGACACACACCCATATCAGTTGCAACACACCCAAATCAAATTACACACACAGGGGTAGGAAGACTCCTACCACTTTTTGAAGTCTAGGTAATATTTAGGATGGTGCTTGTCACATGCGTCCTTTAAAGTTTTGTGGAAATGGGTGCCATCTTCCAAGTCAATGTAAACAGGAGTGAGATCTGTTCCACCACCAAACCACCACTGCTTTGAACCTATGGAAGAGAAGAAGAGTAAAAGTAAGAGGTAGAAAGAGAGAAGGGATGTGGGCGGGGTTTATAGATAACAACATCTCCCCTCGCACACCCCTGCCAGAACTAAGATCTTGAATGACTAGGCAAAACACCCACCATCTGCTTCCTCAATCTCAAAGTATCTATAGTTGAAGTGCACTGTGGGAACGTGGGGGTTTTTGGGGTGTATGACTGAACTCACACCCATGGCGCGGAATGGCAACTTCCCTGGAACACATTGATAAAGCAAAACGGTTAGAACAACAAATGTATCACAGGTCCCCTCAAAACACGACTCAGAACTCATCACATATCATCACGTCAAATGTTCACAGACCACCGACAGCTCACACTCTGTTAGAATCTGAAAACTTGAAGCAGAACTGATGATTTAAGGAGCTCCTTTCAGTTTTGCTCTGCCTTCAGCTTAAAATGGGAAGTCAGATTCTCACCATCTTTTCCTTTCAGAATTTTTCCACGGCTGCGCATTTGCTTGGCGGCCTCTTCGGTGAGATACCCCGATACCACGGACACGTTCACACCCGCTTTCTCGAAAACCTTTCCGTCTTGCATCACACAGCTGATGCCTCCACCGCCTTCACCAGACATAAAAACACAATCAGTTACAAAGCGAAGCCTGCAGATAACTTAAACATTACATGACACAACTATACACCAGGCGGTGAAGATTAAATGCTTTTTCTATGCACCTTTAAGTAAAGAATGAAAGAAACCAACACTGAACATGCTTTCAATAAAAGAGAGGGAGAAAGATAAAAATAATTATCATTAAACAAGAAATAAAAAGAATACAACATTATAACAGTAATATATAGTAGTAATAATACTATTATAGTAATATAAAAGTTATGCACAAACAATGAACCAACCTTCTTTTCGACTCCATCTGTCCACTCGAAACGTGCCTCCATCCACGTCCTCCAGGGCTTTACAGAAGGCGGCCTGCGTTTGCATGATCAGCATCTCCATCCTTGTGGACATCGCGTCTTTGGTCTGCTCCAGGACCTTGATGTCAGTGACTGGTGGGGACATGAACGTCTTGCATCTCTCCCGTATGTCCCCCTCGCCTTCAACTCTGGACATTTTCGTTGCCATTTCTGCCCGCTGGAAGTGACTTACGCCTGCCGCCAGGACTCCCGTGACCGCCGCCGCTCCGGCCGCCAGGAATACTTTACCGTAACGTCCGATCGAGACACTCCCCGGTGATGTCTGAGACATCGGCCTGGTTCCCGTTTTAATGAACGACCATTTTCCTCCCGGAAGAAAGGCACATTTACGCGATACAAAAGAGGGAAAGCCGGCTGTACCAGCCACAGATCGGGACGCTTGGTACAGCCTTGCGACGGATCTTGCTGTGCTGCTTATCGTGCATAAAGTCATTTTGCCTGCTGAGTGCAAACAACTGTATTAAGACACGACCTAACTCAAAGTGAACTCAATGGGTAACACGGTCATAAGTGAGCGTATAATAACTATATGCCGTTTGGCACGTAGCTACTCTAACTCTTCTGTCCGCGGAGGTGTGTCCTGATAACAGTAAGACACGCTGAAGTGCATTATGGGAAATTGAGTTTTTTTTACATTTATAAACCGTTCTATGTCCCTCAATATTGACTACGTATCCCACAAACGTGGGAAGCGCGAGATAAAGCGTACATTGTAAAACGTGACCAGCTGTACGAGGCAAATTGTTAAGTTTATTCATGTTGTTTTTAATTGCTATAACTGTAATGAGATTAATGCACCGCTTTTATCCAAGTTTTGCAACAACAAAATTGTGTGTTTTATAAGGCGGTTGTTGTAAAGTGTAAAGTTGGGAAATTCAAAGTTAATGCAAATGAAAGTTGAAATAACAAGCAGGTGTGTAATGTGTGTGTTATTTACGCCTTTTAATGTAATCTGTATTGTTAATTGAGCAATTGATCTTTTCATCATAAACAAATTCACCTCTTTCATCAACATTTCTCAGACCTTCATTGTTTATTTACAACGAATTGGGTCAAATAAAGCAAAGTATCCTCCCTGTACCTTATTTGTTTTTCCACTTACTGTATCATAGATAAAAATCTGTCTGGGACTTCGACGTTTTCGGAGAGTCTGCGCATGCGCGGGGCAGGCGGTGTTGTGCGTCTCTATGGCAACACCGGCTCCAGGCCACGGGAGGATTAGAGCTGCTCTCAGATGTGCGGGTGAGCATGTTGACCTGCAAGCTGAAATAAACAAGCTGATATGAATTATTTTGCCAGAGCATGCATATGTTTTGAAGGTAAGCTATATAATTGTTTTCAGATGTATAATAACTGTGAATAATGTGAATAATGATGTGAATGATAATACAGAAGGTAACGCCGGGAAGACCACATGAGACAACGTGGTAGGTGTGCATTATAAAATCTGATTTAATCCAGCCAATGATTTTCTGTGCGTTTGAAATCTGTCCTCTTCCCATGTATATGTTATATATGTGATTGTATGCTTAAATGTTAAACAGTAATGTTATGGTGAGCCAAAACGGTGCTCCACCAGCACTGAGATTGTGATTAATAAAGTGTAATATTCAGGAATAAATGACAAAAATAGCACTGTCAATAGTAATAGCTATTCTTTCTCTGCTCTCAAAATGAACTCATTTCAGTCATTTTCACAGGTTGTTTTGTTTGTCTGAAAATAAGCTGGGTTTGTTTCCATGGGACAGGTTTTTGTGCTCTGGTCTGCTTCATTTTTTCATTTGATGTGTTTCGGTGAGGATCTATGGTGAGGAACACAAAGAAAGAATGAGTGTTTCTGCCGTCATAAATAATCGGGATGAGTACGAGGATGATTTTGAGAGAGACCTGGATTGGCTTATCAGTGAGGAGAGCAAGAGTGAGGTGAGTGTGTGTATGCGTATATGTTGTGTTCCATGTCTCCGCAAGGATGGTAAAAATCACACACACCTACATTGTGGATATCAGCCAGTGGTCCCCAGGAGGAAAATTGATTATTAAACATATAAAAATGGCAAAAAGGGTTCCGTGAGTTAGGTTTAGGGGTAGGGTGAGGGTTAGGGGATGAAATATACAGTTTGTATAGTATAAAAGTCATCATGTCATATGGAAAATCCCCACAACAATGTACAAAACATAAACAATGCACAATGATAAACAGTGAGAGGGAAACAGGTTCATATCTCTGGAATAATGTTTTGATGTGAGGTATTCCATTACACAGACGCCGTACCTGTGTGTGTGAAATCCACCCCACTGACACAGATCCATACACACTTTCACTTACCCAGAGAACTATGTGTAATAGCAATGTATTATTCAACACATACGCTCTATGTATCTGATTCACCCTTCGGAGCACACTGTGCTCTAGTAATTCCAGCTTTTATTCTCCGCTCCTCAGACTGAACGCAAACCTTTCTGCATTATTTTCTTCATCAGGACCCTGATGATTCTGATTCTGAAGCTCAGATCGACAAAGAGCTGGAAGAAGATGAGTTTAAAGAAGATAAAATGAAGCAGGTGCACAAAGTCAGGGATTTGGATAATGATGATGATGATGAAGAAGAGGAGAGGTGGCCAACTCCCATGGAGCCATTAGAGGGTGTGTTAGATCCTGATGAAGATAGTCTTGTAACCTCTCCACAGCTGAAGAATGGTGAAGACCTTGATGAGGAGAAGAAATACATTTTGGATAAGATCCAAGAGGCCAACAGACAACTGCAGGACCAGGAACCTCCAGACCAGAGCCGCCGCAGACGACTGCAGTTTAAAGACACTTTGGTGGACCTAGTGGTTCCTGCTCAGGAGTTTAAAGCTCAAGAGAATAACAGCGCCCTCTGTAGGAACTCAGAGGAAGAGGATGAGGTGTCTGGACAAATGCAAACACTGAAGATCTCTCCTAGAGAGGGGAGCGAATCAGGAGACCATGAGAATGAATTAAGAGAGGGATCAAAGGAAGGACGCGTTTTGGTGGAAAAAGATGGAAAGTTTGACCTGGTAAGTCTCAAGGAGGTGGAAAGTCAAGGATTGCTTCCTCCTTTGACATATCATGGTGATAATCAGCAAGGATCCTCACAGCAAAATGAGTCTGTTCTCCAGCTAAGTAAGAGCCCTGTATTTTCACCCAGACAAAGTTCTACCTCACCTTTTCCCCTTGGCATTGAGTCCTTGTACGTCCCCAAACCTCCAGTGAAGCACAGAAATAGACCCAGTTCTGCCAGACCATCCCAAAGGGGAACATGGGTCCAGGGCACCAAGCGTAGAGTCCAGTCAGCAAATGGGTCATCCTCACATGGGACCTTTAGCCTCTCACCACAGCAGAAAGAATTATTGGTCAAACTTCAGGAGCGAAGAGAGAGGCAAGCTAAAGAGGTGAGCCCTGCCCAGCGAACAATTATATGTTGTAAGAACGTTTGTCTAATGTTTCCATTAAGTAACAAAAACATTAAAAATACCCTAACTGTAATCTGTTCATATTTTCTTCTCTCTGTTCCTCAGGAAGAACAGAGGAGAAAAGAGAAAGAAGAACAGAAGCGTCAGGAGAACGAGCTGGCCTTCCAGTCATGGCTTATGAGGAAGAGAGAGCAGCTGTATGATGAGAGGAGGGTCCACAAAGCACAAGAAATGGAGAGGATGAGCTGCAATGTGTGTCCACTATGGGGAGCCATTTAAACTGTTAAATCTGCAGTCCGTAACTTTTAGCTCTCGATCGCCATCTGTATTTGAATCATAACATTGCAGGTTACATTACATAACTAAATGTATGTTAAAGTCAAATGAAACTTTTGATAAATCATTATTATAAGCTTACCATTGCAAACTGGGGACGGTAAGGAGACCTGTTCTGATATTATAATCTGTTATGTTCTTGTGCAATAACTAACCTAAAAAAGTTACGGGTTTCAGCTTTAAATGACTCACCCAAACACAACTTCACCTAAATGTCTGCATGGTTGCATTATTTTTAGTTTTAACATTTCTGATAAAATCAATTATTTAGTATTTTCAGTTTTCGTTTTTTATCGGCTTTAAGCTGACTGTAGTCTGTGAGTGTGGCATCTGAGGCTTTTATTGCTGTTGATGTTATAGCATAGAGACAGTGGTGACCCAGAGGAGGCTTTTAAAAACTGGCTCCAGAAAAAACAGCAACAGCATATGAAAGAGAAACAGTTAGAAGACATGAAGAGACTGGAAAAAGAAAGCAGCTTTAGTCCACACAGCCGAGAAGAAAGTGAGAAGGCTTTCAAACAGTAAGTTTAGCAGGAAACAGTGACCGCTGGCAACCCAGCTGACAGGGAACGTTCTCAGAATGTTCCTAGAACTTTCAAAATAACATTTTTAACATTTTTGTTACCTAATGAAAACATTAGGAAAATGTTCTTACAACCTAAAATTGTTAGCTGTGAAATTACCTCTTCTAAAACCATCCCACCTATAGGCCTACAGATGTAGACAGAGCAAGAGTTGTACTTAAAACCATGTAAAGTTATCTCTGTCTCTCACTTTTACACTAGCTGGTTGAAACGCAAGCATGCAGAGAAGCGAGCAGAGCAGCAGGCAGCCAGAGAACGTTCCCGCAGGCTGGTGTTGGAAGAACGGAGAGCCCGGCGCATGCGTGACCTCCTCTGCACTGTTAATGAGATCAAACCATTCCGATTCAGTGAGCCCCATGGATATCGCTACTGAGAAACCTGCTACTGTACACATATGACCATTGTTACAACCTCAGACCTCCTCCAGTTCAACAATCATTGAGGTTTCTTTTCAAAGAGTCGTTCATTCATCAGTACCTGTGGTTTCTTTTTTATTTAACTTTTTTAAAGGATTTATTTATCTCCCTGAGACAGAGGATGAAAGAACATGCAGTTCAGAACCCAATCCTTTTTCAATTCATCCTTTTCAGTGCATAGATGAAACAGGTGCTTTACAGGATGCCCCTGTTCTAAATAGCTTTATGCACTTAAAATAATTGCTACACCCAGATGATTTAGTGGAGTTATGAATAAATGCTGAATCATCAGATACTGTCATTTTTGGATTAGCTAAACTACGCTATAGATTGCCAAGTACACAGCTAAAAGGGGAACGCTCTCAGAACACTGACAGTAACATTGCAGTAACATTAGTGGAACATTTTTCAATGTTATATATCTTACTTATCAAAACGTTTCTCTTATGTTGCTAGTGGGACGTTTAAAAAACAGTACAATTTAAAACGTTCTTATAACCGAGCAATAGCATTAATACAATGTCTAAAAACTGGACGTTTCGAGCTTTCCTAGAACTTTCAAAACACCATTTTTAACATTTGTGTTACTTAATGGAAATGTTAGGGAAATGTTCTTATAACCTAAAATTTAGCTACGTATCAGCTGTAGACATTGCTAGTGTGCTCATCATCTAAATGAAGAAACAATAGAAAATAGTTTAGACCCAAGACCACAAACCAGGAGTAATCCAGTCGTCTCATGCCCCGGCCTTTAGTTCAATGCTCTATACTGCTACAGGCGTTTGCATTGTTTGCTCTGATGGGCAACACCCTGTTGAGTCTTTTTTATTGTGAAATTGTACTTTTGCAATTGTAGTTTTGCAATTGTCTTGAATCACACACACAAACAAGCACACAAACCCTGTGCTGTTTACCAAATTGATTGATAGTAAGACGTTCAATAAGCTAAAAACAGGGTTTACTGGTGTGAGATAAACCATATATATTATATATCGGCTTGTTATAAAAAGTGAAGTGATGATTTAATAATTTTCTTTCGAGCATTTAACATGACAGATGACGTAACCACAATAGCAACGCAATTGTAGTCATCATTGGATTACCGGACGCTGCAGAACTTCATTACCCATCGTACCTGGCGGTGCGCCTGCGCACAACCTCGTCGGCGCTAACGAGTCTGTGAGTTGAGATGCAATGCTCCATAGCAACATCAGTACCAGGGCGACGGGCCAGCGAGGGATCTGTGGCGGACAACCGGGGATAAATATCCTGACAATATCTGAAACGGGTGCTGCATGTCGTCAGCATGGACGATCAGAGGGTAAGACTTTATCGAGATAACATCGTCGAAATGTCGAGGAGGATGTTGCATGCAACAGAGAGACTAAATGCGAATTACGGTTAGCTTGTAGCTTTACTTCCAAATGTCCTCTGCTGTGTTAAGTGGACGTGTGGGCTTTTATAAAGGATCGTCTGGAGAAGCAATAACTTGGCATTGTTATCGGTTTAAATGCATGGTGCATGCGTGAATATCTTCCCAAGTGAACGAACAACGGCGAGAAACCGCCCCGGTTCCCGGAGCTGTGAAACGCCAAATGCGCACGGTTTTAAAACAAATTACGGACAGCTTTCGTAAAAGAGGACATGAGATTGAAGCGATCGTCGTAGGTGAAAAGCAAACAAAAGCGAGAATGAATGGGGCTGCAGAGTAACCCTAAACCGGCCTGTATTGTTAGACGGCTCTGGCTTCAGGGAGGCGCCCCGGACATAAAGCCGCTTCTGTACGGCTCATTATCAATGACTTAATCCAATGCATTTGATTTGTATGGTGAATAAAACACGACTTTCCCGATCAACACGCATATCCGCATGTGCTCTCATTCATTTGCATTGCGGGAGTGTGTGTGTGTCCCCAGGCGGAAACATCATTAACACTTTATATTGACGCCATTGTGCAAGTATTGTTTAAACGTCATCAAGTGCAATTTGGATTTGATGCCTTGGTGCATCTGTTGACTTGTGGTGTGTATAAATGCAATGCATCTCTGATCTCTGATCTGGCTGTTTCAGGAGTCACTGAGAAAGATTGTCACTACCTTGGCTTTGAAGAATGAGGAAATTCAGAATTTCATCTGCTGTCTGAAGCAGAGTCTACAAAACTTAGAGGTAAACCCACCCAATTTTTCTTCTTTGTTAATTAATACACAGAGATTGCTTACATCTTACAACTGTTATAAGTAAGGAATTGCTTTTGTCGACTTTATGTGCACATAACAAAGCCAGTCTTTTGCAATAACAGTTTAGTTTTAAGGAATAAGAAGCAAAGTCATTTCAGCTTTGAGTGCACGTTTGAGCCTGTTATGGTGTGTGCAGGCGAATGCAAACCGGGTGCAGGAGGATCTGGATTCAGAGTTCAGTTCACTGCATGCTGTTCTGGATGAGCTGAAAGAGGGTATGGTCACACGCATCAAACAGGAAAGAGCCAGCCGCACCTATGAGCTGCAGGTGAGAGCATCCCCACGATCATATTTCCTACAGTATGGTTTAAACTAGTTTATATGTCAAGTCCCAAATGATCCAAATATGCTTTAAACTATCTTATGTGTCAAGGTCAGTTAGTGATGCTGGGTTGGGACAAACTGGGAGTTTAAATTGGTCTGTGCCATGAGATAAAAACTGGTCACCGGTCTGTTTAGTTGAGAACTGTTGCTTCTGTGTATTTTGCTCTTCCGGTTTCCCATACACAGCAGTTACAGGGCCATTTTTAGGCTGTATGGGCAGAATTAAATGGTCACAAAATGTGACCGTGCAGTCACAATGGCCGGCTCGTTTGGCATCAAACGGCCGTAATAAAGGTTAATAAATTCTACATAAATTAAATCAAGTGCTTCATGTTCGCAGACTGAGTGATCAGGTAAAATCAGTACAAGAACAGCCTGGGTGAGACAGCTGTAGAACTCATGCGTCTGCTTGTGTCATGTTAAGTGAAGGATAACAAGAAATCCCTGCGGATTACTTGTGTTTGTGTGTGTGTGTGTGTTTGTAATCCAGGCTAGATTCTTGTATAGGTGTATCTGGTATGACCTGTACCTGTACTGCCCTCACAATTGTTATTGTATTTGCAATAGTTCCTGTATTCCTGTGTATATATATTGACCCATAAGGAACTAAATGAAGAATAGTTTTTCAATATGATTAGACCTTTTTTGACTTCCGCATAGAAATGGTAATACAGTGCTTACTCATTTTATTGATTGAGGTTTATTTTACTTTGTCATTTATTTTCTTATTTTCAACTATATGTGATTACTTAAACAGGTACTTTTCCTGATTATTTGCATTTACATTTATGTTCTTTAGAAATGCTTTCTGAGTGTCGAATTAAAGGAACATTGGCAATTTCTAGAACAGGTAGTAAACAAACCAGTAGTAAAATAAAAATTCAAATCAAATGCAAATAAGGTTTTGCTTTCATTGTCAAGAATAATCACTCGAAAGTAAAATACAAGAATCCTGATTTTCCATACTGCTAGTTACCATTCAGCTTGGTAAGACTGCTGAAAGTTGATGTGGTCAACTATATGTATATGTTTTAAACAATTTTTGACTAACAAGATAACAAGATTATATAATTGTCCTGCGACTTTTATATAATCTTGTGATGTACAAATCCCACAAGCAAAATAAATCTGCATACTACGATTATTCTGATCCTCCTTTCAGAACCAGCTGGGTGCTTGCGCCAAAGCCCTAGAGAGCTCAGAAGAGCTGCTGGAGTTAGCCAATCAGACGCTCTGCTCGTCTGACAATGACAGCTTCGTTCAGGTACCGCCCATTTGGACTGTTTACACTCTTACAACTAAATGACCTCATCTCTTCAGACTAAACAACCTCATTGTGTTGCAGCTCATTAACATTGATGATGCATTTTTGAATGCAATTATGTTTTTAATCAGCGGTTATGTATACATTTGCATAGAGTTATGTCCTCAAACAATTACTTTGTCAAAATTTGTGATGTTATTTGATTGAACTGTTTGCCACTGCTGTTGCTTACTCTAACAAAAGTGACAAATCATGGCCAATGCAGCTGGCTTGTCCTGCTAACACATGCTGGTATGACTGTTGTATTGTTTTATTGTTGAGACTCAATGAGACTCTTGCTCCCAATCTCTCTCTCTCTCTCTCTCTCTCTTCCTGTTTTTTTGTCCCCTTTGCTGCAGGCGGCCAAAGGCATAAAAGATAGGTACTGTATAGATGTTCATACATAGATCTTTGAGTTCAGCACAGATCTAAAACTTCTAGTATCTTCATACGCTCATTTAGCCCTCCCTCCCCCAGAAAGTCTGTTCATTTAATCGTTTGCTCATTTTTAGTTTCTTTTACTCCTTTCTTTAGCAGAATTCCACTTTTCTGTCTTTGGATATGTGTCATTTTCCAAGTGTGTGTGTATATGTGTGTGTGCATGACGGGAATTTCTGTGCCCCCATTGCACTTTGTCCTTGCAACATTCCCATATTCCTGTTCTCATTCTGTGAGAGGGTTTTTTTTTTATTGTCATTGTAAACTGTGTGCTGTTTATGGTGGATCTGTATGTTTGTAGTGTCACTATGGCTCCAGCGTTTCGTCTGTCCTTAAAAGCGAAAGCCAGTGACAGTATGAATCACCTGATGGTGGACTTCACTCAAGAACGAAACATGCTTCGGGCCATCACATTCCTTCCAGGTCAGCTGAACACATCTACATTAGCGTACTGACAGATTTTTCAGTGTGTGCATAATGCATTGTGTAAGTTATGACGTCAAGATGAGAGAAAAATAAAGCTTATGTAAACACAGACTGGGTTTCTATAGATACTGGTTTATTTGCATGTAAACTCATAAAACAGTGTTGTACAGTAAACAGTGTTTTTGATAGTCATCAGTGTTTTGTTGTATGCGTAAACACACTCATTTTCCAGTTTATAAAGTGGTTCATTTTAGGACTAGCTCATGACTAGTAGACTTTGACTGGGTTTCCAGTACAATTTGATCTTAAGTATGATATCTTGGTTTCTCTCATCTTCAGTGCCTGCCACGCCTGAACTTCAGATGGCTGAATGCCAGGTGTTTGATAACACGATCACAGTGGTGTGGACATTACCTGAACCTGACTCCAAAATCGACCACTACATCCTGGAATATCGGAGAACCAATCATGAGGGGCCTCCGAGAGCCCGCGAGGACTTCCCCTGGATGGTGGTCGAAGGGATTAAAGAAACAGAGTACACACTCACAGGTGAGGGCTGAGGTTAGATTTGGGTGTGGGAAATCCCACCACCAGATGATGTTTTAATCGTGATGTCTTGGTTTGTTTTGCAGGCCTTCGTTTTGACACACGTTTTATGACCTTTCGAGTAAAAGCATGCAATAAAGCTGTGGCCGGTGAATTCTCAGAGCCGGTTACTCTGGAAACGCATGGTAAGAAGTGCTTACACACATACCTGCATACACACACTCAGAGTAATGAGGCGTGAAGTTTCTTCTCTTTACTGAGAAAAGACAGTCTTACAAAGGTCACTTCAGCACTAACCTGCTAAAAGGACAGTTAAAGACTGACGCATAGACCACAGCTGAACACTCATCAAGTTCAAATTGACTTTGTGAGTAAATAAAACAGGGGTTACTGGTCAGCTGGTCTGTAACTTGCTTAGAAATTATGGACTGTAACACCTGATTTTAAAGAATAGCTTTGTAAACTGCATTACATGATATGTCTCAAATAGCTTTAGGCCTGTGCTATACTATACTAATACCATATATGCAAAAAAATATATATAGGGACAAAAACGGTTATGCTCAAGGCCAAAAAACATTTTTGGCCTTGATAAACCAAAAACATATTTTGTTTTAACAAACTATTTCACAAAAATAAACTTGACCTATCAACTTTGTCTCACCTCTTGTGTCCCTCCAGCGTTCGTCTTTAAGCTGGATGGAGGTTCTGCCCATCAGAACCTGAAGGTGGAGGATCTCAGTGTGGAGTGGGATAGCAGTGGTGGGAAGGTGCCGGTCCAAGACATACGTAAGGACAAGAACAGAACCAACTCGCCCATGCATTCACCCGCCAGGTCAGATTCCAAAACCCCGCTAAGGCCTCACTATGAATCATTCTGTTCCTACAGAGGCTTTGATGTGTCACAACTCTTATGTATCTTATAACAGATGTACATTGCCAGTTTTTTGTACATAGCCAGTTCTATCACAGAATAGCTGAATAAACGTGGTGATTATTTCTTCACGACTGGTATAGTGGCTAGTAAACAAGAAAACAGGCTATTGACAGGCTTCACAAAGCTTGTAACAGCTGTCGTTGGAATTCAGATTTGTATTGCAGAGCAGTCCTTGCTGGATTGTTTATTCAGTCATGTGACCATATATACCATTAATCCTGCCTAACTCATAATCTGTTATGTGCCTCAGGCCAGCAGTGATGTCACCCAAAAGAGCTCCTTCAGCCCGAGTGGGCAGAGACCGCTTCACGGCGGAGTCTTACACTGTTCTGGGTGAGTCAACATGAGCTTATTACAATTAATGTCATTCATTCAATAACAGGAACATTGAAGAGCTTTGACTTCTTTTTTTAAAAAACAGTACACCATAAAATGATAATTCTGTCATTTACCGTTAAATTTCCCTTTAAAACTGCAGTCTGTAACTTTTGGTTCTCTATCTCTTATCTCCAACATAAAATTGCAGGTTACTTTACATACTTTATCACATATGTAAAAAGTAGGTGAAGCCTGTGGTGACATTTCTTAGGAGATCAGACCCTGATCTGTTATGTACTTGCTTAATAACTCGTTTTTGTTATTTTTAACAAATTCATTTTTTTTGCGTATTTTTACGCAGACAAACATATGGGAATTGAAACATGTCTCTGTTGTGTCCAGGAGACACTATGATTGACGCTGGGCAACATTATTGGGAGGTGCGGTTTGATAAGGAGAGCAAGGCATTCGCAGCAGGTGTGGCCCTGCGCTCTCTGGGTCGCTTCGATCAGCTGGGAAAGAGCAATGCCTCCTGGTGCATCCACCTGAACAACTGGCTCCAGCAGAGCCTCACAGCCAAGCACAATAATAAAGCCCGAGCACTGGACTGCCCCATTCCAGACCGCATCGGCATTTACTGCAACTACGAAGAGGGTGAGTCCATTCAATTCCGTTTTATTATTTAAATGTAGCTTTACAGGAAACATTTGTTGCCTAAGAAACAGGAAACAAATCACAGGAAATATTATATAATTCAAATAACCCAACGAGGAAGTATCGCTGCAGATTCCCAGCAGTCAAATGCTGATAACTATGTAGCTGTGTTGAAAGCGACTGGGTGTGTTGTTTGCACAAGAATTGGCTAGTTACAGCAGACACTTTTTGTGTACTTAAAATACTCATCAGTTTAATCTTTAATGAGTTCAAGGAAATCTTTTGTGTTTCTTTGCTTTTCCACAGGCGCATTGTCTTTTTACAATGCTAGAAACAAAACGCTGCTTCATACCTTCCGAACCAAGTTCCAGCAGCCTCTGATACCAGCTTTTATGGTAAGATGCATTTTGTAATTAAATCCACAAAGTTTACAGCATCCACCCAGACCTTTGTGAATTTTTTACAAAAGCTGAGTAGCCTTTTTGTGTTCATGCTCTCTGTTGCCCCCTATAGGTGTGGAATGGGAGTTTCTCTGTGCAGACGGGCCTCCAGGTACCCAGTATCGTGCTGAGCGGACAGAAGAGAAACAGTAATACAAGCAGCTCCAATGCCAGCCTAACCTAAATCTCACCCACCAGTCCTTCACTGACACACTCACTTTAGAACTGTTACACATTTGCATAGGCTTGGAGAACATTGGCTAACCAAAGCCTGGAGATTCTTTATTTCACCGCTGTTTCTTTCCTGCTTAAAGGGGCGATCAGTTCAAGTTCACCTTCCTCATAATCTTAGCTCCCTGATCCTAAACGTGTGCCTTTCGATGTCCTAAATTAAGACATGGAGGGTATTTTTATGTTGTAATGCAAAGAGCTTTATTATCTTGAAATTATGTGTGTGTGTGTGTGTCCTTAGGGCCAAAAGTTGCATTTCTAGCATTTACAGTATTGGACCATTAAAGCCACATTTTGACAGTTATTCCAATGCTGCAGACAGCATGTTGGTGTTATTGTTTGCATCTCTGCTGTAACTGTATTATATTTACACACTAAATGTCTTTACTTACAGTATATGCCTCGAATTCTGTTGATAGGCTGCTTCTGTAAACGGACCCTTTTTAAGCTTACAGCTAGTATCAGAGTAGCACAATAATCTTAAAATAAATCATAGAGGATATCAGATAACCTTCCTAGATTATTCATTCAGGAGTTTCAGCATCTGAAGGTAGACAGAATTAAATTTGTGCATGGGCAATGACGTGTGCCTGTGTGTGTGTGCTGTGTGTGTGTTTCCATCATCAGTCCAGTCGGCCAGAAACGTGTGCTTGCATTTCAGATGATAAGATGATTTTTATTTTGTATGCCTGCTGTAATAATTGTACATATTACAGACATTTGTTTGCCTTTTTGATTTGTTTGGATTTTTATTGCATTGCTGTCATTATATAACCTGCAATGCTGTTAGACACTTGAACATTTTAAACGTATTTCTGTCTGGAACTAAAGTTAACCTGTACGATTATATTACACCACCTGTTACATTAATAAAACAAATGCCAATGATACTGCACAAAAAAGCATGAAAATGATTTCTGTAATCATGTATTGTTCTTTAACAATATATAATACATACAAGTAATAAGTATTAAAAGAGAAACATTTGTATTCTGTTCCTGTCTCTAGAGAAAGAAGACCAGCAACTTTTCTCTTAAGCCTTTACCTTTTATATTTACAATGTAATCAAGAAATAATGTTTTGATCTTTACAGCAAATATTTGTAGTATCAAAGAGACAGAGAAGATATAGACCAGCTATTTGATATTAAGGCATGCAAGACAAAATGTTTGTTGCTGTTCAACTTGCATGTGCTTCATTCATACGATTAACCTTTGAAATGGTATGTCTTTATCAGTACGTTAATAAGTAGCTACAGGAGAAAAACTGTAATTTGTTGCACACACAGCAGTGATTTTTGGTCAGTGGCTACACGGGAGTTAACTGTCTGCGTAGCTTCCTTGTAGTTCTGATGGGGCACCTGTACTGTAGCTCCATTAGTCTTTGGTACAGGTGTCAGATCAGTTAATGTTCCACACTGTTACTGTTAAATTGTCTATTTCAGATACATGAGACCGGATCATTCTGGGATATTTTGTTTCTTCTTGAAAAACAGCCTGAGCTCTTCTGATAAGGCTGGAAAAGGCGAAACCAAAGTGTGTTATTTCCTGAAGCAGGAACTATTGCTCTGGTTTGAAAATGATACACCGTAGCGCTAAAGAAATGTGAACCTACCTGTAGGCTGTGGTCCATGCTGTGAATTGTTCTCAGACAGGTCTGATACACTCTGGCTTCGAGGAACAGCTTTAGGGTAACCGGGGGGTTTCAAAGCTTTCTTTTTATCACCTACATCAAAGTAGAGAGTATGATCATGTGTGAGTGATGTGCTAGTATTCTTTGTCATTGCTTTCATAGTAACTAAATCCAGGGATCTGTGCTGTTACACTGTGATTATCAAAAAGCACTCATTGAAAATACCGGAAATATAAACCAGCAGTCTTTGATACTCATCACACAGGTGATTCTTTACATTATTAAGTTACATTTGTTTAGCAAATGCTTTAATCCAGTGTCCTACAAATACGACCTGTGCTGATAAAATGAGTCCGAAATAAAATCATCTTTATTTGTACGTTTTCCTTCCTAAATCTTCCCTTTGTTTTAATAATCCATGAAAATTTGCTGGTTTTTTTTCTGCAGTCTTTCGGCGACTGGTGCTTCAAACAGGTGACCTGTTTGTCAGGAGACATTTTTAAAATTGGCTCAATGTGACATTTTGCCAGCATGGGTCACAAAGATATTTAAGCAATCCGACGTGAATTAAGCCTCAATCATTTCAAACAACTGGATATTTATTGGATATTGGTTAAGAATATGGCAAGATAACCTCTCATAAGCAACCAGAACTCACCTGTATTAATGTTCAAGACTGGCATAGAATTCTGATGCGGCAAACGCACTGTGAAAAAACAATGATATTGTTACATTTGCATTTATGCATTTGGCAGATACTTTCATCCAAAGCAACAGTCACCTGGAGGACGTGGTAATACAGATGGTCCAAGACACAAATACTCTACTTCATCTTCATCCTCACTCAGCTCTGCATAAGACAAACCTGCATAACAAAAGTCACTCAATTAAAATAAAGATAATAAGATATAGTAAAGCAACATGACCTGTAAACCTGTGAATTGTGTTTACCTTGGTCATTGATGTAGATGGTTTCTGGTGTGTTTTGTGTTGGGTCTGAACCGGCTCTCTGATACGTTTTGGCTAAATATGAAACAAAGTTAAGTCTTGTTATCTTATAAAACTAGACATACTTAATCCCATAAGAATCAAGCTGATCATTTCGAAACAATTATCCTCTTAATAATAATTGTAACAATCACAATAATTTATATACAATGAATAACCTTTTGGCAGCAAATGAGCAGGAGTATTTTTAAAATGACAGATTGTGTGTGTGTGCCTGTGGGTGTGTTACCTGGTTTTGGGGGCGGAGCTGGTAGAGAAGGCAGAGGGCTATTGGTTGCATGATGGAGACTTAACTCACCATTCTCATCATTGGCTTTAACAAATGCTAATTGACAGAAAAGGAAACATAAAGAAACACATTCAAGTCATAGTTCAGGAAGCTGTGATGTCACGTGTGTAAAGCACACAGTATAGCGCCATAGTTTAGATCTGACATGACCAGACATGCAAAATACATTCAACATTTTTGAAGTATTTATGTCTGTTCCTTAGCCCTGTGTCATCATTTACAGACTCAGATATATTCTAGAATGACATACCAGCCGGTATGTCTGCATGGTTGACAATTTCCAAACAACCTTATCAATTACCATTTCCATTCCGATTTGAAACATTTTAGAGTCGTTTGTTAGTTTTGCTTTTACAATAACGCTACAACAAAGTGTCTTACTGATAGTGTCTTCATAATGTTCCTCCATCAGGAAGGGCTTTAAGACCCCATTGGTCTTCTCCACCATGCAGGTAATAACATCATGCAAAGTGGTACAGGAGATCTGTGTTCATAAACACTGCATGTGAATATACCAACATCTGATACATTGCTGAACATACCATGACAAACTGATTGTGATGATAAGCTAGGAATGTTGTATTTTTGGTTTTCAGAGTAGCATTTACCAATGAATGCACAAAACAATTGCAGTGATTCAAGAACAAAAACCACAGTGCTAGCTGACCACCAGGGCCCCTGGGCCCCTCAGCGGACTTAACGTGACCTGATTACTAAGGCTCCTGGGCAGTCTATTTTTAGTTGTTTAACCTTTTATTTGTGTAGCCTACCACAAAATGCATTTCCTATTTTTGTGCTTTTGTTGCTTTAAACAGGAAAAAGAGGCCTGCTCCTTGGGAGAATGAGAGGATGGCGAGGCCCACCAAGCTAACAATTTTGCTTTGTAAGAACAATTCACAAATGTTTCTTTTAAATAATAAAAACATTAAAAACATTACTTTGAAAGTTTTAGAAACATTTAAAACATCCCGTTTTTTTGACGTTGTAATAATGGTACTGTTCGGTTGTAAAAACATTATTACATTTTTTTAAAATTATGTAACTTTTTAAAACATTTTACTAACAACAAGAAAATAGTTTTTAACATGATGTATAACGTTAATACAAGTTCTACTAACGTTACTGTGTTTTTGATAACTTTGAGAGAAATTTTAAAAAACATTAGCCAATGTTCTGAGAACGTTCTCTGCTATCTGGGAAGGGGACCTTCAGGACCATGATTCAGTGTAGGGGCTTCTAATGTCCATAAACAAGAATGAATAATAAAATCTTAAGGAAAAATCTTTCTCAAGTGGCAGAGAAAGATCTGCTGTGCTGCTCAGAACACATTTTATTTACAGGCTTTAAATCTCTGTGCTGGTTTCTGAGAAAGGTTCAATGCATAACTCCATGTGAACCATGTGATTTCCAACTGTGACCCACATCCAGTTTTTCTTATCAGAACTTACTGTTTTCTAACACACATTAAGACCACGTATTGAGCTTGGAATATGAACACAGTTACACCTCCACAGATGGTAACATTCATTGTTGATGTTCTGAGTGGTTTCCTGTTAAAACTCAAGCTTTCATCAGGTGTATTTTTTTCAGAACATGAACTATTGTTTATCCATCTATTCTCTTGCATATGCCATCTATTCTAACTGCTGGAGCCTATGCCAGCTATCCCAGGTTAAGGCTGGATAGGTGCCCAGTCCATCACAGAGCTGATTATTTATCTGATTCTGTTCAGATTAAAGGGGACGCATGATAGAATTATGATCCACCATGACATTTTTTTCTTAATACTTACAGGTGCCTCAAGTTCTATGGCAAATCCTCCTTCAGGCTTCCGAGACACGCGATAATGTTTGAATATTGATCTGTTGAGGGCAACAGAAGGTTCCTTTTTAAAGATGTTAATATTTTAACAACAGAACTCTACAAGCTGCAGGAAGTTATTTTATATAAAAACACTACATTTCCCAAAACATGCTGACTGTAGGAGTTCAAAGTTCAGTCTGGTTATTCTTCTAGAGTGGCAATGAAGATTGGTTCAGCTCAGTTTAATTCAGTTTTCTCCAGCAATCTCTGAATAAACAGTAGGTGCATCTGCAAAACCCAGCTGCATGTGTCATATGAGAATGTTTTACCCATTGACGTCTTCACGAGTAGATATGGCAAAAGATGCCCCATCTTGACGAGGCCTCAGCAGCAGATTCCCCCGTTCAGGGTATCGTTCCAATTTGACTTCTGCTTCGGTGCGAGAAACATTGTAATAACACCTACAAAAAGCAAGAACATTCAGGTCTATTTATAACACTAGAACCGTAATATGCTGACGTTTATGACCTAAAACAAGTGAATAAAGAAACTTACGGAGGCATGTCTGAGATTACAGGCACATACAAGTTCGACTGAGGCGATGAAGAAGATTGTTGCCTCTTTTTCTCTTTCTCAATAACTTCTTTCATCATGTGAATCTGGCCAGGCAGAAGGTTCAGAGAGCTGGGCAATGACAGCTTAAAGACAGAAAAAAGCAACATACCAATGAGACGTAACAACATACCAATGAGACGTAACATTACTGCAGGCATGTTGTTTGATAACTTTGAGAAAACGTTTAGAGAGCGTTAGCCAGCAGTCTGAGAACGCTCTCTGTTAAAGTTATTGACGTGTGCTTCATAATTAACTTTAATGAATGAAAGAGTGACAAAAAAACCTCTTTGGTTTTCTACACATAAACCTTTAAGTTCAAAATCTGAAACTCAAATCTACAAATCTGAAATCTCTGCCCAGTTACACCTTTTATTACACTACAGTAAAACCATCTCGTAAAGGTCAAATTCTTATGTCTATGCAAGCATTGATAAAGTCAGTAGGGCATAATTCAGGCTGATTACACTGGTTAAGCAACAGAGTCATTGTGAATACATATGTGGAAATACCCCCACAGTATTGTACTTTCATGTTACTGGCTAAATGGTTTATCTGACAAACAGAGTTATGTGTGGAGTGTCTGTACTGTATTTTAAACGTTCTGTAGTATTCTGTAGTATTTCACAACTGACCTTAGCGACTGAAAGCATGAAGCCTTTCCACAGCTCTCGAGACTCAAGAGTAGGAGCCTGAGAAACAGTGAATAAAGGGAAAAAAACTTATTTTATAATCGATATGTCATTAGCGGGTGTAAATAAACTATAGGCCGGCAGAAACCCTACAATCATTTTAAAATCTTCATTTTTCATGTGGAGAGTGAAACGAGCCGAATCCAGGTTTCTGTCTCGACAGCCGTCGTCAGTCACTGTGATGAGATCAGACAGATCCAGCTTCTCTATATACTGTATTCACACACATACACAAAGCAAACACATTAAGCATATACATGTATATAATATCACCTTATATTATTCACCTATATTTATATATATCTGTTCCGTCTGTATACAAACTTACAACCAAACAAACAGCTAAAGGTATGCACGTAAACACATTCCCATACATTGAAAAACAAACCCACACCCACACAGACAATGAGAAAACACATACAACATTGTCTTTGGTGTTATTGAAGAAAAACAGGGAATTGCCACATAAACTGGTCCAGAGTTTACGGCCCATCTGTGCAAAGAAAAAACATATTAGCACATCACCACAATGTGACAATGTTGACAACAATGTGACAAGTTAAGTTTTAAAACAATCCTAATGCTGGAAAGACTGCAACAGTTTTGGAAATGAATGGAATGAAGCATTGGCACATTCCTGAAAGCTCACTTCAGAGAAAGGACCATCATATTAGCCACACTTCATTTTGTTTATTAGTAACTCTCATGCTTTCTAACGCAACCTGGCACAGGGTGAACTGCCTTCATACACAACTAGCGATTAGTTCATCGCCAGCACCATTAGCAGAACTTTCATTGTAAAAATGAAAGGAAAACATCTAACCAGATCTTTCGCAGTCAACATGTTGGTCTGCGGGTATGTGCCCGCCAGACCAGTTTTGGTTGACATTTTGGACAAGAAAGCAGTCTCGATATTACGACAAACGCTCGCCTACAGAAAACTGTCTGCGGCTTTCTTGAGGAGCATGACGTCACATGACGTCACGCCTCCGCGTTTACGTTAATAATACGTTCACAATTACGCAACCTTTTAACCTAATATCACTGCAAAACAATTGCTGCATAAATCGACAAACATGAAATGCATGTTTGAAATGTTGTTTTCTATAAATGGCATCAGAATAACCACAGGAAATGAACTTGAGGTTAGTCCCTTATTTAACATACGCTTGTAGCGCATTAAAGAGTTTTCCATGACGTTTATAGCGTACATCCCTATCCATTATACGCACGATGAGGACACGGAAACATGTTTAAGAGAAAACACAAGCATGAATAACCAAGTTTCTCATTTTTCGCGGACTTACTTTGTCTTTTATTGATTTCTTTTCCAGAAATCCTTCGTAGTAGCAGGTTGGCAGCTGCGATCTCGCGCGTGCGGGGCGCTTTGGCGTTGCCATCACTGCAAAATCAAATGATGAAAGTATTGCAAGTCAAATAAAAGGCTCAATTAAGATGCATGTAAGTGCAAATTGTGAATATAATAAAAACAAGACCCGCAACAGACACCCGGCGAACTGGAAGTAACTGTTTCCTACTTCGTACCTGTATACAGGTGAGCTCGGGAATGAGGACAACCCCCGGAGATACGCCCATTAGCAAGACATGCACAGCTGGCTACCGAAAACACAAACTACCGTAGAAACTAAACGCAATCACACCGGGGAACACCCGTGTTTAAAATAGCGCCACAACCAAGAGCAAAAGCTTCCGCAAAATTGTCTTCTTAATAGCGGGAATCAAAGTTCACCGGTGCGGCTTATCGAGGGTTTAGTCACCGTTTAATACCTGATTTAATATCGGATCAGTGCGAGTTACGGGTAATGATGATAGTGATGTCAAGTGCATTGATGTAAAACCCTTTTTGGGGTTAATAATGCAAAACTGTTTAATGATTTGATAATAATAATAATCTTATTGAGCAAGTGCATGTCAGATCAGCGTTCTTACGCGGCTTCACAATTGTGAGTTTATAATAAAGATGATTTCAGGTCCCAGGTCAGATTTCTGAAGAGTACGTCAGACCCGAAATGTTTCAATGGCGGTAGAGGCGAAAGGTTTCATTTCACCAAATGTGTTTTTTTTTTTTATTTGTCCCACCTGAAGGTAGTTTATATATATTTTTCAGGATAAAGTGTTTTAAAAAGAATGTGAGAAATGTTATTGTTAAACGATTTGGACAGACGGGCTTTGTCTTTAAAATGCTAATTAGACATATATATATATATATATATAATGTGTGTGTGTGTGTGTGTGTGTGTATATATATATAATGTGTGTGTGTGTGTGTGTGTGTGTGTATATATATATATATATATATTTTGTGTGTGTGTTTATTTTTTTATATATATATATATATATATATATATATATATAATGTGTGTGTGTGTGTGTGTATATATATATGTTCATATATCAATACTCCAGTCTTTTGACGCCGTCTAGGGGTCACAATGAAACAGGGCGCGCTATTCATTACCGTAATGCTTATATTGCGTACGCACATTCCCAAAGCATCCGTCCGCGGCTGAGTCCCGGCTGGATGTTCATTTAACCGCGGTCCAGGACCGCCAGAAACCGACTCCAAAACCGTCATAAATACACCAATCGCGAACAACCGGGCCCGTCTTGCATGCAATATTTCCGCGAAAACGCGTCGTCCGCTATTAAAGCAACGCGAACGCGTCGCCGGGCTAGAAAGATCATCACCGCAAACACCGCTAATTTACAAAGGGGAGTAAATGACAAGGACGGGTAGGAGGGAGGAAAGGGGAGGGGAATTGACATTAAAGAAACACTACACAAGGAAACTACACGGCAGACACACACGCCTTCATTTCATGTTTTTGAATAACACAAAAGTGTTGCATCGTAGCGCGAAGTGAGCGAAAGAAACCGCGCCAGGCTCTGGAGCAGTTTCGGGTCCGATCGTTTTCCGACGATTATCGCGCAATGGGTGAGGATAAAGAAAATGAATGTTTTTTTTTTTTTAATAAGCGAGTGTTTATTAAATTAATAATTACTAGGCCGCGGGGTTGCGGAGAGGGGCGAGAACAAAACGCCGGGCGGACGGGGCGTTTCGGCACGATAAACGGAGCGGTTTTGCTTTCTGAAATCAAATCTTATCGGATTCGGGCGGCCGCCGCTTCCCATCTGTGCGCTTTCGTTGTGTTGAT
This sequence comes from Chromobotia macracanthus, assembly GCA_036877525.1. Taxonomy (NCBI): domain Eukaryota; kingdom Metazoa; phylum Chordata; class Actinopteri; order Cypriniformes; family Botiidae; genus Chromobotia; species Chromobotia macracanthus. The sequence continues at coordinate 11,752,302 of JAZGTH010000002.1, read as the reverse complement.
ATTGTGTGATCACAATAATAAAAGCCATTTCCCCTGCACGACCACAGCAGGCTGTCCTGAGGAAAGACTTTTATAAAGAAATGTGTACACTATAGCCTGCAGAAGTTTGTGAAATAACGTTTAAACAACGTTTTAAGTTCATCCGATGACATGTCGTGGTCCGGTCAGATAACGGGGATCGAACCTTTTTTTTTTATTATCAAATAACAATAAATTCCGTTTTTGTATTAAAGATTATATTTCTGTTCCCTTTGCACGGGATTAGATACGTCTTATAAGGCTGATGCTTTGTGTCAGTGGACACGATCAAAGCCCTGATTAACATGCATCAAGCAGCTTCATGAAGCCCTTTTAATGTATTCCCGCCTGCGCCATGTTCATATTGCTGTGGGTTTGATTGTCGTCAGGCTCAGAGCCACCCTCATCCCCTCAGGTGGTCGAGGATGGAGCTGATGAAGAAGATGAGGAGCTGAGTGGGGCTGAAGATGCAGATCTGAGGGCATCATCTGGGAGGGGTTCCGTCCTGACCCGGAGAGGCATCACACTTAGGGTTCTTTTAAAGGATGGTCTCGTAGAGCCCGGAGATGGTGTTCTGTCCATACACTACCTGGTACTGTCCAAATTACTGCTTTTGCCTTAGATTTCATTCATTAAAACTCATATTTGAACACAGCTGTGGTAAGGGTTTTGGAGAAACTAAGACTAATAACAGTGTATTGTGACGCAGGGTAAGAAGTTTGTTGGAGATCTTCTAAATGATGGCAAGATCCGCTGGGTGGAGACGGGCCAGATCTTTAACTCTCCAAGTGCCTGGGCCACACACTGTAAGCGGCTGGTCAACCCAGCCAAGAAGTCTGGATGTGGCTGGGCATCGGTGCGGTACCGCGGCCAGAAACTGGCCCAGTACAAAACCACCTGGCTCCAAAAATACCAGCCTAGTGCCGACATGGTGAGAACAGTAAAAAAAAAATTAAAAAATAGAAACATTTTGAATACAAATGAATTTTGGGCAATCACTCAATTTAACTATATATCAATATAAAAAGGTGCAGCCATTAGTGTGTAAAGATTTGTTTACTACAGAGCCTGATAAGTGAAGGAGAGGATGATGAGATGGGTGATGAAGATGAGGAAGAGGGGAAAACAGCTGTTCTACTGGAGGACAAGAATAAAAAATCTAAACCTGAGCTGCATGGTATGACATTGTCACCTACATAAACATCACAGTGGAGTAGGGTGACAAACCATTACTAACCAGTCATAGACTCTCTGTTTCAGTGTTTTGGGTTTAAACTGTGTGAAGATTTTCCTTTTTTCCAGATATTGGCCTGATGCAGAGGAAAGACCGAGAGAGAATTCCAGTCAGGTATTGCACTCTTGGCACCAGAGATGCTGCAAGGTAATTACCGTATTAAAAATACAGCACATTTGTAGAACTGTGTCATAATTTATTAGCTTGAATTTTAGGGTCTACATTTTTACTGTCAGACGGTTTAACAGCAGTTTTATGATGACATTTACTGCAACTCATTTTAGCTGCCTGAGGCCCTCACGCTTCCAGTTTAGTTAGTTCCAATAAAAAAATCAATTCTGTGCCAGATTTGAGGCACAAAACTTGTTACTGAATTATTTTTTTTTTGCAAGGCGGTAAAAAACAGCACTATACTGTAATATAAGAGTGTTCTTATGTTTATACTGGAGTTTTTTAATCACCATCTTGTCTTCTTAGGGATCCTCACACTCTTGTAGAACTATCTGCCTTTTCTGCGATCAACCGCTTCCAGCCTTTTAATGTAGCTGTTTCCAGCAATGTTCTGCTGCTAATGGTATGAAACAGTACATGGATTAGCTCTTACAATCAGTATTGACGATTTAAACTACACGCTGAGTGCGTAAATGACAATTAACTGTGAAGCCAAAATAAACTATTCCCTGCCTTTACTCTTAGGATTTCCACTGTCACCTGACCACAAGTGAAGTGGTGGGTTATTTAGGTGGCCGATGGGACACAAACACACAACGTAAGTGTAATTTTTTTCTGAACAGCAAAACTATCAGCAAATTGGATGTTTGAAATACTCAAATGTGCATGTTCATAATTGTTTCTCACAGTGTTGACGGTCTTGAGGGCGTTTCCGTGCCGTACACGGTTAGCTGATAAAGAAGCTGCTCCTGTTGTCGAAGAAGAGGCTAGTCTGCAAAATCCTTATTACTGAATGTTCTGGTTACTGTTTAAGGCAGATGTTTTACAGAACCCTTTTTGTTATGTTAATTAAAGTCACATCACATCCTGATAGAAATAAATAAGTGGTCTTTATATATTTATATATCTTCTGTGGAAGGTGCAGGAACATAAAATGTTCGTCCAATCATTGCATCCGATCAGAATGCAATGATAGGATGTCCTATTGGCCTGTAATGGGTAATAGGAGCACTCTGACTCCAAGAGCTGTGCAGTTAACCTGTTTTCATGCATTTCCTTGATTCCCATTTTACATCTAAACAAAATGCATTGTAGATTTGTCAAAATCTCTTCATGAGGGGATTGTCATTGGTGGGATGGTATCACAGTCACCCACGAGGCCCCGCCCTTCCATCTCTACAGGACATTGATTCGCAGATGGATCACCAGCTCCGCCTACAAGGGAGCAGTAATGGCTTTCAGCCCTGTTTGGGGATTATCTGTGGTATGCAATGGAAACCACACAAACCTTCTTTTTTGAACAATTTAATTTGTGTTAGTTAAAAATCTGTTTTATTTTGGTGTCTTTCTACTCATAGGACCATATTACCACGGCAACCAGGGTGTGGCCTCCACCATCACGCCATTCTGGGTGGTGCCGCCTCCAGAGGTAAGAGCCAGAAATAGTCCATCCCAAAATTTTAATTCTGTCAGTATTTACTCACCCTCATGTTGTTCCAAACCCGTATGACTTTCTTCTGTGGAACACAAAAGGACGTGTCTTAGTGACTTAGTCACAGCTTACTTTCATTTTATGGAAAAAAGGTCAACGTTCTTTAAATTTTACCCTGTGTGCTAAAGAATTTAGTAGAGGGTGAGTAAATGAAGACAGAATTTTATTTTGTAGGTAAATAATCTCATTAAACGTTTGCAAAAAGTACTGTAATGACATGCCAAACCGGTTGCTTAATCTTATTTTCTCCTGCTGCTTAGCAACGGCCCAATGATTATGGAATCCCAGTGGCTGTAGAGGTCACGTACGTGCAAGACAACTTCCTCACCACAGATGTCCTCAATGAGATGGTATATAATCGAGAATGTTTTATTTGAAGCTTTACAATGCCACATTTTTCTGGAATAGTCGTTTTTGAGGTCAAACACTGACCAACCGTCTTTCAGTCTTTTCTGATTTCCTTCGATCATAGATGACACATCACCCTACATTATAGTAATAAATGAAGGTAAAATGTGATGATTCGCTAGTCATGATTTTATGCATGTAGATGCTGTTGGTGGAGTTTTATAGGTCTGCTCCAGACCTGGTGCAGTTTAGTCAGATGTGGAGTCCTAATACCTCAATCCTGGACAAAATCAAGGTCTGTTATAGCATCTTCTCTTTATCTTGTACGCAAACAAAATAAAACGTCTATGTCATGATTTATAATTATCACTGTTTACAAATACATCACAATGATCATTCTTAAAAGGTGTAGAGTGTAATTTCAGTTTTTGCAAACTGAATAACTAGTCTGGACTAAATGTACTAAATAATGTGTTTTCCTATTTTCAGGCATCTCTGAGCGGCCATGCACCCAAAGACCAGGCGTATGCGCAGATCCTGGAGCATGTGTACAACCAACTGCGCAACACGCAGTGACTGCAACGGTTTCCGTTTATTAGTGTCAAGCTGTTAGAACCAATTCAGTGGTGACTTTCGACCTCCCACCCTGTGCATTACCGTCCGTGCACTGTTATACTGTATATGAAATGCCTTCATGGAGGATATATCATATATGCTTCCGTCCAAACTGTTGCCTTTAGGACTGTTAGGTCTGTATCACTGGCTGTGGTTTATGAGGTTCTGCAATATCTGTGCTGTGAACTTGTCTTCCTCTGTGGTAGAAAAAGTCTGGTGGTTAGTTATGATAGACAGGTAAAATTCTCTCTCTTTTTAGGCTGGTATTTATCTGTTTGTGTGATTAGATTTGTGCCCTGTTGACTCTGCAATATGGGAACAATGCCTTTAACCTGCTGAATACTTAAAATATACACTGGAAGAACTGAAAACTGTTCGTCTAACTGCTTCTGATTTTAAATGCGTAACATGACATTTTCTTGCCATATAATTAAAAAAACAAACAAAAAGTTCATACTCTTACACAAAAAAGTACCTTCTTAAATTTATTTATTTAAAGACAACTGGACACAATAAGATACAAATATTTAAGGTTTGGGATATTTAAGAATAACAATATAATGCAGTTAAATCTTCAAGACAAACAAAACTACAACATGTATCAGCTTGCTATGCTATTAAGCTAACATGCAAAAAGCATTATTAAAAAAAGGTGTTGAATAGTTTTGTATACATAAAAAATAATACCAAGAGAGTCCAACCAGAATAATTTGTCGTAAGATTATTCTAGTACTGGTTGAATCAGACAGGAGAAACCAATGTGTTGTCTTTAAACATGTAGTGTTACAAAGGCACATCTGTACACATGCTTGTACATCTGGTCTCAGCTCATGCCAAATACTAAAACCCACAAGCCCTTCATACGGAACGAAAAACAGACAGACAGAAACTACACACTATTCTGCAAATCAGAATGACTACTTTGTTTGGTGTTCTAGATTCATTTCTGCCATCAGAAAGGCACTAAAACTGTGATCATCTTCCGTTTTTTCACATTTTCATCACATTGAGCCTGTCTGCTCCAGCGCACCTACAGTGACTGTTCAGTGCTGGTAAGCAAAAGGAACTGTGCACAAAACATGTAAACAAACATTGGGAGGAAAAGGGGACAGTACACAGAATCCACATGAGTCGGTACAGTAATGTAATGGTACAGTATTTTTAAAAAATATTCGGCTTTTATCCAAACACATGGAGTAATTGAAGACACTGGGTATGCATTTAACTAAACCTGGACAAGCCCGAAGACCTCCAAAGCTCTAAACACACATTTTAAGTGAGAGGGGAGAGCAAGAGATCACCACCTCTTCTAAGGGAACTGATTTTTTGTAGTGTTGTTTTAATTGAAATAGACATTCTTTTAAAAGGGAGCATATGAGCCAAAATCCACCTTAAACATGCCCGGATATACACACCTGAAATAATGGGACATTATGGGACACTGCCAGCAGCATCAGATGAATAGATTTATCAGTAAACTGACATCAAAAGAGGACAGAGAGAAGACAGTACAATTCAGGAAGACCCCTCACTGCATTCCATGTGTGTTAAATATATAATATATTTGGCTGTGTTTCCTTCCAAAAACAAGAGACAATCCGTTTCAACTTTTATAAAGGGTTGTAGTGCAGCAAAAATAAAACTTTTCTTTGTTTTAGAAAACCTAAAGCCATCTCTACCCGACTAAACATCCCTTATAGTGTTTTAAGTTCACCCTTACACATGAGGACCAGGGTGCAATTGAAATTTGTTTCTTACAATTTATATCTTGTAAAAATATACACAAAATATTAGATGATGGAAAAGCTATAGAAAAACATTAAAATTATGGAGCGTATAAAAGGACTAGATCCTCTCTACAGGTCTGTGGCTCAGGATTGCTGGACACTGGGACACTGCACACACAGCCCCACAGTGCTGAGTTAATGTATGGTTTGTATGGAGTTAGTGTTGTTTTGCCTTTGTCTGAGACAGGTCCATGTCACAGCCTGACCAGCAGGGGGCAGTAAAAAGACCGGTCAGTCATAATGCAACTATTCACAATTCAAAAATGGAGCACTTGCTATGAGTGGATTGAGAAGAATATTCTCATTAAAAACATCAGGATTTTACCACAGGGATATCTTGATCTGAATTCATTTCTTTTCAGTTAATGAAGTACAAAACGGTACAAGACAAATGAAGTGAGTTAGTGTATGTGAAACTTTAGCTTGAGGACCAAGTTACACTGTCTCAGTCAGTCTGTATGTCAGTCAGTCAGTCAGTCAATGGGTTTCAGTCCTGGAATGTGAAGTTGTCAATTCCCAAAATTTGCCCCTTTGAAAATAAACCAATGTGTAAAAGTGCCCAAGTACAGGTACATTTGGATCAACGGCAACAATGTGAAAACAGGTGAGGATGATGAAGACCAAAATGACTTCAACTGACTCCTTTCTCCCTACCTCACTTTCCTCCAGCTTACTTCCTTTCGTTTTTTAATCGCTCCCTCGCTCTCTCTCGCCCTCCCCCTTATTTCCTCTTCCCTCCATGTCGGCCTCTTAGTGTGGCAGCGGAACGATCAGCTCCACGTAGTTGAGAGGAAAGAATCCGGATTGGCCGCGCAGCATGCCTTCATACCAGTTTTCATCGATCTGATTGGTCAGAGTAATGATGTCACCCTCGTGGAAGCCCAGCTCGCCCTCGTTCTCGGGTTCGAAGTCGTAGAGCGCCTTACAGCACGGCTGCTCTGTTGCTGAGAGGCGAGATGGAGAGAGATGTCATTAAAATGGAATGAGAATACATTTGGAAACAAGGAATGTTAGCAAACGAACAGGTGGAGGCAAAGGTTGATGGCCGAATGACCAAAGATAAAAGGAAAGACATACATATTTTGCATTGTATGTAATTTTAGCATAATTTTGCATTGCATGTAATTCAAGTCTTACATCCACATGGGTCCCATATTGTAAATATTTTTTTGTTTATGCCTGAAGAAATGCATACTGAACAAAATATTACAACAAAATAACACAGAAACTCTTCACAGACCTAACCCTGACATACTTGACAAATACATAAGGCTTTGGTTAGAGCAATAGTTTACTCAAAAATGCATCTTCATTTTTCATGTGGTGTAAACATCCTAAATTAATTTTTAAGGAACTTAAAAAATCTAAAAAAAAAAAAAAGATCTAAAGAAAATGACCAGACCAACATCAAAAGACCAGTAAAATGTTTTTAATATCATCATACGTCACAGTAAATCAAGAAAATAACATGGTTTTTTTTACAGTTTCCTGTGATCAAAACCAAACTCTATGTGTTAGTGTTAAACACAGTTTTAATTCCACGGCAACCATCTGTGTTAGGATGCGTTAGTGAGGGGTCAGGGGTCAAAGCCTGGGTCTGTGGTCATGTGACAGAACACTCGCAGGGGATCACTCAATTAGGTGAAGCTGCACTCTGTGTCTGATGCCAACACACATGCACACACTTACACACAGAAAAACACGCTCATACAATCTTGCTCTTACATACACAACCAGGCAGACACGTTTCCCTTCCAGCACGTTCAACCCTCCCCAACGAGTCATTATGTAACCTGTTTGCTTTGTTGCATTGCTGTAAACTACAATCTATCAAGACAGAAGAGTAAGCCTGAAGAGTAATTTTTTTAGTAATGTTTACTTCATAAATCACATTTTTAACACTATGGGAACCTGTCAGCTGTCACCTGCTGTACTTGCTCCAAATAAAGCATGATGTCTGTCTTATAGAAGAATAATGCAAGTATTTGAGCATTAAAAGAAAATAATCGTAATAATTGTGTTGCTGTACCACAATCCTTTGATTCTCTTAACATGATTTAAATGATCTGATATCCATTTAATTTCAAATGGATGCAAATATATATTAAAATATATACTTTATCTTGCACGTTATGGATAAATCACATCCTGCTTCCTTATTTTTATCCCACCCACTTCACACGTAAATGCACATACACTTTCCCATGCACGCGCACACACACACACACACGCACACACACACACATTCTCCGACTCACGCAATCTGGGTTTCCGGGATGTCATTCTGCCAAACTGCTGGTATGGGGCTGATGACGTAATGAGAGAAGAACACAGAACAGGGTCAGTGGATGACGAAACAAACAGCTGACAGCTGCCCATCTTCCCACCCGACACACACACGGACAGGCGGTCTCATCACACCCTGCCACCGGGCCGTAAACACACAATGCACAGTGTCTTTCTCTCACTAGTCTCTTGTCAAAGTGGTTTCTTCAATGTAACAGAGATGCTGCCCATCTACACTGATTCAGGAGCAGCTCAACATCTCTTTAAAATAAAAATGGCTGACAGTGGAATAAGGAAAAGTTGGGAAGCATGTTTAAACCTACGATCACGTCAGGTGGTCTGGTCTTACCTGTGCTCCGTGCAGGTGGGGCAGAGGCTGGGGTAAAACCCCCGTTTGACTGCTCGCTGGTGTCTCCGAACTCAATGATGGGTTTGGGCTTGGGAATGTACTGCTTACGAGGACGAGACTGAGCCTCTTTCATCCTGGTCAGTTAAATGAGAGTCATTCGGGTCACTTCTTTTGACAGAATCTAGCTAATCATGTTTATGAACAAACACGTTTGGGAAGCACACCCCAGCTAACAACTTTAGGTTGTAAGAACATTTCCCCTAACGTTTCAAAAACAAACGTTAAAAATGTTATTTTGAATGTTCTAGGAATGTGTTATAAGAATGTTGTTCAGACATTTTAAATGCAAGTTGTTTTAACATGTAAGTTTTAAAACACTACACCAAGAAATTAAGAATAATGTTTTTCATACACATGATATACAACATTAAATAAAGTTCTACTACAACAAGAATGTTTTTGATAACTATCAAAGAACATCAGCCAACATTCTAGGAATGATTCTTGTTAGCTGAGACATGTGCTCTGTCTTTTTCACACACACACACACACACACACACAGACACAGACACACACACACAGACACAGACACACACACACACACACACACACACACACACACACACACACACACACACACACACAGACACACACACACAGACACACACACACAGACACACACACACAGACACACACACACAGACACACACACACAGACACAGACACAGACACAGACACAGACACAGACACAGACACAGACACACACACAGACACACACACAGACACACACACAGACACACACACACCTGTCTTGGAGTTTGTCAGAGAGTTCTTCCAGGATCTGAACAGCCTGTCTGTGGTACTGCAGCTGGGACTCAACAAGTGACGACAGCTGGCTTACCTGCTCAATCTGCACGCACACACACACACACAAACAGAACATATAAAGATACTGACAATGCTTTTCTCACTGACATACTCACACACTTACTCAAAGCTGTTCTTTTTCAACTACACACACACCATAGAAAGATAACAATGATTTCCTCCCTAATATAGCTTCCAGTATAATGGTATTTACTATACCCTTCCCCCACAGAATCCTGTTAACTAAAATACATTTGAAGCAAAACATTATAATTTGAAAAAAGTCATTTTTTTAAAATGTTATATATTAGATGTGTCTATATTCATGAGGACGATTTCAAATAACTTGTAACTCAAGCACAGCCAAATTTGCAAAAATGTTTTGGTTTAGTGTTTTAGAACATATTTCTAAAAAATAGTGTTTGTTTTTTAGAAAAGTTATTTTTAGAAATTATTTTGTTTCAGTTTCAGTTTACTATAACAGTTAGTTTAGTTTGCTATAATAACATTGCTGTTTTTTTCCTATGTACTCATCTGCCGCTGCCCCCCCAAAAAGTTTATTTTATTTTGAACCAATAGATGGCGCTCTGACATCTACATAACAGCTACAACCAGTTGCCAAGTATTTTTTATTTTTTTTTAGTACAGATTTATTGGATTAACTGACTTGACCCACTGAAGGGCCGAAGTAAAAAAAAAAAAAAAAAAGACAGGAATACCGCTAATTGAAACAGTCATTGCCAAAATCTCAATAGTCAGTTACTCAATTTGGTCATGTACAAATAAACTTCTTAAAAGTACACTCTACAGGCAAACACTAAATTATTCAGTGCGGCTAACAGGGTTGGATCAAACCCAACACGGAAGCACTACAAACACAGAATTAAGCGTCAAGCTGTCAGATGGTAAATTCTTACATCGGTTTCTAGAAGGTTGTACATGCTGATCTCAGCCACCTCCTTAGACTCGTGGAACTTCTCCAGGGCCTGTCTGACCTCTTCATCTGGAATCTTCCCTTGACGTTTCTTCTTATAGTCATAATCCAGCCTGCGTCCTTCAAGTTTCTTTAGATGGTGCTGAGAAAGAAGAAAACTATGTTTCAGCCGAACTGGTGTGGAATGGGAGGCATTTGGCGTAATATAAACAAATTCTAAATATAAATAAATTCTATTCCTTAAGAAAATAAGCACTTTATTTTTTTTTTTACAGAGGATATTCCTGAATTTTTAAACCACTACAGTTTGAGATGACTACAGTTGTATATAGTCTAACCTACTTTATCCATCTATCACTTTAAATTACATTTATATTCAAGAATCTCTGTGTATGTGTAAAAGAGAAGGAAGGCGAACCTGTATCTCTCTCAGGTCCTTGTCACACAGGCCTTGTAATGGATCGATAAAGTTCTGTTTGACATCAATGTCTAAAGAATCCTTCACCTCTGCTAGTCTCTTCATGCTTTCACCAACATCAATTAAAGCACCACCTGCACACAAACACACACAAACATTTATGCATCTGGCACAGAACACTCAAGTATGTGAGAATCAAACCCGTAACCTTTACACTGCTAACACAAGTTGAGCTACAGGAACACACACACAATCACACACATTCTCTGTGCTGCATACATACTGTGTGCTTGTTTTCTAAATAGCAGGTGAATCACAAACAAAAATGTGAGGTTTGAAATGCCGCTCTGTTTGTGTAACCCACCGAAGTTGGTGTCCTCTCCGAGATCTCTGCCGTACTTTGCCATGCATTCCCCCATCAGCCCCTCTGCCTGCGGGTAACCGGGACTCTTCACCTGCCCTCTGATTTTTGACATTGTATTCAACATAGAGAGCTTCGCACGAGATGCTGCGAGAAATCAAAAGGAAGGCAAATACAGAGACAGATATCACATTTTACAGTAATGACCAATAACTAGAGCTAAGTATCTATTAAAATAAAAAAATAAATAATGGTATTAGTCCATCTTTAATTTTGGTTTATTTTGTGTTTTCTCTTTTTTGGCCATCGAATAACACTTAAAAGTTTGCAGCCGTTGTGGCTCTTAAGGCAAAACACCCCTATCAATAACATTCATTGTATGTACCTGTTTTGCCAACAACAGAAGAATAATATATTAGTATATAGTATTACAATGCATCTGTATGAATCTTAAATATGTTCCGCTCCTGAATCTCCTTTTAGTTAGGTTACTAAGCAATAACATACATTTAGCAGTCATTATGGCAAAATAAAACTGACTCCAATCAGAATGAAGGATCTCAGAGAACTGTGTAATATTCTGGTATACCAGCAGGTATTCTGAGGTCTTACCTGGATTGGGCTGCAGGTACTCTGATGTTTTAGAGATAACTTCTACAACAGCTTTACTGGTCACATCTACTTTCTACAAAGACACAGAAGGGAGGTCACCACACAAAACACACGCCACAAAAGACCAGACTCAAACTACACGTGGTACACTATTGTATAGTTTTAAATAGTACAATGTAATTACTACTGTTTGTTTGCTTAACTGCACTCATCATTGTGTCAAAAACAAAGATTACATTAATCCAAATTCCAAATCTCATCTGTCATTGGCTGAAAGTGGCTTAAACTTCCCAAACAGCACACAAAGGATAAAGATCCCCAGAGTCAGATTAATCCTAAATCTACAATTACGTCACATCTCTACTGAAGATTCCAGCTAGCATAAGATCACAGCACTTAGCTTTAGGTCCAACTTAAGCAATCTTTTTTTAATGGTATTTATATATAATTGTTTTTTATATATATTTTTAAAACTATATATATACACACACACACATATATATACATATATATTGTATTCACATTGTATTCTTTCCTACTGCACAGTTTACAGAAAATTCTACTTATTGTTGTACTTATATAATTTGTATGTGACTAATTAAAATTGTGAATACTGCGTGTCATTTTGTTTTGACATGAAAAGCAGAGATAAACTCAAACTTAAAACCCATATCAATCCTTGCATGTTCTCAGGTTTGTAACAAGCAGCTCATATTTGATAGCCTCAAGGTTGTCTTGTACATGTAAACGGCATCACTGACGGATGTGTGGGACAGAGGTCAAGCATCTAAATCACTGAACGTGTTTAAATGGAAGTCTTTAAAGAGCACTTTCCCCTGGCTGCAGCCGGCACCCTTTATACTTACTCTCTCCAGGTCCTTGAACTCCTCGTCCAGTTTTGTTCCCTCAGCCCCGCCAACTTTCTCACTCACCATCTGGTACAACAGAGAGAGAAGTCAGTTTTAACAGTCAGTTGTTTCTTTAACCAGAATAATGAGGGTTTTCAATTTATTTCAGACAGAAATGAGTTGAAGACAATTTATCGGTGTAACTGATACATTAACGGACAAAAACCTTGTACATCTTGTATCAAACATGTTGTGGCAGTTCAAAAACTGTGAAAAAGCCTAGCTCAGGAATTAAAACTTCTAGTTATTAAAAGTCAACAGCATTAATAATGAAGTGTATGAAATTTATAAAATCTCCATTTTTATATAAATAACTTTTTCAAATAAAGAACAGTACAGGGTGATCAGACCAACGCCTGATTCTAAAAATATGGCTTCAAAATAGAATCTGATTCCACCAGCTTGCTTCCAGAACTGGCATTGATTATGTAAGTCAATACTCCGGAATGTCAGGCAGAGAAAACACTATTAATGTTACGTAAAGCAGAAATCTGTGCTGTCAGAAACTCATGTATTTGAGCTACGGAAGCTAAACCCCGCATAAAAGCCACTCACAGGCCAGGGTGACAGCCGTTTGTCAAGTTACACTCTCACCCACCTGTGTTCCTCTCAACGTTGCGATCTCTTTTGAGCTCTGATAACTGTGTAGAAAATAATTTTCATAAGCCACTCGTTTCAGCACAGTTCACATGTAAATCCAATAAGCCCTCCCTCAGGCTATCAGCTATCTAATCTGACACTCTTTAATTCATCATCTCAACTCTCACTAGACATCACGCTTCTCTCCGTACTTCTGTACATTTTATTTTTAAACCCTTTTTTAAATAAGCTTAACATTAATTTTTATATGTTGCACCTTATTGTGGGCATGATATGTAGACAGCACACTTCTCTCTGTACTTCTGTACATGTTATTTTTTAATCCTTTTAAATAAGCGTAACCGTATTTAAATGTAGCACATCACTGTGGGTATGATACAGTAGATCATGCGTTACCTAGCCTTTACATTAAAGCTGCAATTCGTATCTTTCACCAGTCTCCATTTCTGTTTGAAATATAAAATTGCAGGTTACTTAACACACATTTTTCTATGTATATTAAAGTAAAATGAAGCCAAACTACAATTTCCCAGGAAATCAAACCCAACAGCTTAATTTATAAATCATTATTATAAATTTAGCATTGCGAAAGGTACGCAGAATGTTCTGAACACTGATCTGTTATGTACTTAACCTACGATAACCTTTAGTTTTAACCAAAAAAAAAAGTTACGGTTTGCAGCTTTCAAATACTAATTTTATTTAACCAACTGAAACATAAAGCGCCGCCTCAGCCCGCGTCTGCCACCCCAGCTGTTATTCTCGGGAGTTAGAAACACATGTCTCTATGTCACGAGCTAACAGAGCTCCAAAGACAGTGATGGCGCAACTGTTGAACAAGGCCCAATGCTAAGCTTCAGTCTACACAAACATATGTTGGTCGTTTCACTGTTTATTTGACCCTCATTGCTGGATGCTGCGTGTTTTTAAGATCACATCACAATAATCTGAAACACATGTTTTTTATGCTGGTAACTTGCTGAGAAGGACGTTAAGAAGTTAATGTTGTTTCATGCTATTTCTACAGTGGTGTTAAAAATGTTGATCTATAACTGATCTGGTTCCTTTCATTTTCACTTTCTGAGCTCCAGAAAGTGAAATTTCAACAGGTCTGCAAAGAACTTTGTGTCCTGTTTAAAATCCACACGGAGGATCTTGCAACATCTGCTGTAGAGTTTAGAAACGCTGCAGAATTATTGTGAAGTAAATAAATTGTCACTATTCCAAAAATATCATGCAAAAGGGCAATCGGGAATAATAGGATAAAATGCCATCAAGACCTTTCATTAGAACCATACATGTGTTTTTGACACGGAGGTGTCTGCCTGCATTGACCTTTCACCACTCGACATCCTCCAGCATGTTTGAACATTTGTGCAATTCAGTTCATTTAGTAGATCAGGGCACAGAAGAAAACCGATTAATAATTAACTGGTGTTTTGTGGCAAGCAGTCAACCACTGACTCCAAACCTCTCCAATATGTTGGGGTGGGGACTAGGTGGAAAACATGATACTGCTTAGATTAGGGTTGTAGATAATGATGCTCTCGGATTGGCGTATTCAAGTTTCTACCAATTCAACATTCAAATCAAGGTGATAAAGGTATTTTTAAATAGAACAGATGATTAACATTTTACGTTTATGCATTTGACAGACGCTTTCATCCAAAGCAACTGACACTGCAGTCAAGTTACACATTTAATCAATTTCTGTGTTCCCCAGGAATCGAACCTACGACTTTTTGTGCTGCTAATGCAATGCTCCACCAGTTGAGCTACAGGAAAACTTATGATGATAATTTGCTCAACACAAACCAAAGCAGTTAAAAGTTTTACAATGCCAATGTCAGTAATGATAGAAACACACCCTAACTTCAAAAGTCACCAAGCTTCAAATGAAAGTAAATGGTGGATTGTAAACGAATTGGGCTTTTTATTTATTTATTTATTTATTAGATCACGATTTGGTCTCAGTTTAGTTCTTGTAGGAGGAAAGAAATGATCACACCTACTGTCTTTTTCATTTGTTCACTTTCACCTTTTTGCCAAGTTATACGTTTTATATTTATTTTTTATATAATATGAGGAAGTAGGCAGTAAGGTAGATTACAAGGTTTTGTATTACAGCTTAATCTGAATTTTACTGTTAACTAACTACCAGTTAACATCTCAAAAACAGACACAGATACAAAAACTAATGGCGTCAAATTATCAAGACCCATCCCCTGCATATTCCTGAGAATGTTCAAAATTTCCAGAGACAAGAGGTCTATTTGCTCCATCCAAGAGTAATAATCTCGATTAGACACTCCCACAATGCAACTGCTCAGCTCAGAGCATGAGGAACACAATGATTATGCATATTCTCAAGAAACGGAGGTCTTATCTGCAGCCAGAGAGATAATGCAGAGGTTCGGCTGTCACACAATGTTAATAATGGAGGCAAAGTCTGCTCAGACACACACACACTCCGGCAACAACTGTGTGAATCTATTGAAGAGCAGAATGCATGACTGCAAATCAACTGCCACAGAGACGAATGAGAAGGAGTGCTGGGTCTTGTTTTTGCAGCTCTATTTAGTGACACCAGTTGAGCAGAAATTATATTTCCAGAGTTGCCATTATCCCACTGACTGGAGTGGGTGAGAGGCAGAAACTACAGCACTGAATGCATAAACAAGTGCGCTTAAAACAAGGACCTTAAGTCATACCGTTTCCAAATACAGATTTAGGTAACTATTATTGTGTACATTACTGGTTAGAACAAAACAGCTCAAACTGGACTTAAAACACCACGCCGAGAGGAAGGCAGGACTGAGGGAGTGACCGGTTGAGTCTTTGTCTTTTGGCAGCGTCTCCATCCTCTGTCAAGTATTGATTACTGTGGAATGCTGGCAGGAGTTTTCCGCAGCACTGCAGTCCAATAAAAAGAGCCAAGAGAAGCACCCCACCCCCCTCGGTGCTGCATGAATCACACTACGCCTCTCAGCCCTAAACGCTCACCACTGACCGTCCATGTTTCTCTGCCCCGCTGCACTCTTCCAGTCTTGGCTTTTCATGTCCCCACTGGGGATGCGAGCCTTCTCCTGACAGGAAACCGGGCAACAGATTGTCCCTTCCTGCTGAGTGCAGCGTTTCCCTACATCTGTGATGTGCCTTTAGGAAAACACAACCACTGCCAATCTCACAAACACATGAAAACACATTAACTGAAGTGTTGAATTATTTACACCGTAAACCGCAGACGACGGTTAATGACTTCACACTCTGAATGGCAAAGCTGCGAGAAATCGTCCATTAGAAATGCACAGCATTACAGCCAAATAGGGAGAGGTTTGCCTGATGACAAACTTGATTGTCTTCAAAGTGAAACATCTGACACACTTTTGAGGCACCGCGTTGCTTCAGATCTGCTTAGACCTGAAAACCTGTTTAGTCTTGTTAGTCACTACTATAATAAAAAGACATCCAAATGAGAAATACTGCAACTACGACCGATCAGTACAACTGGTAGTTGTTTAATGACATGCAGGTTTATTTACCCTGCATGCAACGTTGCACAGCTGGCTGGGCATCATTTTTTTAATCAAAACCAGCAGTCAACTAACACTTTCCAACTACATATCGTCAGTTTCAAGTGTGACCCACTACCATAGCAACACATGAATAATAAACACAAAAAACCCACTGAAATGGACTTGTCGAACAGATGGCACTCAAAGTGCAGCCAGCCCTCTTGTTGGAGGAAACTGCGGTAAGCTTGGGTAACCCTGATGCGGCAGTACATTACTGGGTTATTTCTATGCAAATTCTCAACACAAATACACATGCACATCATTTCCTTAAACAATTGCGTGTAGCCAGTCCCAAAACAAACGCCGTTCAGTGCCAAAACGACGGCTTCACTGCAGTAAACGTGGCAAATTAAGCGATGCACTAAAACGGGGGCGTTGTATTGCATTATCCAGCTAAAGCAAAGAGACAATCTACTGCACAAATGCAGCACATTATAACCTTTATTATAATGCATACTATTAAAGCAACACTGGCTGTTTGCAATCACAATAAAAGCTGCCGATTTGTTAATACACAGTTAGGATTAGACGAGACCAGCAATAAATCACAAAGAAAGCAGTTTGTTGTACAGGGGTGTGACATGAAACAATTGCAAAATAGACAAATGAAGGGAATAAAAAGCGGTTGTATGTATCACGTAAAAGCACACGGATCGCTTTTAATATGCAGAATAGCGGACTGACTGAAGTTTAGCGCGGCGTTGCAGGCTAACTTTCAGCTAGGCTAACTGGCACAGCACCGCGGTTCAATGGAAGGAAACAACAGGAAAAAGTATTTTGCAAACCTGACTGGCTTTGTAAAACTGCTTCTTTAAGCCGGCCACGGACATCTTCAAAGCGTGCTCCCCTTTTCTCGGCGAATAAAAAGACTTATAAAGTAGATTTTACACAGACAAGTGTGACCGAAAAGTCAACGGCCGCTGAGCGAAACATAAAACTCAAGTCCGAAGATAAACGACACCCACTCCGCCAAAAATATTCCAGGTGGCTATTGGGGACGATCGTTCAAGCTGTAATGTTTCTCAAGAACTGTGATTTTTCTCTGAAAATGTGACTTTAGTACGCTTAACTTTGCGCTTTCACCGCATTTGTAAGTCTTGAGAAACTAGCGGTTTCCTGCGCAACGCAAGCACATTCCTAGTGAGCGTAGAAGGGGCTGGAAAAAGGGAAGGGGACGGCGGCGCCCACTGCAGGCCAGCGGATGTACTGCAGCCAAAACGCGGCGCTGCTATTGGCCAGATGATGGCGACAGAGACTTTTCTATTCCTTATAATAATAATTCTATATAATAATTCTGTTCTATTTTATGTTGTTGTTTTTCTCAAGGCCATACATATTTTTTTCAAGTGAAAAAAAAACATATATTGGGGGAAAATACACATTCTCTTTTAATAGAGAGAAGTTTTAATTATCCTTTGCGTTGTATTATAAAATGTTTACTTGCAGTACCAACATACCTTATGGTTAAGACACCAAACTCATGAAGATACTTATTCCTTACAACACAACAGCTAAAGGATTGCGCAACCTGAAACCTCCTGGCTAGATATTCTTCTGGTATTGAGTAACAGCAATATTTCAACATTTTTACGATATTAATTATATACAACATACACTGCTGTTGTACGTATTTCCCAGTATTCACACCTTTATAGTCCTGTATAGTTATGAAATAAGATAGAAATGGTCCACTTTTGGGATTTTCATGGTTTAAATTGTTTTTTTATTTTGAAATGATTGCTGTAATTAAAAAAAAAAAAATCACAAGGATTGTTCCTGTACTTTAAATAGCCACAAAACACTCAGTTTAAAGTAAAAAGACCTTTATTACATTCTGGAATTCAGGTGTTTAATCCTCATTGTACAACAACAACTTTAATGTGCTTTTTTTTTTCTCTGTTTACATAATATATCATAAATTATATTCCTTAAAATCTATAACATGATTTGTTTACTTAAAAACAACAGAGTTAAAACTGAAAATAACCACAAAGGGATCATGGCAGAGGAGGACAACACTCGGGGATTTTCTGCTTAAAAATGCTCTTTAAAAAAATAGGATTTTAATTCTTGAAGACAGAGGATGACACTAAGCGGGTGAAAAAATAGATTACAGAAAAAGGAATAAAACAAAGAAAAAACAGATCACAAAAATAAAAAACACTGTAGAATTGAAGATTCTAGATTCTTTAATTCATCTTTACATAAATCTATAAGCCTTTTAAAATATATTTGTGATCCTATTCTTTTTTTTAGGTAAGTCAAACTTAAAAAGCCCTCCAACGGCACTGATATAAAAGGGGTAAAAGTCTTTGATACTTCTGCGATTAACATTCACAAGTTACCAAACACAGTGATGAAGGTTTAAGGTCGTCCATTTGGTGCAAGGTGTCTTGCTAGGCTAACTGAAGAAGACATTGCAGGACAGAGAACCCAGCTATCTCCCTGAGTGACAGTGTTGATACAAACACACACTTTTAGAACTGCCGTCAAGTTCGGGTTGATTTCTTGAGACAGTTTGCAGGGCTGCGAATTACACTCCACAATATACATCATCTAAAACTACACCGTTTTTACAAAGTTTGTTACAATCTTTCTCTGCCTTCACACGTCCACTTTAGTCAGTTAATACTAGACAAGTGTAAAAAAAATATAGAAAATTGAGTGTTCATAGACAAAACTTTAGCAACTTCGATGGGGTTGATAAATGATCCGAGCTGGAGTGCTTGTGAAATCCAAGGAGATGAATCCTTGGCTTGTAAAGTCCCTCGATACTAAAAATAGACAGACTATTGCACAGGCAGACATTGATACTGTATTAAGCACCCAGAAAAGGTCTATTACCTTGACTATTTATAAAACTTTACAGGAAAATGTACAGTTTGGACAGCAGCACTGTTCCAGCAGTGCTGAAACTAAACAAGCTTGTTAAGCATAACTGTCAGGAAACTGGAGGTTGATATTTATCAAAACACCATTCTTTCATACCCTGTAATCTGACAAAGCTACAAAGTCTTTTATTTTGCTGTTTGGATCTGGCCACAGAGGGGTCTTAAAAACTCTCCTTTGGGCTTTAGTTGGTTTTCCTGTTTCTGGGCCACTCCTAAATCTCCTCGTGAGACCAATTTGGACCTCCAGCTTGTAGAATTTCCTGACGTCCTGATTTAGAATAGACAAAAAATTTTTTTCATCCATCGGTCTGAATCGCCAAGATTTTGAAAACAAACTAACCCTACCTAGTATTCCCTAACTCAGGGGGGTAGCTGATGGCTCTGTCAACCAATAGTTGTGCTATACGTGAACACCAAAAAGGTGAAAGAGTGGTGAGGAAATAAACAATCACACAGTAACACAACACTGATCCTCACATCAGACTCGATGCATGAGGTATAACCTGTGAATCCACTTATTGTCAGCTGCAGAAAAAAAAAAAAGAGGTCTAAACGTTGACATCTGGACCTCATTTCCATGGTGTAGCAACTGACAATGATTTCAGGTTTGTCTCTCCGTTGTCTTTTAAAACACGGTTCTTCAGATCCTACCCAGGTCTTTGCAGTCTCCTGAGGCCCTGTGCCCAAAGCAGCTTTTTTAAGTGGTCTGCAGCATGCTCGTCTGAGGGGCCATTCAGCCATCTAATGTGGAGTGACAGCAAATGTCCTGCTAGCACAAAGGGGTCTCAGTGTCAATGTTTTCCCCCAATTGTTTGTGGTGTATCAGTGTCTTTAAGTGCTATTTATCTGCATCTAAATCTAAAGCTTTCAAAATCAGCATGTCAGGCAAATTCCAAATCCAGTCCAGTCATCGCAGAATTCCACTCCAAAGTTTGGGAAGTCTTTGAAGGGACTTGAGAACATTCACACAAAGGTGCAACTTTCTATTCGTTTCAACCTTTCTCTATCTCTCTCTACATATACATATATATATATATAATCTCACTCTCTTTATAAATATACTCATTTTTCTACATACATGTGGTTTCCATCCAAATCAAACAAGGATATCAAAATAGCATCTAATATCTTTATCGAAGTGGCATTTGCATTGAGAAAGGTAGCAGGGATGAGGTTTTTGTTAGTTTAATTGCATCTTTTCAATTTGTATGCAAAAATAAAGAGCTCAAAACATGCGAGTGCATGCGTGTTTGTACAAGGTCTGCTCTGTGAGTTAGTGTTGGTGTGGGTGATCGTGTGGCATTTATGATTTTAGGAGTGTTTGTATTTGGTCCCTTTAAACAGTTTTGCTATGGATTCAAAACTGTTGCCTGCAGGGCTCTTCTATTGAAACCAAACCTCCAGAGCTTGTTTTAAATATGGGCCAGGAATAATACACAATACATTCTGTCCTAACCCTGAGGCTGTGCCACGTCAGATGGATTACATTCAAATAAATGCTCTTGCTAAGCATACTGAGAAAAATGAAGGTAAATATTCCCCAATCGTAGCGCTGCATTTTTAGGGAGATACGACCCCCAGGTTTAATGGATTACATATATGCCGCATGCTCCATTTGGGTTTTTAACTAAGTAACATAAGCAACCAGCACCTTGTGTTACACGGCTGTCATTTAATCGCCGCCTGGTTAGAAATCTGCGTCCAAATAGTGGAGTGGATCATAGGTTATAGGTGGAGGTTACAGATGGAGTTCTAAAGTGATTGTCAGGGTGTTGCTGGTTTCTCTCAAACACATATGCATCCACCTCCGTCTGTTTCCATCCACTGCCTTTCTTAAACTCTCTCTACATCTTTCTCTCTCTCTCTCTCTCTCTCTCTCTCTCATCAGCACCAGTATAGCATGTCAATGAAGGTTAGCCCTCAGTGGAGTCTGGGAACGTGATCTCGCTGCAGAAAACCTCCCTGTAGAGAGCAGGGAAACTGTAGGCCGTTTCTGGATGGAGGAGGCGGAAAAACTCCAGCTTGTCAATATGAAGGTTGCAGATAGATTTCATCATGGGCAGCTTGGAAACCATCTTTTGAGCCAAAAGAAAGAGAGAAGATGGTTAGTTATTAAATTTCATATTTAAATATATAACACACTATATATTTATCACACAAGCTAGTTTTAAATACAAACTTCATTCATTTATGCTTTGGATTAATGTTACCTTTGCCAGTTTCTCCTCAGGTGCACCATCTTTATGAAGACAGTGTTGCAATGCAACATAGACCTTCTCCTGAAGTTTCTGTACCTTCTGGGTATCTGTCAGCCAAGGTCGGTCTGTGAAGTAAAAAGAAAAGTACATAACTACATCAGTAAGCTCTTTCTTTTCTTTCATTGGCCAGTAAGTAAGGTTACCTCAAGAGTTTGGCTAAGTGCGCTTTGGCAAGAATGTAGGAGTGAAATATTAATTTTAATTAATGTTACGCTACCTGGAGACAGAAGTACGGTGGCAGAAAAGAGAGCCATCTCCTCCTCAGACAGCTGTAGCCGACTCAGAGTTTTAGCCATTTCGAAAACAGCATTGACCAGATCGTCACAACCTACAGAGGGAAAATGTAGTCACAGGGTTTATCAAAACATAATTTTCCTCACTAAGCAGATAAACATATGGAGAACCAGCCCTTTTTTTATCAACAAACCAATTTAAAGTATGTTTGTTTAGGAGGTGTCCAATCCTGTTCCTGGAGGGCCAGCGTCCTGAGTTTACTTCCAACCCTAATCAAACACACCTGAACCAGCTAATCAAGGTCTTACTAAGTAGATTAGAAACTTCCAGGCAGGTTTGTTGAAGCAAGCTGGAGCTAAACTCTGCAGGACACTGGCCCTCCAGGAGCAGGACTGGGCACCACTGCTATAGATCCAGGCAGAAAGGGGCTTCTCTAGATGTTACAGTACAGATGTTACAGTTTGTGTATCACTGCTCTGTGGTAGACAAGTTTAATGCACAAGTATCCAAACGTGCCTTTTTTATGCTACATGGTGCTAAATTATTTGAAAAGTATGCAAAGGAGACTCACCGAGTGCTTTAAAGAGCTGAGGGCTTGCATACTTTCCATCAAAAAACAGTGTGTTGTTGGTTGGGTTGTAGGCCCGACACATTCGGATCAATAGCACATCCAAGCAGCCTGGAGGGTCAGGACCAGATACAAGATGGACAGCAGGGAAAGGCAGGGGAATTAAGAGAGGCAGAAAGGATAAACAGGCAAACAAATGCTCCACGATGCACACACACAGGATAACAAACAGTTGTGATTCAGTTCCAACAAAATGCAAAAATGTTTTCAAATTGAGGATTGAAACATTGAAACAGACATCATGATGGGGAACAGAATTGTTTAACAATTTTTACAAAGGAATTGTGATGTCATCAGCCAATTGGATGGAAATGATGGTTGTTTAAAGAGGAGGAAAATAACAAGTGTTTTTTGTTTTCATTTAAATAACAAATTGGGTAAAAGGCACACACCACAGAATGCACAAAGAGAGGACACACAGAGAAGAAAGAGTCAGGACGAAAAAAACAACAAAAGAGCCATTGTTAGGAAATGATTGAATATATAAGATCTAAACTCAAATAAACGATAAAAAACCTAACGACCAAAACGATATATATTTTGTATAATAAAACTGTGTTAAAATACTGATAAATTATTATGTTAATAAGGGTGTACTAGATGTAGAAAGCCAAACACACACTTAAGAGTATGTACTGATGGCATTGACTTCTCATTTGGTTGTTCTGTTGCAGAGAGTTGGTGCTGACCTGCTTTGAGGAGGATAATCTGGTCATTTTGACACAGGTCCATGAACCCAGAGATACGCTTGGCAAACTCCACCACGTACTGGATGGCAGTAGTGATGTGTACGGCACACTGCTGCCACAGCAGTTCAGTGGACTTGGATAAAAAAACATCAGTTAGACTCTTCCACCCCCAGTGTGATTGCAATAATGATCTAAAATGATACAATTTTTATTGACATACTTTAAGTACTTTTAATCAAGCTGTACAGTAATCATAACCTGACCCATTGTATTCTGCGTGACTCATTAAAGCAGAATGTTAGGGCGGGTAATTGCTAGATCACAATGTTCTTATCATGAAGTTACACCTAGTCTTAAAGTAACAGTATGACGCATCTCGCAGGCAGTCCACTGCAAATACCTTGTTCTGGTAGGCACGCATCTCCTCAGGTGTATAGAGGGTCCACGCGAATCTCTTCAGCTCCTCTGGGCTGTACTGGCTGGTCTCAATGTGCGATTTTACCACGTTCTGCGTGATGCGTTCTGTAAAAAGCATACAGTTGTGATCAGGTACAATGCCCGCACCTAATGTTTTTGAAATCAGGAGGTAAACTCCTTAAAACTAACCGATTTCCAGCAAGGACCAGCCTTCGGGTGGATTAAGCGATGAGCGAGAGAACAGTCCCGACTCGTACTCTTGTTTAATGTGCATCACGTCTGTAAACTCCTGTCTGTTGGGCTCAGGAGAACTCTGGGAGGATGAACTGCTTCCTGCACTGCCGCCCAGCAGCTCCAAGCCACAGCAGTCGCCGGCTCCCTCTGGCGTGAGAGGCAGATCGAACAGCAGGCCATCTGGTAGCATGGTGATGTCATCCAGGTCACTAAGGGTGGTGCTGGAGCCCCGACTGTAAGCCCGGCAATGGCTACTGCCGTTGTCCCCAGTCTCCTCACCGGCGTGGCCAGGTACGGTGCCACCTGGGCCCCCCACTCGCTCTTGGGACTGCTGGTGCTTTTGAACCTCGGCATAGAGGCTGTCGCGCTGCTTTTTTGACATGCGGCCAAACTTCACAGCTGCGTAAGCAAGAAAGGAATGTTAGACAAAACTATTGATAAAGGCTGACACGTAACCTACCTAAATAACAAGACAAACCAGCATTGTGCCAGATGTGGAAGATTGAAACTGAAACTGATTCATGCCCAGTTGTGTTTCTTTGGCCTGTGCCAGCAGCTAATATGAAGCTAGTATATTCAAACTAAAACCAAATAAAACAGACAGAGGATGTTTGCTGGTACACTCACCATCACGACTCATGCCCAGCGCCAGACATTTCTGCAGACGGCAGTGCTGGCAACGATTGCGATTGGTTCTGTCAATAAGACAGTTCCTCTGCCTCGAGCAGGAGTAGATTGCATTGTTCTGCTGACTTCGACGGAAGAAGCCCTTGAGAAAGCCAAGAGAAATGAAAAAAAATAGGCTTGAGAATAAGAATAAGTTGCTTTCCAAAGCTGGACTCAATAGGAAAGTTCACCCAATAAGGAAAATTCTTCCATCATTTACTCATCCTTATGTCATTCCAAACCCGTATGACTATTTTGCTTCTGAGAAACACAAAAGATGATATTTCGAAGAACAGACGTTTACTTCTATTGAATCGACACAAAACGTCTTAGACATTTACCAGAATATCTTCTGTTGTGTTCCACAGAAGAAAAGTCATACAGGTCTGGAATGACATAAGGGTGAGTAAATGACAATTTTTGGGTGAACTATCCTATTAATCCATGTTCTTAAATTAATTACAGATTAAACATTTTACACACCTTTTGAATAAATCTCAAATCTTTAAATGATTAAACATCATTGTTCTTGATACCGTTTTGATATTATAAAGGCAAAGATTACAGATGTTACTTTGGCCCTTAGCTAAGCTGTAAATTTATTAGCACAATATTAATTTCTTGCCATTAATTAACAAAAAGAAAAAACTTTGACCATTAATCTTACTCAAATAGTCAAATCCAGTTAATCATTTCCACGATGGTACATGGTTCAAAAACATGATTAGGTTCTGTTTAACACAGATGAGTTTTATTGGTATGCACAAACACCAGCTCAGCTCTGGCACTGAGATTTCTCATTGGTCAGTCAGCCAATCAGATAAAAGCCAATCGGTGTTGGATTGTTTACGGTTCCAAGCGACAGTCTGAATGTGTCATCAGGGTGTAACTAAATCTCAAATTTCTTCTAATTCTTTTCAAGATTGTTTGTTTATTTATAACACTCGATCAAAAGATCGAGAATTTTTAATACACTTTAAAACCAACCCTAAGGTGTGGTAGATGTAACCATGTTGAGCAGACTGTGCAATGACTGCCAGAGATGGGTGGAGAATGTTGAGAACGTTGTGATGTTCACTTACCTTGCAACCCTCACAAGTGATCACTCCATAATGGATGCCTGACGACTTGTCCCCACAAATCTTGCACGGGATTACCTCAATTTGAGCTAAGGCAGAAAGAAGGGGGTGAAACATTAGCCAGAGTTTGGCACACTTATCCAGCACCTGCAATATACAGTCCATAAAATAATTCTGGCTAGCTAACAATTTTAGTTGCAAGAACATTCCTGTAACATTTTCATTAAGTAACAAAAACATTACAAAGATTATTTTGAACGTTTTAGGAATGTTCATAAGGTCCCGTTTTTAGATGCTGTATTAACTGTGTTGCTTGGTTATAAGAACGTTATTCAAACATTTTTAATTTGTGTTTTAAGAATGTAAGAATTTTGACATATGATATGTAACATTAAAGAAACATTCTAACGTTACAGCAAGAACATTTTTGATCACTTAGAGAATGTTAACCAACGTTCTGGGAATGTTCCCTGTTAGCTTGGCAGAAACAGATGGCTATCTGCCATCCACATATCACATGAACTGCAGCAGTGCTCTTTGTTGGACCTATTGATCTTTGCTCGTTCAATAAAATATAGAAATATAGGCTGGCGCACAGCCCAAAGGTCCAGCTCACACAGAGAAGTGAAAACTTCGCTAGTGTCACATTCTCTTAATAAAACAACACACGGATAACGTGCCATGAACAGGGTTAAACATTGGCACTCATATTTAAAGACTCAAGACTGTGACCTACTCAAGAGGCATGACATAATAACACAAGGCTCTGGGCTTCAGAATTAAAACCAGCTTTTAAAACAAAGCTCGCTCTCTGCTTGGCAGGCTCGCCTTCAAATTAAGCGGATTGTGATCCTCTGTATTCGAATCATAAACAGCTGCTGGTTCATGAATAGTGTCTTTGTTGTGTCCAATCGGGAAATGAAGGAAAACACAAGCGGCACCTCGAAACAAAACAAAAACGAGTACATACTGTACACCTATCAACAGTGCACAGGTAAATCAATATCCCACGACCCAGCTGCTCTTTTCATTACGTTGTTTATTTTAATGTCTGGTTCCCTGAATAGCTGGTTGATAACATTAGATGCTGGCGAGGCCGAAGTTATAGTTTAATTCTCACATCACCTACTGCAGATGGATCAAATATCACAGGAAACAGGAAGTCTCCAAATCTGGATCTGGTAAAAGATATGTGCAGGGAACATTGTCTTTTTAGCCGATCTTGATGCAAGACCCCTACCCCCTCCCTCACTGTTAATATGTTTCACAGAATGACGCAATATCTTAGATAACGGCCAATGTTTTGTGACAAAGAGAACCGGCTGTTCAGAGATTATGGCAAACAGAATCACACCTCTACTCTAACACAGACTGTGATTTGTGCGTCACACGCAAGCAACGATGGCTGGGAGAAGACGGGGTGAACAAGAAACGTCTGTCTGATGTCTCCAGAAACCTCAAGTGTGGCGATAAACACAAGCTCATGACTTACTTTCAGCCTTTAAAAGAATCAGAAATGAGAAGTTTTTCCATTATACGAAATGTCCTACAAAACGAAAAGAGTGCAATGACTAAATGGAACATTTTCAGTCTCTCTCACTCGCTCTCTCTCTCTTTTTTTCCTTCTACCCCATTCTGAGCCCCTGGCCCCCACCTTTCCTGTGTTATATAACTGCTGTCTGGCTACATTCCACGAACACACTCATTCAGAGAAGATCACCCTAGCAACGCAGTGACGAGCATTCGTCCTTCCCGCCCCTCCCGTGTTCCCATTGGCTCATGATGGCATAGCGCCGATTCTAACTCGCCCGCTCACATGCCACTCACCTGCGTAGCACGGTCAGGCTATGTGGATGAAATGTTCTACTGACACACTTTTCTAACGAGCCGAGGGAGGCGCTTGTGCGGTAGCCTCGCATGGGCTGTAATCTGATTAAATATTTTGTTTTCTTTCTCCCCTCCCTCTTGGCGTGTTTAAGGTGGAACCGCAAAATCAAAGACCGTCGTCTTTTCAGAACAACTTATTTGGGTTTCAATCACATTCAAGTACTTTTCAAGTAACCCCGATGAACCCTTTACTCAACCTATAATCACACGCCTCATTCACATACATTTTGTATTATGACAGGTCAAATACATGACTCAGGAAATATCTATAGTACACTTAACAGGAGCACTGTAACTTACACTTGCCCTCAACATGTGGCAGCATGTCAAGAATTTGAGCAAAGTCCCAGCTGCCTCCGAAGACTCATATGAAACTATTTTTAATCTATGGCCCCTGTGCATGACCGCTGGAGGTTAAATTTTATTAGGCCTTGCCTTGGTTATCAAGTTTTACCATGTTATATTTTGCATATATATTTATATAAATAAATACGTCACAAAAGATGAACTGCCACTTACAAATGGGAAATATCACTTTATAAATCACATTTATACTGCACTAACTATAAGGAAGTTTGAACTTAGCAAACAGTAAAAAAACATTACAACTTTATGATAAGGTTTTCTGGAATATCAACAAATAAAATTTATAGGTAGACAGTTTATGATTCACTAGAAACTACAGTGCTGACATAATAACAACCAAAAGGATGTCTGTGGTTTTTGCTAGTAAGGTAAACCATTTTTATGCTAACATGCAAACAAGACTTATCAGTAGCCATTTCCCCTCAACCAAAAGGTTAAAAAGTTAATTTCCTTCTAATACCTCTTTTTAGAAACCATTATTTATATCAAGACAATTCCCAATGAAAACAGCCCCATCAAACATGCATCAATTGCAAACAGCTCCTGTTTGGTTAACCCACAGGCAAATGCAGCCAGCCTGCCGAAAACTAATTAAGAGGAGATTTATTAGAGTGCTATGTTTATCAGGCAAGCTGGGGTTAGTAATCTAGCCCTCCTTATCTCCTCTCTGGGCCACTCTATGCCAGATAGTCAGTGTGTCAGTCCATCAAACACCAGTCAGCAGTTTCACTGAGTAATGCTGGGAAAAACCCATCACAAAGGCGAAGACTTTGGCCTCTTATCACACCTAATCAAACAACTTCATCCGGCAATGTCCAAAGGTCCCATTTACCATGCACCTAGTATTTAAATAAAAGTGCATAGCTAATACAAAAGGCATGGGATTGGGGCTCATAACTTCTCTGCATCCTTACTGACATGTTTGCTCGATCTCCCTTACAAACAGGGTCTCGTTAGCATCTGCTTCACCTTACATGAGTTTCTAAGCAGTTTTGGTTTTGTGTTCAGTTGTAATGAATTTTTTCTGTGCCTCCCTGTGTAATGTCCTACCTACAAACAGTAAAGTGAGCTGATGCAATGACACCGAGAAGCAGTCTTTAAATATGCACAGAGGGATTGAGTAATTCTGTGGTATAAGTAACAACACCAAGTTGAAAAACATGAGCTGATAGGTAGTGTAAGGTGGCTCTTGATGGGCATTAATTATCTTGACCAAAGCTGGAATAAGCAACAGTGGGATTTACCTTAAAAACACAAATGAAATGAGCCTTTTATTCTACATTAAAAAAAAAAAAAATACAATTCTGTCCAAAAGAACATTTTAGACTGATCTACAAATACCAGGGCGAGAAATAAAGTGTCTTGGTCATTATTATTAATAACTAGCCATTAGGAAAATAGGTAAAGGACTGTGTGTCATATTACAATAAGCTTGGGTTGCATAAAGGAGAGGTTTAAAAGCAGTACAGGTGTGTAACAGTATATACATTTCATCACGCCTTATAAAGCCACAAAACATATTTAATAGTTGCTGAAAAGATGTTTTAAAACACCAGTAGTTTAAAGGGCGAGTAATTCTCTAACTGACTGAGCTTAAGTCATGGTTCAGATGAATGGAAACTTCATGGGCAGGTGTCAATGTGCCAGTGCATTAAGCTTCTCAGCATTCATTTATAGACGGCTGATTGCTTAAGTCCTCAAAGCCACGAAACCTATTCAGTTCATAGACTACAGTCTTCTACATACAGATGTATTTCCTCAGGTCCACAGTCAAAAGAAACAAGACCCGGCTGAAAATACAGCGTGTTAATGAGGCTTATTTAAAAGAACATGGAAAAATGAGAAAGAAAATGGGATGTCAAAAAACAATTACTTAAACGCCACAGCAACTAAAAGTGTGCTCTTACAGGCCTCATCTTGGCATTTAGAGTAATCACAACATTGCCTCCGGCAATCACACTGCTGGGCACATTCTGCGAATTAATGAGTTTTGTAGAAAAGCAACAAAGGTTGCACGTTTGCATCTGTAACATTCAGTGGAACAAAAGGAAAAATATAACTTACTGACAAACTTACTGCAGAATATAACGTTGGCATGGTACTTAAATGAACTGATCACAAACTTGCAGCTTGTTTGGGCAGCTCTATTATTCTGTCAATTGTAATTTTTATTCTTGATTGAAACCCGTCGTTGCGCCTTCGCACCGAAGGAGGCGCTGTTTCCTTCATACGGAAATTCAGCAGCACCGTCGATATTTCCTTTGGCAACACCGTTTTAAAAGTGCGAGGTCCAACGCAGACTAAAAGTTGCACTTTTACAGACACTTCAACAGGAGATCAACTTGATCGTAACAGGCTGGGTAATCCTCAATGAGAGAAATGGGTCAATGGAGCAGAAAGACGATCACACCGGCAGCCATGCTGTTGAAAACAACAACACTGCCCGGCACCTCAACCACAACCTACCGAAATTCACACGATCTCCCCCAAACCCAGTGATCCGCTGCATGACAACAGCTGTCAGGCAAAAAAACTACAAAAACTACAATGCACCGGAGCTCAAGATCAACATGGCGGTGTCGTTCGCAGGTCCGCGAGCAAAGAAAAAACAAACAAACTAGAAACAACTTCGCGCATCGCTATAAATGCGCTTTCTTTTTATAAATGTACTTTCTAGGAATCGTTCAAAGCTATTCAGATGAATATGAATGTGTTCACGTAAAATATGAATCTCTGACGTGTTTAAACTCTTACATAATGCGGCTCGCTTAGCGGCAGCTAACAGGAATTGCAGCGGTTTCGACGCTCCCCTTTCACGCTTGCAAGCGAAGACACAAAACAACGACATACAAAGTTTATGACTTGGGTTTGTTGTACGTTTTCGTAACGTTTGCCTATCGATAAAGCATCGACGCAACGCGTAAACAATACGACGTGTGTTACCAACCAACAAACAACAGCTGCGGATGATCTCAGACTTGCGTTGATGCTCCTTTACTTCGGCAGACTTCGCGCAACCAAAACAACAAAGCCCATTTTAACACGTTGTTGCAATCAGCAGACATTGTGTGTGTGTGTGTGTGTGTGTGTGTGTGTGTGTGTTAACGCATTTAATAAACTTTAAAAAAAAAACAACAACAACTCACCTCTCATGTTGATGCGTTTTTATCTGCGAGATATAAGGCGACTCCAGCGCATTTGAGCGCCGCGCGTAAAAAAAAAGCAAAGCGGAAAAGCTGCGTGAAACTCCGACAGGGGCTGTGTGCACGAAAACGCAAAACGAAACGCGAAAAGTCTCGTGAAAACGAATGAAAACGATCGACGTCGGGACGCTTCAGAGTAAAATCCGCTCCATTCTCGCCTTCCTTGGTGTCGCAAGCACGCAAATGCGCAATGGGAGCAATGCAACCACAACAAACCGACGCGCTCCTCACTTTCTCCCTCCTCGTCCGCGGTTCTCCGTTTCTAACCTACTTTCGGCGCGTGGACTCTCACATGATCTCCCTCCACCGGCCCGCCTCGTGCCCGCGGGCAGCGGCGCGTGCACGAGCTCTCGGACACGAGCTTTAAGGAGGATCCGGGGCTCGGGCGCGCGTGGGAAAGTGTGGCAGTGTGTCAGCGCGACAGCGTCGTGGGAATCTCGCGCAATTGTTTGCGAAACAAAAACGTCACGTCATCGCTTTTCCTCTTTCTCGTGGAGGCAATTGCGTGTGAAAATCGGTGCAAAAACAGCGCCGGTCGCGATAACAATGCGACAGGTTTGCGTTGCAGTGCCGGTTGCGTTTGCATGCGTGTTTATTTCTCCCGCAGAGTCCGCGTAAACGTTTCAAGGCCTGTGTGTCTAACATCGTGTCTGCTATTAAACGACACCCAGACGTGGTACAATAACTTTCCCGTTAATTTGCACGGTGAGCTTTCACAAATGTGTAGGGAGCGTGAATGCTTTTCAGCTGTTTCACTCCCTTGTTGGTCAAATTGCACAATAGGATCATCATTTATGCGTTTTTACCCTTTATCCCAAACTGCTTACAAAGTAAAATAATGCAAACTGTGCGTTTTCAAATGTATTTTACAAAGGCAATATATATTTACACCATTTTGTCTTAAAGGGATGGTTCGCCCCAAAATGGAAGTTCTTCCATCATTTACTCACCTTCATGTCATTCCAAACCTGTCTGACTTTTTTGGGAAGGCAAAATAAAATAGTTTGCACTACACTGGTAACTAAACAGTACCGACATCCGTTGACTTGCATTGTATGGAGACAAAAGCTTCTTAAAATATCTTCCTTTGTGTTCCACAGAAGAAAAAAGTCAAACAGGCCTGAAATGACATAAGGGTGACATAAGAGTGATAGAAAAAAGGTGATTTTTGGGTAACGATCCCTTTATTAATGACTGTTATTAAAAATAGGTACAGAGTCCAGGACTGATATAATGATTAGACTTCAGGATGCTGTATGAAGGATGCGTTTGAAAATAATGAAGTGGGGAATAAAAATAACAGGACGTGTGTGAAAGTGTGTGGAAGACAGAAGGGATATGATGTAACCTGGGACACTTCATTATGAAATGAGGAGAGATTATAGTAAGTAGGTTAGTGGAGCAGCGGAAACACACGGAAGCTGAGAGAAAGCTTTGTCACTCACTCCTGCTCGGCCGAGTTATCTCTTTCCTCCTAATCTCTTTCATGCTTTATCTTTTTTTAGACTGCACCCCTTTATATTAGTCCGAGCTTAACGTGGAGCTGTGAGGTGTTTACAGTTCTTTTTAAGTTCATTAATCTGTTGACATTATGAATTATGTTATTCCACATAATATGACTTTCTGTTTCTTATTTCATCCTTTTTCTGTCTTTGTTCAGTCTTGTTTCCAACGGTTTTTCGCGCCTAAAATTGAGTTTTCTTTATTTTACAAAGCACAGGAAAAATCAGCCTTTGTTTCAGTGTTTGTGTAGCGTTGTCATAACAGACGTCCCTAGAAGTAAATATATGAGTATTTGCAACATTTCCGCTCCATGAGCATTGCTTCCTTCTTTATTATTCTTCTATTTAGATCTCTCTTCCTGTTTTGGAGTCTCTTCCTTTACCTTTCAGTCCTTCAATATTTTTGCACAGATAAGAGAGTTTTTCCACAAAAGAACCCCCCCACCAATGCTCTGTTTTCTTCTCCATCTCTGACACACATGCGCACATATCACTGACCTTGTGACCATCTGCCTTACATAACCACAGCCTCCAAAATTAGACTTAGACTTTAGGGGTGGGGGGTGACACATTAGATGGAGGCACATGAGACAGTCAGTGAAGGGCTGTGGATATTAAACATTGCTTTGAAAACATCTCAGAGAAGTTACAGTGAGATCTGAATACCACTGTGATCTAATGGCGAATGAATTTCGGGAAAGGTAATATAGATGATGAGGTTATGGAAGAATACATTAATAATCAGCGCTCCTCTCCTCTGTGTTTGGCAGTAGATAAAATGTTGTTTTTTCAGAAGGGATTATTGTAGAATCCAGCTCTCATCACCATAATCCCCTCAGCACTCCTCGTTGGTTATCTGTATAATCCGCTGACTCCTCTTCTCTTTCTGAGTCTAGATAATCCCTCTCTTTCTCTCTGCGAGGGTGTAATCCTGTTTTACTCTGCCCATCCTCTCCTCCACTCTATATTCTCTTCCTCTTTCATGTTCTGTTCTTTTCTCCTCTCCCCGAGTAAGCTGCACCCAGGGGCCTAAAATCCCTATTATTCAATGACGTTATATAAAGTAAATGCTATTATATTATAGGAAAAACACTCTGAAAAAATATGGGTGCCAAAAAAGGGTTTTCACAGTGATGATATAGAAGATAATTTTGGTTCTGTAAACAACCTGTAAGTGAAAGGTTACAAGAACCATTTCTCTTACCTTTATATATGTCTTAACCCTGTAACAGGGAATGTTCTCTAAAAGTTCTCTCAAACTGATCAAAAAAGTTGTTAGTGGAACATTATAAATACGCTACAGAATTAAAAAGTGTTTGAAGAATGTTCTTATAACCAAGCAAGAACATTAACACAACATCTAAAAAACTGGATGTTTTGAATGTTCCAAGATTTATCCAAATAACATAATAACATCATTCTCTCTACTTTTTTGTTACTTGCAGGAAACATTGGGGAAAGGTTCTAACAACCTAAAAATGTTTGGGGTAAAAGGCGTTTTTTGGAAGAACACACCCTAACAAAGAACCAACTAAGAACATTTATTTTTAAGAGTAAATGTTGCTTCTACAAGTGCTGGAATTAACTGTAATCATTATTTATTCCAAACTAGTGCTCACATGCGCTCTTTCTCGACCTGTTTAAAGTTTCTGTTGCTCATGGTTTCCATGGGCTGCCTCTCCCCAGATGGTCAAAATCGAGTCGTCTGGACATTTTGTTTGGTACGAATAAACACTTAAAGCCATGAGTCTGTGTTGAGTCATCTATAATTATCTAGAATATTACAAAAAGATGATTATCTTATCACTCATTTGCCAAATACAAAGCATTAGATAATTTTTATATTTTTCTTGAGTGTCTTAATTAAAATTAATGAGCAGCACATATAATTATCTTAATCTCAGGATGCTTCTTCAGGGCATCTTCAACATCATTCAAAATGTCACAAACTGCTTATACTAACCTGGAAAAAAGAATGTGTTGTGGATTACAGTTCTAACCTAACAGACATATATTACTCATTCCGGTAAACACAAGCTGTCTGAAATCCTTTTCTGACAGACAGACAGCCGCAGATGGCATTCGCAGTGGATTTTCAACACAACAGTAGCTAAAACGTCACAATGAAGCAGAAAAATGAGATGCAGGGTGTAACTACATCCAGTTTGCGATTTATGCCATGACATATAGGGTGGACTTTAAAGGAACCTCTGTTGAATATTTTCAGGAAGAGAAGCAATGTGTAGATTTATGGAGGAAGTGCGTTTTCACATTTGACTCCTAAACTCTGCAATAGTCATCCTGACACCCTTTGAGACTCAGACACTCTCCCAAGCAAATCTAGAAGAAAAAAATCTAGATCTCAGATCTCGATCTCTCTAGCCAAGCCTAACCTTGTATTCCAATTACATCAGATAAAATGCTTGTGCTAGTAATGTTATGAATGGCAGCTCTGCTAATTATTCTCTATTTGCCTCCTATTTCTACCTTGGGTTACCTGTCCTGGGACAGTTACAGATTAGGCCAGCTCCAGGTTGGATCCAGCATTTTAAGATGACTTCAGATGACCCAACACTGTGTAGAGATGACGCCGACCTCTGCAAGGACTCTGGATTATCATTCCTTCTGCTTAAATGCATACACAATATTAGCCATTTGCATAATCTTTAGCCTCTCAGACCTGTAAAATTCTAAATCACAACACAATGTACAATTTTCATTTTCTGTAAATCAGTTTTGAAATGATATGTAGTATTGTGAAAAATGCTCTACAAGTGAGTGTGAATTGAATGCTCATAAAGAGATAAATAATAACAGTACTTCTTAGATTTTTTCCAACACTGCAAAACTGAAGGGGGGTGCTTACCGTTGCTATTGTGGTTACCCTGCTTTGATAAACACATCTTCTGTAAATATCTAGTTGGCATCCGTTTAGCGGTAAGTGAAAATATGAGCTGTGACTAACTGCTAATTTTACTTTTGTGGTTATTGAAACATTTGCGTATAAGCTTGAATATAAAAGGGAATAAAGCACATAAGAATAATGTAAACAATATGAGTAATCTCAAATCTTGCTTAATGCAAAAACAATAAAAACATGTAGACTACATTTTTGTTGTAGAAAAGGAAGCAGAAGAGTCGCGTTTTTTTAATACGTGCATGAAGGATGATGACTTATGTCTTCCTCTGTCACCTGCTGTCATGGCAACCAGTGGCATTGTTTGCCAGGATTGTATTCAATGAATCACCTCCAGTGAAGGTCAGGTATCTTACTCACCCGTGCATTCACACTCTCACTCATTTATTCCTCTTTAATGGGGCCACATCTCTTCTGCCTTCCTGCAGTTTTACATAGAACTTCCTCATAAGACCTGCGGTCTGTAGCTGTCGTGACAGGTGATATCTGTTATCATCTGCTATCTGATATGTAAAAACATTATATTGCTTTGGTATGGGAAACAGTTCCTGTAAATGCAGCATTGTGCTGGAATAATGCCTTTGAAACTGTCACTGTTATCGAAAGCTTTGCCCTCAGATGCCTTAAAGGAAGATATTGGAGATTGTTTACCCACAGAGTCACACCCTAAAACGAAGTTTATCTTTGCTTCTAAACAATGCCAATTGAACAAAGGTCGAGCATACCGCTCACGAACAGAATGCCAGCCCGAACACACCCTGCATGCCAACCCTGAGTTACAGTGAAAAGCTGTCACAAACAGCAATGAAATTTTATATATACAGTATACCACCTTGTACATTTATTTTATTAGTTCAGATTGAATTACAAAGGTAAACTATTCCAGAAGCTCAACTGATAGAGCATTGCTTTAGCAGTGCAAAAGGTTGTGGGTTTGATTCACAGGGAACACACATAGTGATAAAATGTATGAATATACATAAGTTGTTTTGGATAAAAGCATCTGCCAAATATGTAAATGTAAAATGATTTATATATTACATATATATTAAGTACAATTCTGATTTACTGCCTACCTAGCTAACAATTTGAGGTTGCAAGAACATTTCCCTGACATAAAATGTTAAAAATGTTATTTTGAATGTTCTAGGAATGTTTAAAATGTCCTTTTTAGATGTTTTATTAATGTTATTGCTCAAACAATATTCAAACTTTTTTCATTCTAATTTTAAGGGGGTTTTTTTTTAGGTTTTTTAAGGTTACTGCAAGAATACTTTGACAGAACTTTGAGAGAACAATAGCCAACGTTCTGAGAATGTTCCCTGGTACCAAAAACGGGGTACCAAAGCTTATGTTGTGAGCTCAATGCAATCCTGCATTAACAATCCAAACGTTTCAGCAGCTCGTTGACTGAACTGAAGCGATAGCTCAACAATCACGATAGCTGGCTGCGTTGACCATCGTTAACATGACAACGAATTGTTGTTTGTCTGTTATGAATCAGCATGACATTCAATGTCCACCATCACTGTCCTACTTTTGAAAATCACACACACAAACAAACATACCCACACTTCCAGTGACTCACACCTTTTCCACTCTTTTGTCGGCTGCAACTGCGATTCTGGACAGACAAACAGATGCGCTGGTTTGCATAAGCATGAAATTGTTAAACTGTCTTGTTTATACACTGACAAACAACGACAATCTTGGTGTATTTACAGTCTTTACAGTCTTTCTATATTTGATGTGCACAATAATTTACAGATCAAAGCAGATTCCAGGCAGCGACGCCAGGCTGAAGAGTAAATGATTTCTGAAATAGAAGTGAGAAATGAAGTAAACTTCCCTCTCGAGCTTTACTCCTGTAGTCCACTGTGGCCTAGTTCCACTATCTCTCTCTCTTTCCCATGATGCCTAGAGGCAGCGTGGGACACGCTCTCTGTGCAACTCTATCTCTTTATGTCTCACTCTCCTTTCATCCCTTATCACAAAGCAATAAACATCATTTATTCAGTTATTTATTTCTCTCCATCCTTTGTGTTCGGTCCCATCCTGAGAAACTGGTAATTACATTTTGTCCCTTTTTCTCTGGTCATACGTTTGCCATTTTCTTGCACAATAACCGTTCTCCCCCCATTCACTCATCCGTCATTATTTATTTGAAAAGATGAATGTACATAATAATCCTCTTAGGTAAGCTGGATGGATAAAGGCTGCGGTCATGTAATTGTGTTTGTGGTTATGTGTGCTTGAGCTTTTAAATCAAGGGGTTCCAATCATTTCCATATTATTTACAATGTAATAGTTGTTGGGCTGAGTGGGAACATAACACTGGGTGGAACAATATTACCTACGCCCTCACAAAAACATGCAAGAGAGAACCGCGTAGAAAGAAACAAGAAGTCTTTACAGAAAGTGCATTTAGACACAATTATTTAAGTAACAATAACTAGTATATACTCTGGTGGAAGACTTTCATCATTTAAAAGGTGTATTTTTACCATAAAAGGCCTGTTTTTCTTTGTTTACATCTGACTGAAAAATGGGGAATTAGAGACCTCTAGTGGTGACTCTGGGAACGACACATTCTGGCTTACATAACAGAAGCTTATCCATTCTTTGCATACTCAGCTCACAGGCTAAGCTGTGTAAACATCCTTAGTATTCATCTACCACGCATGGCTCTTCCATTACACATTGTTATAAACTCTGAAACATTTCAAGCTACATATAACCACCTTTTGTACGCTTTGTTTATCCTGTTAACTTTACAAAATGTCTTCTCAGAAAAACAAGACAAAGATTAAAAGCAGAACTAAATACTGTGTGCTCACCTCATGATTTATATGGATAGCTGGAGTTTATAAAGATTCTTAGTCAAATTCAGCTGTGGATAGTTAAGAAAACTATCAAAGCCTAATAATAAATAGAAATCACATCCATTATCAATTTGTGTCAATTTTCCTGGCCAGTACTGCTGTTTCCATTGAAGAAGAACGGCAAAGCAGACAGTAAATGAGAGACTGAGCAAAAATAAGAAGTGTGGTTTACATCAACAAGCAAAAATCTGTTAGTGGTTAACCATGCCAGGAATGGAAACAAGTAGGGAAAACTTTTTTGTGTCTGTTTTTTCCCTCCTGCCTGGAAAGTGCAGTTTTGGTACGTGGTAACTGGAAAGCCAGCTAAAGCCATTAGCCAGGCTTCATGGGCGCGACAGAAGCGCAGAGACAAATTGAGAGAGAGAGCAATGGAGGTCCAGGAAAATGCTGAAGGTGGCTATGACCTACTTAGGGGAAAAGGAAAACATACCCCGGGAACCATGTGTGTACATTTATGAACGCACACAAGCATATACGGTCCTGATGCAAGCAAGCACAAAGCTGAGCACAGCTATGTGCTCACCAAAATTCGGGTGCAGGCACAGAAACTAAAGTGTCATCTTGGAAGTGGGTCAAAATATCCTATTTACTCCTGACAATTATTTACATGAGCGATTCAAGGCCACACAGGGCTGATGTCCAAGCGACAGCTGAAGGATCTATTGCATTTTCCACTGCAATGGCCTCTGCGTCAGCTGCATCAGTTTCAAATGCAACCAATTGATTAACACACATCCGCCAGATCAAAGCATGTGCACAGCTCTCAGTTCATTTACCGATGTTGCACCAGATCTAACAGTATGTTCTTAAGCTGAAATGCGGCCATTTGTGCTTAAACAACCACAAATTAAATAGTGGAGTGATATGTAATTTCCTGGGAGTCAATCCCATCTGTGCGTCAGTGTGTTTCCTCTGGGAGCTAAAAATAATCCACACGGTGATATTTAATTAGGTGTGGCAACAATATAGCTTACAGAGATCCTGTGCCATATGGGGAAGAATTAAGACACATTGAGTTGACAAGGCATTTGTTTGTCTCTGGAGTGATTCGGAAAGTGAAAGAACATGGAAGTGTTGCAAATGTGAAATCAATGTTGTAAATAAATGACACAGCCTGGTTTTGTACACCATATGTGCATGAAGTCTCTGACTCAGCAATAATTCAACAGTACATTGTGATTCTCAAACATTTATGCTTTTGCATTACTGAAAACATCACTGCAACTAAAAGTAGTTTGTTAAAGGAGCAGGTCACAAATAAAATAGATGGGTGAAGTGGATAGGTGAAGTATGATCATATGGGCTACTTTAAAGGAAGTTTTGGAAGGCAACATTCCCGGGTATGAATCCACTTTCATTGTACAAAAACACCAGCTCAGGTTTTCTGTCAGACTATCTCTGTTCCCAGCTAGCAGGGAATGTTCTCAGAACGTTGGTTAAAGTTCTCTCAAAGTTCTAGTAGAACTTTTTTAACATTATATATTATATCAAAAAGTTAATCTAGTGGAACATTAAAAAATGTTACAGAATTTAAAAAAAAGTTTGAATAATGTTCTTATAACCAAGCAGTAATGTTAATACAACGTTTAAAAAACTGGATGTTTTAAATGTGTTTTTGAGATTTTTTGTTGTTTTTTCTGTTCTTACAACCTAAAAGGAGTTAGCTGGGTTAGTGTTTTATGGAAGAAAGACATGCAGGGTTTAAATTACATGAGGGGCAGTAAACGATGACTGAATTTTCGTTTTTTGGGTGAACTATCCCTTTAAGAGTATGTTGCGCAAAAGCATTGCCAAACATTTATTGCTAAGGACCTTGATATTGGTAAAAAAGGTATAAAAGACTTTGATATAAAGCCAAATTAAAGGTCCCTGGTAAACACAGCAATCACATTCACAATCACAGAATTATCTCAAGAAATAGAAAGCTTTGAGGTGATTGTTATGACTCTCATAAATATGACATTTTCATAGGATGACTTTTACTGTATAAACATATTCGAGCACAGTAAACCTGGAGATAGTCAAAACAAGGTCAGCATAACAAAACAAGCTCTGTATCTATGCTTTGAAAAAGCTTGAGGTTGCGAACTGCCTTGTGATCAGGACTTGTGATTGTTCACAGCTCTGGTGGGACACAGACAAGTGTGATGTTGTGGTTACTAGCATCATTTTTCACCATCGTTAAAAACTAAGACTTATATGCTGACTACTTAATGCTAATAGTAAAAATCACAATAAACAAGGAGATAAAGACTCAAAGTGATCAAATGTTTATCATGAAATGCATACAGGGTTCCTGCAGCTTAACATGTTAGCAACTGCGTTAACAAGAGCAGGGTGGTGGGTTTGATTCCCTTGGAGCACATAAGCTGATAAAAAGCACACTTTGAAAACACTGCTATGGATACAAGCATTTGTCAAGTGTATAAATTTAAGATTAACACATCATGATAAGGTTAACAATAGGCAGATAGATAGAGTTTGTGTGTCTGTGAGGTGCCCTCTCTCTCCTGCTGCGGCCATGATGCCCACATCCCACTGATGAAGTAAATATAGGAGACTCAGGTTTGTTAAAATATTTAGGAGACTCAGGTTTGTTAAAATGGGTCAGTGAAGGTTGGGAAAAGTGCACAGACGAGGAAACCTTTTGACTTCCCCCTTAAACAGAAGGGAATTGTTTCTTCCAAGACCCATGTAACACAATGCATTAAACATGATCGGATACAAAACGTGTGTTATTAATTTAACATTTATATTCAAAGAAATGTTTGTTGCTCTAAGAACTGTTATGAAATCTGCTTGATCTTCTTTATTTATACTAGACGGTAGAAATGATTGACATGCCGTGCAATATTTTCCAAACATTCCAATGACGTTCAAATAACTACAAAGGGAATTTTACCCAGACATTAGGAATGCATTTTATTCATCCGACAGATACTT
The DNA here is from genome assembly GCA_036877525.1 of Chromobotia macracanthus. Lineage (NCBI taxonomy): Eukaryota > Metazoa > Chordata > Actinopteri > Cypriniformes > Botiidae > Chromobotia > Chromobotia macracanthus. The sequence continues at coordinate 11,710,931 of JAZGTH010000002.1, read as the reverse complement.
TTATCCAATGTGACTTAAATGACTTCAATATATGTATATTCATACTACATATGTTCCCTGGGAATTGAACCCATGACCCTGGTGTTGCAGTGCTCTGTAATTTGAAAACTCTTACACACCCTTAATAGTGTGTATGTCGGAGATCTGTACCTGCATATCTATTGTATGACAACACGTCAATCACGATGACGAAGACAATGCATTGCGGCCTTGTATTCACACTTCAGGTGAAACCTGATTCTGAAGTTCTGCCTTATTATGTAACTAACACTAGAAGAGCAAATCCTAGAAGATGTCTGACCCAGATCTGGCAGAATCTCATCTCTGGGATGAAAAGGAGGATAAAGTGACCCCAATTGACACCTTAACATCTGAGATTAAACCTTTTGGCTCCTGTTTCTGCTGTCACACAGAGGCTCAATAATTTATTAACAGTGACATTTCATTATAGCTTAACTTACATAAAGAAAGAGACCCCTCACTCTGTCTTTTGTTTCTCATAATAAAGTTAATGACATGATGGAGGTACATTGAACTGGTTAGCAAAACCTAAATTTTACTAATAAGAGAAAATCTCTGGTTTGTAATGGATTGCACTCCAGTATAGAAATGATGACACAGATAAGGAGCAAAGTTTTAGATAAAGGTACATTCAGCATGTAGTATGGCATTATTATTTCTGTAAATACACTGTAAATACACTGTGTGTGTACAGAGTGGTATTAATCACTTAAAGGGATAGTTTACCCAAAGATTAAAATGTGTCTATCATATACTCATTCTCATGTCAATCCAAACCTTTATGCTTTTTCTTCTTTGGAACACAAAAGAAGATATTTTGAGAAATGTTTCAGTGGTTTTGTGTACATAGTAGTTTTGAGTTAATGGGTGCCACTGTTGTTTGGTTACCAAAGTACCTCAGAATATCTTAAGTTCTACAGAAGCAAAAACGTCATACAGGTTAGGAATGACATGAAGGTGAGGAAATGATGGGAAAATGATAATTGTTGGGTGAACTATGCCTTGAGTTTTAAAGCAACAACTGAATTTATCGTCAGTATGTATGTGGCCTTCATATGTCTTGCTGTGGCTAGGTTGTAATACATAATGTACACACACTTAAGTATAAATGCATGTATAATGTAATGTATAAATGTATACACTTTCAAATGAGGTCATAATTATTGTGATAAAAGACAACTGGTTATACTGCTAAAACTGGTAATACTGATAATTAGTTTCCTGTTATAAAAGCATCATGTGAGCGGCTACTCATGTCACCAGCTACTGACAAGCCTGAAAACCTGAACACAAGGTTGTATGTGTGTGTGTGTTGAGAAGCTCAAATAGATGTCTCAGTGAAAAAAACGTACATCTTTTCAAATGGTTAAGCTCTATTTGGAGAGGGTATGTGTGAATATACCATCTCAATCCACTCTCATCTCTATTATAGACTGACCCTTGACCTTTGTATCCATGACAACACAGTGCCTTCCAATCAGCGCATTCAACTGCACAAAACTGGGGGCCCTGTGGTCCTCCACGTCATGTATCAGACAAAGTCCGTGCGTCAGTCAGTGTTTTCGAAAATATGGAGTAATTTTCAGAGGTATTCTTACACAACCCTGTCTTCACCACAGTTCTAGTACTTTGTCTATGCTTCTCCAAACACCATAAAATGTGATGAGGTTATCATGGATTATTAGTTTAGGAAGAAAATGTGACGTTTGTAATGAATGCTTTGAATCGCCTTTTCACTACGCCTGGAAATTAGTAGAATGTCTATACATTGAATGAACTGTTCACTGTAATGACACACATATCACATCAAGTGTACACTGAGAAAGTCCCACCGCAGGTGCTCTGTGTATTTGTGCCTGGCTCGATTTCCTTTGATTACAGATTATTGTACTCAGACAGTCCTGAATTAGATTAATTACTCTTGGGGCTCTGTTTCCTGCTGAAATGAACACTATGTCCTCTCTGTCTAACTCAATGATCTGTGTGAAGTAACATGTTCCCCTGTTTACAAATCAACGTGCCTGAAAGTTAGCTGCTGACTGACCACTGTTGTTATAGCAACGCATTACATTTTATACGTCATTGTCCAATAAGAAAGATAGAGTTAATTGAACACATTTCTGACTTTTGTGACAACATGTCTCAAAGTAACCAACATGTACCTTTACCAAACAGCCTATTATAGTCCTTTAGCTGAACTGAAAGTGTCAAACAATTATGGTTAAACAGCAATAATCTGAAATCTATCATAAAAATATCAAACCATAGTTTAAGCCAACAAATACTGTAATGAATTAATTGCCTAAATGGTAGCTGTGACATTAGCATTAGGATGGGTGTAGGGGGTGACAGTCTGAACTAATGAGTCCTCCTTTTTTTATGTAATTTCAACCTCTGAATGGGGTTTTCTTGATAACATCGCCCCCGTGTGGACTCAACTAACATCTGCACCTCATCTCGCCACACTAACACACAAATCATTCAGCAGGTTTATATATGTAATATGCATCTATCACCTTGTATAAAACACAACACATCTGGATCCTAAACAACATTAGTTTGACCATTATTTACTGGACAACTATCATAGCTTTCAGATATCATATATCAAAACGTTATTCTTAAATGGTTGGTGCAACGTTTAAAAGGTACAAGAACTAAAAAGTTGGAATATAAGCAAGCTAAACCTTAATACAACATCTAAAAAACTGGATATTTTTCACGTTCCTAGAATATTGAAAAGAACATTGTAGTTATTTATTGAAATGTTAGGGAAACGTTCTTGCAACCTAAAATTGTTTTAGGGTATATAATAGTATTGGGTATAGTCTTTGGTTTTGAGCTTGTGTGTTGCACATAACATATTGCACATAAACATCACCAACAAAAGGATTTATTCCCCTGACCTTCCCTCGGTTACTCCTGAGACTGTGAACTCGTTAAAATTGCACTTCCATGCCAGAACCAGATGAGGTTACACGAATTTGTCTGGCACGGAACGGTCAGATATAAATATTCATAAGCCTTCAAGGCTGGAAATAAAATAAAACGGAGAAGATGAGGTTCAGATTCATTACAAGGTTTCTGGCATTTCTAAGTACAATTCTACTATTCAGTAATCATGCTGGTTATGCTACTTGCAGACCACAAATTGCCCTGCGGTGCCATAACAAAAGAGAGAACATAATGGTATAAAGAACCATTGAAGTGATGAGAGCTGATCTTGGAACAGTTATTGCATTTTAAAACTGAATGCATACAACCGTGCAAAAACATGAGAAACTCTATACCGGCCCACTGATTTCTCAGGTTTACAGTTCATATTTGATTAAAGCAGGAAAATTTCTAGCCAGCAAAAAACATGCATAATTTTAAGGGACAATTCACCAAAAATGAACATTCTGTCATCATTTTTACCCCTGTGTCTTCTGTGAAATGCAAAAGAGAAACTTTGGTCTGATTCCTACACAAAGTTTAGGGTTAAAAGGCACAAATAGTGTGTGATATTTAAAATAACGCTGCCTAAAGGTCAGCTTTGACTCGGGGTTGTAAACCTCATCTCACATTATCCACTTCATCATTTTTAGAGGTCTCATAATTTTCAGTGAGGTAGAATACATAAAATGTGATATGTGAGGGCGACGGAGAAATGACACACAAAACCTAGTCAGGTTCTTGATGGTTTATTAAAACAGGAAGTGATAAAACAGAGCACAGTTTCCATGCTCAATGACAGTCAGAACTGAGGACAATGATTTTTCAAATGCAAAAGTATGTGTGTAGGTATGTGTGTTGGTGTGATTTTGTCCTTGTGTGTGCATTTGTGCTGTTGATTTTGAAAGCATGCATGTGACCGTCTGATTGGTGGAGAATATAAGGGCACACAGTAGCATGTAGTGTAGAAGTACACACTACCTATGTGGACTGGGACTGAGGCTGTGTTCATGCAGATAGTTCACTTAAATTACATTTAAGCACTGAAATAATTATGTACACTGAAAAGGGACACGACTTGTCATTTTATGACAATGGGCCCAGTAACACGAACGGCCTCCGGTGCGAGACAGGTCAGAAGTCCATCACGGTAAAGGTGATTTTTTTTCTTCTCGTTCCTTTGGAAGAAACGTCTCTGATGTTTGAGAAAAGGCTTTGCACAGTTCATGAGTTAGGATCAAACACTGAAATTCAGGTCACAGTCGGAGCGAAAACGTTTTCATTGTCATAATTAAAAAAATTCACACACCAGAGAGCAAAATAAATCACTTGCACGAAATCATAAACCAACCTAAAACATTATCACAAAAACAAACAAACAAACCAACAAACAAATATAAAACTTAAGATATCAGTAATGGCTAATATATTCTCTACAACTTTACAAAAATGCAGACTCCATTTGTGCTTGTTGTCAGATGTCAGATTTTGCAGAGTGAGAGCATGTCATGTCAAAACAAACCATTTCTTTTCTGTCTGAATCTTCTCATTTCGGGTGGCCCATTAGTTCTGGCAGTTAGTGGCTGTGGGGCATGTTAAAATCTCAGGGCTTTTAAAGACAAAATGAAAACAGAAAAACGGCCCTTCTGACAATGAGACTGCCTCCAGCACATGTCCTCACACTGTCCACAGACAGCATTTTAATTGGTAGATGGAAAATAGGGAGATTTATAAAACACGCTAGATATATTTCTGTCCAAACAAACCGAAAGTTTGAGAGTCAGAGTTTTTACGACCAGCTCTATTTATGAGAGTTACGACACGGGGAAAACAACTCTCGTTTATTTTCTTTTCCCGGGAACAAATTTTATAGAGCTAGAGCGCAAATTAACTCCATTTCGCTGGCTTGAAATCCTTCTTACTTTCTTCTTTTACTCAAAGTTTCTTTTGAGTAACCCAGGCACTGCTCTGAGATTGACAAACAACTGTAAATAGAATTGTACAACATGAGTCACTTCCAGTTGGTGTTTGTTTGTTTTAAGATTATTCTTGGGAATATTGTAGTAAGAGATGCAGTCAAATCTAAGAGAAGAAGATGCGCATGGATGCTCCGCTTGTCTCGTTGGATGCCTCGCGTTTTTTTCGCCTGGGGTTTTACTGCCCACATCTAATGTAATTGCTTTCTAAAATCAGGCTTTAAAGAACTGTGAGTAAGCAAGTGAGTGGCTGTATTTCTGCACGTCCACATCTCTCATGATCATCTCTGGGCCTTATTAGGCCAAGACAGACTTAGTGTAATCGCGCATGTTCCACCTAATCGCGCAGCGGAGTGAGATGGAGATAGGGCGCGAGCACGCATGGGTGGGCAGGTGGGCCTCACTAAAGTGTTTATCTATGGATCTGTGGGTGTTTGGGGTGTTGCAAGCTTTAAATTGAGGGCAAAAGAGTTGAACAGTGGCGAGACTTTTAAATAAACAACAAAGTCAATACTGTTGAATGTGTAATTACATACCGAGCTGTTGCTTAGAACTCAGTCATGCATTGGCACTTAAAACCTATAAATGATACACTTCATTAATCTCCTTACTCTTCTGCTTCAGCGCTTTCATCCCCCCACATTAAAATAAGAACGCGCTCTCTATCAACACCACGCCAGACTTCTCCTTTGGATTACAGCCTGTTTTCAAACACAGACATGTTTTTCATGCTGGAATTTGAAAGTGTTGCTGCTTGTTGCACATGTAGCCTTATCATCAAACGTTAGATGCCCTCTCAGACACTGAGAACTGAGTACACAACCTATCTGAATTCTTAATGTGCATTACCGCCCTCAAGTGGAGACATTGGTGTAATGCCAGGTGAATTATGGGCGGCCCTCGGGCAGAATGTAGAGATAACGTCGTTCAGTGAGAGGTGAATGAATGGAATAGTTCACTATTTCTTTCATGCCTCCCGTGGGGTTTACAACCCTGAAACAAACAAACAGCAATCTAAAGAGAGCCAGAGGAAGCTGAACAATGGCTGCATTGGGCACAGGGCCACTGGCAGCTTGGTGGGTTTGATTTTTTTGCTCTCCATCTAAATGTAACATTGTATTCATCTGCCCTGTGATTCTGTGTGCTTTCTGAGGGCCGGCAGTGAGTGGGGACCCAGAGGGGCCCGATCTGTCTGGTATCTCATTGGCATTCTCCTAGGCTGGCTGATGGCTCGGCTTCTGTGAGGCCATGACTCTTAACGGCTATTTGTTGTTGGGATGGTCTTCTCTGGCTGGGCTGCACAAAGAGTCTCAGTGTCACAGATACACTCTGAATGCAGCTCCCCAGCGGCCCAACTCAGCCCAGACAACCAAGCTTACATTCTAGTCAATGGGCTGCAGAGAGAAGGAAATCAAGCCAAGTGAAAGAGATAGAAACAGAGGAAGAGAAAGTGTTTCAGAAGTCTTCTCTTGAAAAAAGAGAAGACTTTTTCTCCTGAAAAAAAAATGTGTGAAAAAACATGGTTTTGAAAGCACCATATATTTTTCATACATTTTATACCCAGCTAACACGGAACATTCTTAAAAACAAGCAATAACGTTATTACAATGTCAAAAATGACATTTTGAATGTTCCTAGAACATTTGAAGTAACATTTTTTATGTTCTCGATGCTTAATGGAAACGTTAGGGACATGAGAGAGAGAGAAAGAGAGAGAGAGAGATTCAAATAATTTTTTCTCTCTTGTAGGTATACAAAAACAATAAAAAAACAAATAACCTTCTTAGTTTCGGAAACCATATTATATATATGTATATATATAGAATATATATATATATAGAAAAAACTAAATAAATGGGTCCACCCAACAACATATTCCTGTACACAATATGAGTCATTACCACAGTGCTTTTCTGCTCCTTTAATTAACAGCAGCATTCTGTGCTGTTGGCGCTGGTGTCCAGAAAGCATGGGTTAATTGATCCATGACTTTTGGCTAACGCTGTCCTTCACTCACTCACATCTGATATAACAGCACAAAGGTCTGTAGATAAAGTCACATGGCAGTTTACTTGATTGCTTCCTGACACTTCAAAGTGGGTTGGGGGGAGTCAGTCAGCTGACATCAGATGCATTTATGAAACTCCAGTGTTGCTCGACCATGTGGGTTTTTGTGTTCACATTAACTCTGGCCGATTAGCACATTTTTTCAGGCTAAACCCAGTTTTGGCGTAGCTCTCACGCTCACACTTACGTATACACACGCAAACAAACATAGGGAAGATGAAGAGCTTCTCTTCAAAGGCCCCGGGACACACACAGTTGCCTGTATATCACAGGCACAAATGAAAAGCAAGCGAAAGGTGAAAATGAAACCGATCCGATCCAGAATAGCTCACAGGGCGCAAGGTTACGAATAGAGAAAATCCACGACTACTTCTGTTTGCTGAACAGTCAATGTCGCCATTTGCAGAATTATGATTATGTTGCATTTCTTCTCCCATCTCCCAACACCTCCCCGTTAATTCCTAAGCAATCCTTCCATTTTATTAGACAGGGCGTGATAGAAGCCGCTAATGTGCTAACGTGCTAAGTGGCGTCATGTCACAGGCTGGATAAGCAGCCTTGAGGACCACAGCTTCAACATCATTAACACTCCTGTTCTCTCTCACTCATGTGATGTCTGGCCGATTTGTCACATCTGCAGTTCTGGAGCTCAGCCACTGGTGGGGGATTTTAAAGACACTGGATGGCAGTGAGTGAGGACAGGTAGGGCAGGATTACAAAAGGAGAGTGAGTCTTGTCCGAGTCTGTTTTGGGGTGATACGGTTCTGAAGGGTGTGAACAGGCCTGGACTACTCATTGTCCATTAGGGTTCCGTTCATTTACACTTCTTACTAGCAGGTGGCTCACATCTTGTAGCTCATTGAGTCCTCGTTGGGTGTGGTGGCTTGGTCGGATTAATGCTGCATTAGTGCGTGGCTGAATTGGATAGGGGTGGTGGCCAGAAGGGGTTGTGTTGTTGCTATTAAAGTTTAGCCCGTCACGGGACCAGCGCAGGTGCTCGCCATAGTCCGTCTGAGTGGTTGGAGCCGACACCACTCTTCTGCAGTCAGGGGAGTCCTGAGGGGTGGCTGGATAGTTGTATTCACCAGCGGAGTTGCGGGTTGTTGGGGCGGACAGTCGCCCACCCTGCTCCCGCTGACTGGGCGGGTGGGAGAGTATGAGATAGCGTTGCCGCTCTGAATGAGGAGGAACATCACCTGATCCCTCTTGCCGACCACCCTGCAGGTATTTGGAGCTCAGGTATATGACTGCAGAGTTAGCAGGGCAGGGTGTCCCTGTTTGGGTGAGGAAAGCATGGGTCTGTTCCCAATCGCAGTCTGTGAGGTGAACGTTGGGGGTGGGCCGTTTTTGCTGTAAAGGAGTCTGCTCAGGAGTAGGAAGTCCTGGGTCTATTTCTCCAGACTTCGGCCAGCCATTGGAGAACAGATTCTCTACTTGTGAGCGAGGTCGATCACCACCACTGATTCGTGCCACGCTGATCACAGAACCACTACGGCCATGTCCCAGCATGCTCTGCTCCTTGTCCCCCTTGCGACGACTCCCCAAGCCTGATCCACCTCCCCTGGATCTCTGGCGATGCTTGAGGCTCATTATCCAGCACACCATCAGCCCTGAGAGTGCCGCCCCAGTGGCAAACGCAGAAACTGCAGACACCACCAGAAGGTTCACAGACACCAAGCCATCTGGTTCCTCTATGAAACTCTCCTGCAGGAGACCTAATCACACACAGAGAAGGAAAACAGTGAGATTCTTAGCATAGGGAGAGCATTCATAACTAAAAAATCAGCATTAAGTGAGTTTATTTCTTTGGCCAAAAAATAGTTTTCCTTTATTTCCTATGGGGGTAGAAGAATGTAGTTCAGTGAAGGTAAATATCAGACTAATTGCACTCATTACCTAATGTTGATGGTGATTTTAACAGCTGTAATAACTGTCTTCCAGATTTCAAGTATCCATCATCCATGATGTGTTTTGGAACATTAACTTTCAAAAACGTCTAGCACTGAATAAATATGACAAATGTTGAAGCTTTTAAGTCGTGTTACCAATTATAAAGTGCCCTGGGTGTCTATGCACTGCAGACAGACACACACTGAGTGAAGAGTGATGAAAGCAATGGATACCGTTCACTTTAAAATGACAAAAGACACTAATGAATTATTGATGATGAGAAAACAGGGGAGCGTAAAAACTCTGCTGCAATGGATCAATTGTGAAAATATCAGGAGGCCTTTTCGTCAGTGGAGTACAAGCTCCAAGGACTGTTATCGATAAAACTGGAGTGAATCTATATTTCAGGCGAGATGGTATCAGAGTCAGCACGGAAGCCGCCCCTCCAGAATCCGGTTCAACAGAGACTGCAGACAAGCCCAATAAATGCTTGGTAAACTTTAAACATTAAAGCAGCAGCAATGAATAGATTAACTGGAATGTTCAGAGAATGCAATAGGGAATGTTCTCAGAACATTGACTATCACTCTTTAAAAGTTCTCTCATAGTTATCCAAAACATTCAATTCTTGCAGTAACGTTATACTGTTTTTACGCTATATATCATTTATCAAAAACTTTATTTCTAAGTTGTTAGTGGAAGGTTGTAAAAACAAAATTAGCAAAATGTTTGAAGAACGTTTTTATATCCAAGCAATAACGTTAATGCAACATCTACTGAATGTTTTGAACTTTCAAAATAACATTTTTAACGCTTTTGTTACTTAATGGAAACATTAGGGAACATTCTTACAACCTAGAATAGTTAGCTGGCGACATGTCAATGGCTCAGCAAACAAACACAAACAGCCAATATGCAATTGGACTGCACTTTTGTCACAGCCACATGAGACATACTCATTGTGGACAGCATCTGATCGGACAAAAATTTGTGTAGTGCAAGAAACCTTACAATTTTAAGTGCTTATGTAAGTTCTCAGGGTAAATTGTTTTTCAACATTGTGGAGTACCAAACAGACAGTCTCAAAACTAACACATATGGACTAAAAGCCACAAAATTGTTCTTTCTGCAACACATATTTCTACAGTCAGTCACAGCAGTGAAAACAAACACAAAAAACACGCGATTGTGGATGAAGCACTCTTGGAGCAAATTAATTTAATTGTCTGACGAATACATCACAATGGAGACAAATTGTAACAATTTCACTCCGTTGAAAATAAACAGCCCTAATTAGCACTCACAGCCGTTTGTTTAAGAACACAAATAAAATGAGAAAAGGGAAGGACACAATCAATAAAACCGCTGCTATGATAATTAGCTCATAATAGCTGCCTCAGTGTGGGTGTTTGTGTGTACAGAATTAAAAGCTATCTGTCAGCTGGGTACAGATATCAATTCGTGGGGACGTGTTTTGACAGAGTGCCTATCAATTTTCTGATGATATACATGTTTACTTTCACAGTATTCACTTTGGAGGGACAGACCACATTACTAAAATGACACCTCAAATCCATCAACGTATTCATGTGCATGCATTCATTATCTTTCTCTGTCCTTTTCACTGTTTTATTCCTTCAATGCTTATCTCTACCCTTCTGTGTTATGTTTATCTCTGTCTCTGCCCGGCTACCGCTCGCTGCCAATCTCAATTCAGCTCCGAAACGGAGCGTTTCCTGTTTGGTTTGCGGTTGAGGCATTCTATTTATCCAGTCACAGACAAATACCAGGTGTGTGTACCTTTTCCCAGTATGCTAATTGCTGTCTAAAGGGTGGCAAACTATTTGTTTTTGTTTTTATCATCGTTATGATTCATATTTCAGCTGCTGCTGGTGGGGAGCGACTGCATATCTGTTAAATGTTGAATAAACATCGCTGGCAGGGGCGGTTTACTTTCACGAGCCACTGACTAAAACAGCTCATGTTTACCATCTCTCAGCCCACTTGGCATTTAGGTGGGCCCCAGCCTGCACAGGGGACATGGGTATCCTGGGGTCTGGAAGGATGTGGTGAACTGGGTGGGATGCCGAGATGATGTTGTTTTGTAGGTTGTGTTTACGTTCATCTGCGTTGTGTTTACATGTGGTGCAAGGTAAACAGGTAAAAGATAGTGAAATGTCTGATTGCTGGAAGACTAAATTGCTCTACACTCTGACCTTTTTAAACAAACTCTGAGGGAAGGGTGGCCCAAATGTAACTCTGTCTGAAATTGCTTCCGTTTAAGGGCTTACCCAGCTACCACAGGACTGTTCTCAGAACATTGGCTAACATACACTAAATTTCTCTCATAGACAATCTTGCATTAACATTAGTATAACTTTTTAATACCATATATCACATATATCAAAAATGTTATTCTAAAGTAGTTAGTGGAACTTTTTAAAAATGCTTCTGTCTTCTGAAAGGATTCTGTCTTACTATTTACAGACAGAAGCATCTGTTCTCAATAACATTAAAACATTTAAAAAACTGTGTTTTGATCAGTCTTAAAACTTTCAAAATGAAAATTTACCTTTTTGTTAGTTAATGGAAACATTAGAGAAACATTCCCGCAACCTAAAATTGTTAGCTACGTAGGTCACCAAGACCTCTCTGAAAACTTTCCCTCAAATCTCTCAAACCAAACTAAAATGGTATTTAGACTGGATTATTTTTCCAAATTGTTTCAGTTTATTAAAACACGACACCTGCAAATACAAAAATAGTAAAATAGTCCAAACCCATAATGAACATTTTGTTGCTTTAGTAAAGACGGTTAAAATAAACCAGGAGCAGGTGTGAAGTACAAGAGAAATGGTTGAATTCAGACACATTTAAAACCTGTGAAACGCACGTTCACCTGCAATCCTCAGGGAAAACCAGCCCTGTCCAAATAGAGCTTCAGTTCTTCAGCAGCATTACGACCTACATCAAACGCTCTCAATATGTGCGAGTTGTTTTGTTCCTGGGCACAGCCCTGATGGTCTGAAAAATATTACCCAAACCACACTGGGCTTTCTCCATAATGAAAGAGATGCATTAAAACACCCATCTGTCTGGAGGGCCACCTCTTACTCTGTTCTTTCTTCTCTCTCTCTCGCCTGCAATGTGTTTGTCTCTCTTTACAACAGAAAGACATGGTGCACGTATGAACTGAATAGATCCAGGCCATTATAGATGTTGCCTTTGTAGCCACTTAGCTTTGTCGTGACGGCTTACGGAAACAAAACAAATAGATGGGAGTGGATGGGGGGGGCATCGTTTCTTTCTTTTCCTCACTCCCGATGGTGTGACAGGATCCCTCTTTTCTCATCCACTTATTAAAGCTTAATGGAAGGCAGCCGGACTTCCAGGCTGGCGAACAACGAAGTCGTCTTGAGCTGGAAGCTCCAATTACGGGTGAACAATAGTGGTGGATCGCTCTGGTCTTGGAAGGCAATAGGCCAAGTGCTAAAAGACTCAGAGCCCAGGGACTAGCTGTCTTGTTTTTTAGCTTTTCTTTTGTGGGCCTATTCACTATAAGTTCCCTGATTTTGATGTTTGTTGCTTATCTATCTATCAATCTGTCTATGTCTGTGAACATCCCCTCTCACTCATCCCTTTTTCCTCCACCCCTCCCGTACCTCTCCCTCTGCCATGTTCTTTCATCTTCTGCTGGCTGTCTGTCTCTGGGGATCTACCCTTATTCTTTAATTCCCCGTCTCACTCTTTTTGCTCTCTCTCTCTTTTCTTTCAACCTGTAAGCGGAGACGCGGCTAATGAAATGCTAGCAGGGCTTTGGCTGAGATCTCGTCATTAAAAATCTCAGGTGGAATATGGATTTCCTTACTTCCAGCCTTCCCAAGGTTTATTAATTAACCGGCCTTCGTTGGCGGGGTTTAGCGGGCGTGTGTTGGAAACAGGTCCTTATCTGGTGTGAAGACATGCAGGCTTATGTAACTCATGAAAGTCGTTATTCTTGCAGTAGTCTCTGCATTGCATTAGACTCGGCTGCTGTGTGTGTGTGTGTGTGTGTGTGTGTTGTTCATGTTAGCATGAGGCTCACATGCGAGTGTGTAGATTTGTGTGTGTGTGTAGTGGCTTATGGTTCACTGGCTTTACTCATTATCTTTTCTCTTTCTGTCTCTGTCTCGTATTCTCTTGCCTTCACTCTAACTCTGTCTCTCTCACACACATACACGCACACACACTTTTCTCTGTTCTCATTCTTCCCTTCTCTGCAGAAAGACTGCAGGCTATTCTCTGTGTCTCTCTTTAGCTCTCGACTCCTTACTCGTCTCTTGCTGTGCTAAAGTTTTTTCAGTCTTAACACTGTTGGAAAGACCAGCATTGCTGCTAAACAGCGTATGTTGTGTTTGGAAACTGGTATTGCTGGTGTCCTTACCATGGCTCTTAACATGCTTAACCAGCAAGCCTCAACCGGTGTAATCAGAAAGACCATAATGGCTGACCTATATTTTTTGCACTGATGAATATGACTAGACCACCACCAGAACAGAATTAACCAGCACTACCATAGCTAAACTAGCACAGAAAGTTGTTAGCAAGGCCAAATTAGATTCTCAGGGAATGTATGCCCTAAGATGTATACAGCAGCTTAAACTCACTGCAAGTAATTTTGGATTAAAGTGTCTGCCAAATGTATAGATGTAATTGTAACCAGCATGGACCAAGATGGTAATTTATGTCACTCTAAGCTTGTCTTTTCAGCAGGCGTGCATTACAGCAGCCCAGACAAAATCAGCACATTTTTTTAACCCGTCTGGTTCTAGGCAGGGTGTTTACAAAAAGATAGCGGCGATGACATTTATGGCTTCTTAGCTTACATTTAAAAGGCAAACTCTCAGATCAATACACAGCCTGCAGGTTTATGGACAGCAGCATGTGTTCTCAATTAGCTTTTCTATAATTTTCAATATAGAGCGAGTTGCTCGTGGCCCATATATCCACTAAGAGTTTTAGGTTGTAAAAATGCTTCCCTAATGTTTTGATTAAGTTACAAAAATGTTAAAATGTTATTTTGAGCGTTGTAGGAACATTCAAAATGACCATTTGTTTTTCTATGGCTTAGAATGTTAAGAACGTTTAAGAACATTTTTATAAACTTTTTGGAGTTTATTCTGTAACATTTTTAAAATGTTCCACTAACAACTTAAGAACAACGGTTTTTATATATATGAGAAATAATGTTAAAAAAGTAAAGAAAGAAAACTTTTAGGGATCGCCAACCAACATTCTGAAAACGTTCCGTTAGCTGGGATCATTCCAAAAAGGTGAAAGGATTTCTGGCACTGGTTCATGGTTTCTAATTCCAAATAACTGTGCACGCTATAATCCACAATGACTGACGGTGATTAACATGAAACTAAATAGAAAGGATTGTTTAAAATAACGAGGGGTGTTGAGAGCAGGGTGACTGCAGGATATGAACCGCCCCACAAGAGTTGAACGCTATCCGTGAAAATGGAAACGGTCGACTGCCACAGCACTGTTCCCTATTGTTGCACGCTCACCTTTTCCACATTCTGCAGACGCCGCCTAGCCAGCCACAATTAATTGCAGTCAATTAGCGCATACTTTTTCAACATAGCTTTCCCAAATCATGGCAACTGTTGCCGATGGAGCACTAATGAGGATGCAGATTAGCGCCGGTTCAGCTGTGTTTAATTATCAGACAAATATGCAGGATCACGGAAGTGTGTCGTTGCACAAACTGCATTACAATGCGATGGACGTGGCAGGCGCAGGCTGTACTGTAACAGGAAGTTAGCTGGTAAATTGATAGCCTCAATTTAGGGGCAAAATGAGAGAACTCTCAAATGAAATCATTAAAAAATATTCCAGCGTGGGTTATAAATTCAGAAAGCGACACCGCGCTATTAGTCCAGCCAATTGCAATGGCAAAATCTACGTGCGCCACAATCACGAAACCTCAATTTGAACGTAATCTTTCCAGCATGCTTAAGACGTAAATTATGCCTGTCAATGTCTTGCAAAAGGCAGTATATTACCAGCAGCTGAAAACACTTGGTTATTTGTATAAAGTTAACACTCTGGTGCTGACAGCCTTGCTCTCCCAGCTAACAGGGAGCATTCTTAGAACACTGGCTAATGTATTCTAAAAGTTCTCTCAAAGTTATCAAAAATGTTCTTGCAGTAACATTAGTAAAATGTATATATATATATATATATATATATATATATATATATATATATATATATATATATATATATTTTTTGGTTTTATATATTATATATTGTTAAATGTCTAACTGAGATATTGAGTTTGCAGGTTTGGCCCAACTGGAACGTCTGAACTTGTTTCTGCACATTTTCTGAATGATGATTTTTCAGGGTCAGTCAGTCTGCCGTGGCGGTTCAGATGTTGAAAATGTCTCGTTCATGCTCATCAAACAAGGTCTCAATGTACACTCAAGTCTGGTCTGATGAGCTGAACGAAATGCTCTGTAGAATGATTGATACAGCAGGTTAATGTAGAGTCTGTGTGACAGAGAGAGTGATGTCACCGAGTGATGTCACAATGACATATTCACTAAATGGTTGTGAGAAAATTAAAAGAAAATAAAAAATAGGACACCGAAAATGTGTCCTATTTACCAATCACTGCAATTCAACATACACTGTAAGAAAAGTATATAGATTTTTTAATCTATTAATTAAATAACATTCTAATTAATTAAATAACATCTAATTAATAACATAATTCATATTTATGTTAATATTTACACATATATAACCCGTACACATACACACACACACACACACACACACACACACACACACACACACACACACCCCCCCTATATTTTTTATATATATATATATATATATATATATATATATATATATATATATATATATATATATACACCATTCAAAGGTTTTGAAAAAATGTAGTCATTCTTACATAGAAAAATTGTAATCATTTTGTAAAAATAATAAACTAGTAATCATCAAAACTATGAAATAACACAAATGTAACTTTGGTAAATTTGTTGTGGCTGAAGAAAATAAACTTGAGAAAACACTGAGTTTCTTGAGCTGTCAGTCTGAGATGCTTTTTAAACAGTACTGAAGGAGTTCTCATCTATTCTAGGCTCTTCATTATTTGGTCCAAATCATCCATCTCAAAAACATTGTTATATTCCTGTCTTCAAAAGTCATTTCAAACATTTAAGCAAACAGCTTTAGTTTAAAGGATTTCTGAGATCATGAGAAAAATTTCAGTCAATTATATCAAAACTCTTGAATGGTAATGTATATATACACATACATGCATATATATACATATAAATAAAGGTTAGATATAGGTCAGAGTTTTGCTTAGACAGTCTGCAGTGTCTCACACAAACACACACACACACCTGTCCGAGCTATCACTTTCACCCGGTCACGATGATCAGTGGAGGAGAGATTCTTCATGCCCTGTCAACACGCCTGGCAATCCCCCCGGCAACATCCTCAACACCACAACATGAGGTTGCCATGCTTCAGGCTTCAGTGACAGCTGTTGTTGTCCTTCCACACTACTGAGTCCCCAACGAGGGCAAGTAACAGTACACACTGCCTTACGTTTCTCACACATACATACATGCTAATTCCCCTCTCTTGAGCGGTCTCCTTCATAACTGACACAAGGACAGGATCCAAGAATGTTGGGAACCAGAATCTCACGTTGACCACATGAGCACCAGGGCTTAGTGTGGTGAAGCACGTGCCTAACCACTCATGGCTCTTACCTCCTACCCAGTTAACAGGGAACGTTCTCAAAATGTTCTCTCAAAGTTATCAAAAACGTTCTTGCAGTAACATTAGTAGAACTTTTTTATCGTTATATATCGTATCAAAAACGTTATTCTTATTTTGTTGGTGTAACATTTTAAAAGCATTACAAAATAAAACATTTGAATAACGTTCATGTAACCAAGCAATAATGTTAATACGTCTAAGAAATTAACATTTTTAATGTTATTAGAACATTCAAAATATATTTTTTAATCTTTGTGTTCTAAATGGAAAAGTTAGGGAAACCATGCCACCTCAATGAATGACATTGCAAACGCACTTGTAATCACTTATATAAACAAAACATGGCTCTTAATGGAAGTTTGTATTCAACAATAGCACTCAAATTGATTAAACTTCACGTTTTCTTTGTTTATGGCACATACACAGTTTTATGTTGTCGTTTTTATAATTAGCTCTATATTTTTATTACAACATGTTCTTTTACTTAACGTGATTCTTGTTCTTTATCAAATTTATTTTAAATGCAAACAAAGTTTATGCGTGAGCTTGTAAGAAAAAAAAACATTTCATCGTCAACATTTACAGCTGTTTTCTGTGTTGTAAATAAAACTTTGACCTGACTCAGTACTTTCTGTCTCTCATTCCTTCACCCCCCCCACACAGGTTTTCTGTCTTCTGGCCACACTGAAGCTCTTACACGGCCTCTGCATGGCTGGTCTGATGGATCATAGCCATTCGTATGGCTCACTCTGCATGAGAGACCTCTGGGTGTACACGGAATGCGTGTGGGTTTACATGCATGTGTGTGTTTGCCGGTGAAGCGACTGGATTAATGACCTAAACATGAAGGTCATAAGGTGTTACACTTCAGGAGAAAATAAACTGCCCCTGTGGGAGCCATTTGTAGGGTCCAGAGGGCAAGAGCACCGCATCAGTCTTACAAACACTCACTAACACAACCGCCCCCTCCATAAAACCTATTACACCCACCATACACACTCCACAGAGCACTGATGCACTCCTGTCATGATGCTGAGTTATAAATCCTATCTGTTATTATGAGTTTTGTCCTGACCAGTCACAACTGCACAACACAGTTATGTTAATGACATGGTTTGATAGGTCAACAGGTACCCAGCTAACAGCTTTTAGGTCGTAAGAACATTTTCCTAATATTTCCATTAAGTAACAAAATGTTAAAAATGTTGTTTTGAATGTTCTAGGAACATTCAGGAACATAGGACCCTTTTAAATGTTGAATTAACATTATTGCTTGGTTATGAGAACATTTTTTAAACATTTTTAAAATTCTGTAACTCTTTTAACGTTCCACTAACAATTTAAGAAAAACGCTTTTGTTGAAAACATTCTACTAATGTTACTGTAAAAATGCTTTTTGATAACTTTGAGAGAGCTAGCAACACCAAGCTTATGGGTTTAATTCCTAGAAAATGCACATACTGATTTAAAAAAGACTGCATTGTAAGTGGCTTCAGATTAAAGCTCTGGGCAAATGTATAAATGTAAAAGTAATGTAAACAATATGTCGGTATAGTATAGTGGGTATCAGTGATGCTTGTATATCTCTTCGTTTGCAAGCTGAAACCAATTACAGCAGTTCAGACTAACAAATTTGCCAACATGCACCTCAGTACTTCTTTCTCTGCGGCTGTCACCCCACTCTACAAGAATGACACCAGCTAGCACATCTCTACGAAACCCGGACTTCAATTAAACCATGATTGCAACCCACTGTTTGCCGAGTCAAAACACCACCTTTCTTCTGGAAATATTTTTACAGCGGCGTAATTGCCTCCATCTGTGTCAACTCGGTGATTATGCTCAAATGCTTTTGCAGCACAGTACACACACAAGAGCAAGGTGGGGGGGGGATGAGGTGTAGATGCAAAGAAAATGTAATGGAGTGAGAGCAGTTAAACAGCTGGATTCCAGGACAGAGGGTTCGATGAGAAACCTATTTTGCAGTCCATTCATTCGTAACACCAGCAGAGCGTGACAGTTTTTTCCTATGCCACCGTTTCCCTCTTTTGATGCCTGGTTTAATAGAGGTGACATTTGTCGATGAGCTTTCTGTGCAAACGTTGTCACCCATCACTGACACACACGATTACGGTTCCTGTTTGCAGAGGGAGACTTTTTAACAAGAGCTGCATGTATTGCGATCTTTTTTATATCTCTATCCCTCAGAAGTCGTGTGATTGAACAAAACCAAATGCTTTTTTTACAAAGAGAAGGATACTGTTGAAGTTTAACTACCGTAAAATTACCCAGTAATCCTGTAATCGATACAGCCTTAAAGGTCTTGACCTGGAAAGGGTTAACAGCGCACAAGAAGGAAAGGATATCAGGCAAGAAAAGGAAATGGTCTGTCCTCGCTGGAACGTGAAATGTCACGGTATTCGTTTGGATATTTCACATTTCTGCCTTCGTACAATGTGTACCCATCAACCGAACAACAATTTAATTGTTTCAAGAATTGCTGTTTACTTCTTGGGCGCAGGCGTTTCAGCTAGTTTAGTCATCAGCAATCATCACGCACATTTCACAACCTGGCAACTTTCCCATAGAGAGACAGAGAGAAAGACAGAATAATGGAGAGAAATACAAAGAGCCAAAGAAACCGAAAGAGAAGCCTTCAAAATGCAGAATGACAGGTGGCTGCTGAGGGCCGCGTCTCGGGCCCTGGAGGGCAGGCTCACAGGTCAACTAAATTAAAATGTCTGGTGTCTACATCTACTTTGATCAGCTCCACATCAGAGCAGCAGGAAAAAGGAGAGCTGACATTTTGAAGCAGATCGCTAAGTGCTCGGTCAGGACATGGGAAGCGCTGACACATCTGTAATTACGGTTCTCTCGCTGACAAGCAAAACGAGAGAGACGGCGGGCGATGCCTGATCAGCTGTTCAACACAAAAGATGGAGCTTGAGAGGAAAGAGGAAGAAAGGTATAAAAAGATCAGAAGAACAAGATTTAAATTAGGTGTTTCGGGCAGTTGACATCTTGCAGTGTAACATACAACACTATTTTAAACAAATAATTATACAATTCTCTTATAATTATTATGCATGCAGACTTTGCAGTTAAAAAAGAAAGATCTGTGGATGGTGCTGATGAAATTCAGAACTGTGAATGACTGATTTCTGCCACAGCAGTTTTGGTAAACATTTTTTTACCTACAATAATGTTTCGGAAGTTGCACTTAAAATTCATTTGGCAAAAAAATCTGAGGGGTCATGACACGTCTGCATGCAGATTTAATGCAACCCCATATGAATTGATAGACTACAAGGTAATTTAAAAAATTCATTTGTCACACTGCAGGACTGCTTTCCTTGATCTTCTAAGATAAAAGAGATTGATGAAAACACACTGTAACTTTCAAAACTCCAAAACTTCCCTCACTTTTTTTTTTTTTTTTACAAAATATCAACTATTACAATTGAGGTGCACAAGCGAAGTATTCTTATTTAGAATTGTGATGTTGCAGAAAACTCCAACTATTTCTCAACTACCAATTTTTTTAGGAGTGCAAAAATAATTCTTGAGATGATGAAATTCAAAATCAAGTTATCAAGAAAAAGAGAATGAAAAAAATGACATTACACTGAAACAGAGAGAGTAAAGAAGACAGAGCAAGGGCGAGTGAAGAAATAAGAAATCATTTTTTATTTTACAGAAGGCAGCTGGATGTCACAGAGTTATAGCAGTGCAAAGCCTCTGGGACTCGTAGCAGTGATGGTTTTGTGACACTGGAAACATAAGAGCTTGCTCTATACATCACTCATGGTCTCATGTCTACACCCATCCCAACCCCCATCACCTGCCCATGGTCACTGGTTCCACCCTCCATCTACTGTACCCTTCCCGTATTCCATCCCCCCTGTCTGCAACTACCCCTCCACCCTCTGCATCCTTTCTCCTTGGTTTATGGCTTCCACCCTCTGTAATCACTCAGCCCTAACCAAGCCAGAAGAAGATGAAAATCGATTCTTCTTCTCTGCCCCCACTTCCACAGGCCACTTTTCTGTCATTTAGCAGAAACTGTTAACATCAGCCATCTTTACATCTACGCCCTCCAGAGTTGTGGATGGACATGGGCATGGATCTGGGGTCAGGAGAAGTTCAGTGTCGACTGGGTGATCTCATCAGCGAGGCTGTCCATTCAAGTCCTCTTTCTGGAGCCCCCTTAAACAGGAGATGAAAGCCAGTCTCCAGCCACTGACAGTGATGAATGCGGTGTTACATCCTCTAAACTGCCTACCTCTCAACCCCTGGTCTGCTTCTCTCTGGACTGCATGCTCAGGAGAACCACGCTTGAGGAGCGTGATGGATGGGATGGATCTGATAGGTTCCCCGCCCGCTCTGCTGATCAAAGCCTTGAAGGCAAACACTTATTCATACATGACTTATTACAGCTGAAAAATGAGATGCTGTCCATGAAGGTCTGAGGATCACTGGGGACATACTCTGCTGGGAAGACCAGCTTAACCCAGCATGGACTGATTGAGGCTGGTTTGTGTGAGTTAATTGGTGCTAGTCTAGATGGTAAATGTGGTCAGATAATATAGTCTTTCTAATAATGCTAGCTGAAAAGTCTAGCTAGTTAGACTAGTTAAGAAGTGCTGTACCTGCACAACATTGTCCTAAACTGAGAACCAGGATCTAAAACCAAACAGCTCTGTTCAGAATCGTAGTAAGCTGCCTTGCTGTCTACTACCCACATTTGTTGCTGCCTTCTAAGCAATTAAACCTCATAAGTGAGGATCTGAAACACTCTGCATAGGCAGCAACTCTGTGTGTCACACAAACACAGCTCCACAAGAAACTATATTACTTATATTACTTGGACCATATATTTATATATATTTATATATCTTCTGCGGAAAGTGCAGGACCATAAAATGATTCAGTCTGAATGCAATATGATGACCTACTTGCCTGTCAAACTATGTATATGCATACCATGGCACACTATTGGAGAAGGCATGGCTTTGGAGAACACAATGAAGCATGCTATTGCTAGTCCTTCCAAAATTGCCTACCCTACCTTTAACATTCTAAAATTACTTGACATTGCAGTTTTAATAAGTTAATGACATGACACTCAAATAAGTTTAAATACACATGGCACACAAATATTGCTCAAAATATTCCATTGTGAATTGGGTTAAACTATTTTAATCGATCAATTTTGTATTGTGGGATACAATCCATTTAATCCTTTAATGCTGTCTAGGTAGTCAGATCACTAGGTTTTAAACAAGGCAAAGATATGCTGGTTTTACAAAGTGTAGTTTTGCCATAAAACCAAACAAATGGTTCTGTTACAAGATGTGATTTGTGCTACTGTGACAGAGCTACTATTTTTTCTGATTTACTGATCTCTTCCATTAGCTAACACATTAGTGAATACAGCAGTTGTCTCCAGCACCCCTATTACACTCTGGCTTCTATACCGCAGCAGAAACAGGGGCTGGGAAACTTCAAAAAGCTCCTGATGAGCAGATTAAAATCCAGCCAGGCAGACATGATCATTATGCAATATTTATACATTGGACTGTTTGTGTCTCACAGCAGATGAGGAGGTCTCCTGCGGTGGACCCAGAAATAATGTGCCACCAATGCCTGTGCAAAATCAGCAGCGAGATCAAAGAGGTTCCACGCAGAGCGAATGTTTCAGAATCAACGATTGATTTTCTGCAGTGAACCCTACCAAGAGAGGCCGTGTCAGACCTCGAAGGCGCTCAGCGACGAGCATAATTGGAAATTAAAGGGACGCTATAAATAGAAAGCCAAAATTGTGAACGTCATGCGCTGAACGAAGGCCCGGTGAGCAGAATGGAAGCTTAAAATGGAAGAAGGGCGGAAAACGAGGGGGCGCTTCGGTCTGACGAGATGTGCCGAGGTCGACATGCAATGTAATTTTATTGGTGCAAAAAAAAATGGTTCTCTTACCGTCACAGTCGCCCAAGTGAGAAGTGTTTCCGTGCTCAATGTCCTGCTCGAAGGGAAGTCTGCAGTGAAACAGAAACAGTAGTTCGATCATTCATCAACAAACCACATAAACAGGCCGTAAAACCGCAGCAGTCTGAATTACGGTAATGCTTGTGTATTTTTCCCCTTTGTTTGAAAAGCCAAAGCGGTTTAAACATAAAAGGCTATTTGTTTGATGAAAGAAAAACACTATTTTTAATGCTGTCTTTGAAGCCTATTCTAAAAAGTCTCGCTGTTGTAGCCCTTTGCTCCTTTTGGCTTCGATAATAAGCAATATGTAAAATGAAAAGCTTATATGGTACGTGCGGCAGGGTAAATCGAAACGCCATCCCTGCACTTGATCAAATCTTGAGGAACACAGAGACATCACAGTGCTCAATTAGAGATGTTCTGCGTTACCTTAAAGCTGTGCTAATGAAGAAAAACGACCACAGTCGGATCAGAAATGGCTCTGTTCCAATAGCACGAGTCAAGAAGAGGAAGGGCCGAAGGCTACACGCAGCTGAACCAGGCACCGGGGGACTGGGCTCTTTCCACTACCGTCGGCAATTAGTTAAAACCCACGACAACAAAGCAGTCGGGGGTCTTTTTTTTACTGCCAGTGCCTCGGTTGTGGAAAAGATACGCTTACACCCACGTGGTTAAACGGTTGCTGTGAAATGTCTATAAAATATAATGTTTCAACAAACTGCAGGCGCAGAGCTGTAATCTCCACAACTCCTTGGAGAGAAGATGGTGAAGTTTTTAGACTACAGTGGTGAACCACTTGAGACATTTAAATGAGCACACATATTCCAAACCACTGCTCTCTGGAGGAAAAACATTAGCTGTATTATAACACAGAGAACCATATAAAGACTGATAAACAGTCAACAGGAAGTCCCTGAGAAATAAAACTTGTTTTGCATATTCACTGTTTGTGTAGATTGGTGCAAACGGCAGTAATTAGCATCGCTTTTGTATGGCGTTTCTGCTGCGAAATTCAATTGATATGAAAATCTGTCAGCGTTACACAAGACGGAATCGATCCATAGGTTGTCTGTCCTTGGTAAATCAAATCAGATCTGAGCAGCGAGCTATAATTGGATGAGGGTGCTGAGGTAAAACGCTCTTTACGTTTTCGCTGTCAGAACTACAGACAGACCACCGGTATTTGCAAACACAACTCAAACTGGCTCCCTAAAGACAGATACACTTTCACAAGTGAAACAAGCTCATATTTAAATATAGAAAGAACGCTAACAAACAAGAAATTCATCAAACAAACTGGCGAGCTACAGCTGATAATGTCACCCTATGCAAATCAACATTAATCATAATTCATTCCCAAATGTAATTATTTTTATATACATAAAAAGAAGTGCTTTATTTGTAGATTATATTTTATACGACTGTTTTGGGCCCTGTTTGTGGACCTGCCTGATAAATTTGTGTCAGTACAGAAGTACAGCTGTAGACAAACCATAAAATACAAATAAGTGTTCCCGACTCCAAACTCACCTGGTACCCGCGCGGAGGAAAGAACAGGTGCTTCCTCTGGTCCAGCCGCAGTAGGGGTCCCGTGAGGCGATGCAATTCCTGTGAAAGTCAGAGGAAAACATGAATAGCATCCCTGCGGCCCCAGACAGTATATAGTTTAATTCCACTGGATTTCACCCAAGTGCGATCCACCTGGTTCAGTGCACACATTAGACGCATGACATGTGTTATTGAGCATTATGCCTCACTAGGCTGCATGAACGGCCCACGGGCGCAGCACACGAGCTGGTGTGGCTTTCCACTGTGTGTCTGACCAGTGCTCACAGAAAGAGCTACACAGTGAGAAGCTACAGTGGCCCCGAAAACTATTTGGGCACCGGGGTTATTATAGTTTACTTAAACTGTTAAAACATTTCAAATCAAATAATATATAGGCATAAATATTGTTATTAAAACCTAAACCAAATGAAAATGAGAAACGTTGCCTTAGCAATAAAGTAAAAAAGCACTAAAATCATTAACTGAAAAAAAAAGGAAAAAATCTTATATAGCAATTTTAAAAATAAATAAAATACAATAACTAGAAATGTAACTAAAATTAACATTACATTAAAATAAAAGGTAATTCAAAATATTAATAAAACTACAATAAAATCAAAAACAAACTTAACTTAAACAGTAACTTAAAAATGCCCAAATGTTTTTGCAGTATGTAACAAAATATAAATGTCAAGTGCCATTTATTTTAAAGAAATACAGTACAAATGCACCTTCAAATAAAACATTGCATGCAAACAAAAAATGTGTTACATTTACCAATCTAAGTATTTATTGTTCTGAAGGATTGTGTGTATTTTATTAGCTACAGATCGGATGGTTGTAACTGTGCATCTGTGTTTGTAAAGATGGGACACATTCATCAGATCTGTTTATCGGCTGGGTTGAGGAAGCTCTTGTGGATCTCACTTGCTGTGTTCCTCTCAGGAGGTCCCTGTGGGATCTTCTGTTTATTTAGTTAGAACATTTGTTACCAAGTATAAAAAGGTCAGGTCACACCGTAAGTTCCTTGGGTTAAGAATTTTGTGATACAAGAAGGTCAACATCAGTCCCGAAGGGTTATGCTACACTCCAAGTGCATAACTACCTTCTAAAAGTTCTTCAACCCACCAGCATTCTGGCCAAACTTTCTATTTTTCTGTATTAGAAAACATGTAATACACTGGAAAGCCTCCAAGCAACTGCTCAGCCCAGTACAAGAAGAAATTCAAAATGAAGACGAGAAGCATTTAAACACTTTTGGTTCTCAGACTTTGAGGAACATATCCATAGTGAATGTGATGAACTACATCTGTAAACTTGAGGGTTACTGATTCAGTACATTCACTATTAAAGCCAAAATGGATAAGAAAAATGTGTTAGTTCTGAGATAAGGTCTAGTATCACATGTTTGCAGATCCCACAATGACATTTGAAATTATATTAAAAGATAGTTCCTATATAATGCATTGACATTCTAAATTTTTAAGTGTGACTTATAGTACAAAGATATAGGGCCACATAGGGTTATATATACCCTGTATATGTCCTATATCTAAAAATTGGGGTCAGCCTTAACTGGGAAAAATGTACCTAAAGAACTTTATTAATGTCATTACTCAGCCAAAGGCTATATTTAAGCATTGGCTTTAAAATTCAGGTTAGCATTAATAATATAATAAGTAGATAAAATCATTTAATTTAAAAACGATATCAGTGAATCAACAGTAAGTCCCCATTTAGACAAGTAGGTAAACATTTGTCTGTGTGTATAAGCTAAAGGTGTTGCTTGGCTGTGTAAGATTTCGGTGTGTGTGTGTGTGTCACTCACTTCATACAGCGCGAGTACAGCTGGCAGCGTGCTACAGGCACTTTGATCACGCAGGACGGGAAAGCCAGCAGGAGGCTGTGACTGATGCGGTCCAGCATGAGAGACAGCAGCTGTCTGGCCTGAGGAGAGTCCGGCCCACACCTGGAACACACACACTCCAAATCAATTTACCAGAAATTAAAACAGCGCAGAAAGAAAGTCAGAAAGTATTAATGCACAGGATACAGTTTGAAGCAAACTGAATGGCTCAAAAGTAAAACTAACAAAGTTTAGACAGCGCAATCTGATACTATTTTAACCCAGCTTACATTAGTTTAACACATATGGCATAGTTAAACAAGCAAATGTTCAGACACCTCCATCATACCCAGCTAACAATTTTAGGTTGTAATTAAAAAAATAACAAAAAAAAAAAAAAAAAAAAAAAAAATTTAATTCTGAACTTTTTCCACTAACAGCTTAGGAATAACATTTTGATATATATATATATATATATATATATATATATATATATATATATATATATATATATATATATATATATATATATATATATAGTTCTAATGTTACTACAATAACATTTTTTGATAACTTGGGGATAATTCTGTCAACTTTTGTACAAACGGTATAATGACATAATTTGTCATTTTTCCACTCACCCTCTTAAATATTTTTGACTAGTACTTTTCAACAGCATCACAAAATGTTCACCAAGGCCACCCATCAGTTAAGATTAATTAGGTGATTTGGCTCTAATTAACTCAGTCTCAATTCATCCTCTGAAAAATAAACAGGAGGAGTAAAGGACAGCGATGTGTGTCGTATTAATGTGATGTCACTTTGGCCTTGTTAAGTAATCTGATTGATATCTGTGAGTCTGGCAGTCGCCCACTCCTCCATGCTTTAGACTTAATTGGCACTTACCACTAGAGAATCACTCTTGCACCTGCCACGCTGGCTAGAACTCACATTTGTTTGTATACATGTAGACATATGTTTATACAAACGCTTACGATAACAGCCTTGATTGTGGCAGAAAGATTGTTAGTGCTTTACTTTGCGATAGATTCAAATAATAAGCCACGCTTATCAAAGACCATCAAGAGTGAATAAGCAATGAGATCCAGTCAAGCCTGGAAAATATATGTTGAAAAATGAAAGAATCTGAATGAATGAATCATTTCAGCCCTACGGCTCCTTTTTCTAGGCTGCCAAAACAAGTGATGAAGAGAAACACGGGAAGAGAGAGAGAGGGTGAGATAAAGAGGTGCGACTGGCAGGTTTAAAGTGAATTAAGCGGAAAAAACAGCCTCTCGACACATACGAGCTGAAGAGCAAATCAGAAAATGCAAGAGATGAAAATGAATCACTGCTATTGTTAGATCACAGAAAATAAGTTAGAAGAGAAAAATTACGTTGAAATAGGCCAGACAACTTAGACGACACAGAGACAGCAAGATTGAAAAGGAAAACGCTCATGAAAAGATATCGATGAGAGGCATCTGAAATTGAGATCTCGTATCAATTAACATTTGAGCTCTCCTACCTTAATCCTATCTTTTGTTTTTTGCTTTGTTACAGTGTTTTGATTGGTACAAATGATGACACGGACATTTTGATCTGTGTGTGTACTGCTGACATCCCTGACTCTGCGCCTGTCAAATGATCTGCCTGTTTCCAGCCAGTTGATGAGAGATGGCAGAGGTTACATAAGGCCAACAAGAACACGGTCTGATCTGATTATTTCATCCACACTTTTGTGATTAGCGAACTTCCAGCTGTGCTAGACAACAGACACCACCAGCACTGTCACAGTGTCATGCTCACACACACACAATTAATTGTAAGGAATCTTTTTAATATCTAATGATGTCAACTTTTAGCAAAAACTGTATTTACTTTATTTATAAACTGATCTTTTTTTAATTAATGTCCCTAAATGTACTCAAACATTCTCAAATGAAGGTCTTGGCAGGTTTTTAGCTCACATTTTTAGGTATAAACACACACACACACACACACACACACACACAGTTTAATAAAATACTCCACTGATTAACACTGTGGAGATTTTATATTTTCACGCTGATTCATGTTTGTTTGATGGTGCTTTTATTGTTTTCGCTAATTCCTTGTTTGTTTGGAAATTAAAAACCTGCAGATAGTTACATTTGATTTACACCATGTGGTTTTACTTTAGCGTGTAAAAACGTTCTCAACATTTTGATTGGAATGAGAGATGCAGAGATACAGGGAATGAAAGGAATAACAGACTAAACAGTTTAGGAATGTAGGCACAATTGTATCCATGGAAAATGTTGCTTACAAACTCTGTACCGCCTTCAGCAAGAGATAATAACCAGTTAAAGCCCCATCTGTCTAAACTGCATGGCTTTTCTCCTGTGGTCATGTTATACTTCGCATTAAAACAAACACCAACCAGCATGTCTCAACGTTAACCTCTACACTACCTGTCGGGGTTGTAACCTTCCAGTTCCTCAAGGAAGATGTTGTTGTTTGAGACTGTGTTGTCTCTGTTTGGGGTGACAAGGAATTTGAGGATGGTCCCTCGGCTGGAACCCAGGAATAGCACTGTCTGGTTGCCATAGGGACCAGCGTTTGTGTCCACCACCATTTTGTTCAGCTGGTATCTAAAACAAAAAGAGCAGACAAAAAAATCCACACAGACATTTTAACTTTATTCATACTGAGAGATGAGACAAAGAATAAAAGAGGCATTAAAAATTAACCAAATCCCACTGCCAAAATAGCAAATCACATAAATCTAAAAATGAATTTGCATAATTGAGACAAACTGGCATATCTTGGGACAACAGCACTGTCTCAGTGATTCAGCTTTCTAAAATAAGATGATTTCCTACAGGGTTTGAAATTACACAAACAACTTGTCACTATAATCTTGTCCTGTGCCCTGTGGGATGCTGTGAAGCCCCAGCTGCTGGAACCCTGAAGTCTGAACACTGACAGATGCTAATGCTAGCAGACGTGGCAGTCAGCTAGTCAGATGTTCAGAAAGAAAGTATGAATCGAAGAGCAGAATAGGGTGACCTGAAGAAACCTCAGTTAACTCCTGAACTGGGGCTTATTATGTGTTCTTTGCTTAAAGTTTGCTGAAAAATCTTGCTTAACCCAGCTTACAGGGAATGTTCTCAAAACACTGGCTAACATTCTCTAATAGTTCTCTCAATATTATCAAAAGGTTCCTGCAGTAACGTTAGTAGATCTGTTTGTAGCGTTATATGTCATATAATGGAATGTTAACATTAATAGATTGTCTAAAAGGGATAATTTGACTATCAAAATAACATTACATAATAAGGTTTTTTAACTTGGAAATAATGGAAACATTAGGGAAATGTTCTTACAACATAAAACTGTTCATTGGAAAAACCTTATTAATAGTCATTAAGATGGACCCAAGCTGGGGCAGATGGTTGATCTGATGAATTACCAACTACTGGTGATGGTATTAACGCGGCAGAGCTTTTTGGTCAAGCTGGCTGGAGATTGTAGGCCACTTTGGACCAGGAACAAACCAGATACTAAATATTGAAATCTGACCTGGTTTTAACAGGGAACCTGGCAATCTGAGAACCTGATCTTGGATGAAAAGAAGGAAATACTGTGTGAAGTTGTCCTTACCTGACCATAGTCCTAACGATCCAGGGTCTCTGACCCAATGATGGGACAGCCTCATCCATCAATGGATGAGTCTTGACAAAAGTTAGCATGTCATCTGGGAAAGAGTTGGAGGAGCTGAACTTTGAACCCTGTATAGCACAACCGCCCGGCCTGGGAAATAAAAAATGCAAGTGCATTATGAAACTCGCTCCCTGCAGGATGGCATTTCAGAACATAAAACACTCTTTAAAGTCGGAAATGTCAGCGTTATGAAACCATTTCATTCAGCACCTTGGTTTGGGCACTAGCTCGTCTGGAACAGGTGTCCATATCGACTCGGGTGATTTCTGTTCTTTAAATCTTCCATCAAACACTCCTGCCAGCTGTTCCATGTCGAAGGCACAAACCGCAGAGCCAGGAATACTGCAGATAGCATGACAAACATGTCACATTATAGTACATTCTCAAATCTGTTCTGCTTCATTCAGTGATGTTGCTGTGTGCAGAAAGAGGCTTAGAATGCAAATGCAGTGAGTTTTATTTAGCACGAATGCTGTGAAAACAACATTCCAGCTAACAGGGAACGTTTACAAAACCTTGGCTAACGTTCTCTAAAAATTCTCTCAAAGTTATCAGAAACATTCTTGAAGTAATGTTAGTAGAACATTTTTTAACATTATATATCCTATATATCAAAATTATTCTTAAGTAGTTAGTGGAACATTTTAAAAACATACGGAATTAAAAAATGTTTGAATAACGCTCATATAACCAAGCAATAATGTTAACACAACGTCTAAAAATGGGCTTTTTTAAATGGAAATAATTATTCAAGAAATGTATTACTTAATAGAAATGTTACAGAAACGTTCTTACAATGCTAAACTGTCAGAGATCAGCCTGGACTAGATTGTTTGACAGGTAATTCAAAGCAAACAGAGCAGAGAAAATTATCCAGTGCTGTCACAGGAATCCTTGGGTAACAACAAGCTCTTCAAACTCACTGAC
Source organism: Chromobotia macracanthus (assembly GCA_036877525.1). Lineage (NCBI taxonomy): Eukaryota > Metazoa > Chordata > Actinopteri > Cypriniformes > Botiidae > Chromobotia > Chromobotia macracanthus. Next base: position 11,680,223 of record JAZGTH010000002.1, on the reverse strand, counting down.
CTTTTCCTTCCGCTCTGGATATATTGCCAATATAGAAACACAAACACAGCAGTGAGATGTATAATGCTGTGCATTACTGTGTGTGTATATAAGACAGGGTTTTCTGTATCTGTGGGGACCAAAACCTGAAATGACTAGACAAATGTCTTCACCATAACACACAAAATATAAAAAAACACATTAAACAGCATCATACAGAAACAAAACGCTGTATTAATTTGTGGTGCTTGCTAACACAAGAATCAATAATACGATGCGTACAAAAACTAATCAGTTTTTTTATAGTAAAAGAAACCCTGGTTTTTGGTGCATTGATTATCATTTATATGACCATCGTTTTACTACAAATACCTACCTTTACTACAAAAACTATGGTTGCTGTGGCAAAACTCTGGTTCATTTGTGGTAATCATGGTTTAACTATGGTAAACATGTTTTCTTGGTTTAAACTGTAGGGTTAATTTTTCTATGGGTACTGCTCAAATATATGGTTGAAAACATGAGAAAAGCCCTAAACAAGTACGAAACTTCAACACATTTGCATTTGTATGGCGCTTTTCATAATCCACATTGTTTCAAATCAGCTTTACTGAAAATGAGTGTTTTGAAATCCCTCAGTGAGCGAGCCAAATGCCACTGGCAAGATGAAACTCGGTCTATACCATGTATATGAATGATACCTCAAATTGTGTGGTTGTTGAGGAGTGCTATTTCCTGAACCAAAATATCCCATACACTCTTCTGATTCAGACCACTAAGAAACCGCCTAGCAACCACTCAGGGCACCCTGGCAACCACCAACAACACTGTGGCATTGCGGTGATGACTGCACAGGAAAGCAGCGCTTACATCATCTTTATAAAGAAAAATGTGTTTGTAAGGGCTAGGCATTAACAGTAGGGTTAGGTTTAGGGTGTTTTAATGATTAATTAATTAGCGTAATTATTAAAGAGAGACGAAACTGAAGGTCCCCACCATGATATTAAAGCAAATATGTAACAGAGTGAGTAAACATGAGTCAATAAACAGCTTTCTAAAAATTGTAAGGGTGGGGATTGAGCATCAGTGGGTGGAGTGAATGTTGTTACATATGCAAAGCTCAGGTCTGTGTCAGCAGGTACGTGACTGTGGAGGCTCAGTTATAAACACTCTTCTCTCTTTCAGCTGAAAGACTGAACTTCCTGCTCTAAACTGTCCTGAGGTGCAGTGATTTGTCTGTGGTGACGTGACAGCTTTCAGCTTCACAAAGACGTTTATAAGAGGAGGAGAGAGTCATACAGAGTGACTCAGTTCGCTTCTCGTTTACACCCACATCTCCTCTCTCTATCTCTCCCGTCCTCCTCTGTGTTTTCTGGCGCTGTCAAACATTCTAAGTGAAACCACAGCTGTATTCTCATGCATCCCTGACACAGGTGACTAGCTCCTCACCTCTCCTCCTCTTCACCGCTCCCTCAAGGCCTCTATCTCACGTCATCATCTTGGCACTATAATTCAGGGGCCTACAAAGCTCTCCAGAGCTATTTTCTTTTTTGGAAACAGAATCCTGGGAGTCACAAAGTTCTTAAGTGCTGTCCACAGGCTCAACAAATCTCTGGATGACAAACCTAAGTGTGAATCCTTTAGTTTGGAACTGAGTGACGCAGATCTTCTTCAAAGTTGTCCGAACTGATCTGGGTTTGTGTAAGCCTGTTCCCAGCTAACAATTTTAAGTTGTAAGAACGTTTCCCTATCATTTATCACTATTAAGTAACAAAAACATTAAAAATGTTATTTTAAAAGTTCTAGGATCATTCAAAACATCCAGTTTTTCAGATGTAATATTAACATTAGTGCTTGGTTATAAGAACATTATTCAAACGTTTTTAAAATACGGTAACATTTTTAAAATGTTTAAATGTTTAAAATGTAAAAACATAAGAATAACGTTATTGATATTTAACATCAACAAAAATGTTCCACTAATGTTACAGCAAGAACATTTTTTTAACTTTGAAGGAACGTTTAGAGACTGTTAGTCAACGTTCTGAGAACATTCCCTGTTAGCTGGGTTTGAGTGTGGCCTGCTGGGTATGGTCAGTGTCCACAGATCTCAGGAACAGAACCAAGGGTGAGCAGTGGTCTCCCACAGCATTGTGGGATACATCTGTCCACAGATGTTCCTCTGCACTGGTTCTATGTGTGAAGCTGTAAGCTAGACAGCTGCTGAGGATGACCTACTGATCGACAGCACTGAAACTGTCCAAAAGCTCAACGGATTGAGCAGCTCCACCGCTGCGACAACACAAGTCAAGTAATTTCTGACAAGGGCTCCTGCAGACCTCATTAGACGCATCTCAGCTTGAAGGAGTTCAGTCTCATCAATGTCATCAGCCTAACACACTGCAGACCTTCTAAAAAGCCTGACAGGTGAGCGAATGCAGCAGTGGCTGTACTCAGGACTGATGGAGAAACACAGTTTCCTTCTTTAATTGCTGTCACACATCACTGACTTTGTGGCTATTAAATCTAGCAGTGAAGACGGAGCAAGCGCCTCATTTTGTTTTCTAAAAAAAAATCTTTTATTTCATAGCTTGTATGCACTAGATATTTTGCCTTACTTAATCTGTTAAAGCAGCCATATTCTACACTGTTGTATATGATTACACAAAATACACATTTAGAGATTTACTCACCCTCATGTCATTACAAACCTATATAACTTTTTCTCCTGTGAAACACAAGTTATTTTGAGAAGTGTCTCTGTGGTTTTGTAGGTGCCACTGTTGTTTGGTTACAAACATACTTCAAAATATCTTTTTATGTTCCTCAGAGGCAAAGAAAGTCATACAGGTTTGGAATGACACAAGGGTGTGTAATTTGCTAGGTTCTTTCTCTCATTCTCTCTGATGTGACATTATGGGGGACATTAAGTCTGATGTAAACTAATTTACTTATGAGGTACCATCATTGAGGTATCACATGCTGTCTTTTAAGCCATTGAGGTACTTATGAGGTGCCATACACTGTCTTTTAAGCCATTGACTCGCGGTGAGGGAAACCCTACTGTGTTCCTCTCTGGTAGCACTAATAAGTTTTGCTCTGTGAGAACATGTGTCTGCTTGGAGAACATGTGTCTGCTTGGAGCTCTGTCAAAATGCTTCTCCATTGCTCTCTCAGCCTTTACGAGCCCTCTCTGTCTCCACTCTCTCTTTAAATGTCCCTCAGCTGGCCCGATCCTGAGCGTGTGGTTCTCCTGCAGAGTCTGGCTCTATTTCATTTCCTCTTTCAATTTGAACTCTGCATCTTCTCCTGCACCCACCCAGAATCCACTAAGAGGATGATTTTGTTCACCTGCAGTCTCTCATTTACAGCAATCACATTCTATTCCCCTGTCCAGCCTGGAGCCATGGCTCCACACCTAGAAACATCAGGAGCTCAAATGAGATGCAAACACCATTCCTGCTCTCTCAGTTTCTGGGGCTACAGAAGACAGACTTGCCTTTATTTCCTCATGAAAATAAGGAATACACCTGATTTAAAATAAAGTCAATGGTGATAATAAAATCAATGGTTCTTTGCAGAACCTATTCAGTTCTGTCGCTGTACTGCAATGTCATAATCAGTCAATTACAGATATACAGCTATAACAGTCTCTTATGGCATCTATGGCTTTTAGGTGGAATAATTATTTTTAGGAGAATACTGTCTGCAGGAAATATAAACTAGAATTTTACATTTTTTAAAGGCAACTGGAGTAGTGCTTGCCTTTTCAAAAGCAAATGCTGGAGTGTTACTATGGAGTTGCTAAGCTGATTTCTGAGTGTAAATATGTAAGACAAGACTGAGAAATTTATATTTGTGTACGTATAAATAAATGGTGTTCACCAGCAGAATCCACAGAAATATCAATGTGAACAACTCAATTCTTATCCAAGCAGGAGTCAGGGCTCTTTAGGGTGTTGCTAATGTGTTTAGAATGCTGTATGTGAATGACTAAACCTGAGTGTTAAGTGTAAATATTTAGGACATAACTGAGAAATGTACATAATGTGTGTGTATATAAATAAACCATGTAAGGAAGAAACCAGCAGAATTCACACAAATATTAATGTAAACAGCAGATTTCTTATCCGAGCATGAGTCAAGGCTTTTTAGACAATCTGCTCTTGATTTCCCCCCTTCCCATAATGCCTCTACCCATCTCAACCACATCCCCAACATGCCCTCCGCTCATTCCCATAGTCCTCCCCTGCTGCTGTGCCTGCCACATACTAACCGGTCCAGGCAATTTGTCTGAGAGCTCTTTAACAGACCACACATCCTCGCGGCGGGCTAGCGAAACCCCCTGCGCTGTTTATAGAAGACTGCAGCTGCAGACGGGAATGCTTGTTCAGCTGGGAGCTCCCCATGCTGGGTTCTTATCACAGAGCCGCTCCGTGCTCGTGTACACCATCCATCTCTCTCCGAGCCCTCTGTGGATCCCTGCCCTCAGGATAAGAGGGGAGGAGAGGAGCACTCACAGATAAGACCAAGCTGATGAAACGGTCTTTAAAGAGACAGCTCACCCAAAAAATAAAACGTTTTGAAAAACCGTTTACAACATTAAAACGTTCCTAACATGTATGACTTGTTTTTTCTGTGGAACAAAGGGGGGATTTTAAATGATGTACTTGTCACTCTTTGTTATTCAATGACAGTGAATGGGGACTGAAGCTATTACTCAAAGCAGACGCAGAAGCAGCATCATTCTCGGCCTTGAGATGACATGAGGGTGAGTAAATGAAGAGGAAATTTTAATTTTGAGTGAACTGCCCCTTTAACTTTTCTGAAGGGCAGGAAGGAGTGGTGGGGGTGCAGATGTGGCCTAGTATTGACTTCCTCATTCATTCGTCCTTGAGTGACTTTATCCCCCCCCCAACTCGTCCCTCGTTACTTCAATCCCCCTTAACCACCCCCCCACAGCGGCCATTAGAAGACTGGGATGTTATTAGAACTGGCATTTGCTAAGGTTTGGCCCCTGCCTTGACACACACACATACACAAATACACACATACACATTTGCATGCTGGGAGTCCTGTCCTTCCAATCAGCAAAGATTTTTCTTCATTTGTCACACACACACACACACGGTCTCACATAAATATTACCCATCATGCACACTCATGCACCCATTATGCACACACACTCTCAGACCATAATCACTCACATTGGTAGGAACATACAAACTATTTTCAGTTTCTCCTCTGGATATTATATTAATAATAACTGAAAAGGTGAAAAAGCGAAAGTATTTGTCAGGTATGGTAACCCATACTTAAAATGTGACCTCTGCATTTAACACACACCGGTGAGGAGTAAACACACACACACTCAGAACAGTGGGCAGCTAACACCAGGGACAAAGGTGCCTTGCTCAAGAGCACCTCAGTTGTTTCCTGCCAGCAGTGGCAATCGAGCCTGCAGCCTTTGGGTTACAAGTCCAACTCTCTGAAACTATGAGATTGCCACAAAAAATACACTAATATCTTTGTACCAGTAATGCTTATACTGCACAATATAATATACCCTATAAGGTAAAATGCAAAAAACAAAAAGAATCAGATCAACCTTCAACAAAACATTCCCATTTTCTCTAACAGTTATTATTGTTTCCTCTCAGGCATCACAGCATCATTTACAGTCCTATCCTGACAGTTTCTCCTCCTTTTTTAAGTCTCACATTCCTTCCTGTAATTATTTCCAGCAAATTCTGTCAAAACATTCACTTGCTTTCTGATCCCAAAAATATATGTTTCTTTGTTGCTTTCCTCTCTGAGCATGATGCACTGGTGACAGCCTGTCACAAGCATGTGTACTATCCCCATTCGTTCATCCATCTCTATTGTTCACACCTCCTCTCTGCTTTTCTGCCTTTCTTCGTGTGACTGAAACCTGCAATAAAACTCCCAATAGAGTTGCACCAGTGCTCTACATTCAGTGGTTCCTCACCCATAATCCCTCAGGACAAGCTAAACCCAGAGCACATGTACCCATTTCCCAGCGCTCTGCTGGAGCCTGTGATATTTCCAGCTCAACTGTCTATCAACGAGGTTGCTAATGTGCTATATTTGGGAGATCTTCTCTAGAGATAGAGACGTTGTCTGGTTGGAATCGGGTGGTTCTTAGGATCAGACCATCAGTATAACATCTGGTCCACTTATGCTGGTAAGGAGCTGCCCACTTGTTCAGGAAGATGCCATTACTCTTAAATAGTTAGTAGAATGTTTTAAAAAATGTTATGTAATTAAAAAATGTTCTAAAATAAAATAAAATTTTTTATGTTTTTGTTACTTAATGGAAATGTTATAGAAACATTCTTACAAGCTAAAATTGTAAGCTGGGTTTACATGATAGTAAGTGTTTCAAACAAAACTCTTTTTTTACATTTAACAGCAAGAACCTTGCAAAATTTAGCACATTCTGCAACTAGTTCTTCCTTAAAAGCACTGGAAACGTTTAAACACAAATTTCAGCATTTGTGTGCAAATTCTCAGCAGAGTGATAAACCTGTGCACTCTGACTCCTGAAAACTGGAAACGGGCCAATCAGATTGCAGCTTGTGAATTCAGCCAGCACTTGCCATTTTTGTGTGCAATATGAATCAGATATCTGCGAATCGTCCGTGGGCGTGCCGCATGAGGCTTAGACTAGGTGTTCTTTTCTCGTTTCTTGACTGCTGCCAACCGCCTGTTTTTTTTTTAAGTTTGCTTGTAACGTTTCGCAAAGGTCGTGACTTACCTGTTGGAGGGCGTTGAGAAGACAGCAAGGATGATATCCCTGCCGTGCATGCGGATGATGGGGCTGGTGGAATGCAGGAGGTTGAAGTAGAAATGCGAATCTCCAGGGATGGAGCAGTTCAACCGCGCTTTTAGGAACGACGTCCACTGCTTTTCCAGCACGCGCTGTGAGCCACCCAGATCGTCTTTACACACGCGTGCCACGCGAGACACCACAACCTGTGAACACACACACACAACCAAAAACGCATTCACGCAGTTACTCAGTAAAATTCAACACTGATCATCACAACCATCTACAAAGTTGTTTTGTCTGAGATATTAATGATGAATCTCTGTGATAAATGCACCAGTCAGTCATGAGTTATTTCCTAAAAACCTGAATCCTTTCATCTTGGTAGATTTTAAGCAGATCCTGGAAACATGTAGCTGGTTTGTTTAAGAAACGGTTAAGCTAATACAACCAATTCATGAAAATGTCAGAATGGTTTAAAAAGGGTTCTGTGAGCGTTTTCAGAAGAGCAGAACGCAAAGCACAGTGGGTTTTTGTTCTCTTCGAGGTCCGTCAGCAGAAACTTCCATTCCTGCAGATGTTTTGCATTGCTAATTTTCATGTGAAAGAAACCCTTGTGATTTCGTCAATGAGTTTTCAGTAAATGATATGATGGATAGTATTTCAGTTGCCCCTAAATACAACAACAGTGAAGAAAACTTTACTGTGCCTAAATAACCCTCAAAACAGTTTAATGCTGCAGGGAATGATTATTAAATATGCAGCACAGAAAGAGGGAAAAGGTCACGCTGCTGTCGGACTGGAAATACAGTAGTTAGTATTGACATTTGAATAATATAACACACTGTAAGACAATTTCAGACTCCCACCCATTGCTTCCTCTCTCTCTCTCTCTCTCCACTGATTCTTAACTCTACTAAGCTCTCTCTATCACTCCTCTCCATAGCTACTGCTATAAATCAGTTCACACCCCACAGGTTCACAGGTTCCTCTATCATAGCCCAGGAGGTCTAATTTCTGTTTCATTTAAGCATCAACTTTGTAAAACACCTTAGAGAAATAAAAATAAACCCAAACGAGATAACTGTTCATATACAGTTACAGTATAAAGCTCAATTTTATGTGATTTTATTTTATAGCCCAGATAATCTGTTTTTGGAAGAACATGATGTGAAACCAAGTTAAAGTTTTAGTTTGTGACACTGTTAAGATCTCTGGGGTTTTTCACTGTCAAAATACTTTCTCCTATTGCAACTTAATGTGAAGAGACGAATACATGCAAGCCACTCATAGGTTGTTTCTTCCACAAAGTGACATACGCTTCAAAACTGCGTTGCTCTATTAGTTTGAGCATCCTGACACCTGACAAGGCAACACTGATTCAACCAATGGTGTGATCTTGGGGGTGGGGCTTTCTGCTTATCTGACCAATAGCAAGATGTTTCTCACCCTCTCCAGGTAGTTGAACTCCATGGCCATCTCTCTGAAAAAGAAGTAGACATGCGGCCCCCATTCCACAGCACTCACAAAGTACGGCTCTGAAACAGACCGGAAGAGGACCAAACCATCAATACTTCCTGTTTTCCGATATATTACTGTACTCTTTCAGATCACATGCTCTGATCTGAATGAGCTACACAAAATGCACAGACTGCTTTCAATACAGTACATTTATTGTCTTCTCAGAGGACACACACCAAAAAAAGGAAAGAGAGGATGTTTTGGGACAAAAGTGACCCAGGACAGCAGGAAAGAAAGAGAGAGAGAGTAGAGGAGTTTGAATCAGGACACAGTTGTGCTTTCATTCAAACTGCTGCATCAGCCAGAGATCACATCAGGGTACAGCAGCAAAGGAAGATGGGAAGTGAGGGGACGGGAGGGGAAGGGGGGACATCAGGTTGGCTGCTGACTCAGATTCAGTTCCTTACACAGCTATCGACCCTGACAGTGATGTGAGTGTAAACAAGAGCCTTTTAACAACGACATTAACTCACAAACACAGCTCAACTCTCTCACACATACATAAACAACATCAATATTACATACTTATGCTGATTCTTAATGGCTACGCTTTCCTGTCAACTAATGCCTTTAGTACCTCTAAACCACTTGGAGTCGTGTTTTACTGTTCTCAGAGCAGGATTGTCCCCCAAACTCCTGTATATCACAGCATCAATGGCCAGGAAATCAGTCACAGTTGCGGTGTAGAGATTCCCCTCTGCAGAAACAACACAAACAAACTTACTAGCTCTGTTCCAAAACCTAGCGAGTTGCCTCACTGCCTAAATGAGCAGCATCCTAACCCCAAATAACGTTCTCAGAAGGTTGGTTAATGTTCTCTAAAAGTTCTCTCAAAGTATGTTTCTCAACGTAAAAACATTATTGCTGTAGTGTTAGTAGAACTTTTTTAATGTTATATATGACATCAGAAATGTTATTCTTAAATAGTTAGTGGAACGTTTTAAAAAATGTTACAGAATAAAAAAATATTCTTGGAACCAAAACAATAATGTTAATACAACGTCTAAAAAAACTAGATGTTAGAAAACTAGAAACTAACTGTTCCTAAAACGTTTAAAATAACATTTTAAATCGTTTTTGCTACTTAATTCTTACAACCGTTCTTACAACCTGAAATTGTTAGCTATGACAAAATTGACATTTCTATCATCTCACCTAGTTTCACTAACCACTTAAAAATAACGTTTTTTGATATATGAAATAACATTAAAGAAACATTTTACTAACATTACTGCAAGATAATTTTTGATAACTTTGAGAGAACTTTTAGATGATAGCCAACATTCATGGGAACGTTCCATGTTAGCTGGGTAGTCGCCATCTTGGATTTACTTCTTCATAGTGCAATGCATTCTGGGATTGCCAAATGGAGACATGCAAAACTGCTTTAGAATTGGCTTAAATAAAAGGACACATGATTGAGGTGCCTACTTTTGCGCCAATAGCTATGATGTCTTAAATCTCACTAGGTCTGGAACAGAACATCATTCTCACTTTCTTCATCACAGACCAAAAATATGGTCTCAATATACTTTCATCAGTGTAATGCATCTTCCTTTATTAAAAATATTTCATTTCCTTTCAGCTCGTCCAGACAGGATCCAGTAAAGCTGTGACGCTGCGCAGAGAATGTGCTGGACAGCATATGTGCACAATTTAAGTTAGAGAAACACATAAATATTGTTCATATACATATTGCACATGTAATTAAGTTGAAAAGTTACAGCAGGGACATTTAATAAACTGGCTTGTATATGTTCACGTAATATGCAGAGAGTTATGCTCATGTCTAGAGCGGAGCAATATAGTGTACTGCAGCTAAAAAATGATCTCAATATTTTTTAACCTTTTTACAATATTCAGTCGTAATATTTATTCCTTTGCTCTGAACTGGCTTAAAAGGGTGAAGAGGAACCAAACAGATTCAAAATGTTTAATTCAAGAGGTTTCACATTTTGAATCGATTAATTGAAACAGACAAATTAAAGAGATTCATGGAAGTGAATTGGATGTACCATCTCTAATGTCATTTTTGCTATGAAGGTTTAAATCAGAGACGCTATTAAAACATCTCAGTGTAAATGCTTTCCACACTCGCGAGTGTACTGATACTCTATTTAGGAAACTTTATGACCAAATAAAAAACACATTAAAATCAATGCAATATTCACAAAGTTCCTTCATTTTATATTGCCAGCAAACTCTCCACGAATACATTGCGACTATATCGCTGTCAAATTCGTTGTATTAATGCAGAAAGCAACGCAACAGAGAAACAAACAGGAAGAAAGACAGTGGCAGTCTCACCTGCAAACACAGCCACGTTGGCGTGTTTGGGGTCATACGGGCATCTAGCCATCCCACTTACAGTTTCACCAGCCATCTCAAGAGTGTCTCCCTGACACACACACACAGGAAAAAATACACATTCATTATTTAATGGCAAAAATGTAACCCTGCCAGGCCCAACATACAAAAAGTGGGTGGACACCTGACACCAGCAAAATAAACCTCCTCAAACATAAAGCTTTCCATACCAGACCTACAAAAACAGGAAGAGACAGAACAACACAGAGCAAAGCTAAAACATATGCACGAAATATCATTTCAAAAACATCCACAGGCATTTTATAGTACAATTACAGTTGAGGCTGGAAAGAAATAATGAATTACCCTCAGACCATTAAAATTAACTAAAAATAAACCCATATACTGTCTCTACCATCCACTTCTGTCTCTGGAGAGCTTCTTAAACTCTTGACAGATGTAATGTTGCATTACAGGTGTGCCATCGTTTTTTTCGCTGCTCAGATCTGCGACAGCGTGTTTCAAACCTGACAGACCGAGTTTTCTCACGTCCTCCAGACTTTTGCATACACAAACTTTTATCTTCACAATTCCCTTGATACTTACGTGAAGGATGCGTGTATCTGTGTGTGTTTGTGTGTCGTCCTGAAAGAAGCACGCTTTGGAATACTGTGAATCCAACAGAGCGGATGATTCGTAATTATGTGTTTTTCTGTTTTATCCAGCAGGTTGTATATCATTAGCGTGATTGGTTTAAAGGGGCGGATCTGATGCGCAAGACAGGCGAGCGGCGCTCAGGTGCGGCGGTAATGGATGCTGTATTGAAACTGATGCTGTAGGTGGAACTGTAGTGGATAAAACCCTCCATTACTGTGACTCATGTACACTGGGGGCGACAGAGTCATTGACCAGATGGATGGAAAGCGACACACACTCAAAATCTTGGTTTCAAACAATGTGCCCATTAAGCGGCACGAACAGTCTTGCAGAATAAACTACCACATCAGATTCTGAGAAATGAAACTCTGATCTTGAGGGCATCAGAAACAATTTGCTGCTTTTGGGGGTTACTGAGGGCCAGGCAGGTGGAGAAAGAGTAAAAACAAACAGCAGGGGACATTCAGTGTGTGGGGGGAGGCGTTTAAAGTGACAGTAAAAGCAGAACTGGTGAGGTTTTAAAAAAACTGCATGGAACAAATTTAACGTGAAAAAACAGAAAAAGAAAGCAAACTTGAAAGAAAACGTGAGCAGTGACTGTGCAAAACTTGCCGTCACAATGTTTTTGTGTTGTAGACAGTTGCCAGGGTGTTGCTAAAGTATTCTCAGTGGTTTCCAGAATCTCTCTGCATATTTACTAGGTTGTTCTGGGTATTTGGTATGTGGTTGCTTACTGGGCTAAGCCAAAGAGCCCAGTAAGCCCACATCGTGAGCTCTTTGGCTCAAGTCTCTCTATGTAATCCTATGGATATTTTTTTGGCCCATTTTATCAACCGGCAGGGGAAATTAGTATGATAAGAACTGTAATATAACACCTCTCCCCAATAATCTGCCTGATTTGAGGCATTAATTGTGTGTGTGTTCTTTTTTCTACCATTGTGGGCAGCAAATCCGCACAAGGATGGTAAAAGTCACTCACACCTACATTGTGGAGACCAGTCAGGGGTCCCCACAAGGGAAAGTGGTTATTAAACATAGTAAATTATGTATAGCATAATTTAAATATAGCAATGCAGAAAGGTTTCTGTGAAGGTTAGGTTTTAGTATAGGGTGAGGGTTAAGGGATAGAATATACCATTTGTACAGTATAAAAGAAATCATTGTGTCTATGGAATGTCCCCACAAAGCATAGAAGCCTAATGTGTGTGTGTGTGACCAAATGTCTCCACAAGTATAGTAGTACCAGTAAATTTTGACCTTGTGGGACATTTTTAGGTCCTTCTAAGGAAGCTTATAAATCATACAGAATGATCCATAGGGTTTGTGTAGGAGAACGGAATGTACAGTTTGCACAGTATAAAAATCATTACATCTATAATGTCCCCATGAAACATGTATATGTCTGATAAATGTAGGGTTCAAGTATGCAGTACTCACTGTGTAGTTGGCACATAAAGGATTGAAAGCATTGGTCCCGCAGACAAACAATCCGCCCTGTCGATTGAGCAGGACCTTCATATAGTTACGGCACTCGTCCTACAAAACAAGTACGGAAAGTAATTCATCACATAAATCAAATGCTCTTCAAGGAATTTACCCTTGGAGTGACATCACAATTCTCAGCACTTTCAATTTTATTCCGAGGATTGTTTGCATCTGTACAAACAATTCACTTGGCAAGGCAGCGGCACGCCAGCGTGAGTCATTCGGCTAAACCTCGGTTCAATTGAACACACATGTTTGAGCCCTGCACCTGTGATGGGCTTTAAGAGATGTGGAGTGAAACGCTGCGTGTCGTGCCCCCCGTGTGCTGCCCCCCCACCGGTGGACCCTGCATGCACCCGCCAGCGTGGCACCATTTGATGGGCAGTAACCTGTGGGTAACGGAGCTACATGACCACAGCAATCTGTTACCAGATGAAGAAAGAGAAAGTGAGGATGTGTGGAAGGAGCTGGAGGGGAAGAGGTGGGAGTGAGTGTTATTCCAGATGCTCAGGTCCTGGGATCTGGTTTGTCAGTAGGGAGAAAGAGGAGATAGAGACAGAGATAGAGATGAAAAGAGAGACAGAGGGAGAGAGAGGAAGGGATAGAGAGAGATGGAGAGAGACAGAACCTACAAGAAAGTGAGAGAATGTGTGACAACCTTTCAGTTAAATTTATTGCTCTATTCTCTCTCTTTATTTTATTTTATTTTATTTTATTTTATATTATTATATAATGTATCTTATTTTGCACTCTACAATAAAAGTCCAATAAACATAATTACATTGAACATTTTTTCACCTTTTTTATGTAGCAAAGTGCTAAATTAAATAAAGTGTGTAGGTGCCAATAAAACATACAAAATTCAGAGGTAAACTGAAAATTTTATGAAAACGTAACAGCATTCCTAACAGCGTGAATGATGACACGTTACAGCTAACAACTAACAACAACTGATAATGACACATTAAACTTTAACAATGTCTACCTTCAGTGCGGCTCTGCGTGTGTGCTGAGTGTTTGTGAGCGTCTCTTTAAGATTCTGCATTTCTAATCATAACAGTGTGATGTGTAGGCGTCGGGTGTTGCGATGCAGATGTATTCTGTGTGCGTCAGCAGTATTTATGTTTATATTTGTATCTCCGTAGGAGCCATGTGCACACAGACCCTATAACTCTACTCATAAAACCGACAAATGCCTCTAAGAGTCCAAACACCACACAAATGTGAGTTCTTGGCACGGCTCCTGGCCTGGTAAACGATAAAGCACATCTCCAGGATAAACAACAGCCCTCTCATCCTCCTCCGACCCTTCACTCTCCATCACCTGCTCTTTCCATTTTCAACCCCTCATTTCATATCTTCAAAGTGGCTTGATTCATTTACACACTATTCATTAATCCATTAGGAGGTTTTTGTAGTGCTGGATGTCCTCCACACCATCAGTGTTCCTCCTCTGCTCTGTGCTCTTCAATGGCCTTTTTCTTCTCCCTCATCCCTTTATTTTTTCCTCCCCTGCCACCAGTCCAATTATCCTTTTATCCATCCTCTGTACGCTTCTATATCCTTTGCTTTATTCTATTAATATTTATTTCATCAGAGTCTGGTCTTATCTCTGCGTTGGGCCCACCACCATCTCACTCTAATTTTAGAATAATTGATGGGCATGATTGTTTTCTATCTAATTTTGCCAAAATATCCAAACACATGCACATATCTTTTTCTGCTCAACTGAACAAAAATGTGGAATAAGCTTATTAAGATTTACAAAAGTGTTTCTCTCTTAACTAGTCACAGTTAAAGTCAGGAGAGTTTCATGTGAATAGCACTTTTATCATCGTATATCATTTCAAAGCAGCCCCTGCCTCTCTTTGTCTGTCCAGATTTCAGGGCCCTTCCTATCACTGCATATTCTCACTGTTTGTGTCAAAGTACTAAATTATTTATGCTGAGGGCTCAGATAAAGTTACCACCCAAGCTTGTGTATTTGTGAGACTTTCTAAACGGGCGTTGTCCTTTAGCAGATGTTTTTCTTGAACAGATGCTGACCTGTGCAAGTGCATTCTCTCTCTCTCTCTCTCTCTCTCTCTCCTGCTCTGGTGAGTCTCTAGACATGATGTCTATACAGACATCGCACATCTGGTGATAATACAGTAATACTCCCTACATTCCATTTTCAATGATATCTTTATATCTAAACACATTCCTTCATAATGGTGTCTCACGATTACAACCATAAACCAAATCCATTTCAGTCAGAGAGCAGACAGAGCCACCCCATCAGATATATTCAAGTCTCTAGCCCAGCTAACCATTTTAGGTTGTGAGAACGTTTCCCAAATGCTTCCAGTTTTTAGACATTGTATTAACTTATAGCTTGGTTATAAGAACATTATTCAAACATTTTTACATTCTGTAACATTCCACCAACCTCCACCAAAAATGTTTTTGATATGATATACAGTAAATGTTATTTAACATAAAAATTTGTTAAATTCATTAAACGTTACTGCATGAATGTTTTTTGATCAACTTTGAGAAAACGTTTAGAGAACATCAGCCAACAGTCTGAGAACATACCCTGTTAGCCTTTAACACAGCCTCCAAGTCAAGCCTCGCGTTTATCAAAGTCGAGACACATTTTAAATCCGTTGTGGTAATGGTTTTCCACATGCTGCTGGTTAGTTGTACTAACTCTGTTGCAGTACAATTAATTTTATATACTTATAAGTTATTATTTCAGGGTGTCCCAGAAAAAACTCCTCTGCAGAATGATGGAGCATAACTTTTAAGAGAAAAACAGAGCAGCAGAGAGGGCCCGAGAGACCTCCTTTTATATAAATAGTGCTGATATATTCAGAGAAAACATTTTTTTTTTGCAGACCTGTAGACTTCTCTCTGTGATTTAGAGTCCAAGTCAAGTCAATTTTTTGGGGACCTACAGTAATTTAAGTGCAACTTAAGTCCGCCTCTCAGACTCAGGTTTCCATCTCCAGTGAACACTGCACATGGCTGCACACTAGCTCTCCTTTGAGGGCAACAAAGGGTAATTTCTGATCATGCCGATGTGCTCTTAACCACTTCAGACATAATGAAAGGGTCATATTTACAATAAGCAAAGCTAAAAGTTTCCATTCCATGCTCAACTGAGTCTGTTTCTCAAACTTTGAGAGGAGAGATTACAGCCGAGCTTTTTTTTTTTGAGGAGAGGGAGAAAGACCGAAGAAAAGTTGGCCTGCTTCTCCTCTCCTCTGTCTCCTGTTACAATATTGTCATCTCTAGAATTTTCTTTGTAATTGCCGTGACAGCAACCTCGGTCAGACAGGGAACGCATTACCAGCAGGAGCTAAATTAGCGCAAATATGCCAGAAAACACTTAAGCGCATGTGGTTTTGTGTGAGTGTTTGTTTGTATGCATGGATGTGTGTGTTAGCAAGCGTAGTGGAGAAAATGAGTGGGAAAGAGAAATTGTGTGTTTGTCTCATCCTCTGCAAGCCGTAGGGCTCATCTACGGCCTTCTTCAGCTCCACTGTCTCTCACAAACACACTTTGACGCTAATGGCTGGTGAACACGCCATGGGCTAACATCAACATTGAAAGCAGACTGGAGACTAACCAAAGAGATCATTGTGATTAGGCACTGAAAGGCTGTGTGTACTGCAATGACAACAGAATGGACTGTGGTCTAATGGTGTGTTAAACTGGTATCACCTTAAAACAACATTACATAGACATAAGAGCAAAAAGGCACAATTAAAATGCTTAGAACCAATTGTCCTGTGAGCATCTAGTGGCTCTTTAATACTGATCCAGGGTGGCTCATTTATACGTCGTTTTAATTCAGAATCTGGATTCAGAGTGGTTCATTTCATTTAGATTTAAATCCAGAATTAGAGGAGTTCATTGAATTAGAGGAATTAGAGGAGCTCAATGTTCATTTACATTGAGTCTATGGATTCAGAGTGTTTCACCTTGATTAGAATCCAGATTGTGAGTGTTTCTTTTACCATTCAAATTCAGATTCAGAGAGGTTCTTTCACATCATGTATGTGTGTGTAATTGCAAGTCCCATGAGCTGTAACGGCACATTATTGGTAATACAATTTGACTGTCAATCATAATAGAAGGTGTCTCTAAAATTGGAATTTATTTTCTCCACGCCTGAGCTGCTCTGCATTAAACTAGTACCAGAGTCCCTCTGTGTGTGCATACTGCATGCGTGAACCTAGTTGCTTCTGACACTTGTAGTGAGAGAAGACACTGCATCTGCATTCATCACAGATTCAAAATGGCCTCCTGCAGATTCACATGAAGAGGGCAGAGATGGGAAGATTGAATTTCCCTCCCAATTACAGCCGCGTGGCCTCTTAGATCAGCCATGCAGAAACATTTAATTACCAAAACCAATTACCTCAGTGGCAAATGTATCACGGTGACAACACAAGGACTCACACAGGAGGACTAGAGGACGCTGGGTAGGCGTGTACAGTGTGTGTTTGTGCAGGTGTGTGTGTGTGTATCACTGTCCACTCAGTGTGTGATCTTGGGCTCCGTTTAAGAGCTTGTCTCATCTGGCTCATCTCTGCATGACCTCTCATGTTTGCAGACTTATTAACTCTTACAGGGCAATACTCTTTTTCTCTCTCTCTCTCTCTCTCTCTCTCTCTCTCTCTCATCACCTTGTTCTATTTCCCTTCATTTCTCTCACTTACACAGTAAAAACTGCAAACTATTTATTTCTGATCTGACTCGTTTTGTGGATCTCAATCGACACATGATGCACACTTTTAAGGCTAATTTTTCAAGTTCTATTTATCTTTTTCACCTTTACTGCAGGGTGTCAAAAACACAGCTCAGGAGTCAACTATAACCTTCAGAATGATTTTAACAAATTACAAGAAAAACACTAAGGTTTAACAAATAAACAATTTGGCCTACATAAGGTGGTGTTATGTCCAGTCCGGCCCTTAGCTTAAAACGTGTCTCACACTCGTGCTTAACAGCCTTCTTGTCCAATCTCTCTCTCTCTCTCTCTCTCTCTCTCTCTCTCTAGTGCCTTCACTTCCATTTATGATGCACTCTCTCCCTGTCCATCCCTAGGGCACACAGGTGGGACAGTAGCTCACTTTCTCTCTCTGATTCATTTGTATGTCTCATCTCACCTGCTCTCTGGTGTGCTTTTGTCTTGATCACTCTCACCCAGATTCAATGTCAGGTGTCACTTTCGATGTTAAAGAAGTTATATTTTTCTCTTTTTCTCCCTTTTTTGCTGCCTGGAGGGGATTAAGTCATCCCTCACCCATCCCACACAGACACCTTTCAATAAAAACTCCCTTTCAATCTCATTGAAGTCAGACAAAATACCCAGAATTCCACGGGCTGCAGCAGAAAGGGCGTGTAATAGGAAGACATAAGCAGCGGTTGTGCGTGGGCAGCCGTGGAGACCATTGGCTGCTTTTGACACCCCCCTCCATTTAACAAGGACACGCAGCAGAAAAAAGATTTCCTGCAAATCTGCCACCAGCTTCCTAGTGATTAGACTTTAGAGTGCGAGCAGATTCACAAACAATGCTACACACTTTTGAAAGCTTTTGGTTTAACATTAATAAGTGAAAACATATAACAGGGTGCTTTTGTTATAAGTGTAAAGCGTGTGTGTGTGTGTGTGTGTGTGTGTGTGTGTCAGTACCAGTCAACAGTTAACACAAGAAAAAAAACACAAAGATGCAAAGAAAGTGATAATTAGGTTTAGAAGAGCTGGTGATGTTAAATAGAAAATATAATGAATTCTGTACTAAAACAGAAGTCAATGTATTATAACAACTGTGACAAAAATCCTCACAAATATAGTTTAATATGGCAAAATACTACGTTTCGGATACAGTAATCATGTCAACAAGTTTGTGTGAGGCTTTGGTATAGGGTTTAAAAAATTAAATATCCTGACATTAAAAACAAGATATCTTAAGTCTGTGACATGTCCTCATTAAGAGTGAAATCTGTCTGTGTGTGTGATATTGTCTTACCTCATGCTTTCCCTTCATTCTACAGATCCTGATGTCATTTTTGTTGGATTCCCATGTCCTCTTCTGTAAGACAGTTGAGAGTGAAGTTCAGTAATGAGGAACGTCTCATTTCCAGCACAGACACTGAAGTGTGAGTGTGTGTGCTCTCACCTTGCTGTAAAACATCTCTTCACCCACCACATTGTCCAGCTCCACACGGAAAAGGTCATCCCTGACAATGAGAGAGAGAAAGAATAAGATTGTGACCCACCACAGAGCAGTAACACAACATAATACATTACTGAAATCTGGTAGTCTATTAAAGTACCAACCTCACATACTAACGCACATGCATTCCGACCTCTGCATTTAAATGTAACAAATTGCTATTGCATTGTTTTAACTGCGTGAATTTACCCAGATCCTCAGAGCAAATACAGTTAAACAATTCATCACAGCTCATTCTAAATAATCACGGTTCTTTGCATCACGACATGCCTGATTTCCGCTCCATAATTCATAATCCACCCCCGTGCTGCATGCATGTTGCATGCTGTTCTGCACTGAATGCGGCATCCATTGCTCTCACCGCTCAGCTGGGGTTCAGCTCTGCCTGCTACCACTGCAATAACTCTCCTATAACCTTGCGGTGTCTATTAAAGTCTCTATTAATCTGATCGCTTTTAATCATATCACGATTGGTGTTATAGAGTAGTGCAGCATATGCCTGCATATTGATCAAAGAATAAGAGCTTCTGTGGCCCAACAAGAGAATTTAAAATCTTGTGTGGCATGGAGAATCTATCTCTTTTATTCCATCTGTATGTTGTTATCTGAATTTGCTGAGCTCACAGAGTGCTTCACGTTATTGCGGTAGTCAATATCTTATCTGTCACAGCCTTCCATCCCCAGCTAACAATATTAGGTTGTAAGAACGTTTCCCTAACGTTTAGTAACAGAAACATTAGAAATGTTATTTCATGTTAATTTTTTAACATTCAGTTTTTAGACAGTGTATTAATGTTACTGTTTCGTTATAAGAATGCTTTTAAATTCTGTGATGTTTTTAAAATGCTCCACTAACAACTTAGAAATGAGGTTTTTTTACATATAATAAATAATAAGAATGTATTGTGATAAATTTGAGGGAACTTTTGGAGAATGTTTGCTATTGTTCCCGGTTCGCTGGGCCTTTATCACTGCTCACATCAACAAAAAAAATCTAGGCTGTGTGTGTTTGCGTGTGTGTTCTTGAGAAGCGTCTGAAGAGACTGACTATAAATTATTCACTCACTCTCTGTGTGGTTTGTTAAAGTGAAACCCCATTGGCTATTCTCTCTCTGTGCAGGACAGCCCCTAAGTGCCCTGGTTAAAATGATCATACAGTTACTCAGAGCTTGCCTTATTTAGAGAGCGCAAAGTTTAGACATAATACAATCACTCAAAAAGGGAGCAAAGCAAAAAGTCTGTTTAGAGTTCCTCCGTACTGTCACATTTAGAACAACATAAAAACCAGCTTTATAGTAAACAAAGTTACCAAACAACACTAAGGGTTTGGACAAGACATGCATCCCATTGGCTAGAACAGAAGACAAAATTGCTTTTATTGTGACACGGCTGGGGTGAAGGGAAACTATTTCTTTATTGGTTCCTCTGCTGTATACACACTTTTTACTTGTTAATGTTCGGGTTGGGGAACATTATAAACGTCATAAAACATTATAAGTAAAAACGTATAAATTTGGCCTGTACACAACTGGGAAACTACACAGCAAGGATGCATGAGATTGCGCCACTCACATTTGTAAAAATCTAGTTCCTTTTTTAACCATCTGCTATTGTTCTTTTTCGGTGATCTTTTCTGTCCTTTCATCTCACTGTGTCTCTCTTTCTAGATTGTTTGAGTGATGAAGCGCCTTTGGCCAACTTTACTGTATGTTTAGTACAATGTTACTGTATTCCCCCATCTGGTGCAAAGAATTTATGACTAAACATTCATATTCTGACATACTGACAGGCAGCAAAGTGCCTGAGAGAACCAAAATCTCTCGTGGGGGGCCCGACTACATTTAACTTCAGGTTAAGGAGGAGACAGCTGAAAGACAAAGTGATTTCTGGAGGCTCTGTCATTTTTCAGTGAGTTCTGACGGTCGCAGTGCTGTGAGAGACACAGGAGGTCTCAAACCGTTCGTCTGCGATCCGCAGCATTTATGTATACAGCTGAGCCTTAGCAACATTTTATTTCCCAGCTAACAATTTTAGATTGTAAGAATGTTTACCTAATGTTTTTATTAAGTAACCTAAACATTAAAAATGTGATTTTGAATGTTCTAGGAACGTCTAGTGTTTGGACATTGTATTAACATTATTGCATGGTAAAACTTTTTTTAAGTGTGTACTGTTTTTAAAATAAAATGAAAGGTTTTTTATTTGTTAAAACAAAAAAAAGTACAGTTTTTAAAAGAACTTAGCAATAATGTTTTGAAATATTCTGTATAATGGTGAAAAAGTTCATTACTTAAAAAAACATTACTTGCAGAGCTTTTTGATAACTCTGATAGAACTTTGAGAACTTTCTCTGGGTTCTCTGCCTCCATGAAGGTTGTATGTCTCTCAGACATGCCCTGACCTCCATTGGCTTTTCAATGACCTCAGAGGTCGGCCGGAAACCTGTCCCTTACCGTTAGTGACAGGTTTGAGGCAGGAATGTGTTGAGTTTCACTCCTTTACCTAACTGAAAGATTTGACCTTCTAAGTAGGTCAAATGCTATGAGGTGGCTGAGGCTTGATTTAATGTGACTTAACCAGGTCGCCACAGGCAATGGTCTCCTCACTCCTCTAGTTACCGAGAACGATCATTATTTACACAGATCAAGAAAGAAACACCTCATTTGTCTTCAGGTGTGTTTATTTATGAGCTCGCCTTGAGTTTTTCCCAACACGTCTGTGTCTAGTTAAAAGTTTGCAGCTACCCAAGTCCAGAAATTGTCCAGAGAAATTGAGTTTGTTTAATAAAATAGTTTTGTCCTCTCATCCCTGACCAGGTGTTGGCAAGGTAATACCGTGAAGTCAAGAGGCTGGCCGATTTCCCAGGGCATGGCCCTGAGCAGTTATGCTAATGCTAACAGGATTTAGCCTGCCTACACCCCTTATCTGACTTGAGCACACTGTTGTGAACTTTATTCAGTCATTCCAGTCACTCTATATCCTTGACCTAAAACTTTTGCTCTCTCTTTTTCTCTCTCGCTCACTCGCTTGCTCTCTCCTAAGCCGTATTGCCTCTCTCCTATTTCTTTCTTTTAATGCTGCCATCGTTATCAAGCGCTCCCTCTTGAGTCATTGGCTAAATAAATCTCCTTTTCCACAGAGGACATTTTCTGTTGGCTATAGCAAACACCTCTATTTCCTTCAGACACTGATAGGTACATAAAATTTGCTGACTGCACACAGCGAGGCTTGAATTTCACCGAATTACACTGACCACAGTGGCACTACAGCGGGAAGCGTGAGCGATACGGTCACTTGACTCTGAGTATTTTACTAACTAAATGAACCAAAGGCAACAGCATATTTAGGCCGAAGACTTCTGGCATTTTATTATGAGAAAGTGCAGTCCGTGCATCTGAAGTGGTATGGCACTCAGTGATGAATTTATTGTTGGGATTTAAGGTTTGACATGGCTGACACTTTAAGGTCCTGCCGGGCAGGTCATTTCCTGACACAGTATAAGAGTCTTTATTAGAGCAGAGTGTCCCTATTGGACCCCAACAGCTTTGTGTAACTATCACCATATGTCTGATCTTCCCCAGTGGTCATGCAGGCCAGTTTGGGAAGTACGCTTCAAAAATTCACAGGGCAAGATTATTTTTGTAAAACGCTGAACCTAATGAAGTTCTGTTTTGTTTATCAATTTCTAAACTCCAACTCTTATGGGGCGGAAGCAAACAGCTGCAAGAACGCAAAAACATTACTGACCCCATGACCCCTTCAAAACTGACCAATCAGCAGGCCCAAAAGCTTTTTAGAAACCAAGAGTACTCCCACCCACTCTGGACAGTGTGTGTGTGGCTGGAAACTACAGGTGTCTACAGTATTCATTTATAACCTCAACCACCAAAGTAGAAGAGACAGTGGGGAGAGTTAACATGTCCTTAAAAGGCTTTGAAACTATTTGATTATCATGTACAAAAAGCAGCAATTCTGACTCTTGATCTTAAAAGAAACTGTTTTTGTATGTCACATAATTAGCTTAAACACACGTCTGTGTGCAGGTAATTACAGATGCCGACAGAACAATAATCACAGGGTATGCGCACACTAATCAGTGTTATTCTGCGCCTCACCTGGCTCCAATGTAAAGGGTACGATTGACCTGCAGGACTCTCTGAATGTGTAAAGGCTCCTGACGGAGAGATGAGCGATGAGGTCGGCCAAGAAACACAGGATATCTTCTCACCACTGTGGAAAGAAGGAAGAGCCAGAGAAAAATGGAGTTGACAGAGGGTTGTGTCATATGAAATACAAAATAAAACCATGTTCCAAAACCAAACCTGTTATTTTTTCCATGGAACACATTTGGAACACATATAACACAATCTTTTTATGCTTACTGAATCTTAATGCATCTGTTTTTCATACATCAACAGTTCATAATCATTTCTGTCAAGCTTTAATCAGGTGGAAAACAACAGTACAAAATCACCATGAAGCAATCCATACCGCACTAACAGGGAATGTTCTCAGAATGTTGGCTCTAAAAGTTATTAAAAAGTTCTTGCAGTAACAATAGCATCATACTTAATATTTTTGATGTATCTTAAGTAGTTAGTGAAACATTTAAAAATATTACAGAACTAAAAAATGTTTAAATAATGTTACAGCGTTAACACAACGTTAAAAAGACTGGATGTTCTGAACGTTCCCGAAACTTTTCTGGAGAATCAAACCCATAACCTTTGCACTGCTAACACAGTGCTCCACCAGTTGAGCTACAGGAATCAAAAATCATGGTTTAATGGTGTTTTTGGAGCTTAACTGACCTACTTAGTGTCACTTATCATGGTATGAAAAATCAGTATGTTAAGAGTCTTACATTTTTCACAGAAAAAATAACAGCGTACAGACATAAAGGTTGAGTGAGTAATGACAGAATTTTCAGTTTCGGAGAAACTCTTTCTTTAAGGCAAGAAGTATTCCATTACTCATCAGCCGCACTGAGGGTAGAATGTTGACAGCTGGTTCTGGTTGGTCTTGACGGGTTTTGATAGAGTTTTCTCCCATCGTTTGTCCTTTTAGTCAAGCAGTGTTGTTACTCTCCTCTCTATCTCTTACTCTCTCTCTCAGTATGTGATAAGATTTTCCCTGGAGCTTTGTGAAGCTCCTCTGCCTGTTAATACTTCAGCCCTGAGCATTTTAAACTCTCTGCTTTTCTCATCTTTCAGCTTAGACAGACCCGCAAGAGTTCTGTGGAATCAATGTTATTGAACGGTGATCAATCACACGTCTGCTCTGCATAGGAAAGTGAATGCTAAAAGCCTTATTGAGCAGACAGGGTCCTGCCCTGATCTTGACTGGCTGTATGTGTGACAGAGAGAGATCTATACCTTCAGTGGGGATGAAGTTCAGGGGTCCTGGTTCCTCTGGGAAGACAGCGCACACCAACCGCAGGAGCCAGAAGAGTCCAATAAAAGGTTTGACCACCGTCGTCATGGCAGCGGAGTTCTGGCGCTGTGTGGAAACATGCAGAGAGAAGTCAGGACGATGCAAATTCCTGGTCATCATTTAGTCAGTGAAGGAAACCAGCACTCGGATGGACTGTGAACTAATTCTCTCACACACATCTCTATCATCATTCCAACACACCAGAGATTATGATCAGTAATTAAGACACCAACCAATAGAATTTGTAACACTCAGCACTAATGGTCCGTTCGTTTGGTGTGTCACAGAACTGTCATCAAAGACACAGGGCCCCAGATCTGAACTCAGGGGACGTCAAACAAAAGGCCTTCACACTGAAACAGAAATGGGGAGGAGGCTCCGAGTGTGAAGCTCTGTTCACAATCCTAGTGGGCAGTCTTGCCGTTTACTGCCCACATAGGCAGCTGTCTTTTAACGTGGGATCCTATTTTAAAACTGATGTGAAACATTCTACACAGGCTAGAGTTTTCGAACTTTCACATTTTTAATTAGATAACTTTTATATAAATTTATTTATTGATGCTTTACAGTGCTGAATGTATAATATAAATATTACATTAATATTTATAATCAAAATATCTTGCAACTCTCAACTGAGTGTTGCAATGCATTCTGGGATTGCATTATTCATGAAGCATACATGTGATGCTGTCTCAGATTTTGGCCAGTCTTATCATTTTCCTTCTTTATATTTCCTTTGCATTTGGGCTGCACTTAAAATGTCTTAAAATGCCTCACTTGTTGCAGAATACAGCTTGTGTATGTGTCTGCAAATATGTGTGTTTGAAAACGCTACAACGCTAGTGTGTATGGATGCGGGTGGACATTGAATTTCTTAAGATGACATTTTCAATAGGCAGGTATTGTGTTTTTTTCCCCCAGCATCTGCCTTCTGAAAAAACATCAGAAACAGAGAAGATGTGATAAAAACACAAATTAAAGTGCTTTGCAATCTATCTGGAAAATTACTTCTGCACTTCAGAGAGGCAAAGAGAGACTCTAGAGAACTGTCACAATACTTCTGACTGGTAATAGCCAAACCAAATGCTCCTGTCTGGAAAAGAGATTTAAAGGGACGGACGCAAAAGCTCCTGAAAATCATTTTCAGTAAGAATATACATAAATACATGACACAGATATTTTTATTGCATGCATTATTCACTGGTTTCCCAGCTAACAATTTTAGGTTGTAAGAATGTTTCCCTACCATTTCTATTAAGTAATAAAAACATACAAAATATTATTTTGTATGTTCTAGGAACGTTCAAAACATACAGTTTTGAACAGCGTACAAAAACATTGTATTATAATTATTGCTTAGTTCTAAGAATGTTATTGCAATTTTTTGTATTCTGTAATATATTTAAAATGTTTACTTAAAACGTAATGTTTTTAATATATGATACATAATGTTAAAAAACGTTCTACAAACATTACAACACTTTTGATAACTGAGAGAAGGCTAATGTTCTGAGAGCGTAGCTGGGTTTCCGTTAAGAATGGAAAACAACATTTTATGAAAAAGTACAGCATGCCTTTCATACCTTATAAATGTACTGTACAATGGATTGTTGTATTGAAATCCTGGGAAACCAGGGAAACTACAAGCCCAGTGTTACTGATACATTCTCAAGAGTGGTCAGTGGTTTCAATAGCATGAAACACAATATAATAATGAACAGTTCTCAGCTATCTCTTTACTTGAGTGTTAACAAGCCGAGAATATTTGCTTTGAAACTTTAGTGGAAACGTTGATTGTTACAGTCACGGCACAAACGTAAACAAATCAGTGCCGAGCCTTCAGTGCCGCGGTGTTAAAATGACACGTACATGTATTACAATCCAACAGCCTCAATTTCTTTATTCAAATAAAAACCTTTTTATTTTCCTGTGGCTTCGTGCCAACTGAGTTACACAATGCAAAACAGCCAGCTCTCATTTGTCATAGCGTGACCTCCCTGTCCAAAACGTACAACCGTACATGTACACTCACACACACAACCGCGTGCATTGTAAGTCTATTTCTATAGTGAAATGACTCGTGACGTTTTATCTGGACTTACTATCTTTCCACGACATTTCTAGAATTCTTCCCATTGAAGTCTGAACAAGACTGGCCCACAAGCTAATCGTTCAACACCCAGTGCAGCAAATTATGTCCAACAATAGGCTTACATGAGCGAGAAGAGAAAAAAAGCCAAACGGGAAATAAAGGGGGAAGGAACAGGATAGCGACAACTAGAAGACGCTGCCACGGGTTGATATCAGTGATTCTATTGTCTTGCTGCAATTAATCATTAACAAGTATGCACCGGGCCTCACGCATTTAATTAGCATAATTAGAAACTCAGAGCTATAGCGTTTCACAGGACAGCAAGCTAAACAGATGCAGAGGGGGGCGAAGTAAATACAAGCTCAGGTACAATGTACACTGTCCCAGGACGAGCACCGTATTAATTATGACAAATGCAAAATCGGGTAACATGATTGCTCTATTTACACCATGCTAGTACTCAATGCTGTCCTATAACACGACTTCACCACACAACTTGACAATTTAAAGGGACAGTGTGCCATTTTGTTGACACTCATATGACACTGTTATGGGTCAGGGGTCAAAGGGGTCAAACAAATATGTATTTATATTTTTGATTTGCTCAGAAAAAAACACCAATGCCTTAACGTTCTGTATGAAAACGCTTCAACCATCTGTATGAATGGCTTAATTTCAGTAAGAAAATATTTTAACATTAAATTACACACTGTCCCTTTAAACAATATATGGCTCTTGAACACATCAATAGGATTACTTGCCTTTCATTACCATTTCTGTAAAGCTGATTTCAAAGCGCTGAAGCACTGCATATTTTTATGCCTTCCTTATTTAACACACCAGAGTGAACTCATCAGCTTTAGCAGATTATTCCATGACCTAATCTGGGTGTGTCAAATATATAAGACATCAAAACAGCCCAGTGCTGAAGGGGATCCAGAAACGGCCATAAAACTTCCCAAGTCAATTTAATTACTAACATCTGAGAAGGTGATTATCTAAATAAGTCCATTAAGAGACAGCGTGAGAAGCTCGGATGAGGGGACAGCATCTCTGACTGACCATTGAAAAGCTGTTACTGATGATTTAAGATAACAAATCACTTAGCTAATCAATAATAGCTTGGTACCGTATTCTGCTTAATGAAGTCTGATCTACTGCCAATAGTCTGAGGAATGATAGGTCAATTGAGACTAGAGAATAAAACAGAGGTAGTCGAGTAAAACAACATCTCCGCAGTGCTGGAAAGGCAGGAAGCTGTGTTGATTCCCATGCAGTCAATGTTCTCAAAGGAAAAGGTTTCAGACAGGATTCCAAATGCCCAGTCTGATGATCTAAAACAAATTCAACAGAGTTTTTAACACACCAAGCATTTACCAACCAGCCAGCTAACAGATGTAGGTTGTAAGAACATTTCCTAATATTTCCATTAAGTAACAAAAACGTATATGAACGTTATTTAATTTTTTTAATTCCGTAATATTTAAAACATTCCACGGATAACTTAAGTGTAATACTTTCGATAAATATGATATATAACATTAAAAAAGTTCTACTAACATTACTGCTAGGTTGTTCTAGAACCTTTACAGAACATTAGTCAATGTCTTGAGAATGTTCCCTGTTAGCTGGGTACAATGCTTTTTCTAGTCACATTTAAAAAAAAATGAAACATTGAACAGACATTTATACATAAGTGTATTACTTTCAACCACTCATCCATTTTTCCCACCAATCACTAAATTGCACGGCAAGGATGGTGGGATATTACAGGCAGCACAAATACTACTACATACTTCCTTCACACGCTTGCCAGATAAAGCATATCAGTGGACAGAATGTTAAACTGTGTGCTTCGATGCCTCTCTTACGTTATACTGTCTGCATACTGAGCGCATTCTGAAAAATGCATATAATGATGCATATAGTCACTAAGAGTGCGTATAAATTCACATATGATCACTTAAACTAAGAGATCATGAATGTGTAACTGACTAGCAAGTGGTCCTCACCCTAATATGTTGCTGCATACTGTGAAAAGCAAGGACGTCTCAACCTGGTTGAAATTCAAATGCTTTGTCTATGAATACGGTTATTATGAGCCCTATTCTGAGGCAAAATGTGCTGATGATATGCATTCTGGGTAAGGAAAGAAAAGCACTGATTTCATTACGGACCCCCGAGAGATTTGAACGCGATAAATCATCTAAGGATTTGAGAGCAAACTTCATTTATGGGTGTCCCAGATAAAATACTGATAATGAGAGGAGAGAATGGCATTAATGAGAAAAGTGATCAGTAATAAAGAGCTGAATTAACGCAGGCATTATCAGACTGAGACGATCACAGGGAACAGAAATTAAACCACTATGCAACATTCACTTCTAATGGCTGATTCTGAAGTTAAATAACGTCTTGGTACATTTGAAGAGCTACAGCATATCATAGTTTATAACTGTGGAAAGACAGATCAATTCACTTATATAAGGTCCCTGCAGAGAGTCAGTTGACAGTATTTCCATGTCGCAACAATAGAAACAGAGCAATGGTTCATGCCCTGGTCTTGACCTGTTTTGAAATATACAACCCACATTGTGACCTTATGTTATCGGATTTGCCTTGGAGGCTCCTGGATGCAAAACCACTTGAATCCAGCACTAAATTCATTCCAACTTTAATTTAGTTCAGTCATCTTCCAGCACATACTTTCCTATAATCACAAGCAACACAGCATAAATCAATTTGCTGGAGGTTTACCACAAAGAATTTATGACGTGAAAAGAACTCATAAATGATTGGTTACATAAAGTGATACAAGAGCCATTTCTTCATCAAGAAATGATAAAAGAAGATATCTTAAACACAAACATAACATTAAACACTGTTTACTTTCATAACGCCTATTTTTTGGCCTTTGTGAGACTCAGCAGTGTGTTTTTTTAAATCTCCACCCCTTCAACCACCTATCATATAAAAACAACATGAAACAAACATTGTCCTAATGTTGTATTGTATGTTGCGCCCATCTGACAGCCACCGGCACAAGATTAAGTTAAGCACCACCCCTTTTCTCATTTGATACAACATTTACGAAATACGTCAACAAAAAGAAATAGAAAAGAATAGAAAAACAATGAAGGCGGAAGAAAGCAATGGTTAAGAAACTGTATCACAAGACAAATGTTGGATATGTTGAAAGTAAGACCAAAGAATGCTTGGAATGCTTTCAGGCTTTTAAGCTGGGAAAAGCAGTGAAACCGGAAGAACCCGGAGCCAAGAAGGGGCGGACTCCTTTTCTAAATATCCCAAAATCTGCTCCAGTGACCCCGAAACAGCTAACCTCTCTCCCTGACCCCAGAGGGAATAAGCCAAGCCAGCCAAACTCATTTCAGAGCCTGACAGCCATGTTCTGGACTATGTGTTGCTTGGCATTTTGTATTTACTGCTCTCTGTTTCTAGCATGAAGTCCTGTTCGACCTCTCTGTCTGCCACAGCCATTTTAATAGGTCGCACTCCAGGCACAGGCCAGTTAAAGCTTCAAAGCCATTTATCAGGCCTGTTGAAAACAACCCAGTGCCTCCCTCTCTGGTTTTAGCAGATGAAACATAGTTTTAAAGACATGCTTAATGGTCTAAACATGTTAAAGACCTGGTCTCGCATTATAAAGATATACAGCATCCTTCCATAACTACGGACAGAGAAATGGAAGTAAGAGACTCTCTGGCTCCACAATTTCTTCCCATGGAGCAGTAATTCCGACGCTAAATTGATGGAGTGCGGCATCAGGGTGAACCAGCAGAGCAGAGTCGTCTAATGCAGAGGAACTCTGAGCTATTTTTTACTCACTGCAGACATGAGACACATACAGCAAAAAAAGAACGAATCAGTCTAGTGCTGAACTGATTCACACACACACACACACCTACACAGGGGGAGAGAGAGGGAACCATAGACAGATGCTGCTCAGCAGTTCTGGCAAAAATAAAGAGAGATAAATTAACAACTGTGCCTAAGCTAACAGCTGGGGAAATTGGCTTTTCCCTAGGTCAGGCCCCGTTCCAAGACCGTAGAATCAGTCTTTCTCTGTGAAACCACTGCCTTGATCTGAGCCTGTTTTCACCTATACGGTCTGTTGGCTAATCAGTACGAACAGGTTATGCATAATGGAGTGTACAGTTGAGGCTGACGACAGATTGGTTGTCGATACCCTGACAGACAAACGTGATACTACTGCAAAACAGGTCTGTATAATGATGTGGTGTCAACAGTCAGTTTTAACAGCTGGGTAGAAATTGTAAGCCAGGGCGATGCCATTAATAATTAGTCCATAGGCTACAGATACAAAAAAACAAAATCGCAAGAAATAATTATAACCTATAGAGGAGCTTCAACGGCACTATAATTAAGACAATGCATTAGAATATGTAATGACAATTTAGTGATAATATTTAGGGAAAAAAACACAGGGGCTTGCACTTAAGTCAGCTTTCTTACCCATATACCAAGAAGACAAGCTCAGCAACTCAATATAATCAAATTTCCAGTGGATTTTTTAAAAGTGAACTGGTTAGCCAGATATTCTGTTAATACTTTGCTCTACACCAAGCAATTAAATTGGGGCCAGCTGCCATTAAAAATGGTTTAGACCGACAACAGGCATCCCTTTCACTCCAAATATACAATTAAACCTGCTATTAACCTCATATCTCAAGGCACATCTTTTAGACAGGACTCTATTGAAGAACATTTTGTCTGTGTATTGAATAGAAGCGGATGAAATGCAAATGGGCGTATTTCATTTACCTCGGGCACAAATAAAGAATGGTAAACCATTAGGAGAGTTTTAACAATGGGCATCTACTGCAGAGTACAATATGAATACACACAATTGCAAGAAATCTTTATAAGAAACTTCAACGACACCCGCTAAAGATGCAGACGATGCCGCATCACGCATTGAGTAAATAATGGGGGCAAATGTGCCGCCACAAATAAATGTGTATTTATTATAAACCTCATAATAAATGAGCTTTAATTCACCTCTAGGGCATAAATGCAAGTCTTCAAAATAGAGCTTTTAAAGGCCGGATATCATCATAAACACATAGGGGGCAATACAGCGCACTTGGGGATGTAAATCAGATGCGTATGGACAGAATGGAAAACCAAGGAGGCGATCATCTACTGCAGAGGCGAGAAAAAAGTTAAAATGACTAAAGTTTCGGGGCTCAACTACCCGTGGACCCGGCGGCTGTGTTGAGAGAGGCCCGGTAGATTTACGGTGATGAAAACTGAACGCGGCGACGCGCTCCGTCAAAGGCGCAGAGGATGGGGGAGGCTAAACTAAAGCTGTCAAGGTCTTATTTTTTATTTATTAGTATTTCGAAGGGGGAGGAGAAGGAGGGATGAAAGAGAGAAGGAAGGAGAAGGGAGTGAGATTACCGGGAGGAATAGAAACGGATGGATGTGTGCATGCGTGCCGTGCAAAATTTACGTCTTTGGGGATGATGCGCGGTGCGGTACGAATAGAAATGCATAGAAAACAATAAACACCTCCCCCGTTACATACGGTTCGGCGGAGCACCTTATAAATAACACTCCTCCGGGAATTAAGTTTCAGCTCGTTGCCTCTCGTTAACTTCGCTAGACTAATACATTATACGCAACATGTCCTCAAATCACACGATCTCACGAAAACGGGCCGAGCCGCTTCCCCTTCAGCCTAAAGTCAATATTTTTCATGCAGAAAATGAAGCGTGCATCCATTGTTGTTATTAAATTAAGTTGTAAGGTTAAATGCATTTAAATACGTCGTTTACAACGGCGTCGTGCTGCTTTGTCGCGGTGTTTCATTCTAATGACAAATAATGTCGCAGGCCACAACAATTGTTACTAAAACAATCTGGTTTTCCAAAGTTTCCTAGTTATATTTATGGTGAAATGTGGCACGGATACAAGAGTGGGAAGATCTTGTTTAAAATCCAGATGCGGCATATTGAATGTGGGAATGCGCTCTGGCATATTGAATGTGGGAATGCGCTCTGGCATATTGAATATGGGAATGCGCTCTGGCATATTGAATGTGGGAATGCGCTCTGGCATATTGAATATGGGAATGCGCTCTGGCCGGTCTCAGCCAACACAGGATCCGTGGACACATTTATTCAGTTCATCATTCGTCCATCTGCTCTCCCTCCCGGTATGTTTGTCCGTGCCCCCCTTTACCGATCTCTCCTCCCCTCCCATTCCGCCACCGCCCAACTTCTCTGCACAAAATCAGCCACCTGCTTCCCCAATTTAGCGAGATAAATTTCCGCCCAGTCCAAACGGCCGTACAGGTGTGTGCGCCTGCGGTCTCTCTTTCGCTTTCGGTACGAATGCATGTCATTTCCCCGTCGGTGCACATGGATACACGACAATGCAAAGAAAAAATTCACAACGCAGTCAATCAAACTCATTATGCATCCCCTAATTATTGAATATACAACGTGGCTGCGCACAAACACGGACGCGCATCTAAACGTTGCAGGCTGCGCTCCAAGCACGGGGCTCGGCGAGAGAGAGTTGGTGTGGTCTTATTCCTCATCCGGGCTGACAGGCATAATAATCAGAGCAGAATATTACCAGCCCAAGTATACATGGCTCTGTTTCATTCCCTGCGTCTCATTTCCTCGCATATCAGGGTGGCTTTCCTTTCGCGTCGCTGTTTTGCATTGCGCACTTGTGGCAAGCGCGTCTACACCTCCATCGCTTTCTCTCCGTCAGCCGATCTGAATGGGGCTTCTTTATGGCAGGCTGGAGGGTGTACAATGTCGATTGAGCTGAACACATGAAAACTTCTCTGTCCTCTCTCACGACTCCTTATCAGACCTCAGACAGCCCGTCTGCGTAACGCTCTGTTTATGGAAACATTGTGGAAAGCATTTCAGTGGAGGGTGTGTACGCGGGTTCCTGAAAGCATAACAAATGTGAAGGGTGTACGTGCGCCCGTTTGTGTGCCAACGGGGCTGTATAAAGACTCCGAGAGCGCATGTTTGTGCGCTCCTGAGTTGTTTTGGATTGATCCATACCGGCCTTTCTTTTGAATCACATCCACTGGGGGATGGAGGGGGGGGTGGAGGTGCAAATGAAAAGAAGGAAAGATGGATGCAATGAGGTTTGATGTTTACCGAGCCCGTTGCTAAGGAGATGAGAAACGAGGGACAGATTTAGTCATAACACAGGCAGAGACTGATGGAGAAACCGAAGCCATTCAGAAGGAGAAAAATAACTCTCCGGCGAGGAGGAGGGAGACGGGAGTGATGGTGAGAGAGAAAGAGCGGTAAGAAAAAACAAATAAAAGCTTCTCGCTGTGGTCCTTAGAATATGTGAAGCACAGAAGGGCGAAGATGATAAGAAAATAGGTAAAGAAAATGGGACGAGAGAAATGAACAGTGTGAAACCATTATTTTGAGAAACTGAAAGCCATTAAACAGCCCAACAGGCAACGACATGCAGTTTTGTGCGTGCGTGTGAAGGCCTGAATGGTTGCGCTCGTGTGCAAATAAATACAGCCGCCGAGTTCCGTCTGAGATGGAGAAAAGATCCAGCCATGACCCTGCTGACCTTCTCGTTCTCTTCACGGTATTTCGTGTTTATTTCCTCCCAGCTGAATTGCTCGATGCACTCATAAAATCCTAGACAGTGTGATTTTTGTCTTCGGCTTCCAAATTGTAAACCGCTTTGTTCGTCCAGCACACATCCGTCGTCCTTGAGCTTCCATTTCAAACCCTGGGTAAAGCAGGCCTGCTTTAGTTCACATGCCCCGCTTGTAAGAGAGTGGTTTACAATCAATAAAGCCTTTTACCTCTGCGGGTGTCATGGTTTGCATTCCCCCCGACTGACTCTTTTGTGGTCTTGCTCAAGAACATGGTGGAAAAAAAACACTGTCAATAGCCTTGAAGAGTGTGAGGTCACTGAAGGGAAGCATAACATCCTTATGTGTGAAGCCAACTGTGTCCGGCACGATATGCTCTGCGAGAGGTATGGAGGCATGGGGAGGCGGGTTAGAAATCGCAGACTTCCTTAAAAGCACTGGTAAGAACTAGTTGAGAAGGCTTCCTACCAAGTCAACAAGTCAACATATGCTTTACTGTAAATGGATACGTGTATCATCTGTGTGTCTGGGAACTTACTCAAGGGTATTGAACGGTATTGAATTACATGCTGTCCAGAGGCTCATTGGATTCCCCATCTCATCACTGATAGATGGATAAAACATAAACAGACAATATATAGTAAGATTTTCTATTCTGTAAATGTACTATGGCGTTTCCAAGAAAATAAACCAGGGAAATATCATGGTAATATTATAGTTGTCGAACATTACTATGGTATTTTCTGCAGTACCAATTAAATACCAGGGTATATGATGATGTAATCCAACTGTACCATACGTTTCTGTAGCTCCAATGGTAGAGCATTACGCTAGCAGCACAAAAGTTATGGGTTTGATTTCCAGGGAACACACATACTGATAAAATGTATAGCTCAAATGCACTGTAAGTCATCTGCATCTGCCAAATGCATAAATGTAAATATATCTGACACCCCCATAGTACTTCTCTTATTCTACTGAATTTGGTGTGTTTCAAATGCACAAATGAGAATGGTCCAGCTGTCTGAACTAAAACAAAAACAAACACAGGTACAAAGAGATTCATGTTTCATGTTTGTGTTTCTTAAAAATAGTCACACTGACACACTTGTCCAAACGGCGCTTCGCACATACCCCAATTAAAACCAAAGCTTTGCGCAAAGCCAAGTAAACGCAATCGATCAAACAAACTCACATGCTTGTATATTGACATTTTGGAGGGGTTTAGCCCTGCGCCCGGGGCAACAGGGGGGGAACGCACCCATAGCCACGGAGATCGAATCAATGTGGAATGAAAAACTGGTCCAATCCAATAAAACAGAGAAATATCCATGTTTGCATTCTATTCCCTGTCCTCGATGAAACATTCTGTTATATGCTGATAACTGGCTGTGATACAGCCGGGAAGATTTAGCCATGTTTGTGTGGGGCTTAAGAGTGACGTTACCAAATCAACAGCCATCTGAAGACCTCCATGCTGGACCTCCGGGAGCAAATGGTGGACTCTTTTCAAACGGAGACAGCTTTAAGATGAGAGCAAAATGCAACATGCATTAGAGACACCGTGCAACGAGAAGTGAAAATGAGAGAGGAAGGCAGGTCATCAATGTTTTTTTTAAAGTGAAATATTAAAACTGTGCTAAAAAGGAGAGATCAGGAGAGACAAGGGAATATGAACTTGACACAGCTTGGTGAGGAGGCCTGTCACACAGTTCTGCTCATGACAGGATAAAGACAGGTTCTCCAAACCTTCATTAGCTGCAAGTAAATCTTTTTCTCGTTTCCCCTGCCTGTCTGTGCAAACAAGAAAGAGTGGGTTACTGTGTGAGTGCTAGCATTAAATTGAATTTAATGGCTAATTTAATGGCTTTGTTTTATGGATAATGGAAAGCATAAATTTGCAGATACAGAATTAAAATAGGAGTTTATCGGGACCTGAATGTAGCTGTCGTAATTTCATTCTCCTTTTGCTTTGTAAAAATTAATTTGTATAGTCTGAAAGAAGTTTTGTTGTAAAACTGACATCCGGGAGTGCAAAGGAAAGAATAAATTGGGCTTGGTTTTGGGATTTGGTCATTAAGATAGGTACTGCAGTCCTAAATCTAACCCAAAAATCTGATTGGTTGATAAGAAAGTTGTTTCAGGACTAGCAAAGATGTTGACGCAGGAACTTGTCCTACTTGGCTAAAATCACATTGTGCAACAAGACACAAACTTTTGAAACTGGAGGACAAGATTAAAAATCTGTTGCTCCCAGCTAATGACCTGTGTCCTGAAGCATGCTCTTATTTTTCACAGCCACTGTTTTCAGATAAAAGTTCAGAACCAAGACAGCACATGCACTAACCGTGTAACTAACCATGCAATGTTTTTCTTTCGGTTTTTTGCACCAAGCTACAGGCATCCACACTGCTACCGGGCGCTATGGCAACAGGAGATCCCCCACCATTTTTATCAGATTATTTATGACACAAGATTTTCCTGTTGAATCTTGTACCCTCTGTACAGAAGACGAAGAATAACAATGCTCCAATCTGTTCCAAAACACTCTGAATCATTTGCCACCATGTGAGCCAAAGCAAGCAAATATAGTCTACCCATCAATATGATCCATTTCTTCGAGGTCTCTGTGCTTTAATCACGTGGGGATTAATGTAGTTCAGTCTAGACTAGCCTGGAAGATGCTCAGTCTCACAAACAGGTTGTGCTTTACATGTAAGAGAGTCACAGTTACAGTAACCTAGAGTTATAGCCGTTTATTACTGGTACGTCTATTGAACATTAGTCTGGCTGAGCCTGATGTAAATGAATAATAGAGAAAAACACACTCTGGTTTGGTGGCTATGATAAAGTTAGTGACATAACACTTAAACAATTACCAGGTCCAGACAGAATGTTTTTTTATGTTTTCAGGAAAATCAGTGGAATACATTTAAACATGGTAAAATGCTTTATACAGAGCTTAAGCTATTAAACTCTTATTAGCAGCCGAATGCATAATTAAATTAGCCAATATATTCATTAAATGAACACGCACATTACAGGCAATGCGTAGGACTTTGTAAACAACAGGCTTCAAATTCTGCATTAAAAATACATCTCTGCAGACCTTTAAATTCAGTTTGGGCTTTGCAATAAGCAGACAGAATCAAAATATGCTAATGATGAAGTGTTAGCTTCAAGCATTTGTTTTTCTTTTTGTTCTTGGCAGGGAAGAATGGTAAATATGTCACAAGAAATTAACTTTATGACAATTTTGAAAAGTATAGGAAAAGTTCTCCGATTCTAGAAGATTATAAAGTGTAAAATTGCTGCATACTACAAAAATACATTCATGTGCATACTTAGCATGCCAGGTCCAAAACTCAATAAGCTGTTCTTACTGTAATGCTTCCTCACAATCTATTCTCACTGTAACTTTTTAATGCTTTTCTTTTGTTGCTCCTCAGATGCACAGAAAAACTGGGACTCAGACAGACAGAGCCCTGTCAGCCCCTGAACGGCTCAGTGGGAAACCCCAGAGATTCATAAGGCTCACCGCGTTCCTCGCAGAGCTCCAGCCTCTCCATCCCTGCTGCTAAATATGACAAATCATTTGTCCTGACTCAACACTTTCTCACACCTCAGCAACAATGTGAGATGATATAAGAGATGCAGACCAGCCGCAGCTGAAGGGGAGAAAGGCAGTGTAAGAAGATTTCTCAGTTTCAGGCTAATAAAGGCTGTGTGGGTTGATGAGGAGAGATCAGGCCTTCTGGTCAGCGGTCTGAGATGACGGGGGCAGAGATCGTGGAACACTCATTAATTACAAACTCACAGTAACCAGGGTGTACAATAATTCTCTTACAAATACCATGGCATTATCACATTTGTGGACGCTGTACATTATAAACCTTATTGGCTCATGAATATTAAAGGCAGGGTAGGCTATTTTTCCAGAAGCATTTCTTTGTTATGTTGGTTCACATCCTGACAGCAATCACTAAGTGGCGTAAATATCAATATTTATTTTTTGTGGAAGGCGCAAGACCATAAAATATTCATCCAAACGTTGCATTCAGTCCGAATGCAATGATAGGAGGTCCCACTTGCCTGTCAAACAGTGTATGTGTTCTTGTGTTAAAGGAGACGTGGCTTTGGAGAGCGAGATCTTATGCTTTCAAACTAGGTTGCTATGGCTAGCCTCTTGGAAATTGCCTAACCTACTTTTTAGTTGATTTAACAATTAGCTGATGTAACAATTGCTGAAAGGCAGGGAGGTAGGCAATCACAGCAGCATAATTTACATACTTAATTCCACTGTCAATACAATGTCTGGCACTGTTTTCAGACACACCTTTTCCCGGTACTGTGGCAAAACTTAACCAAACTTTATAATCTTTACTTTCCAACATATGTGAGAATCATGTCAATGTATTTAAGTGTATTTGTCTCTCTCTCGCTCACACACATTCACCCACATGTTCACCCTCATGTTCACTATCTAAATGGGGACATTCCATAGATTTCTATTGTTTTTATACACAGCTAGTCATAAACACTATAACCTCACCCTAACCCACTCTTTACTCTTAACCCTAACAGAAAACGTTCTGCATTTTCACAATTAAAAAAAGCTTTATTTACTATATTTTTACAGTGGTTTTACAAATGAGAATGTCCCCAAAAGAGGTTTCTCATATTTGCCAGGTTTTGTTGACTTTTGGGTACACATTTGTCCCCAAAATATGGTTAAGCAAACCCGCACATGCACACACACACACACAGGTCCTAAGACTTATATATTCCCCGTAATGATGCAAATCAGTGTAAAGGGTATGGAAATGTGGTCTGTTTACTGCTACCGATCTCGGGTACTTCAGGGCATGTTCTGCTGTTTGGCTAATGGTAAGTACTTTTCTCCCTGTGTTATCTCATCCGCTCACCTACACAAACACATAGACACACACACACTGATCTCTTTAACAGCACTTCTCCGCACTCTTCTCCCTCAGCTCCTCCATAATCCATAAGAATAATCCCACCCACAGCCAAACTACGGAGCCTGGAGTCCAGCTTCTTCTTGGTCTCAGAGACATCATTTACAAGTCTAATCAGAGATCATGATAATTACGAATGGCATTTGAATAAATCTGATTAATGTTTAACACAAGCTCTACGCTTGCCGTGCCCTGAATGTTTAAACACGGGCAAAGAGGAGTAAATACCCACCCGTCTGTCAGCGAGCTGCCGGGATTTGAGAATCAAATAGAGCTGTGGTTTTAGCTCAGGGGTGAAACCCTGTTTCCAGGACCGTGGTTTGGATTTTGGGAGTTGGCTGGAGGCTGTTTCAGCCTGATGGAGTTAGTTAGCAGGGTTGGCGTGACTGGGAGACAGAGTTAAAGGAAAAGTTCGCACCAAAAATGAAAATACTGTCATCTATACACTTATTCACATCATGTCATTTCAAACTTGTATGAATTTCTGTGTGTTCCTTACATAAAGCTAGCATATCTCTTAAGAAGACTTACAATGCAACTCATAAGTCATAAAGACCATGTTTTGTTTGGCAGCACGTCCTCATTTTATATTCATTATATGCAAACAAGCAGACAGGATCCCAGCTAGCACTTTTAGGTTGTAAGAACATAACTAATGTTACTGCAAGAGTTTGTTTGTCAGTGTTCTGAGAACGTTTCCTGTTAGCTGGGATATTCTTTTAAAAATTTTTTTTTTTTTTACAAAATCACCATTTGTGTTTTAAAGGCAAATAAAGGCAAAAATGACAGAATTTTTATTTTTGGTTGAACTGCTCCTTAAAGAGAGACACTCTTAAACAGTCTATAAAAATCTGACACCCCGTGAGACCCTGTAGATGACACTCACCTCACCTCTGACCCAAACAATTCCCATTGTGCCAGTAAAATTATTGGTGAAACTCATATCCACACTATCGAAATGCTTTGCCAACTCTCCTCAGCACAGCTCTCCCTCATTTGAGCGGTTTTCTATTGATCATCCTATTTCCTCTTTATCTTTAATCAAAAGGCTTCAGAAACTCTGATGTTTAATTAATGAAGCACTGAACGCAAGGCCCACTCACTGGCTCTGAGAGCTAGCTTTAATTAAATATTCATGAGCTGTCGACTGATAATTATCATGCTCGTAATGTTGCTACCCACAATGACTCAATAAAACCTTTGGAGTGGGAGTTCACGAGGAAGAGGACGGTAATAATGATCATGACGAAGACGATGGTGGTGATGATGTTGATGATTATGGTAATGATAAAGACCAATAACTCTCACCGTAGCCCACAAAAACCATCACCAAAGCAGACGCGGCACTCTCACTGGCATACTCTGACTAAAACTCTGCTCAAACTTTCATTCAATAGGGGAGTACTGGAAGAGCATGGGTCTAATTAAAGAGAATAAAACATCAGGAGTTGGTGCTCATCTCCACAACGCACTGTCAGGAGCACTGGGTGTGCAAGCTCCTATCCCACGTGCGTAAATGCAAGCCCTTACATCTCTAAATGACAGATGTGACTGTGGAACATGGAGATAAATGAGCCTCTCTGATTCCCTTTCCCTGAACAGATTAACGTAAGGTGATGGTATGAGTCTCTCTCAGATACAGACGTGTTGTGTGGCGGTGTTAGTGCTGTCGTGTTGTCGCAGTCGAGATGTGTAATACTGTTTCTGAAGAGTGATGATTCGGCCTGGTGTGTAGGCAAAGCTGCGAGTCACTGAGAGGCTTTTAGGACCTGAAACGTACTCGACGCGAGCATGCAATCGCAAACGCTCTTCTACCCAGATAACAGGGAACACTCTCAGAACGCTGGCTAATGTTGTCTAAAAGTTCTCTCAACATTATAAAAAGGTTCTTTAAACAGTTCTTTAAACATTATAAAAAGAATTTAAACAGTTTACACAATGTACTTCTAACCAAACAGTAACGTTTTTACAACGTCTAAAAAATGAGACGTTCCTAGAACTTTTAAAAGAATGTTTTTAATGTTTTTATTACTAATGGAAACGATAGGGAAACATACTTCCAACCTAAAATTGTTAGCTGGGTAGCTACGCTAGCTTGGTTTTGTTCATTATGTTC
This sequence comes from Chromobotia macracanthus, assembly GCA_036877525.1. Lineage (NCBI taxonomy): Eukaryota > Metazoa > Chordata > Actinopteri > Cypriniformes > Botiidae > Chromobotia > Chromobotia macracanthus. The sequence goes on along the minus strand of JAZGTH010000002.1, from coordinate 11,638,998 downwards.
ATGTTGAAATATGTTAAATTTGCAATTCATGAGAACCTCCCCTATATCAGAAAGAGAAACAAACAGACCGATAACCGTGTTATTTTTTTACATAATGGATGAGAGAAATACGGACGTTCACGAATAATTTACTACCGCTTTCATTTTCCGCCCGTTCTAATATAGGGAGTCATTTTAGAAACTCTATTACCTCAGTGTAGCTGTTTGTCAACACTTGAGGTAGTTTGTAAGCAGTGGGATGCGAGTTTGCACCGACACTTAAGTACACTTCAAATTTCCTTTCGGAATGTGCATACTCCTGCCTCTGAGGGCTTTCACACCAACCACTTAAAAGTCTGTGAGTTTTAAACAAATCCTGAGCGATTTGTAATGCATGACAGAGGTTTAGACTGTAAAATAGAGCCCACTTTTCATAATCATCCAGTGTGATGTTGAAGAAGTCAGCTGTTATTTCTGCTCTGTCTCTTCCATTCTTGACTTGCACAACCTCTCACTCTTCTCTATCTTGCTGGGAAAGGATCTATCATAGATTAAGTTGGCCTGTGCTACGGTCTGACTGGCCTGAGTGCCAAACACTCTCTTCTCCCATCTCTCATCACAGATAATAACCCTTCCAAGCCGCCTCTCTCTCCTTGCGTTTCTCTGCTTCTGACCTCCTCCCTTTCTCTCCTCTTCCCCCGGCGTTCTCCTCATCCATGATATCTGCAATCTCCGCCTTCAATCTCCTCATTTCTCTGCCTAAAGCTCTCATACACCCCTATCATATGCACACACACAGGCCCCAATGGGCCCCTTCCCATCATGCACCAGCACTCCCTCTTCCATGTCCCCTCACTGCGACTCTGACCTTGGCTCCATGGCTGAAATGGAGCCTCTGATAAAATCACTAAACCTCCGGTCTACCTCATAATCTCGAATTACCCACTAATGGCTCATATGGTGGATTCCCAGAGGGACTCGTTTGGGTGTGATTGAACGTATATATGTGCGCATGTGTGTTTGTAACAAGCTGGTGGGAGGGGCTTTTAAATCAACCACCAAGACAACAGAAACAGCCTTGTTCAAGTCATTCCTAACCTGTAAGATTCATTTTTTCTGTGGAAGACAAAAAATGTTACAGCAATTATGTTACATGCAATATAGAGTGAATGTGGGCTGATGATGTTGTTAATAACAGTTAAATACAGTTAAAACCACTGAAAAAAAGACCATGTCAGTGATACAGAATATTGGTTATCGTGTAGTAATGTGTAACATTAAAATTAGTAAGTAAAAATTTGATTTGGAAGACACAGCGGAGGAGAAAATTTCAGTACCTAATGAATCCAAAATATGACTTTATACATTTTTTTATACATTATACATTTTTGTCGTTTTTGGACTTCAACTTGCATTGAACGAAAAACAGCTACACAAAAATACTGCCTCGCATACAGATCTGAAATGACATAAGGGTTAGTAAATGACGACATCATGTTATCAGTGAACTATACCTTTAACTCCCACCAACCTTTTTTTTAGCAAAAATGGAAAGCAGCCAAACAAATGTTCCATTTCTGCGAGCAATGATGAATCTGCTCTCTAATAGGGAGTTATGCAGGTTGGATTTTGACTGCACCATTAGTCACCTCGTGATCTTCACCAGCGCAGCAGGGATGCGCAGAGAAATTATGACCCAAGTTTAAAATGGTGGCTTTTGCTGGGTGACATACAAACAGCTACCAAATAGTGTTTCTAAAAGCCTTTTTGATGCTTTGTCCAAAAGCACTGAAAGAAGATTTTAGCACTCTGCTTTATTACAAGGCCAAATGTGTTGGAATAATCAGGACATTTTTACTTTCTCGGCACACAGGCGATGCGGTGGAGTGTGGGCCTCTTGCGCAGGCGGTCACACACACATACGCGCTGGCAGGGCGCCGGGTTAGTGGCGGTGAGGTCGTTGTCACTATGACGACTTGGTGACAAGCTGTCTGTTCCACTCTTAAACAACCGGACCAGCAGTGAAAGGCACAGCCTATAGTTAGTGTCACTCACAGTTTTTCTAAAGCACAGGCAAGCTAATGTACATAATGAAAGCCCAGTATGTATGTGTTGTTTGTGTGTGTGTGTAGTCTATATAGGAAAAGCCAGGAAAAGGGATGAGGATTTGTTTGGAGGTTCTGATAATTGAGGGACAGGTTCTTTATGTATAGCATTTTGTCCCTCACACACTCTCTCTCTCTCGTTCTTTCTATTATTGGCTTTGTCTGTAAGCACACAGTACAACCAGGCCACAGAGACCCAGGAGAATACAAACAAACAGAAAAACTGTTTGATTTGTAAACTCCAAATTCTAACTATGACCACGGGCACACATCCTTACTTGTGGTAGCTTTCAGCATTGGAACATGCCCATTTGGGAAGTCCAGCTTAAGGTGATAACTGTGTTTTGGAACATGGCAATCGGGTTTGATTGCCATCGGGTTCGAAAGCTGGCTCAGGCTGGTCATTAGCTTGTGCAAACTGGTCATTAGCTGGTTGACCAGCAACCATGTTCCATGGTATCACCAGCTGGTGCCTGATTTGTTGCTGGTCCAAAATTGTCCATCAGCTCATACAAGCTAATGATCAGCTGAAAACCAGCTTCCATGCTTCTTTTGTCAGTAGCAGATATCAATATAGATTAATTTGTCATTACTGTAATAATCAAGCAAGAATTTTTGTATGAACAAGCAGTCCTACAACAGAGTATATGACCCTCACAGAGATGTGATATCACCACCACAGCATCAGTCTTGGATTAAAGGAAGAGGAAGAAAAACTAAAGCAGCCTCCATACAAGTTCTTGATACCTGGAAACTACAGTACTGTACTGTTTTGTTTAGTCAATGGCAAATGTTTGAAATGTTTGGAAATCTACTTAGATGTTAGACAGACAAATAGACAGACATATAGACAGACACATACATAGATAGATAGACACACCCACACATACAAACATGCATATATACATGCCCACCAGAGCTCTTCTGTTCTTCCATAATGACAGGTCTACACCTGTCTCCCCACATTCACGGGCACCCAGGTCAGCCTAAATATAGCCCCTCCATCCCCCAAACCGGCTACAACTCTGATCTCCCGTAGCGTGCCACAGATAGAATTACACTCACTACAAGATACGATTACACTGTCCTGAAAAGAAATACCGGACAGGCACCAGGCCTGCTGTGCTGTTAAAACTTGAGTGAGGTTCACAGTTTACTGTTTGTAAATACACAGTCTCTTCTTGCGTGGAGGTGCGGAACGGTTCAAAATTAAGCTTTTGATGGAGATCTTTGGCAGTAATATGTGCAGGATCGATAACGAAGAAAGTTGACTGACAAAGTGTATCTCATATGCTGGTGAAATCGAGCGTGCAGTCGAGGCATTGCTGTGGAAATGACGCTCCGAGGTAATAAAAGATTCTGCGGAGTGATTACGGAAATGTCACAGAATTCCTCTCCGCCGTTTCCACCTCTCGTTACGCAGCGCCGATCAAAGTCTCGTCGGGTGATGGATGATCGTTATTACCGGTGGAAATAATAACGAGAGTGGCCGTCGTGTCAGACGTTTCGCTGTCGGCCTGTCAGGTCAGGTGAATGGTGATGACAAGCATCCATCACATAGACAATTTACAGACACATGCTGTTTTCAGAGCAGTTATACTGCGTCATGTCTGCGCTGCCTCATTGCACTGCTTGCTGTGTGTGTGCCATCAATGCTGGTACAACATATAACAATACACAAACTCTGTCTATGACACCAACACCTCCCATCCCCCCAAACTCCTAGCTAACAGTGAACATTCCCAAACGTTCTCTCCAAGTTATCAAAAAGTTCTTGCAATAACATTAGTAGACTAATATATATACATATATATACACATTATATCAGTAATATATAATATATATTATATACAATAATATATACATATACATTTAAACTGACTATAACTTTTTAAAATACATTTTTATGCTTTTGTTACTTAATGGAAACGTTATGGAAACATTCTTACAAATTAAAATTCTTAGCTGGGCTGTTGCCGTGGAAACTGTTTGCAGAGCGGAAGAGAACTATTCTATCACAGTTAGAGGGGGACAATTTCTAGACCAATAAAACATGACCTGGTACTGTGAGAGAAAGTGAGACAGGCAGAGAGAGAATGTGCAGCGTCAGGGAGCTTACGCACTAGAGTTCAGGCTACGTCAGAAAACGAGGAAATGCGACACGTGTATTAAGAGGAAAACTGCAAAGGATTGTGAAAGGTTTGCTCTAGCAACATTTGGCTAAACCCAATCTGATATATCCCAGCTAACAGGAAACACTCTCGAACATTGGCTAATGCTCTCTAAACGTTCTCTCAAAGCATTCTCTCAAAAACATTCTGGAGTAATGTTAGTAGAACATTTTCTAATGTTATATATCATATATATCAAAAACATTATTCTTAAGTTGCTAGTGGATTGTTTTAAAAATGTTACAGAATTATGAAAATGTTTAAAAGCCAGGTATTAATACAACGTCTACAAAACGTGTAAGAATGTGACATTACTACCATCATTTAGCAGTATATTAGTTCCTGGAACTCACTGTTTAATCCTAAATAACCTCCAGACATCCCCAGACTCAAAGAGACCAGCACTTCCAACAGTGCTGGCAGGCCATTTTAACAGACATAATTCTCCCCTCCTCCACTTATTCCACCTTTCACAGCCATCCCCCAACTGACATCAGTATTGGATCTATCAGATCTCCTCTTCTCCTGAGCCAACGTCATCCATCTGTCCTTATCCTCATTTCCAACATTCTTTAGTTTCCTTTTCTGTTCCTAAAGGTTACAAGGAGAGGAGAGAGGAGGAGAGGGGAAAAGTGGAGAGAATAGTGGAAGAGAGGAGAGTACAGGGGAGGGGAGGGAGGAAAAGGGAGGGAAGGAAAGAAGGAGAGAGGAGGAGAGGGGAGAAGAGTAGAGTGAAGTAGAGGAGAGGGGAAAAGTGGAGAGTATAGTGGACGAGAAAAAGGGAGAGAGGAGAATAGAGGGAGAGTGGAAGAAAGGGAGGAGGGGAGAGGAAAGAGTGGAGAGAGTAGAGTGAAGAAAAGGGAGGGAAAGGGAAAGAAGTGAAAGAGGACAAAAAAGAGTGGAAGACAGGAGAGTAGGGTGGAGGAAGGGAGGAAGGAAGAAGGAGAGAGGAGGAGAGGGGAAAAGATGGAGTAGAGAGATTGAAGAGGAGAGGAGAGAGAGAAGAGAAGAAATGGAGAGATAGTGGAAGAGAGGAGAGAGGGGAGGGGAGGGAGGAAAAGGAAGGGAAGGAAAGGAGAGAGGAGGAGAGGGGAGAAGAGGGAATGGGAGGGTTAGGCTCACAGACATGGAGGGATTGGATTAGAGTCTAGGGAACAGTAAAGATGAAAGCAGCAAGGATCAAATGTTAATCAATATTCAGCACATGCTCTCTCAAGGTTCTGTATTGTCCCCCTTTTGCATATGTGTCAGGCGCCACATTCGGATAATCCGTTTTGTTTTCTTCGTTTGTGTTTGTGTGTGTGTGTGTAACGGAAGACTGGGAGAATGATTCAGATAAAGCCGTCTCTGATGTCTGAATTAGGCAGTCTCTCAAAGCTTGTGTAAGCGGTGCGTTCTCATCCACTTTGCGCTAATGTGTGTGAGTTTACTTCGGGGCTTTAGGTTGGGGACAGATTTGTCTCTTAAAACTGACAGAATTTCTTTTTGCAGGCATTTAAAAGTCTAAATATAGCAAATTTTGCTTTTATTCAATGTTATAATTGCATTTTCCTCCAGAGGTTGTATTAGCTGTATATATTATTAACAATGTAAGTCTATGGTATATGGTCCTTATTTTGTAGGCAAGTAAAAATGTGTTGGCTATACTTGTGAGTAAAGAAAGAGAGAATGAGAAGAATGAATACAGATATACACAAAAAGGAACAAAATAAAGAGAGAGAGAGTGCCAAACAGAAAATAAAAGGCTAATTTGAGAAAACAAATAAGGTGACTGTGGTACTGGTGACACTGAAATCACTTTTGCTTCCAGATGATCATATATTTTATTATTGTTATTTATTAGCTGCACTTAGACTGTTGTGTGTGTGTGTGTCTGTTCATCATAAGGGTCAAGCGAGGAAGCCTGGCTGAGATGCAAGCACCAGGAACTGGATTAAAGCTAAAGCCTGCACCAAAAAGCAAATCAATGGAAAATGGCCCAACATTGTTCATAAATTTATTTTAGCTAAATCTACTGTATTTCCTAAATACCAACACTAAACAATATCACCGTATATTCCAGAGCCCTGTAAGCTTAGCTGAACAGCACCCAAGACAGCTATCAAAGCTCCACTATACAGTGTGTGAACGAGAGTGAAAATTGAGCAACACAACAGCACACGCTAGAAAAAATGTGTCCTGAGTGTCCACTGATAGTGCTAAGAGCAGAAATACAACACATGATTCATGTTGGCAGTTTGGCATCCTGTGTCTGTGGGTGTTTGACTCATAGACACGGACATGATCAAGATTATAGGTTAAAGCTGCAATTCCTAACTTTGCCTCTCTATCGCCACCTCTGCAGAAACATAAGATTGCAGGTTACTTTACGTACTTCTCATTTCATGCATCTTGAAGTCAAATGGAGCCAAACTGACATTTCCCAGGAAATCGGAACTGACAACTCAAATCATAAATCATTATTTTAAATGTACTGTTGTGAATCGGGGTAAGGTAAAGATACAGTTTTGAACACCGGTTCGTTATGTATTTGCTTAATAACTTGTCATTTGTGTTCATTTTTAACCCCAAAAAGTTATAGATTGCAGCTTTAAAATACATGTTGTTGTATAAAATAAAGTGTGTTTTCATCTGCTGTAACTGGTCACTATTTCTTAAAAATGTTGTTTCATGACTTAATATATTTTTTATTTCACCATCAGTAGTGCTGCATTGTGACAAATTAATTCTGAAATGCATAAATATTCCACAGTCTCTCATTTTCATGGCCTCATGAACATGGCATGCACACTAATTATTAAAAACTGTAAAATGTGGTTTAAAGTAGTTTTAGAGTAAGTTTAACACATCACACAGCAGGGTGATGTTTCAAGGTATTAAGCTATTTTGATAGATTGTCTCCAACAGTCCAGACAGTTCCACACAAATAAGTAAATCTATAACTTACTCCATGTTTATTAATGCTGAAAATGTTCCATTATGTGGAAGTGCCACACCGCAGGACTGAATAAATGAACAGGCAGGTAGTTCTACATAAACATTACAAATTTAATCGATAGAAGGAGGTAAAACGTTCCCTCTTCCAAACTTTAAAGCTTAAAAATGTCTTCTATACATCCTCTTAGGGCTAGGATTAGCAAAATATCCACCAATGCTCAAAAGACTGATTTTTAAAACTGTTTTAGTTTTAGTTGGTTAGTTTTAGTTTAAAACTAAACTATGTTGTGAGACATACTACATGGCTCCATGATTTGGTGAAAAAAGTAATAGAGCTATCTTTGATTTTGTTTTGACATACAAACATTTAAAGATAATTATATACATTTTTACAAATGAGGACATCCAGCATGTCCTCAAAAAAGATTTAGTCAGATTTAGCTCACTCCTGGGTAAAAAAACTGTCCCCCATGGATTGTTAAGTAGGCACAGTATACACACACACTCACTCACACACACATGGCTATCACAATCTACCAGCCTGTCCATCTCCGCCCTGCTTGGTCACTTCCACAACCCTGAAGAAATATGGAGGATTCCACCTCATGCTGAGCGGGACTGTCTCTTCTGGTGCCTGTCACAGATTTTAAGCAATCTTATACTCGCAAAGCGTGGCCATCATCACATGCTCCACAGGAACCCAGAACATCTCTCTGCAGGCATAAAGCTGTACCAGTATAAAACACGCACTTCCACCTCTAGGCGAGGATGATGAACGGCTGGTCGTTCGTATGGGTTTTGGTGTGAACTGAATACAAATGACTGTTTATGTCTAGTTACAACCCCTTCTGTCTCCCCATCACTCAGCTACTCTTAGATTGAAACACTGCATTTCCTTCTCCCAGCAGCTACATAGCTAACAGGGAATATTTTTGTAACGTTGGCTAAGTTTCTCTAAAAGTTCTCTTAAAGTTATCAAAAACCGTACTTACAGTACTTTAGTAGAACATTTTTTAACATTACATTCAAAATGGTATTCATAAGTTGTCAGTGGAACATTTGAAAAATGTTCCAGATGTAAGAAAATATTTAATAACGTTTTATAACCAAGCAATAATGTTAATACAATGTCTAAAAACTGGACGTTTTAAATGTTCCTAGAACTTTAAAGAAAATAATGGACCTAATGGAAATATTAGGGAAATGTTCTTACAACCCAAACTTGTTAGCTGGGCAGCAAAAACAACCCCTCCACACCTCAGTTCTCAGTTCGTTCCAGAAGACACATTTTGAGTTCTTGGCAACAACATAAAGAACATCCGTGTAAAGTGTGCTTTAGTGTTTTTATGCCAAAAAAACTAGTGGATTGAAGGTGTCTGTGATACAGATCTAAGCACACTGAAAGTGGATCAATACTCTAATTAAGGGACATTTAAAGATTTTGGAAACAGCAGGGCAACGATTTTAAACCTGTCTGAAAGCTTTAAACATTTATAATGAATTATCTTGATTAAAGAATTAAAGCGGACAAACTACATTGACAGCCATACAATGCTTTATTAGTCCCGGGAAACGTCAACCTAATAATTGTGTAATTGGATGAAATATTGACAGCAAATGAAAATGATCTCTGCTTTATAAGTCTGTCAGACTGTGTTTTTCTAAGTGGCAGCTCTTAGCTAGAATGAGCTGCAAAATGGACCACACTTTGTGCTGCAAGTCAAAGTCTAGCTCCATATACCATAACAGCAAAAGGCAGGTCCTTGCTTATGATGTCAGCAGTGGGCGGGGCTTTTACTATTCTTTCAGAGCTTGATGCTTGATGCCTACTTACATTATTCATGAGCTCCAAATACCAGGATGAAAAAGCTACAGTGACCTTCTCTGCTTTCACAGCCTGTCTGAGGCTCTCACTGTTCTACTTTGGAGCATTTTGAGGAGTGACTACTGTGAAATTAATCAGTCAAACCACAGACCACAGTAAAGATCCACCACAGAAGTCATTCTCTCTCACTCATTCTCTGTGTGTTTGGGTAATGGCGTGTGGTAAAAAAAACATGAGGTCAGAATTATGATCAAAGTTTTCTCTGAATAGTCCACTGCCTAGGGGTCTTGCCAGTTAACCACAGATCTCTTTCTTTCTCCATCTTACTCCTAGGTTAGGTTAAAGATTGAATAAAAAAGAGCTCCTGGCATAACAATCGTTCCATTCTGCTTCATCTCTCCACAACATCAACGCAGTATCACAGAATGTCACTCAACCGCTCACTGTTATTCATTCTTTTGCACACTCGCTGGCAAACGTGACAGTTTCTTGGCGCAAAGCGCTAACATAAATGATCAGTAGACCGAATCTGTCATGAACGATTCTCAAAGTCTAAACCAACATTCCTCAGATCATGTCAGCACTAAACTTCTGCACAAAGTGTGAAGATATTTCCCGATCTGCTCGGAAAATGACATTCTTATATCTCTAGTGATGGTAAGACAGCTCCTCAAAACCATGTTTTAAATGTCTTCTGTGGGAAATGAAACTGCATGTGCCAACATGTTGCCCCCGGCCTCTGATGTTAGTATTTCTGATCCAAGATCAGCCTAGGCAGCTGTGTGTGAAGGTCGCTGGTTTGATTCCGAGTGCTGGCAGGAAACAGAAAAAATTCTGAGTACCATACATGGCCTGCACATCACTACTTCTTCACAACAGCGTTAAAGGTGTGACCAGTAATAAAAAAAGACCCAAAAGGAACAGAGTATGCCTGGTCTAAACATCACATAATAATCAACCTAGACAGCTAGTTATCGTTCCCAAAGAGAGGCTTTAAAAGTAATACTGTCTTTCTCTCTCTCGCTGGACCTCTGATCCTTAAAGTGGCAAAAAAGGAGGAACAAGGATTTTTTATGTATCCTAATGCATTTTTCAATTGTTCTGCAATTTAAATGCTAATGCTTCCATTCAGGGCCGTCTACATTGAATTTCTTTAAAGACGTTACTGGTTATCAAGTGGCAGGAGGAGGAAATTTGCGTTCGGTGGTCCATGACCCCTGTCTTTTATCTCCAGCGAAAGGGAAGCGTTTAAAAAGAAAGCGGACACCTTAAGCTCGTCACCCTCTCGAAGCTTCCTCATCTCTGCGATGGTGGATTGACAGAATAAACATGACCTCTGACCCTGTTTATGTTATCCAGACCTAACGAGAAGACCACCACGCTATCTTAGAGACCACTTAGGACCACCATAGACACAGACATGCCAAGGAGCCACTAAAAACTGCAGACCAGAAAACCACCCAACTAACAATTAAGTCCTAAGAGTGTTTCTCTAATTTCCATTTAGTCACAAAAGATGTCCAGTTTTTTATTAGATGTTGTATTAACATTACTGCTTGGTTATAAGAACGCTATTTAAACATTTTTTAATGCTGTAACATTGTTCAAACATTAACTACTTAAGAATAATGTTCTTGATATATTATAAATAACATTAAAAAACACTTTCTACTAACATTACTGCTTTATAACTTTTCAGAACGTTTTTGATAACATAAGAGAGAATAAGAGAGAACTTTTAGAGAACATTAGCCATCATTCTGAGAATGTTCCCTGTTAGCGAAGCTGGTTTGAGAAACCATCTGATAGACCATATTTGCACCAGTCTGATTACAGAAATGATCGCCAATGTCTTGTTTCTTTCATGCTGTTTATTTATTCTGCTAGCATTAGCAAGCTAGCTTTGAAAGCATAAGATCCCGCCCTCCCTTCAGAGCGCTCTCCAAAGCCACGCCTCCTCCCGAACACGAACGTGACGCAAATACATTGTTTGATCAGACCGAATGCAATGATTGGATGAACATATTATGGTCCTGCACCTTCCACAAAAATATTAATATATAAATATATAAATATATTTATATATAGTAGACCACTTAGTGATTGCTATCAGGATGTGAAAAGACTTTCGACCAGCATAACAAAAAATGTTTCTGGAAAAAGTGGAGTACCCTGTCTTTAATACATATTTTATCATTTGAAAAATACACGCTTTCTTAAAATAATTGTATAGTACAGCAATTCATTTATTACTCGTTCTTCAGTGGTTTGACTGATTGCTCCGACTCGCTGATTGAAAAAAAAACACATTATCAGAGCTATGTCAGAAATAAGGTGCAGAATAAAATCATTGACTGGCTACGTCTCAAACCTCTGCCCAGAAGTCGAAGTCATTCATTACCCTAAAATAGCCTGACACAATGCTGAGTCACTCCTTGACTCACATCCCTTCATTAAGGGAAGAAAGCGTCACGCTCTCCAGGTAGAGCCCAGCTCAGCCCTGCAGCTCTGCAGGAAAGGTGGCATTTCCTAAAACCCCCTTCCTCTCATTGTGCAAAGTCACTTTAAGACTTTTTTTACCCTTAAATCAGCATTCCTTCAGCACTGATAAAGAGAGCTAGAGTAGACCTGCTGGCTGACAGAGCAGAGGGAAATGGCATTATTCTGTTCGCTGTGCCAATACCAACAGAGTATTAATAGAAGGACTTCGGCCAAGTCATGGAGAATTGCTGTAGCACACACACACACACACACACACACACACACACACACACACACACAGCAGTCTGACGCCACAGACCCCTGGGCTTCATGCCCCATCACTGAAACTCTTTCCAGCAAGTGCAGGCATGTGAAACCAAAGCCTTTCCCCTGCTTCTATTGACCTGACTAGACAAACCAGAGCAGAGGGCATGATTTCAGCTGCAAGACAGCGAGAGAAACGTTAATCTTTTCATGTGAAAATTCAGAATGTCGCAAATAAAGCAACATTCTCATCTCATGCATTCAAAAAAAATCCTTATTTCTGAAGAAATTGGTGACAAAAATGTACTACAGGGAAAGCTAATGTGGCCCTTTTATTAAATTACTTTTAATGAAAATGCTACATTAACAAAAGTTTTTTTATGCAGATTGTAGAAATGTTAGTGTTTTTATCCATTTTATGAGATAATTACAAAATGTGCATTAAAATATGTGGATAAAACCCAAGTTAAGGACATATACACAACTTTTTTAATAATTGACACAATTACAGCAGAATTCTATGCCCATTTTACATTTACATTTTTTTAAATTTGGCAGACGCTTTTATCCAGTGTATTTTAAGCAATACATTTTATCAGTATGTGTGTTCCCTGATATTCAAACCCACAACCATTACGCTGGTAATGTAATTCACCTCCAGTTGAGGTAGAGGAACTTATACCCCTATAAAACTGATATACCTGTACAAATGTGTGGTAACAAATGGTCCTCTCTTGACAGATTTGCACCTGGTCACATCTGTGTCGTACTGGTTATCAGACAAACATATTGGGTGTCTGGGAGTTACTACAGGTGGATAAGGGAAGAGAAAAGGGAGAGATGTGGAGATAAAGACGAGGCCTCTGGGAACAGAGAGAGGGACTGTGAAAGCAGATGTTCACTGTTCTCTTCATGCATAACATTAGAATTCATTACAGCGCTGCTTATCGCATTTTACCTCCTCTCCCCTCTAAATCGCTGTCTGGCTCTGTCTTTACCGTATCTCTCTCGCTCTGTCTCATTTCAAGTCTCTTTCTCTCAATCTCTGTCTTTTTCTACTTTGGAATGCCTCCTCCTTAGGGCCACTAGTAAAATTCACCTGGGTGGGCCCAATGAGTAATGCTGCACCTTTGAGAAGACACCTTAGTAGGGACAATGTTCCTGGTAAACTTTTATTGCTCAGAACTCCTTTAGATCTACTGAGCTATAAAAGAGCAACTTAAGTTATATGTTTATACTAAAGTGCATCAGGCGAAATAAAAAACTAAGTAATTAACAACTGTCAGTGCGCCATATAGATACGTGAAATTCTGTAGGTAATTAAATGTTGCAAACCCAAATTGCCTTTTGCGACCCAAGATGAGTTAGCTTACTTTCTAAACTTAGCAGAAACAATGGTGATATTAAAGAGAATTTGCTCCCTTCCTCCAAATCTCCCTTCACATCTTTTTTTTAACTTAACTAACTTAAGGAACATCAGCTTAGCCATATCCAGAGAACAGCCTGTATAGGGTCGAATCAAACATTGTTAACAATATCCTTCGCTCAATGACTCTCAGCGGGCCTCTGTGTATGTGTGTGTGTGTCGGTCTGAAGAACTCTCTAAACACCCATCTCATTTCAGCCTGGGCACAGGAAGATGCTCCTCTCTGCTTCCGACAGTACAGGATCCCTCTGGAAGAAGTCCACATGGAGCACAAGGCCAGATGTGAAGTGTGTGCATGCCGTTTCTAAAGTGTATGTTCTCTGCGTGTGTGATCGTTTTTTAAGCAGCGAGGTCTCTCAGTTGTGCTCTGATTCAGGTGAAGAAACCAAAGGGCAAACCTTGTGCATCTGGACGCAGGCCATACTCATCATGTTGTGGTTGTTCAGAGTAATGGAAAACACACCAAAGACAGACACGCATTACAGTGTTCATAGGGAAGGGTTATTGTCTTCTGAACACTTTTTCCTGATCAGACAGTTTATCCTAAACAGTGTGAAAATATAATTTATTGTACTTATTTTATTTTTGAGCTTTTAGAGTTTTTTTAATGATAGAGGAGTGCAGAGAACAGGAAATGATGTGAAGAAAAAGTGGCGCGGGTTCAGCATTGACGCAAGATGAAATTAAACTTGTGGTTTCCTTATAAGCATCATTAATCTATTGCTTTGCTAGACAGGCAGCAAAAAATCTGATATTTTTGGCATCTCTGACTCAAATCCGTTCTGCTTTTTGTAGTCTGAACTGAAAAAACGCATGAAAAACGATGTTTACAAACCCGTTCCAAACCATATCCATATGTGGTTTGAAACCCTTTTCAAATCTGATTTTTTGTAATGTGTCTCAGTCTGAATGGGCAGATCAGATTTCAAGTCGATCAATTCCAATTGGTACACAGCACGTACGTTATACAAAGTGCGCAACTGGAGCTACCTTCTCTCACTATTTCTTTATATAGCACATATATATTTACATAAAAAATACAGCATATTAAAATATAGGATAGCGACAGTCACTGACTAGTGAACAGCGAATGAGTCAGCTGTTTTTAGACACTATATAGATGAAAACACAAAACCCTTATTTTCTCCCATGTGTCTAATGAGAAAATTCTAGTTACCCTTCCTCTCTTTCCACACTCACAGCTACTCTCAGTTATAAGAAAGTATAAGAAAGTTTCTTAGCCTCATGTTTGCATCATTACTATAGTAAATATAGTAAATTTATAGTAAAAAGTTAAGGAGCGCTCTTAGAACATAAGGGAGCGCTAACATTCTTAAAAGTTCTTTCAAAGTTATCAAAATGTTTCTGTAATGACGTTAGTAGAATGTTTTTTAACATTATATATCCTATATAACAAAAACGTTATTTTTATGTTGTTAGACTTGTTTTAACAAGTTGTTTTAGGAATGTTTTAAAAATGTTACAGAATTTAAAAATGTCTTAATAATGTTCTTATAACCAAGCCGTAATGTTAATACAACATCTAAAAAACTGAACGTTTTCATTTCTAGAACTTTCAAAACAACATTTCTAACGTTAGGGAAACATTCTTACAACCTTATTAGCTGAGCTGACTACGCTGCCTGAACAAATCAATAAGATTTCTTAGCATGTAGTGTGCACAGTCAGTTCTAAGACTGTATTTGAAAAACAAATCAAAATTATGTGCAGTATGAACAAAGTTTGTGTCTGGAGCTAACCGCTAGGTTACGGTCTGTCAAAAATATAACTACTTAAAAAAACTACACAGACAGTATAAGATGCTCACACACAAACACTGAGGCCACAACATCAACACACAAGTTTACCCGGATTCCAGTGGTCTCGCGGAGTCCAAGACGACGCTTTTCCACCATTTTGCAGGCAAAATCGGTGATGCACACGCAGTCCAAAACAAACACAGAAAATTCCATTCTTTTATACTCTCTCTCACTTAAATAAAAGATTCTTGTGCTGTTTTACTTCATCTGTTCTCTCAAACTGAAGCGTGTATGTGAGCGCTAATTAAAGCTCAGAGGGAAATAAACCTCCTGATGCATACTGGGAAATTGTTTGCGGAAAACAATGCCAACAACGCTGAACCGTAGCCTACATACAATATCAATGAAAATTCATTCTGACCAGTCACACACATACAAAAACACATGACTCTGAGGAAATATGCAACACTTTGTGTAATTATCTTCCTCTCTCTTTCTTCCAGCTCTCACGGTCTTTATTTGCATATGAAGTTCTTGAAAGAAGTAAATTTGGGTTACTTGTATGCTTATGCACGCATATAAATACATGCAATCTCATGTTTATGAAAAACACAGAGTAAAAAACAGGGTTTTAATTATTTACTGCCCCATATCAAAAGCAAACACAAAATTAAACTCCATCTATGTAAAGAGGGTGTCAGACAGGGGCCATGTACAAATTGGAACTTAATGTAAATATGGTGTCACTCCATTTCTAAATGCCTAGTACTTTTCCTGTACACACACAGAGTTCAGTTATTTATAGGAGTGGGAGAAGACACATTCAACATCACAATTCCCTTCTGAAACAGGTGATGACAACCCTGTTTACATTTAATCCACATAGTGTAAACAGATCTAAACTGAGTAACTTGTTGCTAATGCAGTGATGATGTCACACCCTTTTGGACACTGGCAGTAAAGTGCTGGAAAACAAAAACAGAGATAAGAATGCACAGTGACTGTCTTAACAGCAGTTTTAACCTTAATGCCTCTCTGGTAGCTAATATTTTTTTCATCAAAAATAGCCAAGACCAATGTTGCTATGGCTGTCACAAGGTCAACTGCAATTTCAGAAGTGACTCCTGTATTGCGTTCACACACGGAGCAATAATTCAGAGGATTCACGCTCATATTTTTGTCACGCCCGAAGCTTTGCCAGAGAGAATGTTATTGCGGTTCAGAGCTGAACACCTTCATGAGAGGCAGGGTTGCCAAGTCCGCGGTTTTCAAGCGGAACTGGGCTACTTTAAACTGTTGCCGTGGGTTGTTTTATTTTCCGTGGATTAAAGGTCTGACACACTGCATGAATTTTATTTGACTGAAATAGTAGTACTAAAATATTTTACTCTACTGTGTACTTCTATATAGTGATTTTCAAGATTAAATTGTGTGTAATGCATAACACGGGCTGGTTTAGCTACTCCTGGAAACCCTGATGAGAGGTGAAAACTGTTGAAGGGACGACACCAATAATGTTTAATATAGTGTAGACAATGGGCCTGTGATAGAGCTAACGGTACTGGGCTGCTGTTCGCTATTTCTGTAGACAAACATTGCCCCGTGCAGCAGGGAAACCCTGTTGCATTCTGGTCTATGAGAGGTGTGAATATTTCACCTTCCCTACACCGATGAGCACACCTACAATTTGAAAGGGTAATGAAATTAGTAAACAGCCACTTAACGGATGCTTTTATCTGAAGCAACTTACTGTGCTCTTATTACAAACACAATCCCCCTAGACCAACCTGGAGTTAAACGTTTGGCTTTAGGACACACTGGGGATGATTCATGGCTTGGAAAGCATGTAATTAAGTCTTCAATACTGGAGGAATAAAAGGTAAATGTTTGAAAATTTGTAACTGAAGACATGCAAGAATGTTTTCCTAACGTTTCCTTAAGTAACAAAAACATTAAAAATGTTATGTTGAATGTTAGGAACATTCGAAACATCCATTTCTTCAGACGCTCTATTGTTTGATTAGAAAATGTTATTCAAATGTTCCACTAACAACTTAAGAATAACATTTTTTGATATATATGATATACAACGTTAAACGTTCTAATAACGTTACTGCAAAAAGGTTTTCTGACAACTTTCTGGGTAGTTTTAGTAACCTCAGTTTAACTGATACACTTTGGGAATGCATCTCATAATGGTTCTTTCTGGTTGTTATCTACAGTTTGGAAACAAAATAATCTCATGCCCTGCTGTCATTCCTTCAGATGAAGCCTTACTGTAATTGCAGCATTATTTACTGTAATCATTAGATACTTCACACGCAAGAAAAGACTTAGACTTCAAAGACTGAATATTGTTTTTTACGCCAACAGTTTAATTGTGCCTGGGCTAAAGCATACTTTCCTCCTCCTTCTGAAATAAGATGAGCAAATAGCCTGAAACTCAGTCAGAGATCTTGTCTCTAGTGGAAAACAAAAAACTGGGGGGATGAGGGGAAGAGAGGGAGAGTTTTTCCTCTATTCTGTTTATCATCCGTCTAATTTTGTGGTTAATTAAGTAACGAGCGTCTCTAGGGTTTCACTGTTCCGGAGTCAGAGCTAAAAATCTATCAAACCATCCAAGTGTCTGTGCTCTTGTTTCTCTCTGCTCTGAACACGGCACATAAATGAGCTCCTCTCACTGCGGTAAATACACACACACACACACATCGTGTCAGTCGGTTACACAGTGTCACACCCCCACGCTTTGTCTCACATTTTCAAACACTCCTTCCAATGGCTGATTGGAAATGAGGATGATTCTTAATAATGATCTGACTAAGAGCCATCGGCCTCTTTTCCTCCCACTCAGGAACGCAGCTTCCAGGATGAGTGTGTGTGCATGTGCAGTTTGTGTGAGTGTGTATCCCCTTAATCCCAGCCTCTCATTCTTTTCCAACCTTCGTTTCCCTCACCCTTCATCATAACCCTCACCAGAGGCCCATTCATTTCATCCCCCTGTACTGTTCTTGGCCAAAAGCACACTACGTACTTCCAAAACAGAGCTCTGAATTTTGCGGCGGAAACTATCCAGCACATGCTGGATATATTCTACCACTCACACACAATCATCTTTCGCTTTCTCTCTCTCTCACAATTATTATTGTAAACTTAAACGAAGACGAAAACTATTGGTTAAACATTATCAAACACCAGTCAACGTACATTTAGTGAATTCTTTATTTTGAGTATTTGACAGTTCAAACACTGATGCCTTTGAGGTTCTGCTCAAATGACAAGCTGATATGTTCCCACGATTGTGAGCCCAGTGTAAATACACATACGGTCTCTTTCCTCAAAGGTCTTGACTAATATCAGATGTAATCTCTGACAAAGTTCTTTTCCCTCCTTAACTAAAAAATATATATATATATATATATATATATATATATATATATATATATATATATATATATATACTTATTTTGCATTTGGCAGTGGATTGACAGTGTACATCAGTGACACAAACTGTGCATTTCCTAGGATTCAAACCTGTAAACTTGGTGTTGCTAGCACCATGACTTAAGTTGACTTTCATTTTAGTAAGACCAGATAATGATGTCCAAAACGAAACTGTTAAAATCAGTGCTAAAAGTAAAACTAAACTGAAATGTAAACTTGAGCACTGAAATTGAAAATCGGTATTAAAAACATATTTGAAAATGTAAAATGTTAATAACTTTCCTCTACAGGGCTATAGCAGAGCTGGAGAGTGTGACGCTTCTTCATTTTGTGTCAGCAGACCTGAGGTTCAAGGTCTTACAGAGGCACAATTGAAAACTCTTGGAGAGGACACACATGATCTTGTGCTCTGTCCCCAAAAGAGAGCTCCAGAAGTCCTGTCAAACAATGCCTTTCTAAATCAGCACACCCAGCATAAAGAGAAATGGCAAAGTCTACCATTTAGACATTCTACCAGGGTCCTCTGCAGCTTGGCTGCTCTGGGCACCCCGGATGGCTGCGCTGATTCAGTGTATTTAATTGGCAGTAATCAGGTCACTGGTTAGATGCAGGGCTACTCTGGGATTTCTGACTCTTACTGCAGCTGGACTACTGTTAAATCAGCCCCACATGCACAACCCCCCGAGTCAGGCTGTCCTACAGTAACAGTGTAACTGTATCATGTCCTGATAATCATTCAGCATTAGGTCTTCCTGGGCTTAATTCAGCAGGGTTACTCTATCTGGCTAAATTAAGCCAGTTCTATAATGGCCAGCACATAATGTTGTCCTCTATTTAAAGCAGAGTCATTACTGTCAAAATACTCTCTAAAAACTACGTCATTGGCCAGAATGGGCCCACTGTGATCTCTTTCATGCTATTATAAGCAGAAAGAAATCTTTTCCTAAAATAACGGAGCTATTTGTGTGTGTGTGTTCCGGTTGTATTGAAATACACAACCCCATTTCCTGCAGCCAGTGTATGGTGCATCTCCATTTTCCTCCTCCGTTCTTTGGATCACTTTTCATCTGCATTTTTAAGCACGGCTGCATCTCCGTGCTGCAATTATCATAAAACTGTTTACCTAAAACTGTGCGCTTATGTTTTTGCATTCGCTGTGCGGTGAAAGCACTTTAAAGTCGCTATTCAGCAGCGAGAAGGCAAGCGGGTTATTATTCAAACCATTTCCAGGTCTTCGCAGCTGCGTGATATTAAGACCGTTACACCTGCTGCTTTTTTCTTGGCAATTATTGGACGTATAAAACAAGACAGCCATTATTAACTTTCTGAAGTGCTATAAATCAACAAGACTCCGCTGCTTAATTGTTGGGATTAATCTTGATGTAAGGGCCACCAAATATCCTAAACTTGCTTTAGCATGTAGTCCCACTAGAAGCGTATTAATGACGCAACGTAACATCGTGTAGGAGTATCTGACAAAGTTATCAGACATGGCTAACATCAGATGGAGCGTGACTGAGGGATTACAGTCCTGCTCCAGTTTCTGATTGCTCATGTAAAGATTTAACCGCCGTTGATGGTCCTAATCACTAACATTAATGAGCATGGTAATATAATGCAGAGGAATGACTTCGGGTCAGCTCAGCTGGAGCCCAAGGGATCCCCGGAGAATGGGTTCCTCATCAAACAGCAGGGGCTTTTTCTTCCTCCTGCCTTTTTCTGCACAATCTGACAACCGTAACAAAGACCAAGACGAATAAGACCAGAACCATACGTTAATGCAGACGTTCATGCTTGGCCAATGCATTGCCTGCGTGCTGTCACACTTAACATACATTCTTGCACCAAAACTCAGTATTCAAGGGGGAAGATAGAGTTACCTTCAAATGCCTGTGTTATTAAAGACAATGTGCCATTATTTATGTTGCTAGATATACATTTTCTATACACAATCCCATACAAGTTCCATAACTTGCTCAGCAGCATGACAGAAGACCTCCAAGAGAAAACAAACCATAGAAGGTAGTTTACATTATATTTCCGTTTGCAGCAACGTTGACAATGCAACATATATGTTTATTCTATTATAAGCTGCGCAGGCGCATTTCGTAATGCAGTGGCTGCTTTTACTAAGTGTCTGTGCTCACGTAATTGCATAAAGTTTCAGGTCTAAGTGCTGGCAAGCCAATGTTTTTTTAAACATTGACAAACACTGGCAGCACCTACAGTTTTGTTAAGATGTTAATCACTGTGCAGCCAAGATGGCAAGAGGCGAAAGAGGGTTTTTATAAACCCACAGCATTTAAGAGAGAGAGTGATTAAGTAGAAAGGTGACTCTCTCAGGATTTCGCTGGGAAAGAATTAATCAGGAAAGGTTTAGCAGGGGAACAGACCTGAATACACAACAGTCTCCCATCTACAGTCTACACAGCCAGCGTTGGACACAAGACCCCCCTCCCGCTGACCGACTTCATGTAACCACAGCTATATTTTAAACCTAATCCAGCATGCTAAAAACTTAAGCACCCTACAGGCGCCAGTGCTCCTGTCCACTTTATTCTGGAAAGGTCTTTTAGATTCAAATGGTATCACCACCCACCCCACTAATACTGACTGTGAGTTGTCTAAGTGGGTCAAGGAGGTCTCTGCAGGGATCTCATAAGCCACATGGGCTGTCAAGAAGCAGCTAGGTGCAGCTGATAAGACCATCTCAGGGACAGGCGAGAAACCTGCTGCTTCATTACTGTGCCAGACATCCACACAAAATGACAGTGAGAACCAGTGCCCAGAATCACACGGAGGCATGTGCAGCCCAAAGCCCCGAATTCATCATTCCGGGTACAGACGCAGAGGGACCTGCCGCCCTGAATCATTACCTTGTATTCTCTAATTAACCTGTTAAAGAACAATAACGGCCTGCAAATGCGTTTCCGTGACTCCAGAGATGCATTTGCAGGGTCGTGAGTGTTTCAGCTTTACGAATTGCAACTGGTACTTTGTTCTGGCAGTACAAAGGGAAAAACAAAATAAGAAAACGAAGGGAAAGCTAAAGAGGAAGAAAGACAGACGCTCATTTGAAGTCAAAAAAGTCTCTCTAACATGAAAACGTCTCCAACAGACGTGGGAGAGAGAGACGGAGAGATCTAAAGAGGGAGAAATGGAGAACAAAAGAGAAAGAAGAAGCTCAGATGTTGACTTTGGGTATAAACATAAAAGGCGAGTGACATATAGAGTGAAACTCCTCCAGGTTCAGGTCTCCTCAGCTGCACACAACTGTACCGGCACTGAACTCTGACTGAGGGGTGAGGCGGAGAACACTATGTTGAGGAGAAATTCAGAACTGAGTTATTATATTAATGAACGGCTCCGAGTAACAGCAGCAGACGCCTGCAGAGATTCTGAGGCTGTGCTCAAACGTTCTCTTTTCTGCTGGTTTTAATCTGACAGGAAAATGGTGCCGTGCCACAACACCCGCTGCGGCTGATGCAGAGGACTCATCTCCAAGCAAACACACACTTTACACTTCTCCCGTGTCTTCCTCAAAAACCTAAACTCAAAGATGACCATCTTTATATAGATGCTGGTGAAAGTAAATAATGATTTTCAGGCTGTAAACATGGATGATATAGACATAATAAATATCACATTTGCATCTCCAGTGTTAGCTCTAACCAAAATTAGAGTTCTGTATATAAAGAACTGCCTTTAGAAAGATGTGAAGTGACCAAGTACAATTAGTTTTTTCAATGCAGAAACCTTCATAAACCTTTTAAACCCTTTGATAAATCCAGTCACTAGTTATTCTTCTCACATGCTCATTTGTAAAAGCTCATAATTACCAAATAAAAAACTGTACACCCTGACCCTCTGAAATTGCATAGAGGCCAATCAGATTGAAGTGATTCTGAGAATATGGTTGCATTTTTGTGTACAGTATGCATGATAATTTTGGGCTCAATTAATTTTTGTTTTTCAGTTTTGCTGTTTTCCACTGACGCCACACGGTAATTAGTCTGTCATCTCATGTGCACTTTCTCAGTTCAGTAGCAATGCTTTATTTTGCCTGCGCGTCGCATGTTTGACGTCCGCTGACAAATAATACTTCCAAACATTTGTTAGTTTTAGCTTACAGTCTGTTTATAAAACTAAACATTGCAGCGGAGCGAGTGTTTATTTCTATTGGGCCTGTGTGAAGCGTTAAGATACCGCGAGTGGGGACGTGAGAGAAACGGCAAGAGAGGGTGGCCAAGGTACCGTGGAGAAACAGGGCAACTGACCCAGCTGTTCAAGAGCTTTATATCACAGAAGCGAGAAGAAATGTGACCCAAGACGCAAGCTGTTGAAATCCCAAGTTGATCTTCCATAACTAGTGTGAACACCAGACTGCTCTTCTGCCGCGCTGCTTCAAAGGAGCTTTGTTGTTACCACTAATGGTACCGATGACAGGCGTGAGAAACAAGGCAGGTGAACCTCGGCTTAACCAAAGCGTAAGCAAAGGAAAAGCGACCGCCTTAAAAGTTCATTCTAAAACAAGCACCGTCTTTAACAGAGCCCACTCTTCCCCGTGTTGGTGAAATTGTTCAGTCAGCCCCACAGCTACGCAATTAAACTCCCTCATACTGAGATTCATCAATAAACCCAGCATTAACAAAAATATTATCCTCTCTGCATGACCTCGCCACGGGCGTGCATGCAATTGTTTACTGCGCCATATTTGCAGCGCGATCTGGAGAGGTTTAAGCATTCGAGCTGATTTGCGCATAATTTCCATATCAACCTTTGCGGGTCCCTTGACGTGGAAAGGAGCCGCGCGTCGGCCACGTTTGAAGTGGCGACCCGACGCCACGGTGTGTCATGCTTCGTGTAAAACCACAGACCCCGAAGTCATGAGAGACAGGGAGCAGGAGGAAAACATGCAGCGTTTTTAGGTTTGATGGTCTCCACCTGACCGCTTCTAGAGTTTACACTGACTGTATTAAGTTTCCTTGACGACTGGAGTGGTGGCATAGGGTTGGCTGCGAGAGAGGGTGAAATAAACCAGGAGTGACATACAATGCTATTTATACTCAGCGAGTAGATAATTGTTTAAAGGTTAGGCTGCTAGCAAACCATAAACAAGCATTCTGTGTTTCCCTGAGGCACAAAGGGGAAGAGCGTGTCACATGTTTACCAGGCTGTCTGCCCGGCATACAAAGATCTGTTATGCCAAAGGTCTGCATATGCTGCGAACAGAGACTGAGAGACTAATGTGGCTTTTTAAGATAACAAGCTGAAAATATGACCAAACACATTCAATAAGGCCGCGGTTTCGGCTGGTGACCCAGGGCCAGTCTTACTGGTGGTTTAGCAGTGTAAGTTAACCACAAAAATAATGTTTTATCTGAGAGACTTCGTATCTCATCTATTTTTTTTTCAAAACTGCAATCCATAACTGGTTTGGTTAAAAATGAACAAAAATCAGTTATTGAGGAAGTACATTTGAGATCAGTGTTCAATACGGTCTCCTTACCTATCACAGCGATACGTTTATAATAATGATTTAAAATTTGAGCTATCAGTCCAATTTCACAGGTAATGTCCCTTTGGTGTCATTTGACTTCAAAATATGTAATGAAAAGTATATAAAATAACTTGCATTTTTACGTTTCAAACAGAGATGCCGATAGAGAGGCAAAAGTTATGGATTACAGCTTTTAGTAATATATAAGTTTAGATATTTTGATGGGCCCAAACAACAAAAAAAGAGAAGGTATTAAGAAAAAGATTTTTTGCAGCGACACTGTGCTTTGTAATGGCAAAACAAACAAACAAACAAAAAAACATTTGCAGGATTTAACAGGCTTTTGTAGGGAACTGCTAACAGCAGAGCTGAGCTTGAAAAAAAAAACCTGTCACACGCTCTCTTTCTCTCTCATGTATTCAGTCTGACACAGAAATGCCAGCCGCCTCTGATGTTGACCACAAAAACAAGTTATTAAAAAGCTTGAAAGGGGGTATGAATATTCACACGGGGGATTTGAGTGGAGAGGAAACGCAGAAGCTTGACAGCAGGGTGAGCAGTCAGGCTCCTGTCTCACTAAACGATTTGAACACAAATCCATTCAGATCCTTATGAGCACACCAGGGTGAAAAACATTTACATACAAATACAAATATGCCACCACACACGCGCACACACACACACACACACACAGAGGACTACAGCATTTGATTAGCACGATTCCTGTTCACACCCACCTAACAAGTTAAGGTTGTTTCCCTAACATTTCCATTAAGCAACAAAAACGTTAAAAATGTTTATTGTGAAACTTCCAGGGATTTTCAAAACATCCAGTTTTAGACGTTGTTTTAACATTGCTTGGTTATAAGAATGTTATTCAAACTTTTTAAAACGTTCTTGATATATGATATATAATAAAAAACGTTTTTACTAACGTTACTGCAAGAAGATTTATATAACTATAAGGGAAATTTTAGAGAACGTTTGAGAATGTTCCCCGTTAGCTGGGCACACACGAGCAAAATCCATCGCTGTGAATGTGCTGCAATTGATTTAAAATACATTAGCAAATTGTCCTCTGAAACCAAGCTTTCTAATCCCTAATCAGACGAATGGGAGTCCTCTTCCATCTTCCATCGCTTCTGTTTACGCAAGTGAGCCCAAAATTGGTGTGTTTTTCCCACACGAGGAGAGCTCTTAACAAGCGAAGACACTCCACATCAAAGATTTCTGGCTTATTTTCAGGGCGTTTCAGTTGAATGCCAGATTGATTCATATGGTGTCTATGTATGTGTGTGTGTGTCCATGGCTGACATCATCCCGAGGGCGCAGCAGACTGTGTTACAGCAACTGCCTGCTGACACTGGACCTGTTGCCTCCAGATGGCCTCTGTGTCACACACACACGCGCACACACACACGCGCGCGCACACACACACACAAATGTGAATGTGTTTTCATTATTGCTTTAATATTGTGTTTTTTTCTCTTGCACACTCTATAAGCTCCAATCAGCATGAACGTGTGATCTATTGGTACTTTATTATTTCTGTAGTTAAATTCATGAACAGCTCTTTATTGTTTTGGCAATACTGTATTGCAATAGATATGCCTAATAAAGCTTTACTGGGTGTGTAGGGGGCAGAGAGAGAGAGAGAGAGAAACAAAGAGAGAGAGCAAGCGAGAGAGGTGATATTGGCCATGGTCATATTTCAGCTCTTTTAAAAAAAATGGGATGCAGACAAAAATAGATTTAATTTTCATAATAGAAGAAAAACTACAATCACTTATAACTACAATTGAGAAATTAAAATTCATAACTTATTTTTTCTTTAGATGTTGATAATTTTATAATAATTAATCATTTTAATAATGATTCTTTATATTTAATTATTCGTTGGTAACTATTAAATTAATAATGAACAACATTTAAAATATGACCTAAGACGTTTTCATGAGTTAACCAAAGAGAGAGAGAAAGAGAGAGAGTGAAACAGAGAAAGAGACCCACCAGATGCTCTCCTCAGCATGAGCTCGGTTCGGCTCCATGAACTGATTTGTACAGGAACTCAGATGGTTCTGTACATTAATTGCTTCCTCTAAGTTCTTAATATCATGTTTTAAAGGGTCCTCTGAGCTGTCACCTGAATCCAACACCCACCCTGCAGTTAAAACGCCCACAATCCCCATTCAGAGCCCCCATACAATCTCCCCCTCTTATATTCCTCACCCCCTCTCTGCATTACCTCACTGCCTGGCATCTCTCCCTCTGCCCTCTGTCCTTTGCCCCCTCTCTCTCTCTCTCTCTCTCTCTCTCATCACTCAGATTTCCTCTCTTTTCCTCGTTGTGCCTCACATTCATTTCAGGGCCACTTTGTTCCCTCTCTCGCCCTCTCTCATGCATGATTGCATCCTGCGGGTCACAGAATGCAGCGCACTGGTAATTACCTTGAGGCTGAGAACAAGCCTCTCGAATAGCGACGGAAAGGAGAAAATTAGAGGAAAAGGAGAAGAAAAAGATGTAGTTTAATAAATTATTCACCCAAAAATTACAATTCTGTCATAATGTACATTCTAAACCAGTGCTTCTCAACCAGGGGCCAGGGCCCACTGGGGCCTCAACAAACTTTCAAGGGGGCCTCAAGATAACTTAAAAATTTTT
The DNA here is from genome assembly GCA_036877525.1 of Chromobotia macracanthus. NCBI lineage: Eukaryota > Metazoa > Chordata > Actinopteri > Cypriniformes > Botiidae > Chromobotia > Chromobotia macracanthus. The sequence continues at coordinate 11,612,448 of JAZGTH010000002.1, read as the reverse complement.
AAAATAAGACAGCTTAAAATGCATTAAAACAGCTAAAACAAAAAAAATCAACATATTTCGTAATGTCCGGTTATTTTTAGGTATGCTTTAGAATATTTTATCGGGTATATATTCTGAAGGAGGATTGGGGCCTTCAAATATTGTTGTGGACAACACGGGGGGGGGCTTTGAAGTCAAAAAGGGTGAGAACCAGTGTTCTTAAGTCATATGACTTGTTTTCTTTTTCACAGTAGGTTTTGAGAAAGTACAGGTTGCTCTTTTCTTTACAGTTGAAACCGGTTCTTCAAATTTCAGTCAAATTTCAGTTCTTTAATTTGAGTTCAGCTCACCTAAGGGGAAGATTAACACTGAGTACAAAACTTAAATTTCAGTCTCTTGCTTACGCAAAGCTATTTTATGACTTCAGATGACTTGGAAAACAGTGTATCAAGTCATATGGGTCACGTCGCATTTGTTATTGCATGGAAAAGGGCAACATAAGGTCAAATCGACATGTCACGGTAGCTCAATTAATACAGCATGTCACTAGCAATGCCAAGATTGTGGGTCCAGAGAACACACAAACAGGAACCTTAAATGCACTGTAAATTGCTTTGGATACAGTGTCCACATTTACATATTTGCTTTTGGCGATATAATTAATGACAGATTTTTACCATTTTTGGTAAATTAATACTTCAATCACCTAACAATGGCACACAGGGGCCAGCAGTCACTCCACATTACTACATCACTGTGCAAACAATTTCCCTTGCAGATTTCCTGCCGGGAAGACAGACAGAAATGCGTTCTGGGTAAAAGCACATCTGTGAACATCCTCAGGTGTGTGTGTGTGTAGGTGTGTATGTGTGTGTGTTGTTTTTACTACAGTAGAGCAGCTCAGTGAGTCATCTATGCCTTTATCACACAAACACACTCACAAACTTCCTCTGTACCTGAGAGACAATGTTCTCACACCAGCTGCAGAGCAACGCCAGCCAAAAACAGCAAGCAACAATGAGGATCTGTGTGTGGTTGAGAGTGTGTGTGTGTGTGTAGGTGAGACTGGAAGTGACGGAGAGCTGCAGCGTTAGGTGAGATAAGGAAAGAAAACAGATGTTGTGTGTGTAGATCTGTTTAAGGTGTGTTTTACCCCATTTACACATGGTATTAACGTCCGTTCAGGTGACATGAACACAAGTGAACAGTGTGAAATTCAGGTGTAAACAGGGCCCAAAACGTTCTGTGATCGAATCACTCACACCCCATCTGTGTGGTCCATTTCCTGGACTGGACGGACTTCAGATCAATTAATATCTTACAGTAAAACAAGTAAAAAAAATTATTTAAAAAGAAAATAACATCCGAACATCTCCGGTTTAACTGACATCAACATGTGAAAATCAGAGCCACATGAGAAACTGATCTCAAGTGGTAGCATGAGAAGCATTTGAGAGGCATGTAAAAACCAGGTGTAAACAGCTATCTGTCTCGCTTGACCATTTGTGATCGGATCACCCAGACGGTCATTAATATCAGGTGTAAACCAGGCCGGTGAGTGAGTATGTGTGTGTGACAGTTCTTTCTGGCACTGTTTCTGCCAGTTCCTCGCTGCGGCCTCTTGTTAGCATCTCCCTCATTAACAAATCATTCTGTGAGCGCAGCCGCCACGAAGTGAGAGAGATGCGACTGGGCCCCAGAGAATGAACGAAGGCGACAGCGAAACACAGTCGCATTCAAACGCACATACAAACATTCACTCATACTTTTCCCTCTGTTTCTCTTTCTTACAATCGCACATTCTTTTCCTCCATCTCTCTCACACACACACTCGCTCTGTTTATTCACGCCCAGGCAGACTAACACCCTCCTGTCGCCCACCATCTTTTCTCATCACCTCGTTCTCTCCGTCGAAAGCCTGTAACACCATAGCAATCGCATTCAGATTCTCCATTCTGGTCCCTCTCTGTGTTCTGAAAGCACTGGAGACACACACAGCCCTTTGCACCCCGAACGCTCTTTATCTCAGCCGTATTTCCGGCACTTTCTACGCATAAAGCTGGTATTTATGTAGCTTATGCAAATAGAATTTTATCAGTGTTCATTTTAATGTAAGGAGAGGAGAGTGAGGTTGGAAAAGGAAGGAAAAACAAAAAAAGGAAAGCATGAGTCACTGCAAAGTAATGCTGAATCAAGGAATCTTACAGTCCATTATAGCTTCTTCTAAATACATTTTGAAATCACTTGTCTGGCTATGTTTGATCGGAAACATACATCAAATGGGGATGAGTAAGAGAGAAAGGGCTGGAGATGAAAGGAACAAGATGACAGGATGAGAGAGAGGCTGGGCGTGTGATTAAACAGCAGGGGAAAGGGGGTCTTCACCGAAGGGGAATGGAAGAAAAGCTTTATATTACATTTTAATGGGAGGAGCCGTGACCTCAAGCACCACCTTATGGCAGGTCAGGGGAGGGGTTAGCCTCCAGGGGCAAGAGAATCATGGGAAATGAGGTTTTGTGGGGTCACTGATTAATGTGTTTACTGCTCCCCTGGCAACTTCTACACTAACCTTCAACAGACATGATGGGAAAAGAGAGAATTGAGAGCCTGGCAGAGACAGCTTCACCATCACTACAGTGTGTGTAGTGATTCATGAGCTGTATTCAGAACAGAATTACCATTACATTATGCTTACTGAATAAAGCTATATAAATATTTATATTATATATATTTATTTATTTATTTCCTACTATTTTTAAAAAATAATAAACAGTAGACATTACTGAACAATAAACACTTCAAATGTTATCACATGATGGGATTACATTGCTTTTTTATCATCTCTGAACTGAAACTATTTTGTGTTTCTAATCTGATAATGTGTAAAAATGTCTCAATTTGCAGTTCAATCAAATAAAGACAAAAATAAGAAAGAGAAGTTAAAAATCACATCACATGAAAAATGAGAGGTCACGCTGAGTGCACTGCATTGTGGGATACAGTAATGCACTCAGTAAGCTCTCTTATATACTGCTCATTTTGGCAAATGCATGGGGTCATCAGGGTATTTTACAAGTACATTAGTATACATAGCATATACTGCATCAAAACTGTAGCGTGGGAGAGCCACCCCCCGAATCTATCTTCATTTACTCACCCTCATGTTATTCCAAAACAGTATGACTTTTTCTTCTCTGTTAGTGAGTGACCGCCTCTATCTCCATTCACTTTTAAAAAATGAATTATTCAGAGTTTAAAAAAAGAGTCAAGTTTGGAAGGATGTGACCATGATTAAATGATGACAGAATTTTCATTTTGGCTAAACCAACTTTGAAAGAGTACCCAGATAATAGGGAACGTTCTCAGAACATTGGCTAATGTTCTCCCAAAGCTGTCAAAAAAGTTGAACACATTTTAAAAATGTTCTAGAATCAGTTTACATAACGTTCTTATAAGCAAACAGTTCTTATAGAACTGTAAAAATAACATTTCCATTAAATAATCTAAATGTTAACGTTAGAGAAACATTCTTACGTCCTATAATTGTTAGCTGGGTAGTGTGGATTCTGTACATGTAATTGCAAACACAGCCAGTGTTACAGAACGAGTGGACATCTCAACTTTCTTGCAGGCTCTGTTTGGGCCCAGCATGCTCCTCAGCTCCCCCATTCACCTTCTCTTTCTGCAAGCTCCACATGCTAAGTGAGAACATTGTTCCGGTCAATTTGTTCCTTTCAGAATCCCAGTGGGCAGTGTCCTTTAGCATGACAGCACACTGAGAGAAAGCACTCTGTCTGGGAGGGCCTGACATCAGGAAAAGAGTGAGAGAGAGACAGAGGTAGAGTGAGAGAGAAGAAAAAGAGGGGATAAAACTGTGCCAGAGAGGGAGGGGCAAGGAAAGGGACGGTTTGAGATATAGTGACATCGAGCACTGACAAAAAGAACGAAAAGAGAAAGGGAAGGAAACCGGATGACAGTGAAAGAGAGATAAAGTGAGTGAGGGGGATTAAAAAATGACAGGAAGGGATTTAAAGGGACAGTTCACCCAAAAAACATACATTCTATCAACATTTGTTGAAGCTCATGCCAAAATGCATATGACTCAGTCTTTTGCAGGACTTGAAGACTGATCTATTCAAGCTTTAATAAAGGAAGCAGAAACGCCATAAAAGTTTCATTATTTAAAGTGGTCACTATATTATATTGTCTATAAAGTCATATGATAGCTTTGTGTAAGGAATAGGCTGAAATCTGTCCAAGGCAAAGATGGGCACGGATAAGCAGTCTTGCCTCTGATAGGGTCTGGAGGGGCAGAAGGCTGAGCCAGGCGCAGGTGACGCAAAACCCCAAGGGCAACTGTAAGTGTGCATTTGTGTGTTTGTGTGTGTGTTTGCACGTGTGCCCCTTGTGCCTATAACACCTGTTCTCTCGGCACAGTGGCCTCAACACTTGCACTGCAGGCTGAAGTGCGGCTGTCGGGGGAAAAGGGCGCACTCAGGCTCAGACAGGACACCCATTCAAGAAAACTTGGAAGGGACATAACTCTCTCTCTCTCTTTGTCTTCCATCCTTCTCTTCTAATCCCCACAAATCGCATTTTAGAATATGCCACGAATTACATCCTAATAAAACCAGCAGGAGGCTCGCTCAAGCTCGCTGCGTGTTGGGAAAGTTGCACATCTCGATATTAAGTAAGGCTGTAATAAAACACAGCTCTGTGTTTGCTAGGGATTAGAACGGCTCCGCTGAACAGTCTGTTAAAATGTGAAGTGAATTAAAGACACGCAACAAAAACTGCTCCAGAAATGACATCGTTGAGAACGGAAACAGACAAATAACTACAGGGCGAATGACAGCTTCATTTGTCGTGCACAGACGCAAACTCTACAGTGCAAGGAACAGAGATAGAACATCAACATTGAAGCCAGTCTATTCTGAGTTGTGCACTTTCTCTGCACTTCACACTTTGTGTGCTACGCTAATGATAATTTAGTGTGTAATGAGAGGTTTTGTATGTGTGCTCAGAGAGGTCAACAACGCATGCAGACAAATGCCACCCTCAGTCATGAATCATGGACCTCGGGGACCGGCGGAATGAAAAACAGTAAAGCGTTTCAATTGGACAGAAACCAAAACAAAGAAAATGAATGATAATGACCAGAATCATAATACTACACTGCACACCCTGCTAACAATTTTAGGTTGTAAGAACATTTCCTTAACGTTTTCATTAGGTAACAAAATATGTTATTTTGAAAGTTCTAGGAATGTTAAAAAAGACCATTTTTATACGTTACATTAACATCATTGCTTGGTTATAAGAACGTTATTCAAACATTTTTATTCTGTAACGTTTTCAAAACATTCCACTAACAACTTCAGAACAACATTTGATACATATGAAATATAACAGTGAAAAATGTAACATTACTGCAAAAATTTTCTTTGTTCTTTGATCACTTTGAAAGAACTTTTAGGGAACGTTAGCCAATGTTCTGAGAACGCACCCTGTCAGCTGGGACAGACCTAATGACTGCTGGAGGAGATTGGTACCTTCAGTGAAAGATTGCACTGTGTGAGTTTGCTCATCACAGCGGGATTCTTGTCCAGTAAGCCTGAGTCACAAGAGGGGAAAGCAGATGGCTGCTCTTTCCCGTCCATATCTTACCTTTTCTTCAATAAAGGGCACAGCCTCCACGGGCAGACCCCTTTTCACCTCTGTTCTCATCTACGCTCTCTCCTGGGCTCTTTTAAGAATGCTCTAACCCTCGGGGACTTCACTTTTTTCCTTGCTTTCCAGCCCACAAACCTTGAACGTTAACAAAAGGCAGCTCAATGCCTATTTGAATTTGAAACAGGGGGAACTATAACAAAAAAACGTGCCCCGCACTGAAGAGGCAGAGAGGCTCCAGAGCCAGAAATTCATACAATTTAACCTCACGACAGCAAATACGAAGACGAAATATGTGATTCTTCTGACACACACATGATCAGCTTTAGTAAGGTGAAATATGAACAGCTGCTACATGTGTGTGTGTGTGTAAGAAACGTGTGTGTGCATTCAAACACCTGAATGATAAGGCACCATGCACAACAAACACACAGAAAGACAAAGTATACCACAGCATACGCAAAACTGGCTCTCTGTACGGAGGTGCTGATCTGATGTCAGTTTGTAAGAAACAGGGTAGCCGAGGAAAAAAATGTGCAACCAAGATTTATGTGCTTCCATTAAATGGGTCCTCTTGAAAATATAATCGACCTGAGAGTACGGCTATGAGGTTTAATAACCAGAAATACATGCAAGAACAAAACAGGCAAGTCAATGTCACCGTTGAATTCAATGTAGGAAGATAAATAACTTTGAACTCTTAAATCTAATCCATAAAAGAAAGGCGGCACGTAAAATAATGCCAGAAGATGATCATTTTAAAGATGCACATACACAAGAATCACATCATCTATAACAAAAGGTGAAATCTTGCTCTTACCCCCGCAAGACCTTATAGCTGTAAAACAACATTTATTTCACATGCCAAATCAATGCAAACCGCCGATCAACAACTCCCCAAATCGCGTCTGAATAATAAAAAAAGAAATGCACATTTCATGAACTGCATACGCTGAAGAAATGCACCAGCAGCAAACCACGTACACCCTTCCAGCAAACAAAATATACGAGTGATAAATACAAGCAGTGTGAAAACAGCTGAATTCAGGGCGGAGGAGCGCTGAATGGAGGAGCAAAAGCCAGTAACCAAACCAGTACGATCTTCAACAGTATATTATCATGTCACAAACCAGCATGCCTACCGATTACAGTCGTGCGTCCGATTCTTTGTGAATGACTCGCCACCTCGGTACTATAATCCAGAATGAGTGAGAAGAGAGGAGGGGTCCGTTTGGAGATCTAGTCCTCTCTTTCGCACCTGTCTCTGCGCAGATCTGCCCCCTTATGTGACATCTTCAAGACAACTGCGTCTCTTCTTGCACGTCCATACCCCCCAACAACTAACCCCACACCCCAACGACGTACCCAGCGGCACCTGTCCCCGAAAAAAAGACACCACCACGCCACAAAGCTCGTTTCTGTTGCCCCAGAACAAATGGCATTCCCGACTCGGTCCCGCAGCCGCGCTCTTCCCCTTCAGACAGCCATCCAGAATTGGAAAAAGTCAGGAATGAACTGGGACGGACTGCCTTGTGTCACACAGATGATGGAAAACCAGCTGCGCCGTATGTAAATGCGTCTGTCTGGACTGGAAACACTTGCTGTATCAATCACCTATTGCTACAATAGTTATTCTGTGCTGGAAGCGGCTGCGCCAGTGTGTTGCGTCCGGAGCGCACGGACAGAAAGAGCTTGTTCTGCGCTTCCTCCGATCTGAAATCAGCCTCTGGAATCCGCTAAGAAGAAACTCTCATTGTCCGGCCAGAAATGCAATATTTCCGTGCAGCCCTACGGCGTTTGGATGGAAGAGATCACGGGTTTGGTATCTCGTTGTAAGTCTGTCACCCTCCGCTATTGAAAATCAAGAGTCAATGGCAAAACCTGACGCAGAATTCATCGGCGGACCGGAGCGGAATTAATTTGCTGAAAATGGTTTTGGGGTAATGGCATAAATCATGGGGACCCGGACCTGTCCTCGAACGGACTTGGACCGGGCGATGTGAGTGAATGTAAAGACAGGGAGTTTAATTCGCATTAAAATAAACAATATTTAAACGGAGTGACTCTCCGGATGATCGTTCGGTGTCGGTGTTGGAGGACCTGGAGGAAACGGAATGAAAACATATATATGTGTGCCCGTGTGAAAACGCGAGATCTGTTGCAATTAAGTCTAATATGTCTAATAAGTCTAATAATATAATGCAATTAAGTAATGTAATATATATATATACATATATTAATGTTATTGTCATATTTAATAACGTATTAAATCGCTTTCTGTGGTTTATGAGGTCACTCGAATGACGCGTCTGTTGTTATTTCTAGAAATATTTGGAGCTGTTTTTTAAGAAGTGCTTCATTTAATAAAGTATTTAAATAACTAATAATACTACTAATAGGCTCGTTTTTAGTATTTAAAGTGAGAGCTAAGTCATGTAAAATGTTAAAATAATATAAAATAAAATCACACGACAGTGAAGGATGATAGTAAAAATGTCTCTTTATTTTTCTCATTCTGTAATTATACTCTGAAGTTTGCAGAGGCCCGACAACAATAGCTGACTAGACTCAGTGCAAACAGCCAGAGTTCATTCAGCAGTTGATGACTTCACCAGTTAAGCTGAAGGTGCCTCAGGCAGGTGGCTGAAGAACAATAAAACTGACAGTATCAGATACATAAACACGCCTCAAAAATGTCCCTCTCAATTAATGCATGAGCAGAATAATATTTCCTTACTGTGACTCAAACTAATTGTGTTTATGCATAGATGACACATGCAGGTGTGTCCCAATTAACAGGGATCATTCTCAGAATGCTCTCTAAAGGTTCTCGCATGCAACATTTTTGTAGCAAAATTAAAACATTGTTAATGTTGTGTTACATATATATCAAAAACATTATTCTTTTAAACCGGTAATGGAACGTTTGAAAAAGTTACAGGATTAAAAAAGGTTCGAATAACGTTTTCAAAACAAGGCAATAATGTTAATACAACGTTAAAAAACTGGACATTTTAAACGTTCTTCGAACTTTTAAAAAAGCATTTTTAACGTTTTGGTTATTTAATGGAAACATTAATGGAAACAAACGCTCTTACAACCTGAAATTGTTAGCTGGGGTGGTGCGTTGAGTTTTAAATGAAGGTTCAGGTTTGTTCACCTAATATGGTTCCTCATAATAAAACAGTATACAAGCAGCTGCTTACCTCACTACTGTGATATTTATTTCACAATCCACGCCAAATCTACCTCAGTATCTACCCTTATTGTTAAGTCGTCCCGGGGGTATTTACACAAAAGACCTCTATTATGTACAGGAAGCCAAATCTGTTTACTTAATTATAATCAAGGATTAAATGAACTAGTGAACTCATGAAATGTGCATTAGCATCATAAAAAGTCATTGTGACAATTCAGGCCCTTGCACATGAAGTCAAGTTTTTCCGATGATTAGTCTCTGTCGCAACTGGGGTAATTGAGTTGGCTGAGCCTCAATGGTTTACAGTTACCCGGTTATATTCTTCTTACCGTGATCTTAAAAAAGTATCAAATTAGGCCAAAGAAACTTTGAGGGAAATTGTAGGGAAAGATCTCACTTTGTTCATTTCCCCGCATTTGATGTGAAGTCAAGCGCTCACAAGAGAGCGATGCGGAACTGACAACAAATAAATAAACAAAAAAGAAGTACAGTTTTGTTCTTGCTAGCTTTCATCCCACACTCCCGCTCTGAAACAGCGCTCGCTTCAAACTCGGGCCACAAAGTCGCGCTGGGAACACAAAATAGTGCAGTTTATCAGAGACAAAGAACTTTAAAAAGCAACAATCTTTTGTTTTTCACTCCTGCTAGAGAAGCAACCAAAGATTACCCTGAAACCTTGTACAGCGCTAACTCTGAACCAGGAGTCGTCAGTGATGCTAAAATAAAGCTCCTGTCCTCTGCTCCAGGCCAAACACTGGTTTCCAGGTGTGGATGCGGGTGAGCTTGTGACTGGTTGAGATACAGGAGACCCAGATAACAGGGAACGTTCTCCAAAATTTGGCTAACATTATTTAAAAGTTCCTTCAGTGTTATCAGAAAAATGTTTTTTTTGCAGTAAGATTAGAAGAACGCTTCTATAACATTATATATCATATATCAAAAACATTTTTCTTAAGTAGTTAGTGGAATGATTTGAAAACATTACAGATTTAAAAAATGTTTAAATAACCAAGCAAATAATATTAATACGTCTAAAAATTGACGTTTTGAACGTTTCTAGAACTTTCAAAATGACCTTTTTAAGGTTTTTGTTATTTAATGTAGATGTTACGGAAACGTTCTTACAACCTAAAATTGTTAGCTGGGGACTAAGATCCCCATTAAACTCCACAAATATGAGTTGAAATGTAATATCTCTGGGTAATGACATATATCATAGCTCAGGGGCTACACTGCATGTGATCAAGCTTAATCTAATTACTTGCAGTCACAAGCCAACCATCATGTCTCCATTTCCTTGTGATTTGATTGCAGCTCCCGATAGCAGCCAGCGAATAGCCGAGCATTGTTTATTCCATATTCATATCCATTATTACACATATCTAAACTTTTGAGTGGGACTCGGTCCATTGCTTCGAGTACAGTATGGCTTTACAGTATCTCTGCTTTTGTTCTTACAGTAACAAGATTTAAGTCCATAATTCCATACTGTAAAAGACAGTATAGGTCATTGTGCTGCCTTGAAACCAGGCAGCTTAATGGCCTATGCATCTTCAAGCATAGATGTAGAAAAGCTGCCATCCACTGTAGTCAAGATCTGTTGGCAACGATTTGTTTGTGCATTTGTTTGTTCGCTGTTTCTCTTCACGAATCAACTGTGCAACAAGTGCAAATCACAACAATACGTTGAGCCCTAGGTGACTTTTGTCAGCCACCCAAAATCCAACCTCATTCTTTATTGTTTTTGCTATAATTATAAGCACATGTCAAAATGAAATCAACAGCCATTATTACTTGCATCACAATAAACAGACTCTCCATGGAGCCTTGACTCAACGTTTGTGAACGCAAATGCAATTACAGGTCATTTGAACTTGGTAGACATCCAGTGCTGATAAAAATGGAGCCGGTTTGGACCAGCCTAGCAATCCATTGTGCTATTATACAGAGGAGAGAAATTGTCACGGTAGCCAGCAATCAAGCTCTGTGTGTGGTTATACTGGCCAAATTATGAGAGGAAGAGAAATGGAAACAGGGAACACAAAATATGTAGCTCATCTCTTGTTTCTCAGTGGTCCATGTGCTGCAGTTCAAGCCCTTGTTTGGTAAGGCAGCTGTGGTCTTTCATGAGGTTGTCACGGCAGTCTAACTGTGAACAGATTAGAGATCTCACCTCACCGTGAGTGTTGCAGACACCGCGGCCACAGACCGGCTGGTAACGCATACCTGAAACGAGCCAGGATCAATAAACATCAGAGGCATGTCGCAAGAGCTTGTGTGCATGTCAGGGACATTGGAAAGTGTGCAGAAGGAAAAAATGCAGGCAGAAAAATGCGTTACTTATCTTTGACAGCATGCTAAATGATATCATACTGTTTATCTGGCTTACTCTGTTCAAAAATACACAGTAGGTACCTGTAGCTGTTTACAGCTTTCGTTGCGTTGCCTGGGAGACAATGGTTTTCTGTTTAAACCTCCCTCTATAAATGTTCAGATGAGTTTGGTAAAATGCTTCTAAAATTGTCAGCCCAGGGGCAGGGGATGTATTTCCAGCCATCAAACATGCTGCCCACTCAGGGACGATTTTATGAATTCCTCACCATCGTGTAATGAATCCCCGCAGTTAACTGTACTAAACATTTCAGAAATTCTCCAGTGAAACACTGGCCTCTTTCCAAGAGACACAAGGAAAGCATTCCTGTGCATGTCACGGAATGACAATGAAATGTAAACAGCAAATTCCCAGCAGATAGATTGTGATGATGGATTACATGGCTTTCTCAGAGTGATAAATTCACGGAGTTTATTACAAAAGGGCAGTTTGACCCCCTGTCATTTGAGGTTTATTTAAAGTGCGTATATCTTAATCTGGTTATATATGAAGACAGAATGTTTTAGATTAATGAGGGACGTCAGTGGTGCGAGCCGAGAACATGAAATTAATGGACTTTATCTGTGTAAGTAAATTATGATGAACCCACACTTATGAAAACCTATCAATTCACTAGTCTATCTGGGCAGCTATTAGGAACTGTTAACACCTCACTTACTTCAGTAAGGTAACTTCATTTTAACAGCTATAAAAATGGATATTCAGACAGCTGTGAACAAATGTCATACCTCTGTCAAAGCCACCCAGATTTTTACCTCAGTAACACATTTTCTTTCATTAAAGCGTGAATATGAGTATGCACATGGCTAGTGTTTAAAAAGCTGAATTATTTATGTAGATATGGGAGGGTGTAAAAAACAGAATATTAAAAAATGACAAAAGCCTGTGAAAATCTTATCACGCACACACAGCAAAATCAAAAATCGCTGAAAAGGACAGACGTGGCAGGTGAATTATGTTTTACTGCTGATGCAAGGTGAAGTTTTAGAAGCGATATTAAATCCACATGAAATATGTTCAAGTCCAATTCCTGTACTGGTCTGGCCAAGGTCACACACTAATATGTTATTAAATGGTAAATGGTCCCAGGACAGTTTATGTATCATATTTCATTTTTGTCATGATTTGTTTCCATAACCTCTGTGTCACCGATACCAAATGTTGCCGGCACATGCATGTTATCAGACATGAGACTGAGGTGTGTGTACATGTGTATAAGAGAAAGAGATGGAGCAATGAGTTTCTCTCCAGAACCAGATGGCTGACAGTTTAGGTTTTACAATACAGCTCACACGACCTTGATGTTGATATTTGGAGAAAGAAAAATAGACTTCAAGAGAGCTGTGCATTAGAGTGTTGACATATGCGTTTTTGCTTATCGAGAGCAATGGTTTATGCACATCTACAGCAGAACTGCAGACGCTGCTGTTGCAACAAAACTGAATTCAGTGCAAAGATAATGTTGATTAAAGTTGTGAAATCAATTGTGAAGCATTATAGCAAACAGTTGCATTTTGCTTCATAAACAAAGTTGAAAACACGCCACAATACAAAAGCTAAAACAAACAAGTCTAATAATGAACAGCATCTCGACAATAACAATGTATTAGTGTTAGCCCAGCTAACAGGGAACATTCTCAGAACATTGGCTAATGTGTTCTCTCGAAGTTGTCAAAAAACATTCTTGCCGTAACATTAGTAGACTAGTTTTTTAACATTATATATCATATATCAAAAACTATATTTTTACGTAATTAGTGGAACATTTTAAAGAATAAATAAATGTTTGAAAAGAATAAATGTTTGAATAACGTTCTTATAACCATCAATAATGTTAATACAATGTCTAAATAATGGATGTTTTGAACGTTCCTAGAACTTTCAAATGAACATTTTTAATGTTTTTGTTACTTAATGGAAATGTTAAGAATGTTAGCTGGGATGATACTATATAGAAAACAGAAAACAGTATTAAATTAGGTTGTGGGGTGATGTACGGCATACAGATGTGCATTGATCAAACCATACGATATTATACAGCATAAGAGGCCGCCGATATTGGCATTATGGCAACAACTCTATATCCCCAGGCAAGGCAGAGAAAACAGTATCCACAAGTGTCGTCCGTTCCCTGCTGTCCCTGTAACTTTAATTACCCAACATCCAGGTCAATCTGGACCACCATAAATCGACCGACAATGCTAAATGTGACCAAAGCAGAACCAGATGACCCTGTCGGCCCTGAAGCCATAGTTGCAGTAGTCTTAAAAAATAGGTGGATGAAAAATACACAAAACGATAAATGTGACAAATGCAACAAGCAATATTCCACCTCAACTGGTTTGCATGAGCAAATCTCTTTTCATGAGAACGCTGGGTTATGTTTGTTTCTTTGGCAGTGTAATAACAAACATGCAGTAGAACGTCACATACACATATAAACAGAGACTTTTGCGAGGAATAAATGCATATTTCTGATGTTTTTCATATTGATATGAGAAACCGCAGTGCAGATTCCTTAAAGGCAGAGAGATATAGATCTCAGGGGATGGTGAGGATATGAAACGCCAAGGAATGGCATACAAACACATATTTTGTGTTTGTGGTGAGTATAAGGGGATTTTCACTGGGGTTGCTAATTCACTCAGTTAAAGAAGTCATGAATCAATCAAATATCCAAAAGCACAGCCTTGTTATTTCTTAGCATGACGGTCTGTTATATGTTACTCCCACTAAAAGAAATGAAACAGTTTTTAACCACATAACGACCAGCTGCAGCCCTGTGTCTCATCTGTTTCTCACTGATAAGTTTTCATCTTTCTCTGAAAGATGGTCCAAGCATTTTCACAGAAAACAGGAAGGCCAGTTTTCCAGTTTTCCGCTGGTGCTTCTGCCAACATTTTCATTTCTTGCAGGGAGCAAAGACCTCCGTCTATAGAGCAGATCTGACAAATGCAAATGCAACACGGTAAGTCAAAGTTTCACGCACTTCGTTTAACCGGATTTGGCTCACTTTCTCTTGCATTTATGTCTCACGGCTATGCGTTTTAATCGATCATTATGTGAGCTTCAAAAGCAACCCATTGGAGAAATATGCATAGTGAGTGCCCTCTAGTGGCAGCATCTGAAATCTACAACCCTAAAAGTCCGCCTAAAGCAACCCTTGATACGATAAACCTTTGGCAACGATGACCTTTACAAATCTAACGTAGAATGTGCAAATGTAAAACAAAAAAAAATGCATTTTTAAACAGCAAACGTGTCCCAAAATCATTTTTTTACCCACTGTAAAGTGTAATCTGTGTCAAACTGGAGCAGAGTCACACTGGTGAATTCATTAGACCAAGATAAACATATTCATACACAACATCTTCATTGGTCCTAGAACAACTTTTCTATCAACCAATCAGATTGTAGGATTAGGTTTGGGTTCAAGGTTAGGTTTAGGACTAGATTGGATTATTTGGATTATTATGGATTATTATTATTATACCTCAGATTTTAGGGGTAAATTATGGTTAGGGTTTGTGTTATGGTTATTAGGTTAGGACTACGTTGCAGAAAAACGCAAGATGTTGATCCAGGAACACTTTTAATGTATTTTAATGTTTTTAAATACATAATGTTTTTAAGGCATTTTAATGTAAGCAAATAGCCCTTCAGTATTAAAACGAGGTGCATAACTGTTTTTTTACGGATAATAACACGATCCATCTGTTGCGGACCAAATAACTGCAACTTATCGCTCTTGGTTTAAATGGGACTTAACATTTTATAATAAGTTTCCATTTGTTTATGTTAAAAAAACACAAGTGTTCATGTTAGTTGATTTTGCATTAACCTAAGAGATACAACTTTTAATTAAATTGTATAGGATGAAAATACATTAACTAAGAATAATGCTTTTTAGATGCAAGTATTGATAATGGTTAGTTTCTGTTATCTAGGGTAGAGTAGGGTAACTCTCAGTAGCTTGAATTAGAAATGCTTTGCAAGTCATTTTTGGGATTTTATATCCAACAAAATTGCCAGTGAGGATCTTATTATGGAGGTCAGCAGCTACTGTGGTTTTATGACTTGTCTTCAGGACGTTTACAGCCTCTTTGTGTTCTCGGAAACTCAGCCCAGCTCGGCCTGTAAATATATATAGTAAAATCTATAAAGTATAACCGATGATGATCTTAAGTGCTTTTACAAGAAAAGAGATTCACAACTGTTATCAATTCATCATTTTATTTTCTAAGATCTCATATTTTCAATTAATTCTGGAAAAGGAGAAACATCTTTAAAACTAAAAACAACAACATCAGAATAATGCCTTCTAGAATAAACAACACCTCATGACTCTGGATCCCGACCCATAAAGGTAAAAACAAAAACAGTCTCTCGAGATTAAGATTCTTAAACAATGTTATACAGTACATACATCCGAGAGTTTTAAAAAGACATTTCTATAACTTTTCTTTACACAAGAAAATCTTAGTAAAAGTTTGAATCTGAATGTGTTGGTAAGGAACCTCTGGCTGATTCTAGCCCAACCCCAAGCCAGCTTCCGCCCTTGTGTATAGGCGCACACAGCATCCATATACCCCGTCCTCTCATTCAGTCAGTATTGCTTCAACCCGCCAAACACTTGTGCTGTAGTAGAGGTAAACACACGCCAACAGTCCACATGAAACTTCCCCTCGACAGCTTTAACAGCAGCCTGTATTGTATGAGAGCTGGCTCTGTTTGAATAGGCTTTCTCAGTCCACATCCGAGTGGTGACAAATGGCAGTGGTCGGCCATCACCTGTCATCTTTGGTTAGAATGAAGAATGAACAAGCCCCTTTGTGTCAAACAACAGATTTTATACTCCAATGATGGGACATGGAATCAGATTAGCAGGAAACAGGCTTTGGTTATATGTACTAACCAGTTGAGTGTTTTGTTTCTTAAGAGTTTAAATGCAAAACAATTACTGTGCTTTGTGTAGTAGCTGAATTAGTTTAATCAGAACTCATAAACCTGGAGGAGTGGAACAAAGGTTTTGTGGGTGACCAATGAAAAAAGAATTATGAAATATTACACGATTTTCCCTCAGAAGCAGCTGTCCAAACAATACCTCTGAAGACAAAATCCAAATATTAATCTAGAAAACAGGGTATACACGTCAGTAAGTGTTAAATAATTATTGTGGGGAATAGCTATAAAGCCCCATCCTACTGTGCTAGGAGGGCAAAAGTTAATCCTGCCTGTATGTGAAAGTGATGTCTTATATCACTAAAAGGGCTTGGAAGCCTCAGAACAACAAATGCATCAGAAAACAACAAAGGTTTACTGGGTATGTCCCTTTAATTTCATTGAGACCATTCAGTTGTGATCTGTAGCAGCTCTTTTGTTAATTCACAGTTGAAAAGCTATTCTGAAAGAAAAACATCACTCAGAATGATCTCAGCACTAGTGTTTTTAGGATTTCAAAGTGGATTTCAACCTGTTGGCCGTTACAGTCTTATCTTTCTATACATCATTATACCTAACTATAAGTCACATCATATCAAAGAAACATCCTTTGAAGATGAGAAGCTTGACAGCACTGAAGAGGGTGGAGGAAGAGTAAAGCCATGTCAAAAAAATAGGTTTCAACTGACCCTTCAACTGACCTTGTGCCTTTATGCCCAGTTATAATGTGTATAGTTGTAAACCTGCCCACAGCCTTCAGAAAATTACTTGGATGGATTAAACCATGTGCCACTAACCAGTAATTTCAGTAATCCTTTCTGATCACAATAGAGGAATCTTTAATCATACTACTCTTCAAATGATCTGATCTTATATCTGTATAAATTTCATGATTTAAAAAACACACGCACACAACACTAACCCAACAGCAACAGTTATATGCAAGATTACAGCTTGACTTTAGATCTGAAAATAAACTGTGTATAAGCGTGTGTAACATCTCTATTGTTAAGAGATCATTCAAACTACAAACAGGAAAAACTGTCTGTGAGTTGTGTCTCTGCCACAGGATTCAGAAGAGATTTCAGTTGTTATCTCTGACTGCTGCCCATGTTGTTTGCATTATTTGTTTTCACACAATTAATCTACAAGAATGGTTCACCCAAAAATAAAAATCTGGTCATTATTTACTCACCCTCATTCTTTGTAGTTCTTAACTGGTGTGACATTTTCTACACTAAAACAAAAAAGGTTGGTTACTTTCTGAATGAAAATGTATGAAGACTGTGGGCGCCAAGCTTTAAAATGACAACAAATTACAAAATGATAAAATTTTTAAAGTGGTTATGGCTGGTTATATAATTAAAGTGGTTATAATTATAAAAGTGGTCCATAAGACTTGTGCAGTATATTCTGAATCTTCTAAAGCCATATGGTGAAATTATGTAAGAAAAACAAAATTACCAACCGAGCTTAAAATATGGAGAAATTGTCTGGCCCATTTAATTGTGGTTTTTAAATACAGCCACAGTACTGTCACTTTAAATGAATAGAAAAGAGTGACCAGGATATTATTCAAAAAATGCTTACTTTGTGTACTATGAAAAAAGGTGAAGTAAATGACGACCATTTTCATCCCTTTAAAGGGCTTGAGGGTGATCCCATTTTGTAGAAATGTGGCAACGCTCTTCTGAAGTTCTGAATAAAGATCAGACTTCAGGAAAGTCCCCATGAGGTTACAAGTCTTTATACTGGCCCAACAGTTCACAGACATGACGTATGGATATGGACGTGGATCAGCTTTACTCAGAGAGCAGCAGGCGTACTCTGTTTCCTGTGATGGATCCCAATCACTGTGGTTTCATTGAAATATGATGACCTGGCAACCTTCCCGGTTTCTGTCACCTCAGGGTGTTATGGACACCCTCACATACTACTAAAAAAAGGAGAAGACAGCAAGAGAAATGGACTGATCCTCTGGGAACAAAAGCCAATGTTCCCAGCTTTTAAGCTTTCCATGCCTGGAGCAGAATAGACCAGGTGTCTTCTCACCCAAAGCTGGTTCATCTTTACATAAAGGAAACCCCATCAGAGAGGGAACCGTAGGCGCATAGAGGTCAGCATCCCACAGGGAATACAAGAGCGAAAAAGCTGGCCAGAAGAACCATCCAGAAGAAGCCAAACGGTTCCATTAACGAATTAAAAAGGGTGTGTGGGGTGGTGAGAAAATGCAGAGGTGGGCATCTTTCCACCAGTGTAGGACATTTAAAATCTTCCACCATCAAATATCCTGTTTATTCTGATCTTTCCTGCAGGGTCAGAGCTATCCACCAAGGTTAGGAGAACTGCCAGGTGTGCTGGCAGTGCGACTGAGCTATTTTGGGTCATCTGATGAGAAGTGGGAAGCTCTCTCGGATGATTCATCACGGGAGCAGGCTGGAAAACTACTGTACAGCTGACAGACGCCCGCTCAGGTCGGTGGTACAGAACCGCGTCTGGCTTGCTTCCTTGCGCTGTTTGGAGGGCAGAGAATGACTTCAACAGGCAGAAAAGAATCCGTCCATCCCTGCCTCCGAAAAATCCCTCATCCATCCCCCAGAGTTCCCACGCACGCCCGGGGACACTAGACAACTAAAGGAAGATGACAAATACAGGGGGAAAAGAACTTAATATAGATCAGAGCAGCGGGACAACAAGGTCAGGCTGCTCCTATAATAAGATGTCCATACAAAACGGCAGCCTTTAATAAGTTACGAACATCCATCTCGCTCTCACTCAGACTGGGAGATGGTGGAACGAGAGAGTTGTTGAAAGAAACAGAGATGAAGGAGGGATCAGGCATGCTGCGCAGCCAGTTCCTGCCCGATGAAGCGGCGCAGCCGTTCTAGGTACTGGCTGTACAGTTCGATGTCATTATGTCCGGCTCCCTCCACCCACAGCGGCTCCACGGCTTTGGGGCAGCGCTCGTACAGGGCCAGGCCGTGGGAGAAATCTATCACCTCATCCTCAGTCCCGTGGATGATCAACACTGGAGACGTGATTTTGGACACCTTCTCAATGCTGAAGTGAGGGACACACAAGAGGACACAATGTGTTAGATGTTTGCTGAGGACTAGCATATACAGCTTTTAATTCATTGCAACAAAAATACATCATAAATAAATACCTTTGCAAATGCATTGTTGTTGTCGACTACATTATCAACTAAAGCTGCAAGATGCATCAAAATTATCGTAATATTGCAAATGTGCATATTGCAATGGTTTGCAATATCTAAACGATGTATCAAAAAGCCAAACTTTTAGGTCAATGCAAAGAGAAACACATTTCTTTATCCAGAAAGAATGTCATGTGTGTCACTCAACACTTGGTGCATCCATGCGCGTGTGCTCCAGGAAATGCAACAACTGACAGCTAACTAAACCGCTCAAGTGTCGCGTGTGTTGGAGAACAGTGATGGTTTTGACTGCAGCTGCATGGAAACCATGTGATCTACACTGGCACTGAGTGACACTATCCACCGAATCCAGCCAACGACCCTCTGAGCTCTACAGCATCGCTGTCACGCACAGGCAGCATTCAACAATTAAAAAAAATTGTAATAACACCTAAATATTAATCTCTTTAATAGAGCTGAATGTCTGATTCTAACATAACAAAAATTACAGAAAAAATTTTTTACATTTTCCAATGCACAACTGCTTCAGAAAACAACAGAAAGCTCAGTGTAATCATCGCCAGCATTCATCATCGCAATGCATGGTGTTTACTCTAGCCAAGAGCAAAACCAGTGAATTACTCATAAATAATGGCAATCTGTGCTGGCCGTGACAAGACAAGCCATGAGCTCATTAACAAATCTAGAGATGATCACCGCTAAAAGCCCAGTGAAAATGGTGATAACATAAATAATGAGGAACGAGCCCAATGGTTGTTCCACTTACTTAGGAAATGCATCAAAACAGTAAGTCTTCTTCGTGTCGGGGAAGGCCACCCTCATGCCAGAGGTGAGAGGGGAGTGAAGAATCACTGCCGCGCACTCATAACGGGATGCCAGATCCACTGTGGGCACCGTGCCAATGCTCTGTCCATACAGGATAATATTTTCTGGGCTGATGCCATATCTGATTGAAAGAGAGGGGATTTGAACACTAATTAATGCCTCATATCACTCTGATTTACAGCCAGATTAGCAACAACAACAGAGCTGTTGAAAATAATGTCATTTAATCGCAGGCCACATTATCGCACCTGGTGTGAAGGGGTTCAAACAAATGTTTCTATTTAAAAGCTTGTTGGGCTGAAAATTTGCCATTACATAACAATTACTGCTTTTTATGACACAATATTGCTGTGATTGTGCCACAATGGAATATTGATTTCTAGTACAATATATGAGCAGAAATCTCTAATCGCAATTAAAGCGTAGGTAATTTCTGTGAGGCTAGCAATAGCAAGGTAGTTTTGAAAACATAAGATCAAGACCCTTCAAAACACTCTCCAAAGCCACACCTCCTCCAAAAACACATGAACGCAGTGGGCTGAATTATGCACAAACATCGTTTGACAGGCAAGTAGGATATCCTATCATTGCATTCGGACAGAATGCAATGATTGGACGAACATTTTAATGGTCCTGAGCACCTTCCTTCCTATATATATGTATACACACACATACATATATACATATATACATATACATACATATATATACACCACTTAGCAATTGCTATCAGGATCTGATAAGACTTTCAACCACCATAACAAAAAAAAACAAAACAAAAAAAAAAAAAAAAAAAAAAAAATCACCTGCCCTACCTTTAAAGATCATTTAAACATCAATATGTTCTGGACTATGGATCCTCAGAATCTGAGCTCTGCTACAAACATGCAGTTGCTTTGGATTCACCTTGGTGTCTATTTTGTATCTCACCTTGAGCGTAGAGCCTGCCACGCTGCGTCTATGTCAGCATACAAATTCTTTTCTGACGGTTTTCCTGTGCTGACCCCGTAGCCGGAATAATCATAAGAGAAGATGTTACAGTTGATGCGAGTGCCCAGACCGATATAGAAGCTGCTCATCTGACCCAGATCAACTGCGTTGCCATGGGAGAACAGGACAGTAAACCTGAGGAGAGACACAGAGAAGAGTTGATGGGATATGTTGGTCAAAATCGTTCACTAGTTTGCATTGTGAAAATGAGTTTCACTGCGCTATAAGTATTTCAAAGAGTGATTAAACATCTCTGAGTCATTACAGAATCCACGAAGAGACTTGCGAACCTACAATTTCACATGCTGAATCATTAGGCATGTAGGTGCATCTGCAGTTGGCACAAACTGATGACCTCAGGGAATAGTTTCATAACGAACATGGGTGTGTGTGAAGGGAAATCAGAGTATTGAAATCATTAGGTGGCAAAATATGGCTGACTGTACATCAAATTCTTCAAGATAAGACTTCTACAATCTCATCTATCAAATACAGCAAAACAGTTATATTCATCCTACAAAGGTAATCCATTAGAAGGAAATAAGGCAACAATAGATCAAGTACCAGCAGTGAAAACAAAGAGGCGCGTGATAAAAATGCGTTCAGGAAGAAGTGGCTTCTGGGTAAAGATAACAAACAAACTAGGAGAGGGAAGCAGGAAATGAGACAAAGGAAAGATGGAAACAGAATTAAGGAATGTAAATGACCTGTGGGAGTAAAAGGGGCTCGCGGTCCATCAGAGGAAATGTGACATGTCACCAGTTCAACATATATTACTGTGAAAATAAGGCTCCTCCAGCAAGGGAGGGACCTGCAATGGGATTCCAAGTGCATGGAATTTTTGGTTATGTTACGCTGGTTACTGTGGCAGTGTGTTTGGACTTATATGGACAGCCAGGTGTGTCGATAGTAATACGAAGTAATACGGTAGTATTGGTTGTTCTATTCACTCTCAGTCATGCTTATTCTGTGTGAAGTGTTCAACAATAGGTGTATTACCAAGATAAAGCAAGTAATATATGTCTGGTCATGTGACCTCAACATGGGCTGACCCGCTACATGTAAAACAGCTTCAATTAAGCTACTGATATGATGGGATTCTTCAGCTCATGTAGGTGTATTTCATTTTAAGCAGACTTTTCAAAAGCACTATTCAATTTCTTTAGAGCAGGGGTGTTTAATTGCAGTTTGAGCTTAACTCTGCAGGACACTGGCCCTTCCAGGAGCAGGTTTGGACACCCCTGCCCTTTCAATGACATATAGGTGTCATTAATATATTTTAAGTAAATTTATCTTTACATAGACATTCCCTATTGGTATTGGAGAGATTCTGTATCCATCTTACCTGGCAGAGGGGGCACAGCGGATGTACATGCAGCCAACTCTGTTCCCCCGACTAGAGCGAGTCAAGAACACTTCCGTGACATCCAGTTCCCGCTGGGAATACTGGAATTCCGCTCGCTCGGTGAGGTGGAGCTTCCAGCGCCCCTCCCCTGTGGCATTCCCTCCCCCTACTGAAGTGCCGCCACCACCACCTCCACTCCTGGACCGAAGGCCAGACGTCGCCGCTGTGGGTCCAGCCGGTACCGGCCCGGCCTCCAGATCAGGCAGGAGGGCATAGGTAGGTTCAGGGGGCAGGAAGGCAAGCTTGGCAGCAATGCGGCTGGGGCAAGGGGGGCAACAGAACAGGCAGCACAGCTCACTCACAGAAAGGCCATTCATTGTCAACTGCAAAAAAAGGGAGATAACATGCTCAATGTATGTTTAACACAAAACATGGAATGATTCATTTAACATTAAGATCATCACAGGTTAGGGATTACAGAAGTATTATGAGCACTCGTAACCACTTTAGGAATCTGTAACACATTTATATCCTGTTGCCATTTCTTGTAGATTTTCAATGCATAACTAACAATTCTCAATCAAAACTCAAAAGGCAGAACATATAAACAGTAAACAAATGGTTAGTAAGTAATACCCAGGTAGACTTGAGAACAACATCCCGTAAACCTATCCGCAGCTATACTGTCCCCTCAGCTTAAAACCGAGTGTGTGGGCTATCTGACACTGTATTGACAACATTTATAAATAATAAATAATAAGCAGCAGCTTATATTGCGGGCTGAAAAGGCTCCAACAAAATATCCACCGGTGATCACATCAGTCCCAACAGACCGCCCAGCGCTAGCTCGAAATTCACCTGCCGACGAACAATGCATGTTAACAAATACATTGATGTATATTATTTTTCAACATACGTGTCGTTCTCCTGACCACAGCCGGATTTTTATATATTTTCACACCTCCGTCGCTAAGTAGCTAGCTCGTATTTAAGGGGAAGGGGGAGTTAGCCAGCTAGCCAGTCAGCTACGACTCCTCTCAGATAACAAACAAACGCCCGGGCTCCGCTTGAGACATGTCTTATCTGAGAATTAAAGGATAAAAACTGAGTTTTAGGTCCTCCGTCCTCCCTGATGAGTCGATTCCCGGCTACCGTCCTGCCATGTATTAATCTGCCGCTATAGGCTAATAGAGCCGTGTGTTTTTTCCACTTCAACTAAAGAGGTTCGGCTGCTTAGCCCTCCCATCCCGCATGAGGTCTCACTGTTACGGGCGCCTCGACTGCTGCGTGTTTTCGTTATATGAAACCCTCAGAGGAAACGACATGCGAAACACTGCAAGTTAAATATCGATAAAATACCTGTTTGGTTGAATGGTGAAGCGGTTTATGAACGGTATGGTCACGTTAGCGTTGTCTGAGCAGCACGTGACTCGATGGGGGAAATAAGCGGAGTGGAAATCTCGCCCTCTTTGAAAACTTCACGTCACCGCATCCGGAAACTACGCTGAGGACAGCGGAGGATCTGCTTGCGTTGTAAAAATCAGCAGACAGCTGACGATGATGAAAGACAGATATTACAGAGACATAACAAAGACATTACGAGAACACAAATATTTAAACCTCACCATATAAGTCTCACTTTGTTTCCAGTAAGCATTGGGCGAGCTTTGACCCGTTTCTTTATGCATGCATCACTTTCATGCACACTAGTCTCCGTGTTTATAAAACCAAGAGCTTGTGAAACTTTTTACTTCAATACATTTGTGCATGCATACCCAGATGCACAATTTATTCGGGCATTTAAGAAGTGTTAGAAACTAAATGTTTGGTCCGGGCTATTGGACCTCTTGGACGATCTTGGGGGAAAAAGAAAATTGAGATCACGTTCCTTGGCAGAGAGAGATTTTCCCTTTTCAGTACTGAGAAAATAGCTGTTTTATGGAACCAGTTAAAAACACTCCTTCCATTTCCTGATAAAGCAATACAAAAAGTCACTGCTGTAAACATGCCTACAAAAGCAAATAAATACAGCAGCATTATGCTATACATTTAGATACAAATTTAATGGATAATTAGCAACCCATTTAAACTCAGTCTAAATAAACCACAGATGTGAACACAAAGTATCCAGCTGTAGCACGAAGCCAAGCTGTCTGTAGTGAAATAGGGCAGGGCTGATGTGGCAGTGGGCAACAGAGGGTGACTCACGTGCAGGCACAGGACATTTTTTTTAATGCTTGCACATGGTTTACTCACTTAACACTACAGCATAAAAGGACCTTCTGCTCAAAGAAATGTCTGAGGAAGGGCCAAGAGCTTTACAGCTGCGCATGTAAAGGCATTGATTAAGAGGGTGGTTTTGATCAGTAATTATCCCCAACACTTCCTTTAGAATACCACGTCTCCAAGTTTCCTGCATGTGCATGAGTCATTAGGAAAACAGATGGATTCCTAACACTTGAACTACATTTTCAGCAGAAAAGACGCACTTTAGGTGCTGTGGACAAATGTTGTATGAGATACACAAAAGTGTATGTATGAGAAACAGGTAGCAATCCCTGATGTATGAGAAACAGGTCAAATTTGCAAGTACACGTTCAAGAAACACACAAGACATTGAGTAAATTTAAAATAAACTTTGATTTTATTGGTTTTATACTCATACACATCATACAATCCTAAATTTTAAAAAGAAAAATGTATCTGGTGGTGTCTCTGGGGGACTGGGCACACTGGTAAATTAACTCATGAATGCTGGTTAATGTACTGCTGAACACGCCTGAGATGAAACCTACATCACCCATCTGAATGTTCTGATGAACTACTGGGAGAGGATATAATCTTTCACCTTTAAACACTTCAAGGCAATTCTGCTTCATTTTGTGTTATGCTGAAGTTACTCATCTGTTTTTCACATTAATTCGTGCAATAACGGCTGTGAATCACTGCTAGTGTAAAAGGGCTAATGCGTCAGGCTGGCTTACAGTGAAAAGACACAAAGGCAACAAAGGTGGGGAAATGTGACCCAACTGTCTTCTACTTCAGTACAGTATCATCAACCTAATCTGCATTATCAACTAGATGGCTATTCAATGTCATACTCCCACTGTAGTACAGTTAAAAAACTCTACGAGACTGGAACTCCATCTCACTAACCCTGTCAATGCATACTAGAAATCTGAGCCCAGCAGCCCCATACACTGTCAGTGCCTTCCACCTGTCTGTACGCCTACAGTGAAAGGTGTTGTGTCTAAATCTGATAAGATCTCAAAGACCTTTAGAGCCTCAAGCATCACAGACAACTGTGTAGGCAGTCAGTACGAGTTCCAAACTCTCATTAAAAGGCTGTCAAGATGCCGGCTCAGCCACGGCACGTACATGCCACCAGCTCTCCAAGCCACTTACACCTGCCTTTCACATATGCTCTCTGGAGCTGGCAACACCACAGAGGATTATGCTCCAATCACAGACGGACTAATTAAAGCTCAGGTTATTTCCTGAAAGAGACAAGGTCATTCAATTCACTCACGGCAGGTACTGCACAGTAAGGTAATCATTTGGTGCTGAAATTTGACTCTTGCCAGATTTGGACTCCCCTAATTCCCCAGTATGGTTAGGTTTTATGATTAGGTTTGAAGGTGGGGTTAGGATTACATTATGAAGCAATGAAGGGAGTGATAATCTGGCATGAAGTCAACATTGAACACAACACCAGCATTGGAAGATTTTAGAAAACCAGTTACATCTTCCAAGCTGCTTTCTGGATATGGTAAAAGAGTCTGTTTATAGTAAGGGATTTGTTAATGAACAATGGAAAAATTAGCACATCAAGAGACTTTATGCAGGCGATCCTGCTGGTTGATGACACGGATAGGTGCAAAATGTGCCACATGGTTGTCAGCCCTTTTACAAAAAAGTCATGAGAAAACACACACAGCCAGCACAAAGACAGAGGCCTCACTCGAATGATGACAGAGAGCACCACGTTACACCTTTCACCTTACATATGGGTATTTAATAAACACTACATACACACAAAACGCACTTTCTCATAGAACCTTTCCTGCTCTTCTTATAAACCTTATAACATTCTATTTAGCATAATTCGGTAAGAATGGCAGCCAGATAGTATTTACATTAGAGAATGCAGTAAAATCCTGTTAATTTGGACAGCAGAGGCAGGCTTCAATTGTCCATGCACTGTAACAACAGGACACTGTTTTACATTCGTTTACAGTTTAAATTCGCAATCTAGAATGTCTTTGTAGCAAACTCTGCAATCTGGCCTAATATAGTTGTGAGCATGCAACGTTTTTCTGTTTTGGGGAAGTGTGTGCATCTTCCATTATGACATCATTAAGCACAGCGGCATCAATAGTATTAAGGTAATATGCATCTCAGAACGGAAAGTCGCCTAAATCAAACTATTAGCGAGTTCTGTTAGCATCATTCATTGGTCTGCTGGTGGTTGCTTCTCAATGCTCTGAGGTCAAAGGTTAAAATAGTTCATTGCCTGGTTAGCAGGCGTGCATTAGCAATAAAGGGCCTGCTTGGTTCCGTGCAGCACTAAAGATATTAAGCTGACCGCTAAGTCCTGCACACTGTTTGTTTCTTTCGTTGTGCTTTGATTCGTATTTGAACATTTTGCAGCCAAATCAAGTCCTTTTGTTTTTGTAATTATTACCACGATTTCATCTCCATCTAACATCAACCCAGAATTCTTAAGATGGATACATAATCAACGGTAATGTATAGACAAACTGATTTTTTTGGCTGCGTCCATAAACTGTAAAATGCTGCCTCTGAATACAAGGTTCGCTTAACTTCCTGTCTCTGAAGGTACCTTCATCTGATCAAGTTTTGAAGGCAGTATAGCTGTATCTTTCGCTGCCCTTGATATCCGACAAAGCTGTGTGTGTGCATTAACGGGAAAGGTGATTGGTGGGGGATGGACAAGCTCAAAAAATTAAAATGGCGTCAGAGAAAGTGGTCAGAGATCAATTTAAGTATAATTGTAACTTCTATTTTCACAACTTTTGATTTAATTACTAGTGAGAAATCAGTATTGTAGTTTTTAAATATTCGATTCGGTTATTGCCGAAGCACCTCGTTTGTATTTCAAATATTATTTCATTACACTGCCTATGCAGCCTGTCTAAAACTATTTCTGGAGGTGCCTTCACAGCCTCTGAAGTCATTGCCTGATAGGGCAGCGAGGCAGCAAGTCGGGTGCCTAAGCTTGTGGACGCAGCCTGTGTTTTCTTTTTTGGACACATGCTTCCAATCCTCCAGTACCAACCAACCACATGATAATACAAAAATAAATAGAAAGCAATCACACAATTCAAGCTACGTACAATATATTAATATAGATCTTCTGATGTCATACACTCATTAAAACAGAAAAGGAAGGAAAAATAACTCAGTCACTCGCTTATGTCAAGGCTCGTACACCCCACCCCGCTCAAACCCCCATCCGACTAGTATTCATGCACCAAACATTAGCATAAGTCAATATATAAAAGAGAAGTATATTTAAAATGCACGGGTAGGATTTGACATGTCAGGGGTAATTAACCAGGAAAATAGAAAGAATAACACAAAAAAAAATTTTACATGGATAAATGTGGGAGTAGTCATTAAAATCTATATTCTTCAACGTTTTGCAATATCACGCAAATCCTCTCAATAACCCCCCCACCCACCAACCCCGGAATTTAAACCTCCACTCCCCAGATTCCTGAACCCACACCCCAAGGGTTCCTATAAAAAAATAATGTTAATATCCTAACAAAATCAGGGTAAAAACTAAAGAGTCCAACCCCCCAATGCACATGGATGCCCATCTAATAACCAATCCCTCTTCTCCCTGACTCTCTAGAAAAAACACACGTGCACACAAACATCATCTTTTAAACTGTCACACACACTTCTACACCGTCCTTCCAGGAGAGACAGGGAGATGATAGTTTAGGGAGTGGCCAAGCAGGGGCTGTTCCCTACAACCCCACCCACCTTATCCTACAATGAAGAAATCAACTCATTTTCGAATGCTGTTATTCGGCGCCATTGTTCCAAAACTTGCAGGTCAAACCATTTTTGCTTTTTTAGCCATCAGTCCTCATAACTTCTGAATCTTCTCAGCTACCACAATGGGGTTCTCCTTGCGGATACGAGCGGCGGCAGCTCCTCGGTAATCGTAGGGACAGTCATGTTTGTCAGAATAACGATGGATAGCGCAAAACAGGTTACCGCAGCGACAGTCGAAGCCTAAAGACAACAAATGGGGGTGTTTTAGTGGTTTCAGTCTTTTAATAGCCATGTATTTCTGCTGTATTGCGTAAATTTAGCCATTACTGAATTCTCAAACGATTCGCAAAAAATACCAGCAGTACAGTGTGAAATGCAGCACTAACCTGCAGTATGCTGCATGACCAGTGACCACAGTTAGAAACTAACTACAATAGCTTACAGACACTAAAACAGTGACAACATTCTAGGCACAGATATTTCAACCAAACCTCAAATATTTAATGCAGATGTTTATATACGAGGCAACAGAAAAACAACACAAAGGGAATATTTGGGCCTGAATACATTTACATTTATGCATTTGGCAGACGCTTTTATCCAAAGCGACTTACAGTACATTCAAGTTATACATTTGTGTAAGTACGTGTGCTCCCCTGGGTGTCAAACCCACAACCTTTGCACTGGTAACACAATGAACACATATATACTAAACCACAAGTCATTCATAAAACAGCTGTGATAGAAAGCTAGATTTTTATAAAGCTTTTGAAGTCTGCGCATAAATAACTGAAGCCTAACTCTGCTCTTCTTTGGCTCTTACCTGTGAGACCAACTTTTTTCCTACAAGTAAAGCACCGATTCTTCTTTTTGTTCTTGTCAGGAGTCTGATCTCCGTCTGATGAAGCCTGTGTGCTCTCCCCTGCTGTGATTGAAGACATGATCAGCCTTAACAGATCATTTCCAGAACACAATCAACTTCCTCGTCTCAGGAGTTACATGATACTCTGACCCTCAAATGAATGAGTTTAAATTTAAATCCATTCAAATGTCTTCTTAAGAGGATTGAAAGCAGGTCTATCTATCAGGTTATATCACATTTATATCTGGTTTCTTCAATGGCTTTTCTTTCCAATGGTAATAAAAAATTGTGAAAACCAAAAACTATAAATTAACACATTTACACTAAACACATTAACACTAAAAAAACACACATAAAACCTAAAAGTTAGAGCTAAATGCAGTGAAAGGATTATACACTACTGACATAATGCAGGTGAGATAACACATCAAAAGGAAAATGTGCTTTTACACAAACCTATAATGATTATGCACTTGGTAGATGAATGTGCATGTATGAGAGAGAACACAGCTGACCTGTGCTTTTAGATGAGCCTTCCTCCTCCTCCTCTTCCTCTTCCTCCTCCTCTGCGTCTGCCCTGTCTGAATCAGTGGTTCCAGTGTCCTGGGAGATGCTCATAGCAGTCAGCTGCTGGGTTACTGGACTGGGCGAATTGCTGCTTCAACACAATCCAAGCACATACATTAGTTATTTGTGTATAATTCTTTCCTTGGCCTTTACCTGCTTTTATTGACGTACTATATAAGACAAGGGATTTAGAATTCTATGAAGTTTAAGGCTTGAAAACGTTTTAAGTTCCTGAACAAATAACATTAAGGATGTATGTCCAGAACAGAACAAGCCTAATCAACCACAAAATATATAATGTATCACACAGACTATTTTACTCCAACAAGCTGGGGTTCAAATTTCACACAGGCTTAAAAACAGATCTCATCATATTGCACAAAACATGTAAGTTTAACACACTAAAGACATGTTTTTCCACTTACAGTTTCTCACTAAACAATTAGAAGAACGCAATTAAATTATACATAAACATACATTATAATTGGTATACAAATAAGCAACAAAATTACCTAAACTACACACTACACACTAACTAACAATTAAATGCAAGATTTATTTTTTTGCTTTATAAATACACAAGATCTTAACATTATATTCATGTCTTACCACTGACAGGAGCATGTGTCTGTCCAGTTTCAGTCAATAATCGATCTAATAATATCATGTTCCATGATGTTTCATGTCTTTCTAAAGTTTTTTTATTTTGTTTTAGCGAGCACTGTTGCATCTGTCTTTATATATATTTTCTACAAATGTATTCCATATGTATCAATGCACAGCTTATCACTGTTGTACACCGCATATTTGTTTATGGTGTGAAAGCACTGTTACATTTATAAAGCATCAAACCCATGCCTAGATTCTTACTTAGATGTTCGTTCTTCAGGTGGGGTAACAGCTTCTGTGGCAGGTACAGGGTTTGTCTCCAACATTACTGCAGGCGCACCTGAGGAGTCTACAGGTGATGTGGCAGCTGCAGGAGACAGAAAAGACAAAAACTTACCTACCATGTTTTAACACAGTGGTTTCCAACCCTGTCCCCAACAATACTCATTTTGGATGTCTCTCTTATCTCACATACCCATATCTCTTCCTGAAGTACTCTTCTAAATTAGTTGAATCGGGTGTGTTTGATTAAGGGACATGAAATCAATCTCTCAGCATCCTACCCTTTTCATCTGGGGGGCTGGTTCGCCCCCCTCCTTGTTGTCTCTGGAGATGTTCCTTGTAGCACACAGAACACATTCCATTGGTGCGAGGATTACCATAGAAACCGCATCCCATAGTGCAAAGCATTGGCACCTGCGTCTGGTTTGTCTCCTGAGCCATGCTGTTTTAGAAGGGGGGGTAAGGGGGACGGGAGAGGGCAATCCTGGAAATGAAGTTGAAGAATATGTTATTTTACTAATAAGCATAACTTATTATAAAGTATTTGAAAAGACCTCACATTAATGGAATAGTTCACCTAAAAAGAACATTCTGTCATCATTTACTCGCTCTCATGTCCGAGTTTTTGTCTTTTCTGGAGTTTGACATCCCACTATGTTTAGGACAAGTCACATTTAGCTGGAAAATATATTCTTTATTCAATATTGTCTTATTTGGTGTTTGTTTCACAGAGAACAGCACACAGGCATGGAATGACATGAGGACGGGCAAGTAACGACATTCATAATTTCTGAACTATTCCTCTAAATGTAGTTTAAAGGATGTTTTTCCACTATCAGACTCTATGAATATTAAACATATCATTTGTTATTATCCCTTGCGCTTTAGCCTTAAAAATACTTTGCTGACACAACCTTTTGGAAACAGCCTTGTACGTGACACTGACATGGCTGACTCATTTGTACTAAATGACAAATAAACAAAAACACATTAAAATACATCAAAACTTCCTGATAAACCTTTGCGTTGAGGTGCACGTTTAATGTTGCTGGGCTCCAGTTAACGGCGAGACAAAAACTCAACTTTAAACCCTTTGGTTTCTTTTTTGATGACCCTGCTAGAGCATGAAAACAAATGATTTTTTTGTCTGTTTCAAACAAACAAGCGAACGATCCAGGTTACTGAAACCTAAACAACCCGGTGAACAAATGACGATTTGCAGTTCGCTGCAATAAAAAAAAATATGCCCTTTTATACGGGAATACGTAAGTTTATCACAACTGCTTAAAAGCAGAAACGCTATAAAATAATTAGCCGATGCGGTTATTATGGAGGCTACCCAGGGTGTAACAACCAAGAGCAGCTCCGCAAAATAAGAAAATTGACCCGAGTATCGCGACAAACCTAAAAACCGAAGTGGTGTCAACATCCAAACGACATCGAGAAAGACATTTTTATGTCTAAAGGACTTAATATTACGCCCGAATGTCTTCCTTGTTAATGTTAACGTCGCCGTTAATGATAAAAGTCGTTTTGTTTATGATATTCAACTAGCCAGACTAACGCGCTAGGTCTGCTAACCGCTAGCTGACGTGATGGCACGCAAACAAAACGGACAGCTGGGACCCCGAGACCGTCCCACGGAGCCTTGCGGTGTATTAAAACCCCCGGTGGCTCGAATATTTACCCGTATTTCGCTGCGATTGAGGAGAAATCGGCGACCTTGATCCACAAAAACCGGACAGAGTACGGAGCCTTCACGCGCGTGCGGCCTGCTGCCTCAGCGTCATGCGAAACAACGGGCGTGACGTCACGCGCAACAATTCATTCTTTCGCCGTCGTCGAAACCGCGTCGCGTTTCCGCCCCTGCGGAATCAGCTGTGTAAACCGATAAAGCGCGGCGTATTTGCTCAAGACTCGTATGTTGTTTTAATACAACAGCTGTGCAAATGCTACAGTTGTATGTCGTTGTTTTTGCAGTTGTTTGGATGAAGTGTGTTGCAGAGAACTACACACACTGCAGAAGCTTGAGAACTTCTTTGCTTTTACAGCAGCGCTTATGCTTTCATTTCTAGGGTTGTTTTAGAAAGCTTAAACTTTTTGGCATGCATTATATACTTTATACTACTAGCCATGCCAAGGTAATGGGTTCAAATCCCAGGGAATGCATGCACTGTTGCTTTGGATTAAAGTTTCTGCCAAATGCATTAATGTGCTCTTTTGTAAGCAAAAGCATATTAATGTTCACAAAGTATTTTATTTTATTCATATTTCATTTATTTTGCATGACATAAACACCAAATCTCTTTTACATGAGCTATGATAAAGTAATTCTGAATTATACAATCAGGGACTTTGAAGTGTGATCTTAGCTTTCATTCTGAAAATACAACATCTTCATTATTTGTTAAATGCCACAGATGTTAAATGATGTACAGCAGAAGCTTTCATACTCTACCCAGAAGTTTCAATAGTCTGACATTGATGAAGTGATATCTGTATGTTTATGTGCACTGTATAGTAATTTAAACTATTATATACTAGTGTGAGCCTAATAACACCAGTTAAAATGTTGAAATGATAATTACAATAGGACATTTTACCGCATTTATTAATTTTTTTCTTTCAGAAATGGATTTCATTTTGGATGGAGTGGCGCTTTCATTCCCCTTTCTCTGTTATCTGAGGTGCGAAAGGTCCAACCAACCAATTGAGAGGCGTGTTGTTGAGGAGATAGTCCACAACTCCATCCAATGACTGCCGTACCTATTGAAAGTAAAAAGTCCATGGTTATATATACAAATATGTATTACTGCTGGTAAGTTATAAAACATAACAGGTGAACACATAATGGCATACACTGAAAATAAGCACCTGGGTTATCTGCTGGCGTGTTTGCAGTAAGAGAAGGGGTGTGAGCGTGCTGGTGCTGCTCAGGGATGCCTGGAGTTCTTCTGCTGTATGTCTGGCAGCAAGAAGCTGTTCCTGTACAGTTCCTGGGAGCCCCTGTACACTGGATACGACGCCTGAACACGCCATCTTCAGCTGGTCACTCAGGCCTCGAACCATTGACAAGGCTCTCTGCTCCAGCTGCTGTGGAGAGATATCCATATGTATAGCCTATATACAGTGTTCTTCATAAGCGCTTCTTGACTCCACAGTAAACAGCAATTTTCCTTTACTGTCCCAATACTTATTAAGGACTTATATATATATATATATATATATATACACATATATATATTTATATATATATATATATATATATATATATATATATATATATATATATATATATATATACACACACACACACACACACACACAAAACTTTAATAAATAAGCAGCTCTACCTCTCCCTGATCTTTTGCAGAATCCACCTCTGCCTCCTCTGTTGCTTCTGGCACCAGTTCCTTGGGTTGCCCTTCCTTCCATTCCTTCCACCGCTGAAGTAACTGCTCTGGAGCGCCCCCTAGCTGCCGATTGGCACTGGCCAAAGTAACACGTGCACCTTCCAGCAGGTCTAAAGTGCTGGTCATCTGAGTCACAGCCATATGTGTAGTGTCTCTGGCTTTGCGGGCCCTAATGAGGGATTGCTCAAGGGCCCTCTCTCGAACTTTGGAAGACAGGTTACCCAGGCGGACAAAGTAGCTGGGGTTAGAAGTTACTATGAATCCTTCCTCCTCTCCTGGCCTTGGTTCAGCCAGGGCAGCTGTAGGCAGAACATACAAAATCCAGGTTGACATCAGGATTCATTGGTTTCATGTTCAAAGCATACATGCTTATGACACATCCTGGCTAACAGGGAACACTCTCAGAACGTTGGAACAAAATTCTCTCCAAGTTCTTACAAAGTTATCAGAAACATTCTTGCAAAAACATCAGAATTTTTTTTAACATTATCATATATATGAAAAACATTATTCTTAATGTTTGGAATGTTTTAAAAAAATCACAAAATTAGAAATGTTTTTATAACATTCTTATTGCTTGGTAATAATGTACTTCTAACCAAACAATAACATTAATACAATGTCTAAAAAACTAGACATTCCTAGAACATTCCTAGAACTGTCAGAATAATTTTTTTACCGTTTTTGTTACCTAATGGAAAGGCTAGAAAAGTATGTTTCATTCAAACAAACAAAATCTGAGTAAGTCATTTCTCATCAGAAATGGTTTCAAGTAATTTCCCATCTCAAATGGGTTCTAGTCATTTCTAGAACAAAAATGCAGTAGTAGGACTTTTGAGTGGAATGTTTCCTTAATGCTGCAATCTTTGTTGCTTCATATAGCAGTCTGTTGCCAGAACAGACACAAAAAAATCAGCAAGAATGTGTTTCTTGTGCCTTTCATTGTGACCAAGTGAATTCCAATAAAAGCTAATTGGAGAAATGAATATTGGAACTGTATTGAAATTGTTTTAACGTTTTAGGGTTAAAAATAAACAAAAAACAGTTACTAAGCAAGTGAAATGCAGATCAGTGCTTAACATGATCTCCTTACCTTTCCCCTAATTCCAAATGTAAGTTCTTAATAATGATTTTAATTCAATAATGATTTTTAATAATGGCAAACTAAAGTAATGAAAAGTATATAACCTGTATATCATGTTTCAAACAGAAAGGGCAGTAGAAAGGGCAAAAGTTACGGATTGCTTTAACTTTTATTTAAATTATTTAAATCATTCTCTAGTTAAATGATGACAGATTTTTTCTTTAACCTCAGTGTCATTACTAATAATTCAATCACTGTGTCTGAAGCACCTAAACACTCACCAAGCTCTTTCTCACTGAGTGGAAGGTTCTGGTCCACCCAGTCTTCAGAGTGGGTAAGAGCTTTATCTACACCATTACTGACAATCTGGCCAACACGAGACCCCATGACA
Organism: Chromobotia macracanthus; assembly: GCA_036877525.1. Lineage (NCBI taxonomy): Eukaryota > Metazoa > Chordata > Actinopteri > Cypriniformes > Botiidae > Chromobotia > Chromobotia macracanthus. The sequence goes on along the minus strand of JAZGTH010000002.1, from coordinate 11,576,691 downwards.
GTGTTAATGCCTTCAGTGACAGCCATACGCGTCTTCTCCACACCCCCCAACATGACCCCCACCACTGCGTCCTTTGCCCCTGAAACAGACTGGTACACCATGCCCACTGTGTCTGAAACTACCTGCCATGGAAAAATCACAGCCAAATTTAGCCGACAGCAATTCACAGACTACCAAATGCTGCAGATTACAAACAGAACAATACTGTTAAGCATTACCTTGTCTGCTGGTTGTTGTAAAATAGGAAGTTTTTCTTCTACCTTGTCCAGCCCTTTCATAGCGTATTCATTCACAGCAGCAACTGCAGAATGGAAAAAAAACAAAAATAACTGCTGTTATTTACCCATCAGCAGGAAAAACTTAGAAGGCTAATTCTAGAGATCCACATCTAGGTTTAAGATACTCACTCTGTGGTTCCAGACGGTCTAAGATAGGTTTGGAACCTGTTGTAGCTGCAGCACCCAGGGTTCGAACCCCACTTTCCGCCACCTCCATCACTCCTTTCAGGAGTGGTACACTGTCTTTCGTAGTGCTGTAGGCAGTGTACACCGCACCACACGCTGAACTCACCAGTGGTAAATTACTCACCCTTGATACTACACTCTGAAACACAAGTATTATAGCTGGGTGAAATGCATGCATTGAAATCCATAGTTACAATGTGTGCAATGGGCCTCATTCATAAAACACAAATATAATTTGCTTATATAGATGCGATTCTGTGTTGCAAAGGAACACAAATCCTTTCGTGTACCTGTGTGTGAGCGAGATGTGTAACTGACCTGTTGTTCTTGAGGGGACGGTGATGTCTCGGTGTCCATCTCGCTCGTCTTCTCCTTATCCGCCATCCTGAGGTATACGTTCAGTGTTAGTCTAGATCCTTCTAGAAAATGACAACCTTTTCATATGACACTCATCATACTCATTAGGGCAAAATATCAAGCATTAAAACGGACCATGATCAGAAATAAAATGATTACAAACATGATAAAAACATCAATAAAACCTGAGAAGAGAACTTTAACACGCTGCCATCATTTCACGAGTTATTGTTATCTGATAACAAGCTATTGAGATGCAAAGGTTAGAGAAATTAAAGAGAAATGTACGATCTGGGCATCTCTTTTCATACTCATCGAGGTTTCAAGTGTGTGAGGAACTGGTTTAATGATTTTTATACCTAAATTAAAAATAAAGTTTGTGTCGAGGCAGTTTTAATGGTCGTAATGACGACTCACGATCGCTGGATGGAGCAAAGGGCGTCAACTTTCACCCACTTCCTATGAAATCGTATTGTTGCGCCATTGAGTCCGTGTGTCTGAGTCTGACAGCTAGACTTTAAAGACTCAAACGACAGACAACCGGTCTCAAAAACAACAATAAAATACATTTTCTTACTGTATCACACGATGATGTACAGTGTACAGTTTGGTTGTCTCGGCTTTGCTTTTGTTTCGGAGGCGCGGCTCGTATGGAAACGATCACACGGCGCAACTTCCAGCCAAGTAATCCGCAATCGCCACTCTCACAAAACTCATAACATTTGCTTTTAAGTGTTGCGACAACACTTAAAAACAACGATGAATTAAAAAATGTACATCACATTTTCTACGATCACTTTTTCCAGCAGCTCGTCCTGTGAACCGACCTGTTATTGATCCGCTGACCCGTGGAGCCGATGCGGGACCGATCACGGAGCTTGTGTCGACTTGTTGCAATAAAAGCGCACAGTTAGGCGGAGTTCACCGAAACAAACCAATCCCTCCGTCTGAATCCCTTATTGTGAAACGACATTCAATAGTTGTTGCTCATTTGTTGCCTTTATACCATATGATTTATGCGATTATTAATTCCTGTCGGTTCACACAGCCCAAATGTAGTGACACGGTTCGTTCAGTGCCATCAAAGTTGTTAAAACACTGCTTGCAAAACCTAATGTAGTCTAATAGCTTTAGACTATTACAACAAGAGAAGATTTTATTAAAAAACACAGTTTTTATGTTGTTGATAATAATTATATCCTGCTCATTGTCTTCCAGTCTTACAACAGTATTCTAAACCTTTATAATACAATAGAATAAATACACCAGATTTATTAAGGTACTGAATACATTTGGGTTTTCTAAATATCATTTCCTGAGTTAATATGAGGTAAAAAGGCCACATGACCACTAAACATGATAAGAATAATTACACAAGTGACAAAAAGCAGAAACTGCGTTTTTTCTAATCACTTGAGATAACAGATCTGTACTGAATACTGTTGACTTGTGAACATTAACAAACTGCAGTATGCATGCTGCATGCTGAAAGTATTTATAGTATTAGTATAACTGATTCTTGCTAAGATTTACATGAAAAAGAAATGAAAAGCTTTTCTCTTTGTGGACGAGATATGCAATGACACAGTTCTTTTCCCCATATGATATCTAACAGTGTGAATGAATAAGTCATATCTCGATTTTCTGTGTGAAGAAAGCACATATCAGTCCGAGTTCGCACTACTTTTCAGCGTTTCCATTTAATTAATGAAATTAATATTCAATTACAAAACATTTATCGTAATGATAATAATTTATTCACTAACTCGCTTTAGATAGACAATTCTTTGGTAGTGAAGAAATATTCAAAATAAAGAATGGAGAAAATTCACAAGTGCTGAGTAAATGTGAACCAAGACAAATTAACCTAAACAAACCTGCTGTCCCTCTACTTTTAAAACACTACATGTTTAACTTGTTAAATTTGTTAGTGTCATCACACTCTTGCACGTTCCATGTAACAAATATAAGTGTCATTATTAAGAAAGAACAGAATGAAAAACAGGGCAAGTCTGGCACTTTCCAGATTTGGTGTCTCTTGACGACGTATTATTAGGGTCAGAATCAATCCCCCCCGACAGAATGCGTTAAACAAAACATAGACAGAATACTAACAAGAATTAGACAGAAAACTAACAGATATTACAGACTTAAGGTGATTATGTACAGATCGAACCAGATTAAGGCAAGAATTTCATAAACCTTTGAATGCCTGAAACCAACAGGTGTTAAAAATGCCTGAGTTTACAACAGTTAGCTTTAGTGTAAAACATATTTTTGTATAAATACAGGCTTAAGAGTATTTATCAGGTGCACAGAAGTAACAAAGGCTTTGGATAATGTTTCACATGGTGAACTGTGAAGGTGAGTTATTGTGCTAGTTGTGACAGTGAAAATGCCTGGTTTCTTGTAAAACTTTACAATCACACACTCATATTTCACAGCTTTTTAAATGTTCTCTTAGTTTTTGTTAACAAATTCTTTTAAAACATCCTAAATCCTTTTCTCGTAGATATCATGGATATTTCTTCAGCTCTTACAAAAGCATACATGAAAAAGAAACAACAAGAAAAGTATATAATTACTATAGCGCTGCTTGAAGACAGAAGAATGTAGGGCTACAACAGTGGACCATGCACACTTTTTAGGACACACCTCCTGACTCCGCCCACCACTTAGCAAGTGCCACTGTATCAGTGAGGAAGGCAGCTCAATCCAGGTTTCAGTACAGAAACCCATCCTATTGGTGTGAACACACCTAAAGACACAACACTGATCCAATCGAAGGAGTGGCAATTCCGAAGACTTGATAAAAACAAGTAGGAACCAATCAGAACACATTTTATGCATTCGTCACACAGCTCACAATATGAGAAAGCTATAGATATAAAATGCTTAGAATAGGCAGAGAAGATCATGAACAAAGGCTTCGGGTATCAGGCCACAGACTTCATATACTTTAAGGTTCAACAACAGATATGCATCATTTATAACAGTTTTTCTTTTCTCAGATTTGGCCTTGACAAAGATGGTACAATGATAATAATATTATATCAAATCCTACAAAAAAAAAATCGATGCTTTGCTATGCCAGGATCTTGATTGACAGCAGCCAGTCTAAGCACTTTAAGTCTAGGGTTGCACACACTGTCCACAAGGGGACAGAGGAGGGACACACGGACAGCTCTTGCAGATCATCCTCAATACTGACGCTGAGTTCCATCATTACCATTGGTAAAGGCAACACGACTGTCATTTCATTTCTCTTCCAAGAGTTCCTTTCATTTCCTCTCAGAAGAGATGATGTGCTCTTATGCAAATACTGACAAGGAGCAGGAGCCTTTCCTGCACATGTGCAAAATATCCAGCAATGGGGAGGGGGGATATGTCTTAAATGAGGGGCTGTGGGGTATTAGAAAGGGGAGGTGGAGGCACATGCTATATTGACACTATATTCAAAAGGCAGAATGGAAGAACATAAGATGCCAAAATCAGCACAGAATTTAGTTTTAATACTATCACCCCTTGCAACAGTCTATAAAGCCCGTTTTATGAGACTCCACCCACTGTAGTCTTTAAACAAGCTCCATCCGGTCCCCAAAAAGGTCAAAGGTCACAGTGTGACCTTACTGAGCCTAAGGGACAAACTGGAGCGTTGCTGCGTGCGCGGTAGAGTGGAGATGCAGCGACTGCGCAGCTGAACTGGTCGACCCTCAGACCCACGCAGCCGCAACAGGAAGTCAAAGTTTGCAGAGGTGCTCATGGCGTAAAACACGTTGGCGTTGTCGGGGATAACCAATTCTAAACACAGAGAAAACATACGATTGTGAATGTGATGTCAGCATTCCACCATAAAAGCCACAAACAGAAAAAAAGAATGCAAGACATACTAGTTCTCATCACTTTGTCTTCTAAATTTGTTATTATTTTTAGTAAAACTATTAAAAATAGTTAAAAAAAACTAGTTTACTGTTAAAAATGCATTGTTTAAGGTTTTACGGTACAGCTAAAAGGTTTTAAATATTACCTCTCTCCTCAGAGATGACCTGCACAAGCTCATAGTCGGCAGCCTGCTCGCTCTCCAGGTTGTGTTTGGCCATGGCGCGACAGATCACTGCTGGAGTTTTGTCCTGACTGGTCAACTGAACAGAAAAACAATGGCCCAATTTAATGTGACTTCTCTTCCTGTGTGGATTTAATATAGGAATGCTTAAACTGACACCTGGGCAGGTATGTAATCTATCTGTGTGTATGCATATATTATTGCATATATATTGTTGCAGTCTTTTCATGCTCAAGTGTTTAAAAAATACTGTATAAAAACAATGCTACAGACAAGGTTTGAGCACCCTGCTAGAAGCAGATAAACAGTGTTTGGTCCTCACTAACCATGATGCTTTTGTACAGGTTGCCGTTGCCCTGCTCCAGGCTCACTCTGATGATGCAAGCATCCTGAGCTTGGGTGTTGTAGGCGGGAGAAAAACTGGGCGAGATGGGTGTCATGGGCGTGAGGGAGATCGAACGCCGGTGGGTGCAGGGGGGCCCGGGCAGCGTCGGGGAGGCCAGAGATATGGAGGCACTGGCCGAGGAAGACGAGGTGTCCATGGAGTGCAATGAGGTACATGAGGAAGACTCAGACAGCTGTGGAAAACCCAGGACAAGTTTTATTTAATAAATGCAGTTAATGAAGCAATACTATGAGATTTTTGGCATGATATAAGATGTTTGCACCTTCTTCAGATGAGTATCTATAGAGTGTGTGGGTGTCATGCCCTCGCCCTCTGAGGGGCTAGAGTCAGAGGAAGACACGCTGACCGAGTCCATGCTCTCCCCTGAGCTGCCTGTAGGGGGCGACCGCGGGCTTTCTCTCACCGGTGACCCTGCGTTTGAGGTGTCAGTTCCTAAGAACAGTCTATTGAGGTTGCAATAAGAAAGAGATGAAAAACATACAATATTAAAATTGGCTTCATCTGTGAATATAACATATTTAGGATTGGTCAATGTCATGACGACCAAGGTCATGGGTTCAATATATTTGAAACCTTTTAGGTTAAAAATTAACAATATTCAAAAGCCCGAATTGGTTAAACTGTGAAGTTTATAATAAAAAAATTATAACAGTAAGTTTATAATAATGATTTACAATTTGAGCTGTTAGATTCAATTTTCCATGAAATGCCAGTTTGGCTTCATTTGACTTTAACATATGTAACGTAAAGTAACCTGCAATTTTATGTTTCAAACAGAGATGGATGGTAGAGAGAAGTTATGCACTGCAGTCCATAACTTCTCTCTACCATCTTGATTTCATCTTTAATCTTGATTTCAGGTTACTCACAGGCTCAGTCTCTTCACCATACTCTTGCGTGGTTTTGGTGATGTTGGGCTGTTGTCTCCCATCCCTTCGATCTCACATGACAGCGCATAGCTGCAAGATATTAATGTTGAGACCAACAGAGTTCAATTTTAAGACCAATATGAAAAATAATATAAAGAGAAAATAAAACAGAGAAAGGGGAAAAAACGGTATACAGTGAAGGAATGTGTTTACCTCTCCTCTTCGGTGAGCAGAGGTTGACCTTTAAACCAGCGCAGAAATGAGGGATCTGGGGTCAGACAGTAACTGTTACACGCTGACTGCAGGAGCTTTATCTGAGCGATGACCTCAAACTCCTGAGAGAGAGAGAAAGAGAGAGATAATATTCATTACTCACAATGCTCCAAATACTTCCAGTCGAGTTCTAGATGATAGACATCCTATTAATTTTAAACTATTTTTAATACTTTTTTAAAAAGCATTTTTTGAAATGTGTCCCTGTAGCTCAACTGGCAGAGCATCGCATTAACGGAGCAAAAGTTGTAGGTTCGATTCCCAGGAAACACATACTGATCAGATGTATAGCTTGAATGTACTGTATGTTGCTTTGGATAAAAGCATCTGCCAAATGCATAAATGTAAAAATGCAATGTTGTGATATATCTGGTTGGTTCTGTTCATGTACTTGGACTCTTTATTGAAGAGTAATGTAGCTTTAAATCCCTATGGAGGAAATGATTGGCAAAAATTCCTCTGGAATTGAGGTCACTTAAAAAGTGGAAGCTACAAATAAAGGATTCAACAGCCGTATTGGATGCAATAAATACCAAACAGTAAGGAAATTTCTACTCACTCTGCGTCGCTTTTCAAAATTAATCAGTCCTCCCTGCGAAACACAGAAAAACACTTTAGCCCAGATTCTGCTACTGATTTTGCCATGAAAAGCTTTAATAACACTCATCCAAGTTCTTGCGAAACAATCCACAAGAAGGTCACATAATAAAACTTGGATACCTCAGCACCCAGGCAATGCTGAGTCAATATTACCACAAGAGATAATTCACTTGTGTGAATTGCAGTGCTCTTTTCTGACATTTCTTTGGAAATGGGAGTGAAGAACACAACTAACTTACCTCCACTTGGTCAGGCAGTGCTGTATCAAGCATTGTCAGATCTGTGAGAAATGTACCCAGGTATGGGATCGTCCCCTGCATGGCACCCTGAACGCAAAAAAAAAAAAAAATACAGTGTGAAAAAAAGAGAATTCTCATTTTGGGGTGTACTATCCCTTTAAATCTACCCCCTGACGTTAAGTACATAAGAATAGCTGTTGTTGGCTTACTAACCATTTCTTTCTGTAACTGCAGTCTCTTCTGTGATCTTTTCTGATGGTCTTTGGCACAGCTGTCCAAACAGGCAAACTTAGAAGTGCCCTCCTGTAAAGATCAGACAGATATCATGGTCAGATATTGTATCAGTTATTTAAAATGAGAGGCATGTCAGTCTGTCAACTCACCCTCATCAGCAGTTCTCGGCTTGTAAGGTAATTATTGTGATCAGAGAAAATATCAGACAATTCCTCAAACACCTGCATGCTGTCTCTATGATACATCAGACAGGAAAAGAGAAATAGACAGTATTCAGTCAACATTCTATATGGAACATTACCAAAATATTCTGATATACCTATATGAATGTCTGGCTGATTGACAAGCCAGTTGATTGGCAGAACTCACTTGGAAACAGAGGCCCATGTTCTCTTCAGTCTGTAGATGGGGTTGGACTGCAGCGCTGACACAATGGCTCTCAAAGACGAGAAGTTCTTACGAATCCGACACTCCTGGGAATGTTTAAATCCATGTTTAAGCATTTAAAAATGTTTAAATACATTGAAAATTTAGTTAAATTGGCAGCTGAATAACGTGTCTTAGTCATTGTTTTGTCTGCATTGGTTTATCTAGTTCCGAACAGTACATTGCAAGGTTAACAGTTACCCGACAATTTTAGGTTGTGAGAACATGTCTCTAATGTTTCCATTAAGTTACAAAAACGTTAAAAATGCTATTTTGAAAGTTCTAAGAACATTCAAAAAGACCAGTTTTTTAGATGTTGTATTATCATTAGTGCTTGGTTATAAGAACGTTATTTGAACATTTTTATTCGTAAACATTTTTTAAGTGTTCCACTAACTACTTAAGAATAAAGGTTTTGATATATGAAAAGATTTACTAACGTTACTGCAAGAACATTTTTGAGAACGTTCCCTGTTGGCTAGGTTATGTCTAACCAAGCAGTTGGCAAGACATGATTTTGGTGTCACTCTTCACACAAATGTTCAGAGTGAATCTTTTTTTCTCTACCTTCCATTTCAGATTCACACCAGACTTTATCTGTGCCAAGAAATCTGACGTATTTTTAGAAACTCAACACTATAAAGCTGCAAATTGACCTAGTTCTTTGAGCCTCAGGATGATTTAAATTTGGACAAATGTGTTCATGCAACTTTAGGTGCATGTCATGCACCTGCGCAATGTCGATCCAGCGCTGGATGATGCGTGCGCGCAGGTGTGGGCGTATCTGCCGCTGGCGGAGAATTGTGCTGACCACACACGCTGTCACAGCATTGAACTGCGTGATGGTGGCACGGATGGTGGGCGCGATCTGCTTGCCATCTTTCTTATCACGCTGAGACCAGACGGAACCCAAACAGTGATGAGGAACCACCTTCTTAAACAGCAGCTGTGGGTGGAAGGACAAGTTCTTGAGATGTAGTTAAAGTAGGAGTTGATATTTATTCTATAACTTGTAGTTTAAACATGGTGACAAAAGCTACTGATGCTTCTTTAGGATGATTATGTAGTTCACAAGAACATTATTTTAAATATTTGTGGAGATGATATGAAATACTTGCGAGGTTGAAATGTCCTGCATGGTGAAGTGCTATATACTAAACATTACATACTAAATGGTGATTTTTGTTAATTAAAAATGCTAAAAGTTTTCTGTGAGGGTTAGATTTAGGGGTAAGGTTAGGGGACAGAATATACAGTTTGTACAGTATAAAAAACATTAAGTCTATGGAATGTCCACAGCCTTACCACATATGTCAACGTGTATATGTGTGTGTATAGTCCATGGACTTGTTATGCTCCTTAGTTTAATTTCATGTTTGCTCTCACTCACTGCATCCATGTAGGTCAACTGCTCTGCTACAAGGTCAACCTCGAAGGACAGGAAGTCTTCCTGCACCTCGATTTCCACTTCCTCCTCTTCCCCCAGACAGAACGGATTGTTGCCCAGGAAGCCTCCTGTAACAATCCAACATTAGATGTTTTTGTAAGCACAGGAAGACAGAACAAACATGAACAGAAATAGAGGCACGGATGAAGCACATTCAAAGTCACCGCACAAGACTCACCATCAGTGTCATTCTCCAGGCTGGCCTGAACTTGTAATTGTTCTAGCAGACTTTGAGCCCGGCGCATTGGCTCTGAGCCTGGCATGGCCTTCTGCAGGAAACCCAGCACACGATGCAGGCTTGGATATGACGGCGGTTCCTGGAAGTCCTCTGGACACTGATCCAGCCAAGCTCTCAGGATAGAGGCTAAAGCACTGAGGAAAAAATAAAAAACCCACAAACTAGTGAAAAGCAGGTCAGAAGCTAGTAATCAGCTTTGGCATTAAACAAAACTTAAACTAAATGAAAACAGTCTGTTTACTCAAACAAAATAAGCATATAACTGCAAAACCTAAATTGAAGCTTCATGATTCCAAAACTAACTAACAAAATAAAAATGACCACAAATTAATTCTGGCTCTTATATATATATATATATGTGTGTGTGTGTGTGTGTGTGTGTGTGTGTGTGTGTGTGTGTGTGTGTGTGTGTGTGTGTGTGTGTGTGTGTGTGTGTGTGTGTGTGTGTGTGTGTGTGTGTGTGTGTATATATATATATATATATATAAATGAAAATTTAAATTAAAAATGCTAAACCTAGAAAAAGAAAGAGAAAACTAAACTGATAAAACAAAAGAAGCGTTCTAAACTATAACAAACCCACCAGTGAGGGAATCCTTAATGTTGCAATATTGTGATTCACACAGAAACCAAACATTCATTAGTTCCCCTAAACATTTCTCCTGAACTCACACATCATTTAAGCAATCATGGAAATGAAACAACAAACACAACGTCTGCTCGGAAGCCACTGCAGATACGGCAAGATACCGTATAACCGCAAGAAACTCACGTTCTCACTGCGCCTCTGCTCTCTCCAGCCCGGCCCTGGTTACTCTCCCCTTCACAGTCCTCAAAACTGCCATACCTGTGGAAGAAGAGAAACTCTCCTGTCAACATACTGACAGAACATTCCAACCATAAGAAATTCTTAAATGAGCCAACTGCTCAACTAGTTTTACATTTTCTAAAGAAAGTTTGTATGTTTTTATGGAATATTGCAGTGCTTATTATAAATGATTTATCCTTTTTTAAAATTGATTTTCCCTCATTTTCTTTAATCAAAAACATTTCTTTAACCTCCCCGACACAACAACATCTCTTCTCTTGATGACGTACGTCTCTCCCCAAGGGCGGAACTATATTGATTATCCAATGGTCAAGCAGTTTCTATCCGTCCAACTTCCAACAATCCAATCAATTCCCGAAGGACTAAATCAAGTCTCGCCCTACATTTTTTCTTTTTCCAGACAGTTTCACTCTGATTTGCAGTACCATAGGGAAAAAGGCTGTCACAACTTCTGTTTCATGGTGCTTTTAAATATGAACAATAACAATACTAGACTACAGATAAGGAGCCAAAAATGGAACTTGTTGTAATAGAGTCTTTTTTGTAAATCTCTTCAGTTTCCTGTCATATAAGTTACTCCAGACCCACAAACACACACCTGTCCAGCAGCAGCTCCAGCACGCCCTGTGTGGTGGCGAAGGTTCTGTACGTGGAGAGGAAAATACTGGTGTAGGTCAGGTCATTATCACCGAACGCTGTGAGTAATGTCTCCACCAAGCGCTCCAGCGTTCCTGCCCGGATGCTCCTGATCTTACATGTTTCCAGCTGACTCACTGTATGACCTGGGGGCAAGCGGTCTCCTTCCACCTAAGATGGGAAAACAAGCCAGAAAACAGAGATTATATAAAGCAGGTCAGCTTTTACTCTTTAAACATGCATCCAAGTTTTGGCATGTGGATTCGGCGTGCCGAGAAATGTTGGGGGAAAAGTTGAAATAAACAGGGAAGGGAAAAGAGTGAGACCTTGGTACGACTAGCACGCTACAACAGGAAACCCTACAATCTGCTTTTAATCAGAGAAACCCTCCTCCACCCTCTCTCAAACATGCTGGGAAGTCAGCAGACTTTTTAATAATGCTTCATTAGGTGCAAAAAATACAACAGTTGTGTGGTTTGCACAAAGAAAAACACGAAACGAAAAGGTGAGGGGGAATCGGTGGAAGAGCAAAAATCAAAGCTCAAAAGTCTTTCAGAACCACAAATAAAACGATTAAGTCGCGTCTGACAAAACTAGGTCATGCAATAAACACTGTGACCTCTCTAAAAACAGTGCTCTAACTGAGGCTGGAATAAATGTGCTTTCTTTAAATGACTATGTCAGTCCAACTACTTGTTTTGCTTTTAAAATCAGCATCCCAGCTAACAATTTTGGGTTGTAAGAACATTTCCCTAATGTTTCCATTAAGTAACATAAATGTTAAAAATGTTATTTTCAGCGTTCTAGAAACAGTCCAAACATCTAGTTTTTTTAAAAACTGTTTTAACGTTATTGCTTGGTTCTAAGAACGTTACTCAAACTTCGTTTTTTATTCTGTAATGTTTTTAAAATGGTCCACTAACAACTTATAAAAAAAATAACATGTTATAAATGATATGTAGCAGCAAAAAAAAAAAAAGTTCTACTAACATTACTGCAAGAACGCTTTTTAATAACGTTTAGAGAACGTCAGCTAACAGCTGTGTGACAATACACTGAAGCCCTGGAAAGCTTATGACTGTATTGTTTTCTGATGTTGATTCAGAGGGGTGTTGACAATATGGAAAAGGTTATTAAAAGGTTAAAGTAACAGACAGATTTTACTGTATTTACAGGAGCAGTTCAAAACAACACTATGACAGCATGCCTTTATAAACTAACAACACTGCATAATAAACACAGACATTTTTGAAAATGTTTGCAATAGTTCAATGTTGTCCTGTTATTAAATCTAGAAAACATGATAAGCAGCAATAACATTAACCAAGCTGTACCAAAAAAACAGCTCTAAATAAAGTCTTGTCTTAAAATGTTATAATAAGACCTTGAAGATAATGACCAGAACACTGTAAAGCTAAAATAAAACTAAAAGACTTCCGTAGGCCATAAAAAGCTTTACAGGGTCACCCCTAATATCTGACCGGCCCAGCATGGGCAACCAAAGTGTTTCATTAAATAAAAGTGGAGAGCGTTCAGATCAAAGGCCTCCTCACCCCCAGCCATCTTGCGCCTTTGTTCGCCGCCTGCTGGATTTGGACTCTCTTAAGTGTCACGTTGTAAATGGCCCCTTCCTCAACCTCCTCCCCCCAGTCCTGCACAGAGCTCTGTGGAGGGGGAACACAATTAACATTACACACTCTGCCATAAAACTGGGAAACAGCAAAAAATGTTCATCCTCATAAAAAAAAACTTTTACACATCAAGAAATGTATGGCTGGAGTAGTTTTGACAAACATGCTTGAAATAATACACACTCACATAAAATACTTACTCAACTCAATATTATCAGCAGCTTTATTAAAGCTGTTTTTACATTGCAGGTTACTTATGGGGGATGTCATAGTAAGATCATGTGACGAGTCGAATACTTGCTTTATCTCAGTAATCTCATTATTTTTGAGCACTCTTCATAAAACTTTTACCTCCACACCACTAGGTGGCAGTATAAGCCCAAGATGACTGTCATATGAGTCAGTGCAAATAAAAAAAAAATTACAAAGTGCCCCTTTAAATTTTAGGATCAAAAGCATACATTTGGAGAAAACAAGCCGAGAAAGATTGAGAGAGAAAAGAAGAAATGAGATCAGAGCTGGCAAAGGGATTTTAAAAAATTAGGCTAAGAGCTTTAACAGATTCTTAACAGTGATGGACTTTTGCATCCAGCCCTAGACTTAGGAACCAAACCCAAAAATTGTACAAACATACTGTACATCCATACACACACACACACACACACAAGTGCACTCTCTGTCACACACAGTCCTTTACTCACACAGATACAAACAGTACAATGAGGCAACCAGTATTGAGTGTCTGGCTGAGTGGAGCTTTTTTCAAGCTCTGCATAGCTTAACGCTCACATTAAACTGTCAGATAGTGACTAACATCCACATCAATATATTCAGCCTTCTCCAGTCAATAGCAATAAAGAAGAGTGATATCTCTGTGTGTGATTATGAAACCCTGCAGGGTCTCTCATACCTGAAACATTTCTTCCTCTGCAGTGCAAAGAATTATATTGTATCATAATCCCTATTAGAGTTGCATACTGCAAAAATGGTGGTTAGAAAACAAAAATGGTGTATTTTTATGAGGTTTATGCACAAAACAAATGAAAAAAATGAGAACGGAAAAATGAAAACGTTAAAAAGACACATATTTATATGTACGCTTTTAGACACATTTAATGAAAACGTGGATCTTTTGTAATTTGCTCCTTAAGGCAAATTCATCTTATTATAGGGATGTTCTGGTAATTTTATAAAAATAAGTATCTTGCAAAAACATTGTGAAATATTTGTATCACTATGGTATTGTAGCCCTGTTTCTAGAGAAATAGTTATGTTTCCCCTTATTGTTTTTGTTCAATCAATTTTGTGCAGATCAGCACAAAACACAACTATGATCAAAAACACTGACTGGTGTGTATTTCGCCAAGACTTCAACAAGGCCGAGTGCTTCTTACATCCAACAAAAGTATCCAACTCTCCTGAGCACCAAAAAGAATTCCTGAACCTCAGTACAGAAAGTTTAGTGCATGTTACAAAGTTACAATGTCCATGTTTCTTTAATGTCTTTAAAACAACATATCTGTACGTCTTTCATTCAGACATTGTGATTAAAAGACTGATGTTTATTTCAGCAATGTTATAGAGATGTTTCATTAGTTTTAAAAGCACATCTCTGTGTATTCCTTTAAAAAGTCATTATCCTCAAGATTCAAAACATCTTCCTCCTAAATCTTTTCACCACTGCAACACAGCCAGACTGCGTCTGCATTTTTCTGTGCCCGAAAAAGTAACCTTCCCCGGAATGAAGAGGATCAGTCTGTCTTTTCCCGGCCGTTTCCTGTACAGTGCGTTCAGATAAATACTGGATGACTCATGAAGTCCACACTGAAAAACAATGGTAGGAGGTCTGCGCGCTCGCTGCCTGGACCCTGCTGAGTCCACAGTCTATGCACAGTGATGTCCCTTTGTACTGGAAGAAATGTTTTCCAAAGCGGCTTTTAAAGCCTACACAGATATAGCAGAGGGTGGGGCATCCTAGAAGTAAACTAAATCAAGTTGGTTTGTGAAATAAAAACAAAATGTGTCAAGTTCTTGCACTCTTGCCATATGTGATGCATCGAACTCAATGAGAGCTTATTCTAGGTCAAGATTAATTTTTGGTTGAAAGAGACTTTTTCTGGGCAGATACATCTGGTTTAGAAGGCCGTATATTCTGTATTTGAACACAACAACAAAATTAAAGAGCAAAAAGTTAAACAGCTTGAAAAACCAAGCTGTGGAACAACACAGGATTCAAATCCTGTACACAAACAACAAAGAGGTCCATCTTCTGTTGGATGCTGGACGTGTTATCATCCAAAAACAGATCTTTCACCCCCTGGTGCCTCCATACAAAAACAACAAAGTCCGTGAAAAACAATTCAACAACAAGTGTATGCACGCCGATCTGGCCGCTTTGTTTTCGTCTGCAGACCAGCGCCTGGAGGCTGTCCGTAGCTGCAACTTTTTATTATTTCTAGACCGACAAACTAACGGGACGCCGCCTACGTGGAGACTCCCAGATCCAAAGTCGTGTCAAGCGCATCCATTTTTATTGCTCAACAATGCAAACTAAAAACATGATTTATATCGCCCACGACCCCTCCCAAACTCTTTCTTTATCCTCCTCTCCAGGGTCCCCCTCCTTCGTCTTCCCCCCTCGACCCGCAAAATCAACAGTGTGCAGAGGCGCAGGAGAAGCGCAACTTCTTACCATTTTAGCTTTCCAAGCGAATTTCATGGTGAGGGCCTCTCTCATCGTCCGGCAGCGGCATCAGAGCACATCCGAAGTGCGGCGAGAAAGGGAAAATGTTTTCAGCTTTATCGGCCGATTAAAAGCAGCGTTATCCCGGTTAAATGGTCCTCCTCCGGGGCACATACGCGGATCTCTCCCCCGCTTCTCTCCTCCGCCTCGCTAGTGAATGACAGAGCTCCGCCCACTGCGCCCTCTTTCCCTCTTTCTTCACAACCCGTATGCATTGCATGTCTGTGAAAGCGGCAATCCGCAACTTTTGGGTGTTAAAATTTAATAAAAATAGGTTATGGAGCAAGTGCATGATGGATCAGAGCTCAGACGTAAGTGCGTAATAAGGATTTGTCATTGGAGATGTCGGGTCCGATTTCCCAGGGACGTCAGCGAAAGTACGTAAAGTATCCTGTAGTTTTAGGTTGCAAACAGAGATGGCGGTAGAGAGATGAAAGTTACAGGT
The DNA here is from genome assembly GCA_036877525.1 of Chromobotia macracanthus. Taxonomy (NCBI): domain Eukaryota; kingdom Metazoa; phylum Chordata; class Actinopteri; order Cypriniformes; family Botiidae; genus Chromobotia; species Chromobotia macracanthus. The sequence continues at coordinate 11,560,791 of JAZGTH010000002.1, read as the reverse complement.
GGCAACTTGAATTGTGCAATGCTTTCATTACTGAATGTCGTTTTTGTATTATGTGCAATGTAGTTTAACACTGTATTTTTGTACAGTGTAATTGAAGGTTCGAGAACTTAAGCATTCAGTAATCATTTGCATTCAGTAAACCTAAACCCAATGGGTTTTGCAGAAAACACTGTAGCTACACATCCAAAAACTACCATTAAATTACCCTCATGAAAATTAGCCATAGTTTTATTATAGTAAATGAGTAGCGTTTTGGGGTGCATTGATCACCATTTTTATAACCGTAGTTTTACTAAATAGCATGGTTAAACTATGGTTGCTGTAGCAAAACCATGGTTAATTTGCGGTTACTATGGTTTAACTATATTAACCGTGTTTTTTGGCTTAAACTGTAGTAAAACTATGGTTATTTTTTGCAGGGGTAGTCAATAACACTCTATTTCAAGTCATCTAAAGTCAAATAATTCTTAGGCCTGTTATTCACTGAAAATTGTCCGAGCTCTCAAATGTTGTTCATCGACATGAAACGCACTGAACACTGAAATCCGATGTGTTCACAGAAATGTTTATGGATGAACTGTCTCTTTAAGCATTTTGTGTGTCAAGAATTCAACTGTGCCAACTCAAGGTGGGAAAGCAGGACCTTCAGCTTGAGGTCACATGACTGAATTCAGAGACAATCTAAGGAAGGCTGACGCTGTACTTGATTGTTTGGGTGAGGGGATTTTTCCTGATGTCCCATGTACGTGACGTCTGGTTTTCCATTTGTTTGAACCCAGGAACTCAATGGAGACAAAATAGAAATTAGCAGGTGTGATGTGGGCCCACTCTCTCTCTCTCACATACACGCTTGTGCTGCAGCTTCACGTAAGCTTTCTCAAAAGCGGTTGAGACCATTCATGTGTGGTCATTCATGCAGCCACACTGAGGAGCACAAAAGAAAGCATTTCAATGTTCTCGGCCCTTCAGTTCTGTCGGAACAGGTCCAGCGGTGAGATCATAAACCTTAAGGGCCTGATTTGTAAAGACAGCTTCAATGAGCACTTCCTCATTCAAAAATACGTTTTACAGGCAATGACATTTAAAGCAAAATATTATAGATTTATAATAAATAGACTTGCATCCTTCGTTTTGATTGGAGGAAGGACGGTTGCATCTGTCATTTCAGCCATTCAGCAGAGAGAGGATTAGTGTTGTAGAAAAAGGTCTGAACTGGTGACACAATGGTTCATAGGTTTGAACCAAGGTATAGGGGTGATTCATGTACTTAACAGATAAACTCTCACTATTGTGTACATGAATAGGGGATTTAACCCTGTTTGCCTCTGGGGCTTTCCCAAGCCAATTAGTGTACTGTATGGTTTGTTGTCTTAATTGCCTAAACTAGTGCAGAGTTAAAGAAACATTACAAAATGTACTAAACTAACATATTTTGCATTGTCGCCAAAATGTTTGCAGTTTGATTGTCCCGTGTCCTCTGATATAACCTGAAATAAAATGTTTATATTTTAGAACAGAAAGACGACGGTAACATTTTGCTTATTTTATCACTTAGAAAACATTACAAGATATTTCAAATATGTAATGTTAGGTGTAGTCCAGGAATGCAAATGATTTTTAAGATAGAATTGCCATTGACAAAGGAATTTAGTCAGGGACTTTGGTTAATCCCTGTGGTTCATTTCACGGAAACCAAAACTCAGGTTGCAGTAAAACTGCATGTGTTTATTCACATAGGAGCACCCCGGTGACCTATCACACGACTCCTGCAAACCACATTACATCACCCTCAACATCATGCACTTTCACTGCCTACAGTCACAACAAATTCGATACATTGAAGTGTGTTTAAGAAGGGAGCCCACTCCCACATACAGAGTATGTTGTCTGGCCATCCAGGGCAATGGGGCTCCAGAGGGAAACCCTCATTCTTCTGGATCCGCTCCAGTTCCCAGGCTGCTCTGACCGGGTGTCCTTTGCTCGGCTGGTCCCCGGGGACTCTGGGAAGCGTGGAGGAGCAGTGGGAGAGGTTGTGACCTCCCAGCCCCCCTCAAGGGACAGCTGTTTGCTCTCAAAAGGGAGTGATGTCATCACAGTTCACGACAACAAGGCCTGACAAATGGCAGGCGTTTGGACTGGACACGGCTGACGCACACACGCGCACCTCTGATCTCTGTGCCATGATAAGAGATCGCAACTACATCAGAGGAGTGATGCCAATCTCTAAAGGACATATATGATTTGAGTACTAAGCAAGAATATAACCAAATATTCAACACATAGGGGGCAAACATATACAGTAAGTTTAAGATCTGACCATTGAAAACTCCCATCCCAGCTAACAGGGAACGTTCTCAGAACATTGGCTAATGTTCTCTAAAAGATCTCTCAAAGTCATAAAACATTTTTTTTAACGTTACATATCATGTATCATATCATATAAAAAACATTATTATTAAGCTGTTAGTGGAATGTTTGAAAAAGTTACAGAAAAAGTTTAAACAACGTTCTTATAACCAAACAGTAACATTAATACTAAAGTCTAAACATTAATTAATACAGTCTAAAAAAGCTGGACTGGTTTTGAAAAACTTTCCTAGATCTTTCAGAACAATGTTTTTAACATTTTTGTTACTTAATGGAAACATTAGAAAAACATTCTTACAACTTACATTTGTTAGTTGGGATATTGATTATCCATTAAATATTACTATCAATATTTAATTATGGTCCCGATAAAATCCCAAAAAATCCTTACATTATTCTATTGTCCCTAGGTGAAAAATATCCGTTTAATAAATGTTTTTGACTCCTTACAGAGCAAAAACGTCTCAGTCCCAGGAGGTTGAGGATATCTGTCCTGTCGACACCAAATAATCTCACCAGTGGAGACATATACTGAGTCTAAGCCTCCCCTGAGGGCAAACACAGTCTCCAACTAGTCTCTCCTAAGGAGGTCGACTTACACACACAAACACATAAAAACACACACATAAACACACAGAGCTTATGAAGCTATGGAGCACATCCACATGAGTAACGAGAGCACTGTTATTGCACCACTGTGGGGAAAAAAAACACAAATTCCAGGAAATCTCCCACTTCCTGCCTGAAACCTCCCAACTCCAACGTCTGCCGTCATCGTACCTGAACGACGAGGCAGCTATCATGTGTACACAGCCAAATAAACTCACAAAAACACTGACAGCAAATGAGAATCCTGAACTAGATTGTTCCCTGCATGTATGGGAAGATATACGATCAGATTCTGGACAGCTGCGTTGTGCTAGCGTCAGCTGGAGAGTTATAAGCAGAGCTGACGCAGGCAGAGAGCTGGATCAGAGTTCTGCAGCTAAAAGCTGCTGGGAGTTTCAGTGGTGACATCTGTCTATTGAATGACAGGCCAGGCAGGCAAAAACATGCGGGGAAGTTCAGGTCTCCTTTAAGATTGTTGTTCGTAGTGGCACTGCCTGATAAAGAGCTTTCTGTTAAGAAGCTGATAAAAAAGATTATTTAGAATATGTGATTCAGAATTCTTAAGAATCTGTTGACGCTGCAACATTGCAGGAACAATAGAGCAAAGAACATTTTCCCCCCTCAAACTTACAAAGGGTGCAAGATCAAAAACAAAAGTTATTTCCCAGATAAATGGACGTCACTCACTGAATTACACATATACAATTGAATGAGGTCATGTGACAACAATATAACACTATTGTTTTGAATCTTTATGGTTCCCTAATGCATTTTGTTTCACATACTTTTTATAGTAGAGAATGTTCAGTATATACTTTGCAGTATGCAGTACTCGGTTGCATTACAAAACATAAATAGATCTTTTTAAAACTCTTTTCTTTAGGCAGACTTTGAGCATTTTCCTCAAGCTGTTTTCTTGTGCACCAAAAAAATCAGTAGAATTCAGTATCACAATAATATGAACTATAATCAAGTCACAGAGATTAATGAAGAACTGAAAGTCCTTGAGTGGCTTCAGGGGTTTTCAGATTAAAGGAAACTGAAACAAAACAAAGAAGAGAGTGGCAAGTTCCCCACTAAGCTCCATCAGAAGAACAGACTAAATATACGCAGCAGTGTAAACTCTTTCATTGTGAAATATGTGGTGGAAACATCTGTTAACATCCACAAACGACTGAAACAGTGAAGAACTCTAGCAGATACACACTTTCCAGAAACTCGACCGACATTCCTGACTGGTGCATGTGTGGGAGCAGGAGGAGAAAGCGTGTGAGAGTATGTTTACGTTCCTTGATGCGTCGTTTTTATACTGCATGCCCAGTAGATGGCAGTGTGAAGGAATTTGTTCAGAGTTAGCAGCTTAAAAACAGAGAAGAATAAACTGTGATTTTATTGCTAAGAGTTACGATCTGCCCTGATGCCAATTTGAGTGTTTTATGTATCCAAGACACACTCGGTCTTGTTAATATGAAACAGCCTCAGTAGGATTTTTTTCCTCAATGCTTCCTCAATGTACTGCATAAAATTTAATAATGTTTTTACATGTTCCTTTAAAGATCTGGGTCATCTGGTCACTATTCTTTAGGAATTCAACTGCATTCAAACATTCACCAATAAAACAATTTCATACACTATAACCAAGCAGAGCTGGCTCAGCAGTCTGAAATGAATACATCTGGTTTTCCTGTTTTTCCAAACGCCTTTGCCTGCCTTGTGTTTTGAGGATTGTAATGGAACTGTGGCACACTGACTGTACAAACAGCATTAAGACTATTGTAATCATTAAAGTCTGGTTTCAATATGCTCAGTGATTGGTCTAAAACAGGGTTAATCCTAGGCCGCATTCTGGCCAGCTGTTTGCGGCAAGTCGGTTAGTGTTAATCTTCCCCTTTGACCTGGAGCTAATAACAGGGAACGTGTTCAGAACGTTGGCTAACGTTCTTTAAAAGTCCTCTCAAAGTTCCAAAAAACATTTCACGTTCCATATTAGCCAAACCATCTGTCACATACTCATAGACAGGTAGACAGACAGAAGAGAGAGAGACAAACAAGATGCATAGATATGGTTAGGGATGGAGAGATGGATAGACAAGTACTGTCTCTCTCTCTCTGACTATCTCAGACAGTTCTGGTGTGTCTGTCTGACTGTCATTCAGTTGATTCATTCTGCTGAGAGTGTATGTGCTGATCAGAGAGTTACTGGACATTATTTGGTGTGCACGAGTCTCAGCCCTCCCTCAGCTCTCTCATTTTTCTCCGGCCTCTCTGACAGAGGGGGCAGTAAGTCAGACCACATGACTGGGATCAGAACAGCCACGGGGGGAGACAGAGAGAAAGTAATTTAAATGTGTTGTTTTTTCTGTGTTGTTTTTATTACAAGTGTGTGTGTGTGTGTGCTGCAGTGACTTGTGTGGGTTCTCCCCCCCAACACACACACACCTGTCATCTGCTACAGCTAAAATGATTTTCAGACCTCCCAGAAAGTGAGTTTACTGGCAAGCACACACACAGAAACCTTAAACTAAAGCAAAACTTGATTTAGTTGATGATCCTTTCAACTAATGAGGACCAAGTTAGTTTTTGACATTTCACTATATCTGTGAAGACATTTTTAAAAATAGGCCAAACCTGAACCCATACACAAACACACACCATTGTTCTTGTCATTTACACACACTTGCATTCACTGATCCATTCACTGATCCAGTCTGTAAAAGTGTTCGTGCAGCTGTAACTGGTACAGCATGAAGCTAGCAACGGCAAGTTCATGGGTTTGAATCTCAGGGAACACAAACTGATAAACACGTATACGTTAAAAGTACTTTAAGTAACATTGAATAAAGGCATCAGTCGAATACAAAAATGAATTGTAAATGTATAACTATGTGAGTTATTAACTTCCTGCCCCAGCTGAGTGAATTGCCCCCTCTGGACTTCAGCCTGAACCATAATGTCAACAAAGGTGACAACAATGTTATTAGCTTTATTAACTTGTGCCATATGATACACTCAGTTCAGTAGTGCAGTTATGCAGACTGATAACTGTCTATGATACATGCTCCCATTAGTAAAACACTGAACCCCTCAAGAACATCAGCGTGTGATGTCCTGGAAAAGCCTGAAGCTTTTGCTTTAAGCGTTTGCCCAGTGAACAATTTTAGGTTGTAAAAACATTTCGCTAACATTTCCATTAAGTAACAAAAACGTTACAAATTTAATTTAATTTAATAAGAAACTTTTAATTGAATTAAACTTTTAACTTTTAATTAAACTTTTAACTTTTTCTTAATTAAATAGAAACTTTTTTTATTCTTTAATCTGTTTTTAAAACATTCGCCAACAACTTATGAATAACATTTTTGATATATACGACATATAAGATTAAAACAAGTTCTACTAATGTGATGAATGTTGACAAACATTTTTTGATAACTTTGAGAGAACTTTTAGAGAACACTAGCCCACATTCTGAGATTGTTCTGTTAGCTGGGTGAATCCAAAACTCTACCTTTATGCATTTTGTTTACACTTTTAATGGTATCAGGATCAAAACAAGACTCAAATCTGCTTCTTCCACATAAGCACCACAGCTTAATTTATCTAAAGCATGTGCACTGATCACTAGGCCACGGCTCTGACCTCTTATGCACCTTCTACATTGTTTCATTCATGAATACAGCACTTGTGTAAGCTCTGACAGGCCACGTGCTCTTATTAGCAATTCAGAAGGGTTGCATAACCAAAACGAATCACTGAACTCAATTTAATTCTACACTCAGCTGCGTGTGACTCGTCCAGTGAAAGCAAGAAAACATCGTCTAGCAACCATCAGTGTCACATCTGACAAAATCTGCCACTGGGCTAAACACAAAAAGGGAACTTGTGAAAAAATGCAGAATGGTTAGTTTGCGATTCCTATATTCAGCATATTTCCAGACACGCATTTGCGGTCTGCACAAAGCTTTCTCAATTGGCAATGACACTGACCCATGTTGACTTCCTCAAGAGTGAATATAACAAGCAATGCAACAAGCCTATGCCATATGGACAGAATATGTGAGTGCATTGACCCTGGTCCTTGATCACTTGACTACAAAGGTTTTTCTTCTGTGCTGTGTCAAGCAGAAAATCTGCAGCTATATCAGCGTTTATGGCTGGCAGCATGCCCAGGGAGTGATGCAGAGTGTCTTGTCCTATCTGACATGAACTTTGGTCACCGTCCTCATCATTAAGGCCACGAAAACAAGGTCATTTACGACGATTAAAGCCCAATCACACTTTAACAAGCGGTTTTGTAACTCTTACATAGGAGAGATAGATAAAGTCGTAAAATGCTTTAAGGGAAAGTTCTCAGAACATTGGCTAACGTTCTCTAAAAGTTCTCTAGAAGTTCTCTAGAAGTTATCAATATCATTCTTGCAGTAACGTCATGTAAAACATTTTTATAATGCTATATATCATATATCAAAAACGCTATTTTAAGTTGTTAGTGGAATGTTTAAAAACAAATTAAGCATTTAAAAATGTTTGAATAACGTTCTTATAATTAAAATAACATTTTTAATGTTTTTTTTACTTAATGGAAACGTACATTAGGGAAATGTTTTTACAACCTAAAATTGTTAGCTGTTAGATGTGGTTTCCAGTCTTAAGCCAATATAGAGTAAAAGGACTAGTGAACGGAATAGATAACCATGGGTCTTACATTTGATTTATTTCTATATTTATTTATTATTTATTTTAATAACAATTGTTTTATTTTATTTTTTGTCACTGATTTTACTTAACATTTCATGCTAATAAAATAGGAAGAAGAAAGAAGAGAAAGAGAGAAACTGTGATGTCACAGCTGAGGTGAAGAGTGGCCCTGGGTTCCACATGCCACAATCGACAAAAGAGAGTTTCAGAGATGTGGGCCGTCTTTGGGACACAAAGTCTATTTGTGTCTGTCAGTGTACTGTATGTGGGTGCACTTGAATTTCTTGAGTATCTGCGTGTTTGGTGAATATGTTTGAATGGATGTGGAGTGTGTGAACTATGTGAAGTATGTGTTTGGAATCTATGGATGAGCGTGGGGTAGAGAGACAAAGAGCTCTGTATGGCCTCACTGTCAGAAGAACAATACTCTGTGAGAGGAACAATACTCTGTCAGAGGAACAATACTCGGAAACCCTCTAGTGTGAGAGGAAGGGACTTGAGCCAGGAAGTTGGATAAAAGGATGGATCTCTTTTCCCTTTAACTTTTTAATGAGTTAGACTGAGCAGTGAGGAAAACAGGCCAATGTCCGTTGGAACATACTAGATTTCAGCTGTAATCTAAGCAAAAGTTGGATATTTTGAATAAAGCTTTATTATAAGATACAACATAATTCCCATCTGTGTTACATTTATGCATTTGGCAGACGCTTTAATCCAAAGCAACTTACAGTGTATTCAAGGTATACAGTTTGATCAGTACATGCTTTTGAAGTCAGCTCGTAAATAACCAAAGCCTAACTATGCTCCTCTGGAGAAGAGTGTTATTTCAATGTTTTTTTTATTTTACTATTATTCTAAAAAGTGGAAAATAGAAATAGGCTAATAAAGAACGAGTGTGTAAATATGTTCACAAATTTACACACTTTTAAAATGAAGCAATATTGTGACCCCCACCCCCCACCCCCAGCTGACTTACTTTCCATCTCTGTCATCATTTCATCCCTCTGTTCTAATCTGTGCCTCCAGAGGGAATGTTATAATGCTCAAACTCTTTCTGTGTAGTACAATGATGCTGTTTCCCTGAATTGAATCATAATGTGCTGGTCAGCGGTCAGCGCCACTGTGTGACTATTGAAAAAGTGCTGACAGAGAGAGAGCTTTTCCCGCTCTGAACCCCCCACACACACACCAAATACACGCACACACATACACACACCTCATCCTCTTAACAAAGCCTGCTGCTCAATGTATATGAGGCCAAACAAATCTAGGGGCTTTCACAGGGCAAATCTTCCCTGTTGTTTTTTCCATTGTTCCCTGATGAGGTGAACTTTCCTGAATGAATTGGCTCACTGTTTATTTTTACACACATTCATCAGCGTTTAATGAGCACATTCATGGAGGACAAAATGTGGGTTAAAATCATTTTCACCATATAGCACTGTAGATAAGGTAGTTCAATTTCGGTCAACACACACACTTATGTTATATTGTTAATAACTTAAATAAAAAAAAAAGTATGAATTTCCCATTTACTTTTGTCATTCTTAAAGTAAGGTAATTAACTGGGATATAACTACTACACTCAAAATTCACCTCTTAAAGACCTTTAGATCCAAACTAAGACATTACCTTGTTCATGTATGAATTATTATTACTAATTTAAAATAGTTTTGCTCTGCTGTGAATTCATGTTAACTGGGCCATTTTTCATCTTATGTAGTGAAATAATTATAAAACCTAAACAATAAATTAGACTGAAATAGCAACCTTCCTTGTGTGATATGGACATGTCTGAATTAATAATAAAAATCTTCTGCTTGGTTATTGTTTGTGATAGCAAGGAACACGTCTCATTGCAGTATGGAACTGCAGAAACCATCAGCCTGTTGCATGAATACAATTCATTCCTTTAACATGCTTAAAAATTTGTGCTGAAGAAAAACACAAAATGAGCTTGATGCAAATTTCTTCATTTAAAAGAAACCATCCCATAGAAAAAGTTTATTACTTAAACTAAACCAAAAGATCATGAAGCTTACTGATCATTTAACTACTTTTAATCTGTTTTCTCACCCCACATCTTCACATAAAGCCAAAAAAGCATTCACATGCAAATAAAGACAAACCACCAAACAAGCTCTGCCCAGCTAACAATGTTAGGTTGTAGGAACGTTTCCCAAAAGTTTCCATTAAGTAACAAAATGTTAAAAACGTTATTTAAACATTTTTTAAAATTCTGTACTGTTTTAAAACCTTACACTAATGATTTAAGAAAAATGTTTTTATACATAATATATAACGTTAAAAAGGCGTTCTACTAATGTTACTGCAAGAAGTTTTTTAATAACTTTTAGAGAATTTCAGCCAACGTTCTGAGGACATTCCCTGTTAGCTGGGCAGTTACATGACAGACAGAGATGACTGACCCAGTGTCGAGGGCTGCTCTCAGGGGACCGTGGCTGGTACCTCTGCAGGGCCACCCCTCCCTCCCCATCCAGCTCCAGGTAGTGTGGGATGGGCGGCCAGGGAAGCAGTGATGCCAGAGGGTAGTGTGAGATCATGATGTCCGTGCAGGTCTCCCACACATGCTCGAGCTGGTTCGGCAGATCTGGAGAGAACCGGAGCTCCTGTGATTAAGTATAATGAATGTTTTTTCAAACGTCTGTTTCAGGAAGGTACTTGCAGTCCAAGATTTGTCGTCCACTCATGTGAGGAGAACCAGTCCAATGGATCTGTGTTTAAACGTCCACAGTTACTGTTTCATAACACATATAAACAATGTCTGTTTCCTTCAGTCTGAGAGGAGTTTGGCAGCCTCTCTGCTCTGGCCACATGAGTGATTAAAGTCTATTGTTATTCTCTCTCTCTTTCTCTGCCTGGTCTTTCTGAAAGTAGGAGGAGGAGCGAGTGGTAAACCCTGCCTCTGCACAAGTGCCAAGAGAGTGAAAAAAGAGGCAGAGGAAGACAGGAAAAGAGAAAAGGGGTGTTAAAGGGTCACATGTGAAAGGAAAGGTTCAGCCCAAAATATGTCCTATAAAGACCATATGTTCATACAAGTTTGAACTAATTTACAAAATGCAAACAAATAGCAAAATTCTATATAAAAGATCTATGCTGAAAATGTATGCTTTTCTGTTTTGTTATCCAAAAGCATTCAGAGCAAAGAGACACTGATCGCAGAACAGTAATAAAGCTGTAGTGAGTCTAAGGGTTGCAGAAGGACCTGATTGAGTCATATACAGTCATCTTAGTTATGCAGTAGCTGTTGGTAATGGAACTTTCCTGTTAACCAATAATTCAGCAGTGTGGCTTTTGATACAAAGACCAAAGACGAGGTCACACACAGTTTAAACAGGAACAAAATCAAGTATCTAATACTGGAACCATGTTGATTGACCACTATTCTAAATAATGAGGGTCAGTCACGTATGTGGCAGTCGCACATACATAGACATACATCTACAGAAACACACTGCACTGACACTCAGGTGTGTTGAGGTAACCTGGTACAGTTAATAAGACACAGAGTTTAAAACATCCGATTGTTGCACAAATGCCTCCAGCTGACATGTGAATCAGTAGCTAACATAAAACACCGAAACAGCAACAGCCAGAGTACAAGTTTTTAAAACCTTTCACAGAACACACATACACGCTGGCATATGTGGTTTATGAGGACTCTCCATAGACATAGAGATGATTTTTACTGTACAAACTGTATATCCTATCCCCTAACCCTATCCCTAAACCTAACTCTCACAGAAAACTTTAGACAACTTTTACAATGTTTCCATAAGCCATGTTTACATTTTATACACATAATTATACACATTTGTGTCCTCGCAAACTACACACACACGGTGACATCACAAAGTAATATTACCGATTCAAAGCAACTTTAGCTGTTTAAAGCATATATTGTCATGCACAACACCTACCTGAAATGTTCAGAAATTTCTCCTGCTGTTACATTCTGTTCTCTACATTTAGCTGACATAGCTTCAGTGTGGTTTATACAGCTGGCGTATTTATTTATGTCTTTATATGTATGCAAACAAACACACAAGTTATATATACAGTATAGGCCCCTACGAGTATACAAGTAATAAAATACAGTTTTAACACAAGGAGATTGTGGGAAACATTATGAGGACTCCAGCACCACTCAATATTCTATAACTGAGCTACAGGAAACCTGCAAGATATCTTCTGTTCTTAAAGCGTCTATAAACACATCTTGAGCAATGCTGTCTGGCATCATTACCATTTCTCAGGGAAAACTGCTGATAAAGCCATTAGGCAGATCACAGCGGACATGTAACACTCTTGTAAACCACAGGGTTGAACTCTGGAAGGATAAAGTTCAACAGGACTAGTTAAGTGAGTATACAACCGCAAGGAATTCTAGATAAATACACACCAGGATCCCTATAAAGAGAGTTTATACGTGAAATGTTTAAGCTTAAAATGCATAATTTGCTTCTAGCAAAAACGTAATGTAAGCATATACATGAAACTAGTTATACAAAGATGCAGTGGCTGCAGAAACTCCTGTTGCCCTATGACTCCACCTGGTGGATAATAAAGGAACTGCATACAAATTACACCAACGCAAACTTTATAGGAAAGCCGATGATGTTTTATGGTGATCGGCAGCCACAATAAGCCATAATAAGATATTTGTGGTAGGAAACAAAATAATTATTGCAACAAACTATCTAGTGCAGTGAATTGTGCTTTCTATAATGCAACCCACGCATTGCCCAAATACCCCCTAAATACTAAAGCTATGCATGTTAATGCAATAAAATATTGGTTTGGACACAATATTACTTGTGTAGGTGTATCAGACCCATTTTAGTAACTCTTTGGGTAATCAAACAGAAGAAATCTGGGGGTAGAAGAGGACAGCCCTTCGTCTGACATAGGAGTCATCTATGATGTAACCTCCCATATTGCACGGTTACTATGAAGGCTAAGACTGATCAATATGTGTTATTAAAGATTCATCATTGTGAAATTATAAAAGAGGAAAATGCTAATTTAATATTGGTATGTATAGTGTATACCTTAAAGGTATGGAATCAGATATGTAAAAGTGTAAACAGAAACTATCAGAACATCCACAAACCATGTAAAGCATGCCTACAGTTAATAAGACTTAGTTGAAAACCATGTTAATACTTGCAATTGAGTTTTGTATTCTTTCTTGTTGTATATTTAGGGGTCAAGTTTAGTCTGTATCAGTTAGTGTTCTTCTTCCGCAATGGAAGTCTATGGCAGCCCATATGTCAGCCCATCAAAAGTTATGAAATTTGGCGCACAGATAGTGGACAGTCTGAAATCTTACCATACCAGATTTGGCGTCTCTGTCTCAAACTCTCTAGCACCAACAGAGGTTCAAAGTTTATGCCAATAACAAAATCTTAAAAAACAAACTGATTTTCCTCTGACTGGCTCAAGATGGTGATTCGACAATTCTGTGTTCGATTTAATGGGATATTTATGTATAAAAGTATATCATGCATTTGACAAACTCTTTAAGTGACTTACAGTGCATTCATTGTATACATATTTGATCAATAGGCCCATATGTGTTCTCCGGGAATCAAACCCACGTTTAGTTCTGTAATTCAGTACCTATGGAGCTACAGGATCACACTTTTCCCATGTTTTGTGTGCTTGGATTTTTATAATTTCTAAAAAAAAATAAAAATAAATCTTTGGCCATAAAAATCTTTGGCGACAGTAATTTGGAGGACAGCTATGAGATTTGGTCAACGTGTTGTGTAAAGATGGTCCATATAGACCTCCAAAGAGAAATGAATGAACGAACGAAAGACAGAAAACGTAAACGTACAGCGTAAATCTAAAAACTGCTTTACTGGTTAAACCAGAATTAGTTTTTATATAGTTCAGAACGTCTCCTTAAAACTGAAAGCGACTATATGAATCACATTCAGGATGAACCAGTTCAAAGTTTGCAGGCTGTACAGATTACGGAATTAAACAAACATGCTTATATAGATAAAATCTGATCCTGTACATTGATAGACTCTTTGTGATATATTTAATTTTAATAAGCTAAAGTATTAAATGCACTTATTATAGACAGACACTCAGACACATAGATGGATCTACTTTGTACAGCATTGGGAGATTTTAAAATGTATTAGGAGTTTACTTGAACAGAAATACAGTATGAGTTTGCACAGCACCTTTTTACCATAAACATTTCCAGTGTTTCTAGAACATATAGAATGTTGGGTTTTCATCTTTTATGGGGACGTTCCATGGACACAATGGTTTTTATATTGTACAAACTGTATATTCTAACCCCCTACATTAACTCTACTCCTAAACCTAGCCATCACAGAAAACCTTCAATCTGTATGATTTATAAGCTTGTTTCCTCATGGGGACATTTTTAGTCAAAATGTACCAGTATTACTATACTTGTGGGGACAATTGGTCCCTATAATGTAGTGAATACCAGGACCTCACACATAAGCTGCACTAGTATGTTACAGAAGTATATTCCAGTAGATGGCAGTCACTCCCAATTTACATTACATTTACATTTATGTATTTAGCAGATGCTTTTATTCTAAGTGACTTACTAAGAGAGAGTGAGCATTAAACATTATGTCCTAAGAAGCAACAAGCCAAGACTACAAATGGCACTGATGTTAGAAACAGGATAAACACAAGGTTTGTTTTAGAACGAACATCTGAGCATCAGTGTAGTAATATTGTTAGTAGTATTAGTTATATTATTAGTAATATTACTGCACATAGCTACACTTAAACTGTTGTGTTGAAATAACATACCCTCTTGAATATTAAAGGAGAATATATTTTATAGTCTCCCTTCTGATCTCTTCCACAAACACAGAAAGTTTGTTTTTATTATAACGTTAAGGACTTCGGGTTAGGGTTTGTATACTGGGCTAAAGGTATTTTTCAACCCCTAACCCTATCCTTCTTGCCCTCAGAGATGTCTAGATGTATTTTTTGATTTTTTACAAAGACGTAATTTTGTGTACTTATTAAAACATTACTTAAGCCCCCCCAAAATATTGCCAGGTCCCCACAATATGAATGAATTCCTGTTTAACCATCTTTGTGTAGGCAAATATGTGATCTGCCTTGTGTAAACATCACATATTTACCCTCTCATCAACAGACAGTTGACAGCACATTCTGTAACAGAGAAAAACTTCAATATTTTAATATTGTTTGACCATGTTTGTGGTTGCCAAATGTAGTCGTAATCCAGTGTGCACAAGCATCCCTTTCAACCGAATGGAGGTTTGAAAGACACAGTGAGAGAGCACAGAGACATCTCATCAACAGTTGTTGGTTGTGAGAACGTTTCCCTAACATTTCCAACGAGTAAAAAAACCCTTTAAAACGCTATTTAAATACGTTCTCTGACAACATATTTTTAATTCTGTAACATTCCCCTAACTACTTAAGCATAACATTTTTGACATAGGATATACAACACTAAAAATGTTCTACTAACGTTACTACAAGAACTTTTTAATAACTTTAAAAGAACCATTAGCCAACGAGAACATATTAACGGGAGTCAGCCAGAGGCTAATGAGAACATGATTTAGGACGACAGTTAACCACCCAAGCACATCAATGTTGCTGTGATACAAAATTAATCTGAACCTGTACTGGCATTGAAAGACTTCACCCAGCTGACATCTGATTGGACAGTTTTATTGAATCAGCCCACCACCAGCACCATGACATCTCCAGTGCTCAAAGATAATGAAACGTACAGAAGACAGGAGCCAGCCTGCTGAGTGAAAAAACAAGGGTGATTGCATCTAATTTCAAATGATGACAGATGACATACAACACAGTGGAATTACAACACTCATTCAAGCTATGAGTCTCCTGGAAAATTCTGGAAGTAATTATTAAAGTCTCTGCTGAAAAACAATGATGTTCACCATAACATAGACATGTTTAGTGTCACTCACACTTTCTAAAGTGTAACCAGATTTGTAAATGACTCAATAACTGTAAATTAAACACAGAGATATAAATTTTCTACATAAAGGTCTAGAAAACAGATTTTAACAGTTTAGTCGAGAGATTACTTCAATTTATGAGTAATGTTGCCCCACAAAGGCGGCTAATTTCCTCCAATGTTTTCAATATGGGGTTCGTAAATATGGTAAATTTCACAACAAATCAATATTAACTGTTAATATATGTGTTTCTTTAGCTTTTTAGATGTTTTATTTGAACAGAACAGTGGCTTGTTTTCTAGTCATCCTCATGAAATTTTCAGTTTGGAAATGTTGAAAGACTGTAAAGACTTCTAGTTCTTTATTCTGCCCATAAATCATATCTGTTTGTTTTATATTCTGTATAAAAAGTTTTTAAATAAAGATTCTTCTGCATTAGCCTTGTTCTTGCACTACCAAAACCAAACCTAACTCCCATATGTATGTGTGTGTCACTGTCCAAATGAGGAAAACCCTGTTGTGGTCATCCTTCAAGACGTTTTAAATGTCCACCAGGGACAGTTTGGCCCCTAAATGTCTCTGGAAGGCATGATGAAATAAATAAAGTGGAAATAAAAGGAGCTTTTGTTTTAATGTTTCTCAGTGCACAGACTGTGTGAACTCAACCAGCCAGCCAATGGTGTTCAAGCATCCCAAGGGGCGGGGACTGCTGGACATTGAGAAGTGAGCTGTCTGTGAGTCAGTGATGTGGTTTAAGAGTGTGTGAGTTTGTTCTGAGTTAACGGGTGTGTGATCTGTCCTCTCAGAGCTCATCTCGTGAGGCTCGGGATGCAGGTGGTGGTGTGTCTCCCGTGACGCTGTTCTGGGCGACAGGGTTTATTTTGCCCTGCTGGGCAGTTTTTTGGGCATACCGCCTATCCCAGTCTGTGTTGACCGCCTCATCGTCCCAAATAGTGGATGTCTCAGTGTCACTGAAGTAACCTGGCTGGCCCGTATAATGCGTCGGGTACAACAGCAACGGTTCGACCGAGAACGCACGTAGATCCCTTGGGTCAAAGTGAGACATATACGCCACACTAGAAGAAAGAGAGAGAGACTTCAAATACCACATTTTGTAAATTGAGAGAAAATGATCAAATGCATGTTAGTGGAGGGCAGTAATGCAACTATTGTTCCAAATTAAAACCGAACTGCACCGTAAATACTTTTATCCAAAACAATTTGTGTGTTCAAACCTGCGGGAATCAAACCCGTGAGTTTGCAGTTGCTAACTCTATGCTCTTATCAATTAAACTATAGCAACATTTTATTATATTTTTTACTTTTTTTCTTATAATTACTGGAACCTTATTTTTGGTTGGTTCTTGGTTGCTCCTTGGAAGTGGAGAAACATTTTTATGAGGATCTGATTATTTGAAATATATTATTTTTCTAATGTGTGTTGACACGTGTGTTGAGGAAGGATATTCCCTTATGCTATAGAAACATTATAGCATACATAACATTTTATGCGAATACAACACTAAATTCCCACACTGAGGGTACACAATGACTCTCTTTCACTGACACACACAAACACACAGAAAGTGCAGTATATTTATACAGTAATCCATCTCTCTTATACCAATGGCCCTTCCCCCAAAACTCAGAGAACTATCAATGGGAATTTTGTCCCTCTAATGCTGGCAACAGGAAGAACCGGCCCTTCCCAAAATTCCTCAAAGACAGAAAGAAAGACAGAGAAAGCAAGGGAGAGAGTCCTAGAGAATAACAGTACCCCAGACAACAGGGCAGAAGGACCACAGGGTACAGAGGGTGCTGGAGAGAAAGAGAACCAGCCAGTGAAGGTGACACATGCTGGGGTCAGGCTGTGCAGGATTCCTGCTAGAGGAAATGAGGTAGAAAGCAGTCATTGTGTGACCCAGCAGGGTCACCGTACTTTTTTTCACCCTCTAAACAGTCTAGCACTGTGTATGCCTGCTTCACAGCAAAAGAGAGTGTGTGTGAGAGAGACTATATTAGCGGCTGTTATAGGTATGTGAGCCCACGTCTACGTAATCCATCAATCTGTCCATATAATCTACATATCCATTCACACATTCATAGCACTTACTTCGGGTGTTTGTTGAACATGACTGGCAGGAACTCGTCCACAGGGAGCATCTTGCCAAGCGGCTGAGCACCGAGGAGTTTTCTGGCCCCCCGTTGTGAAATAGCATAACCTAGAGTCCAATACGAGTAATCGGCCTCCACCAGGTTATTCACACCTTCTACAGACACCTCTGGCTGGGCTACCTGCATCCGCTTACGGCCCACATAGCTTTGTCGAGACAAAGAGAAAGAAAGAATACATTACACTCTTGTTAGCATTGAACAGGACTCATTTTTGCTTTATTTCAGCTGGCGCTGTTCTTACATGAGGTCCCAGTCCAGACGTGCCTTTTCAACATCCTCCATGATGACCTCTAACCTCCTCTTAAATCGAGGCTCAAACCTCACATCATCCTCCAACACCAGCACGTGCTGGAGACGCCTCTCCACCACCTACACACACACACACACCTGTGAAGTGTCAGGACTGAACATGTTCAGCTCATTTCAGTGCACCATCTGACCAGCTGAAGTAATGACAATATTTCTTGTCCAGCTGAGATTCACTTGACAGCTGTACTTAACAAACCAGGTGGTTTATTGTAGCAGGTTTATTGGAGACAAGGGGAATCCAGTGTTTTCCTGTGTTAGTGTGTGCGTGATATTTTGCCTTACAAAATATTTATTTAATGCAATGTTTTTTTAAAAAAAAGATAGCCCAAGCATAGCCTTTCACAAAAAGATGTGTGTTAGGTTTAAAATGGTTAAATATAATTATGGAGAGGCTAACGATAGCAAGGTAGCTTTGAAAGCATAAGATCCTGTTCAGAGGGATTTCCAAAGCCACGCCTCCTCCAACACATGAACACATACATAGTTTGACAGGCAGGTAGGACATCCTATCATTGCACTCAGATTGGCCGAACATGTTATGCACCTTCCACAGATGACATGTATTTATAAATGTATATTCAGACCGCTTGACTTAGTGATTGCTGTCAGGATGTGAAGAGACTTTCAACCAGTATAACAAAAAATGTTTTTGGAAAAAATCGCCTTCCCTGCAAACTGACCTGCGCCTCAATAATTTGATCAACGGCCTTGAGAGTGTATTTACCTGTTTCCAAGTGAAGTGGTGGCTGAGGAAACAGCCGATCTCTCCACGTGTCAACACCCTACCAGAGTATGGATCCTTATACCCAGGCATCATCTCTATACCTAGAGCCTGAAGTTGAGATGTATTCAGAGCCCTGGCAGGAAAATAAGAAACCTCAGATTAATGAATCTTGACAGCCTTTCTCTTGAATTGTTCCATCACATTAAAACAAAATCACAATTTGCATGCCAATGAACAGTTATTGGATGACCTACTTCCCATCTACAGCGTCAACCAGTGTGGCCTCCAGACCCAGAACTGCCATGGTGTCCAGCATCCGCTCCCTCCTGTCTGTCCTCCGCTTCAGATTGATCAGAAAGATCTGAGAGGAAGCGCACCAGTGGTGGACAGAGGAAGGAAGCAGAAGAAAAAAGTTTGAGATTAAGAGAATGTCACTTCAAAGAAGCTTCATTCATCTGAAGTTTCCCTGCACAATAACTATGAATGATCAATCGAGCGAGACATTCCAGAGATTCTGTTCTCTCACCTCGTCAAAGCCCATCTTGTCCTGCGGTTTGGGTGGAGTGAAGACAAACTCTGAGGGCTTAACGCTATGATCAACTATAAGGAATAAATGAAAATGTATTTTAGTCATATTAAATGGGCATTTCGGTGCAGTTATTCTCCAGACAATTACCCATAGGAGCAGAATTTATGAAAAATCACGGAAGGTAAAAATTATGAAATTGTGAAAGAGTTTTTTTTATGGATTCTTAGAGTGATGTAAAACAGTCTTACCCAGCTAACAATTTTCGGTTGTAAGAACATTTCCGTATTGTTTCCATTAAGCAACAAAAACATTAAAAAATGTTATTTTGAAAGTTCTAGGAATGTTCAAAATGTCGTTTTTTACACGTTGTATTAACATTATTGCTTGGTTATAAGAACATTACTCAAACATTTTTTAATTCTTTAACATTTTTAAAATATTCCACTAATTATTTAAAGAGCATTTTTGATATATGATGTAATGTTAAAAAAGGTTCTGCTGATGTTACTGTGAGAATGTTTTTAACAACTTTGAGAGAACTTTTAGAGAACATTAGCCAACGTTTTGAGAATGTTCCCTGTTAGCTAGGTATTAGGGGCACTGTTTATAAGTGTACTTTTCTGAATGTGTGTGTGTCAGATTTTCCCTACATTGTGAGGACCTGCCTATGGCCCCCACAGTGAAACAACTTACTAATCACAGTAAATAATGTAACCCTGTTGTGTACATGTTTCTGTAATGGTTAGACTTCAGATCGGAACATATCAGATCAGATCAGAACATATCATTAGCTGAGTATAAAAACAACTGCAAACCCACTGATACCATAATAGCAAAACAAACGTGTTTGTGTGAGGCTATCCGTCTCCTATCCCATGCAGATGTTAGAGTGAATGTATGGGTGTGTGTCCTGGTATTCACTACATTATGGGGACAAAATACATTTATGGTCCCTATGAAGAAACAAGCTTAAATCATACAGAATGATCTTTATTGAATATCTAAAATAGCAGAATGTTTCTGTGATGATTAGGTTTAGGGGTAGAGTTAGTGTAGGGGGAGACAATATACATTATGTTACGTAATTATGTTACATTACTAACACACGTACATTACTACATGTGTGTGTGTGTGTGAGGGATAATACTCACTAAGGGCTTCAGTAATGGTGTGTGTAAAACTCTCCTCCTCATCCTTAACACTCTGCTGAGGTTTCAGAGGCACAGGCAGGAAACCATAGTGCTCTCTGTTACACACGTACATCTGTACACCTACACACAAAACAACACAAAACAACACAAAACAGAGATTCGATCAGAGATTCTAATACATCCATAAATTATTAAATGTATCTTCACACAAACACAGAACTTCTGACATAATTCTGTGAACATTCATACTTTGCCCATCCAACACATACCAGGAAACGTAAGTTTTACGCCGTTAATCTGTGTGTGTGTGTGTGTGGTTTTGTGCATTCAGTTTTATGGCATTGTGTTCATGGGTGTGTTTGGAGTCATGATTTGTTTCAGTTGTGTGCCTGTGTTTTCTGGTTTTACTGTAACTTCACTGCATGCTCTCGCACTTTATTTCTTCAATGGAACATCCACAAACACCCAGGGAGCCCATTAAAACGCCCAGCTGGAGCTGATTACATTAGCCACATGATTATCCAACATTAAAGCAACTACACAAAGACACAGAAACACACACACTCCTCACCAACATACACTGCAGTACATTCTAACAGCTGAAGGTGCCGTAAATTGTGTGTTATGATCTGATCTGTGTTCTGGGCCCCAGAAACAGAAAACCTGGCCCCTTAACTGTCTTCACGTTTGCACTGAAAACATTTTTGCTTAAAAAAACACTCATATGCTGAATTATGCACTGACACAAAATATTTTTGTAAAGATGTATTTATAAAAGAGAAATAAATATGGTGTCTCTAGGTGCATGCACAGATTGACTTTTGTTGTTGACAAGCTTTTTTTGTTTGAACATAAGAACTGGACTAAAAATGTGAGCACAAGTATGAGCAGGTCCAGACCCCCCCCCAAAAAAAGACTACAAAAACTAATGGAAATCTCACCAGTTTGTCGAGCTGAGAACGCAAAGACCATGATATCATCAAACACCCAGCTGTAGTCAGGGTGAGGCGGGTAGAAGGCCAGCTCTCGAGTGGCACTGCGTCTCAGATCCAATAGGAACGTGGAGTGAACCATAGGAACAGAGAAACAGCCCAATCGCTTCCACTCACGGATAGGCTGGTAGTCTGCAGTACGCTTGTAATATCCCTGAGAGCAGGGGAGAGAGATCACTGTATGATTGTGACGATTGTAAAGAATTTTCATGATCTTTAGATCTTTAGTGGTTATTGGTAATGTGGCGTGCAGGTACACTTAAAGAATCAATGTGGAAGACATTGGATCTAATTGTTGAATGTATAATCTAGTTTGCATATTACAAAGCGATTTATACTATAATTCTTGATTAAAAGAACTCAATTTCCCACAATTCTCTGTGTCATTGCAAAAATTTTATAATATACAGATAAAGCACAAACAAGTCAACTTTCATTCTTTCCTATTTAGCCTATATATATATAAAATATACAGGAAATCACTTCAGCACATTGTAATTTTAATTTCAGAACATAAGAAGACTTGAAGGTAGCCTAATAAAGTAGGATTATCCTGGGGAATGATGGGTAATTTGGTGTAGAGGTAGAGCTGTACCTGAGGGGTGATGCCACACCAGAAGTTTGAGTAAAGAGATCGAGAGTCCAGCATGGGTGCGACTAGTGTCAGATTCTCAGCCATCATTAGATTTAACACCCGTGGGTTAGTCAGGAGATTATCACTGTCAACAAACTAAGAGACGAAAAAGACAGATAAAGGAAGAGAGCTTTAAGTTTTACATAAACTCTTGCAAAACCACTAATTTAACATTA
The DNA here is from genome assembly GCA_036877525.1 of Chromobotia macracanthus. Lineage (NCBI taxonomy): Eukaryota > Metazoa > Chordata > Actinopteri > Cypriniformes > Botiidae > Chromobotia > Chromobotia macracanthus. The sequence goes on along the minus strand of JAZGTH010000002.1, from coordinate 11,538,433 downwards.
TTTATGGAACATAAGTATTATGTGCCGAATCTATTTGCTGAGTTAGTACTTGTGGTTTATATTAAATAGGAGTGTAACAAGAGTGTAAATAAGTCTAAATGTTGTCAAAATGGCAGCATATTTATAGTTATTATGCCCTCACCAGTATATAATCTGCCCAGCGTTCTCGTGCAGTCTTCAGCGCTGCCTGTCTGAGCTTCATTAGATGGTTGAAACGAGACGGGGCCCAGTGTTTCGGCCCCCACTCATCTGTGTATGACCTAACACCAAAGGAAATAAACACTTTTCCTTAAAAAACTAATTTATACAGAAATCTGATAATAATTTACAGACACCTATTATTAAAAGTGTACTATGTTCTTTCCACTTCTAATGGCTTTGTTGATGTTTGTATTTTTATTGTTTTAATTTAAGTCACAGTACCTAACAGTAAATGCCAAAACACAATATTTGCGTTGTTAATAATAAAGAATCCGCAATGGCAATTAATGTAAACTAAATGTACAACATTACAATGAATAAATGCAAATGTGATTAAGAGGTATTAGTAGGCCAATATGGAATCTGACCCTGCAGGGGCATTGGTTCATGTGAAAGCAATTTAAAGCCAGTTTCCAAGATACTAGGAAACTAGTTTTGGGACTAGTGGAATTTTTGATCAAGCAGAAAGATAATCATTTTGTTTAGGACATGCCTAAATCTGTATCGGAAAAGTCAGCCATTAGATGACTGCGACAAATTCTCAAAATAAACAGACGTTTGTGCTAATTGATATGGAAACTGTTCAATCGATTTGTTTTTGGAACAACATGTTTTTAAAGAAACCTTGGCTCCTCCATGGGCCTCCACTCCACATAATGGTATCTGTTCTGCCCGTTCTTCAGCCACTCCCTCAGCACGGCCGTGGTGTTGTCCACATTATGATCTGTTGCAGCCCTTTAAGACATAAAAAATGTGCATTTGTACATAAACACAACAATTTCCAAAAACAACCGCTCATCAGCAGCAGTCATAATGCAGTCCCTCATGCAGGGTTGGAACTGCCCGAAAATGTGTTTTGAATTATTTTCCTCTAGGCTTGTGACAGAGTCAAATATGACCAGTTAAATTCATCTGAAAATGTCAAAAGTCACATCGGATCATGTTTGTAATCAGCCGGCTCTGTATTCCCAGAACTGACAAATTCCTCATGAGCGGTTAAACGCTTGCAAGGAGGTGAGGAACTTACCAAGAACTTGCCAGTTGTGGATGTTAAAGACGTACTGTTGTATCATTTGTACTATCCACTCACAGTATTTAGATGCAGTGCTGGTTAAACGAAACAAATTATGAGAATTGCAGACTTTACCAGACTTTGCTTTTATGAACTTAACAACAAAAACACAAAAGCACCACCGATGTATGTTTTGAATGCTTTACTAAATGACGAATATATAAACGCTGTGACACAGCAGTGTTTTCCCAGCATCCCTCACATGTAAACAGTGACAGGCACAAACACACACAGTGCTCTCAGTTGAGTCTGGGCCGTTTGGCCGTGCCAGTGGAAATCTCCACAGCAAAGGGACCCTGCAGAGAAACAGTGTGTGAAAGAACCAGCAAATATCCACATCGTCTCTGTCCTCGTGTTCACACACACCCTGGTACATTTCCTGCCCTGACCTGTACCAGAAATAATATCCATTTGGTGTTTACTCATATATTTACACAGTCACACAAAACGGTGCAGTTAAAAGAAACTGGCAGTTCTGGAGCAGTACATGCAGATATATTTAAATTAAACTCTCTTACCTAATGTGTTGTCACGTACCAAAAGACTATGTGAGAGATGCTGAAAGAAAACTGCACAAACACTATTCCTAAACAGTGTCTTTAACTTGCTTCTTAATAAATAACATAAAATTGTATATTTTTCCACACAAGTTTTATACAGTGGTATTACCCATCCAAACAATAAACATCCTTTTGTTTACTCTTTATTGCCTCATACAAAGTACACTATATTTATGGTATATATATATATATATATATATATATATATATATATATATATATATATATGTGTGTTGTGTGTGTGTGTGTGTGTGTGTGTGCGTGTGTGTGTATACCATATATATATACTACACTCTGCAAATAGTATATTAAGTACAGTATATTAATATTAAATCCACGCAACACGTTTAAACAAAACAACGTCCTTATATCAGACAGGTTATTTCACAAAATAAATAAATGAAAGATTTTTTACTATTAATAAGAGCGGACAGATAACAATTGACTCATAACTTTGAGATATGTGCTTGTATTGGAGTTAGCTTGAGTCTTAAGTTATTTTCTACACATTATTTCCATTATTTCATTATTTTTATCTCTGCACAGAAGTCAATACCCAGAACATCATTTTGTCAAAATATCAATAATCGTGCGTTTCCAGTACACCTTTCGTGACGTCACGCGTCGAGGTGGATTGTGGGATTGGCGCGGCGCTCTGACGTTGTGAGCGGCATTTCTGTCGTCCGGAAATTACAAGTGCGATACAGATAATAAATAAAGTGAAATAAAGTGAAACAAATCCCGTTTAAATGAACGTATCGTGCTCATTTATGATTTACTGCAAAAGATTTATTGATGGCTCGTTTTATTTCCCTGTTTAATTTACAATGACGCCAGCGTTGTGCTGTTTGTACACTAGAGGGCGCAAGCATTACAATAAAAAATAATAATGACTCCAAATCTGTCATTATTAATAATGACTTTCAACATCTGAAGTGAATAATAGCCTACTTGTTTAAACCTGCAAATATACAGTACCACTAACACAATTTCAGACAACAGATAACAGTGTATGCACAAGTATACAGAGTAACTAATGTTATTATACACTCTTCGTCTTTAAATAACAAGTGATGACCCGGTTATTCAATCCCTCACCTGCTATTTTGTCACAGACACAAACATGCACAAGCACATTTTTTCCTTGTGCTGGGGAAAAACTTTTTCTTCCTTTATTATTATAAAGGAAGGACTATATTATATAGACAAAAAACCCTTATGCATCATTGGCTAATGTTCTGTAAACGTTTTCTCACAGTTATCAAAGACCTTCTTGCAGCAATGTTAGTAGAACTTTTTAACATTATAAAGCATACATATCAAAAATGTTATTGTTGTTGTTAGTGGCACTTACACAATTAAAAATTGTTAATACAATGTCAATAACGTTAATACAACGTCTAAACAACTGGATGTTTTGAACATTCTTAGAACTTGATGGAAATGATAGGGAAAAGTTCTTACAACCTGAAATTGTTAGCTTTGGATAATCAAAATACAACTTTTTCTGACGCTGTATCCAATAAAAGTTAATCTACGGGTAAAACACATGTCCAGGCATTGCCGGAGTTTGTGTGATTTTATATATGTCTAAGAATGTATATGTGTAAGTTTGTTTTATGAGTGTCATAGGTTTAAAGAGCATATAACAGCAGAAGAAACAGACAGCATCACGTATGATAAGCGGTTTGGTTCTTTATCACTGGTTAGAAACACCTGACACACAGGTAATGACAGGCAACACAGAGTGTGTCGAAAAGATCACTGCCTTTATTCTGATGACTTCAGTGAATCTGTGTGCCACAGTTGTTTTCCAGGACACAAGCCTTCAAGCAGTAATAATTCTTCCAAAACATCTGTGAAAAACCAATTAAATTGAGATTAAACAATGAAACGGCATCGAAACACAAAGGACATTGTGTATGCATGTGCGTTTTATTATATGTGCATAAATGTGTGTATTTGTGCTCTTTGGATGCAATTTGTCATCCATTCTCTGTTTGTTCTTGTTGTGCATTTTTTAATAAATATGCTGTTGATAAATGTGGCTGTCACACTTCTGAATAGAAAGATACAAACATCTGGAATAGACAGACGTGCTGTGGCCGTTTAAATGCTTCTTAAATGATTTATGTGTCCATATGTGCTCCTCACCCCCTGGGGGAAAGACCTTCACAGTGCATTCTGGGTAATGCTGCTCCATAACACAGTCATGAGCACATACATATAGCCCTAAAAAAGCTTAATTTTTTATATGCAAAATTCTTTATTCTGTTGATTTTGGGGTGAAAATTATTCTTGACAGGCTTTGTGAGTTATTTTTTAAATGCCCACACACCTGTGCTGATGTCAGTGTTTGTCAGTCTGAAAGAACTGGGTCTGCACAGTTATATTCATGACCCAACAAGCAAACAGTCTGAAGAATTTAAACCTCTCAGGATATGAATAACTCAGGCTTCTGTTTTCTGAAGGTTTTGTTAGTCATATATCCGAACAGACACACTCTCTTCACCTTTTCCTCTCATCTCTCATCATTGCCTCAGTGCTAAATTAACCCCTGACAAATTTCCACACCCGGGGCAACAGCAGACTCCTGACACTTTGCCTAAACAGAAGCCATTTTACTGGCTAAACCTTTGGGGTCCAACATTTTGAAAACATCACAAATATAGTGACATATTAAAAACTGAATTATGATATTTTACAGTAGGTTGTCTTTACTAGTAAGCTCAATCAGCCAAATCACTTTTTTTTGCAACAGATTTGAGTACTGGAGGTAGAAACCCAGCGAACAGGAAATGTTTTCAGAATGTTGGCTAACATTGTCTGAAAGTTCTTTCAATGTTATCATATAATGTGGAGTAACATCTGTAGAATTAGAATATAGTTATATTTATATTTCAAAAACTTTGTGGTTAATTGTGGAACATTTTAAAATGTTACAGAATTAAGAAATGTTTAAATAATGCTCGTACAACCAAACCATATTTATACAACATTTTTGTTACTTAATGGAAATGTTAGGAAAAAGTTCTTACAACCTAAAATTGTTAGCTGGGAAATGTCATTAGCCTGCTATTAAATCAATGGAAGTCTATGAGAAGTCACACGTGTAAGTGTGTGGCAGGATATTTCACTGCAGATTTGTATGTGTGCACTCCTGCTGCTCTTTGGAGGAAGCAGGTCTTTGCTTATAAAAACCTAATTTTCCTTCACAGCCCTTTTGAAGTTTATTGTGAGTCTTCAGCTCATTATCTGACTGCCCCGCAGCTTTCTCTCTCTCTCTGTTTCTCTCTTCTTGTCTTTATAGAGAACATCTGGACAACACATGCTGCTCACCTTCATACGCATCCTTTACTCTCACCACCTGCAGTAAAACTCGCCTCAAGCAGCAATTATCAGCGTCCAGCGTGCTTTGGATGAAGACAGTATTTTTTTAATGTTTAGAATGATGATTCTAATGACGAATGTACAAAATCAGAGCTAAACCTAACTTTGATTCTATTCCGTACGTTTCCTATGCAAAAACAGAATGTGCCTATAAAATAAAAAACAGGCCATCAGCTTTAAGAAGGGTTTGAAATGTTTAAATATTATGCACACATCAAACCTGCTCAGACCACACTAACGAAGTTCATTCTGGGCTGACTACTCATCTCTGATCTGGAGTATTATATGACATGCTAGTTTTAAACAGTATGTGTTATCAGTACGTTATCTATATAACTGTTGTGGCCCACAACGCAACTATGTGACACACACTGTACAGATATCCTCATAATTCAGTTTAATTCAAAACAAAGCTTAAACTATTTTTCGCACATCTGTGGAGCAGTGGTTATTGTAAAAAGTGTATCATCTGAATTGCATTGAAACAATTATTTTTAAATTTAAATAATATGCATATGTTCAAACACACACAAAATGTGTGTGTATGTGTGTGTTTGCTTTGCAGTGGCTCTGCCCCCTTGCATGGGCTGACGTGGCTGCCCGGCTTCTTAGATTGAGGAGGGGGGCTTGTGAAACCTTTGCAGCAGTCAAATTCCTCCTGCCACTCTCTGTCAACAGACCTCTGCCATGTCACACACACACACACACACACACAAGCACCTAGGAAGCAAGACCTTGCTAATTACACAACAGCAACAAATGAAGCCAAATAAGATGCAATCTTTCAGAAGAAAAATCACACAAATCAAACGTCTGTGCAGACAGACTTGTTTCTGAAGCGCTTCCCTCATGTGCACACAAGATCATTGACTTGACCTCAGAACAGCAGAGATGACCAACAGTCTCATCTTACACACTGACAGAGTTTCAAACAATCACTCTCATTTCACTCATGAACTTAATCACCTTCCTTTGAATATAAACACATCAGCTACACTGATAAAAAGTGGTATGTGTGTGCATGTACACAATGAAACAATTTCAGGTTGTTTCCCTAACATTTCTATTAAGTACAAAAGTTTAAAATGTCATTCTATATATATATATAGTTCTTTCTGCAAGAACCTTTTTTGATAACTTTTAGAAAACAATAGCTAACTTTGTGAGAACATTTTTTGTTAGCAGGGCAGTAGGTCTCACAGATGGGTGAGAGAATGCAAGAGTGACATGAAGCAGATGAACAGACAAACGGATGGACAGACAGAAAACACTGCTGCTTTAGGCAGCAGCCTATATCGCCCCTCCGCCAGGATCTGCCTCTGATCTTAGTGGTTTACCAGAATGATGAAACCAGCAGACAGCACTCAAACTGCATTTACCTCACTATTCTCTAAATATTTCCCTGCAGGATTCCTCGCTTCACGCATACCTTTCATTTGTGCTGTCTTGAGTAAGTTTGCCATTAGATACAACGTAAAACATCTGTAATAACAAATCAGTCTCACATTCTGAGTGTCTGACCTACTGTTAGCCTTTAACATTCAAATCAAGTCCTGATGCATTCTCCTGTGATAATAATTTAAATACACTTTCCACTTCAATTCTTAAAAGCCAAGACTGAAGTCTGTCATCATCATCTTGTCTTTGGTACACTTTCCAAAGTGTACCACAGGCCTTCTGGAATCTCTGAGGTTTTATGAAGAAAAGCTGTTTGCATGGACAGCTGGATCTGGACCATATATGTCCAACAGAACCGTACTGAAGAAGAACTGCAGAGAAGTTTTGGAAAAAGAGAGCGTGGGTGCAATTTGGGCCACAGACCCCGTTAAACTAATGCTGTGCCAGGGTTCTGATCATAGCAAAGCGCATGCTAACCTAATAAAGAACAGAGGCAAACACAAACAGCCCTAATAAAATACACGTAATACTTAATTATTTACAGATCTGTTTTTCAGATACCAATAACAATCCCAGCTAACAATTTTAGGTTGTAGGAATGTTTATCTAACATTTCCATTAAGTAACACAAATATTAAAACTGTTATTTTCGAAAGTTCTAGGAACTTCAAAACGTCCAGTTTTTTAGATGTTGTGTTATCGTTATTGCTTGGTTATGAACTATTTAAACGTAACGTTTTTGATATAGATTACATATAATGTAAAACATTTTACAAACGTTCCTGCCGGAACATTTTTGATAACTTTGAGAGAACATTCTGAGAACGTGCCTTAATAGCTGGGAAATTGCTTTTATTTAGAATAGTTATCCATTTGCCAAAGCATTCCGCAACAACAGCATCATAACTGATGAATTTAACATCCGAATCTAGGGAGGAAAATGATTGCAGCTGTCGATAAAATGACATCATAAAAATACTAATAAACAGGCACAACAGATGAGCAGTTCCCATAAATCAACATTTCCTTAATAAGTCTCACTGTAACTGAATCAAACAAGTCTAGATCCAACTTATCATGTCAAAGGCTGTGTTAGTACCATTAGTTAGACTGTGTGACTTATTACTGAGCTGTGGCCCTGGAGAACATGGTGCTGGATTCACACTCTTCAAACTGTCTGCAGTCTGAGCTATTAATCAGGCCACTGTCAGTGGAAAATCATCTCATGGAACTTTACAGACAATAAAAAAGAACAGATATAGCTCCTGAAGCTCAACTGGTAGAGAACTGTGCTAGCAGCGCAAAGGCTGTGGGATCGATTCTCAGTACCTTGAATGCGCTGTAATTTGCTTCAGATAAAAGCAACAGTGGGTGACCATTGAACAGAGCCAATAGGAAATGGAATGTAGATTGTGTGGCGGCTCGTGGTGCCCCTGTGTAATTTTCAACAGCACCCCTCCCCTTTCCTCTCCCTTCATCCATTCTTTTCCCTAATTCCCCGCATTCTTTCACAAAGCTGTGAGACCTTCCGCCTGTCAACTGATTGCCCCGTTTGTTCAGTAAATTCCCAAGAGTCTCTCTGTTAGTGAAAGAGGTACAGAACCCCACATGTAACAGCCCAGACAGCTTAGCAAAAAAAGACCTCAATGTGCATTTACTGGAGGAAAACAGCACTGCTTGCTATATTCCAAATTATAACTTATTATTAGTTTACAGTAGTGAATTGGGTTATGGTAAGGAGACTGTTTTGAACACTGATCTATTTTAGTACTTGTTAATTAACTGATTTTAACAAAAAAAAATAAACAAAAAAGTATTCATTCGAAGAAATTGTTGAGGTTAAAGAAACACAACACAGTTACAGTTGAGCCCTTAAAACATTGTAATGAAGAGTAACCCAGCCTGTGCCCTAATACCAGTTCTTAAAGTAAACATACCCGCATCCCTGTTTAATGAGGCAGACCAGCAGTGGCTGGATTTAGTACGACAACACTATTTTAGTACAAGGTAAATGACTGAATACCTGAAGGACATTTGAGCTCCATATTTTATCAGTAAGGTGAAAAAACGAGGGTTCAAAAGTTCTCATTTCATTTCTAAAAAGTGTCTTTGGTTATCCAGATGAAAAGAGCACAAATTCATTGACTAGTTGTTTGGGTCATGTGGCGAAAATCAAAACAAAAAAAGACTTCCCTGACTGTTGAAGCAATGCTCTTGCTTCAGTATGCGTTTATGCAAAAATATATGTATTTAACTTTCTGCATGAGCTCGGTGTAATAAAAACACTGACAGGAGCGCACACTCAGCCCAAAAACACAGAGCAGAACCTCCTCCAATCAGAAGCAGTTCTGCTTCAATGGTAAAGCAGAGTAGAGCTAGAGAAGAGATCTGAATTGAAAGCTGTGTGTGTGTGTGTGTGTGTGTGTGTGTGTGTGTCTTCAACCAATATTTGTGTGTCCACAATTTGATCTGTGCTGTACCAATTTAACACAATAGACATGCAAATCACCGGTTTACCACAGGGACAGCTAAAGTGGAGTGAAGACATGATGGTGAAACTGATTGCAAACAAACAAGTTTAGTAGAAACGTGTATGTGTGAGACAGAGCAACATACAATATCATAATGTGACATTTCTAAACTTGTACATTACTGGCATTATTTCAATCCATGTCTTTAAAACCACTCCTGATTTCATATTAGACCTGATCACTGTTCTGGAGTTCTAGCTGTCATTTCTGCTCATAATCAGGATGATGATGATCAATACGATTCCTACACCATACCTGTAGCTGTAAACCCTAACGTTTCGTAAAAACCTGTGAGCAATGTTTTATGTGATCATTATAAGGGAACCAAACAGCCAGCGAGTGCCTTCTATCTCCATTTAACATGTCATTACACCCGCATTAAAAACTTTTTACGCACACAGCGGCGTCTCTGTTCCTCAATCAGCCAGAAGGTTTTCACGAACCAGACCTTACCTGCACAATAACTCCACTATGTACCAGACCTTCCCAATGGTCAGCTAACCCCTGCACCACCACACAAGCTGCGGACTATTACGACACACAATATCCGTCCAATTTAGCCGTTCTCACCATACAGCAATCCGATCCTTCGGGTAGTCGAGTCTGTCGATGCAGCCCAGGTAGTGCGGCAGGCTGTGCGCCGAGTTGCGAGCCAGAATCGCGATCATGACTTTGGGTTTGAGGAGGGAGGATTCGGGCACGGGATTCCGGTCCTCCGCGGGAGTCGTGAGCTCCGTATGGCAATTTTGCACCATCAGAGCGCAAAGCACAACCGCCCTCATGAGACCCACAGCCGGCATCTCTGCCCGATGAACCCCGCCGTCGCAGCCCGAGCGGCACGGTGAGCGTAATGAGAGTGGCTAGCGGGAGAGGAGAGGGAGGAGCGGGGTTAAGGCGGGATTAGAGAAAGGTGGAGAGGTTTAGTGGAGCCAGGCTAACAGTTTTGGGTTGCAGGAATGTTACCCTAATGTTTCCATTGTAACATTTGTAAACGTTGTCCTGACGTTGTTGTTGTTTGGTTATGAGGTCTTTCGTTTAGAAACGTTTTTAAAACATTCCCCTAACAGCTTAAGGATAACGTATCCGATGCATAACGATGCATTCATATATAACAGTAAAGAGCCACTAAGGTTACCGCAGGAGCGCTTTGATAACGTTGAGAGAACGTTAAAAGAACGTTCTAAGAACGTTCCCTGGTTGCTAGGAGACGACACAGGGTTTCCTCCCCCAAATATTCAGCCTGATCGCGCACCTGCGAGCTGATGAGAAGTTTCTCCATCATGTATCGCAAACAAACGCATCGTCATGTTGTCACACGGTCGTTTCGTCGCAAATTCCGGGCATTGGCTGCTTCAATTACGGGGTCTTGGATCGTGTGAATTAATTGATTTCGTATCGCTTTTAATGGGGAAATCAATGCCTCCCGCCCTTAAACCAAACCCTGACGGCTGACATTATTAGATTAGAAGACAAACGTGCTATGACACGTTTGTGAGCTCTTTAGGTGGAAAGTTTCCCAAGTTTTACTTTATTTGAAAGAAACAAAATGGCCCCCACAAATACAAAGCGGGGGCATCTCATAGACGTTCATACCCCATTTTGTTTACTTCTTCTTTTGGCTGTGGCTGTGACACATTGTGCCGTTTCCATTTCTTTTTCCCCGTTTTTTCCTCGTTGCTCGTTTAATATTTTCCATCCACCGCGGAGACTCCGGGCGTGACGTCATCGCCGTTAAGTTCCGTGCCTCCGTCCGACACCTGCCGCTCCCCGTTCACTCTGCGCCAAAACAAGAGGATGACGTTTTCGTTACTAGTCGTAATACGTTAACAAATAGTTACAATCTTTAATCATTTTTCTTATTTCTTTTGTTGATGAAAGTGGTGATTAAAACAGTTACCTCGACTGTATGTGACATAACAATAAATGAAGTATATATATATATATATATGCATGAGTTTAATGTATACAAATTATTATTATTCATTATTAAGAGAAAATGGTAAAGAATCGAATAAAACACTCTGATGTTTTTTAATATTTTTAATGTAAGTTTTTTCGTTTTGCTTTATGTTTGCTCTTTATGCGTTTTCTATATGTGTGTAGTCTTTGTAAGTATACACATATATACAAACTACAGTGACATTTTGTACTATATATATATGTGTGTGTGTGTGTGTGTGTGTGTGTGTGTGTGTGTGTGTGTGTGTGTGTGTGTGTGTGTGTGTACTGTATGAGCTTATTGCGACCTCTAGTGTTTAAACCGGTCCACAGTTGGAATAATTGTAAAGGATTTTGCCTCCCTCTGTCAATTTTCCTTTTTATTAACTATTTAAAAAACATTAGGTTCATTCACAATCATCATTCATATGGATTTTCAGTGCGTTTAGCAATATATAACGCATTATTTTGTAACTCTGTTTATAACAGATACAAGTGTAAAGTTAAAAGGTAGCGCACAGGCAGCCCCAGTAAGGGAGATATGAAATGTTTGTTTTATTTTCTGCCTGACAAAAATTCTCACAGCACAGCCAAAGCAGAAGTCTCTGGCTCAGTGGACCCTGGTTTCCGTCCGTTACGTCTTCCACGTCTGGTACATTGAATGAGTTATTCTGGCAGAGTAATTCTGTTGCACCTTAAACTAAAATATTTTCCACTTCCAAAAAGCAACATGTGACTGGTTTGGATGTAGTTATTATTGGTGTGTAATTCTCAAAATAACACAGACACCAGAGAAGCAGCGAAGCCTAAGCAGGGTAGATCATTCTGTTTTCTTCTCTGCGTGATAAGTTCACAGTTTATAAACTGATGCAGAAGAGGCAATAGTTGTGAATGTTGTTGAAGTGTTTAGTGAAGTGAACAGACTATAATTACAGAACCACAAAAGCTCATGTTTATAAAGGAGCTGGACCACAAGGGTTTTGGGTTGTACAGTTGAAGGCAACATTGGATGTGTAGGAAGTGTATGGTTGATGGGGAAGGACAGAGGGATGGAGTGATATATGGATGGAGAATTAAAGATGAATAAGGCGAGAGAACTGGAAAAAAACAGAGAGAGAGAAAGAGAGGGAGTAGGGTCGAGAGAGGGCTGCTGGATTGAGTTAGGTGCAATTACTGTGAGCTCATGTTGGCAGGGCAGAGTGACAACCAAGCCAGAGCTCTGACAGGGGCTAAACCCAACTCTTTCTCTCTCTCACACACACACACACTGCTTGACATACCAGATCTCTCTTTTCTTCACTTCTCCTACACACACCAGATGGATCTCTCTTTCACATACACATGAAACCTTACTCAGTTATTCCGTTTACGTTGCTGAGATCCTCAATCACGTCGACCATTATGAAGTCCTCAGTTCTGTCACCCCCACTGCAGCCCTCTGATCCAGATCCAGAACTAGCCAGCCTGGTAAAACTCACTCAACCATGTGTGTGCCCAAGCGTCACACCAGCGCACCACGTGAGAGAGTAAAACACAGCCAAAACCTCAGAACATTTTGTTTTCTAATGAAGCAGCTTTCACGAGAAAGGGTTTATTGGGTTTTACCTCACAGTGGAAAGAACATTATCTTTGCCCATATTCCTATCACCACCGTTCAAGCCTTCTCGGCAGGTACAGCTACAGCTGTATGAGAAGGCCAAGAAAATGCTTCACCCTAATGGAAGAACCAGTTTATGTGCAAATAAGGGGCAAATAAAGTGGAAAAGGACTTCAGTAAAGATACACAACAGATGACACAGACCAGTTCCGTATGTTGTCTATTACTTAGTTAAACAAAACTAATTTAACTAAAACAAATCTTGATATTCCCAAGTGGGAGACTTAAAAATAGCTTAGGCCATTGCGGAGAGGCTAGCAATAGCAAGTTAACTTTGAAAGCGTAAGATCTGTTAGCGGTTTCTAAAGCCACGTCTGCCCCAAAATACATGATCATATAGTTTGACAGCTTAGGCCACTTTATTTAGTGATTGCTATCACGGTGTGAAGAGGCTTTCAATCAGTTTAACAATGAAAAACTGGGAAAAAATAAATAAATCATCTACTCTGCCTTCAATATTCCTCAAGCAAGAGGAAATTGTGTCATTTGCATGTACTGCAGTCAACACATATGCCAAAACTTAATTGCATGAATAAAATTGTTATGGATATTCTAATATAAGATTAGATTAGATAAGATTTAGTACTTTGCACTGCTTTGTTGAAAACGTGTTGTAGTTGCGCTTTTAATCCAGCAGATGGCGATAAAGTATAACATAAGTGTGTGACATTAAACCTTTCGGAGGTATGCTGCATGTTGTTGTACAAATAGCTCCTAAGGTCTTGCCTGTACGAAAAACACGACCTCTGTTAACTTTTCCAACAATATATTTCTACCTGTAGGGCTTAATCATGGTGGAGATGTAATTGCGACATCTTTCAATTGAAAATCGACCTCAGAAACCATTAAAGTATTTATAACGTTATGAGTCAGACCACCAACAGGAAATATGACGCTCAAATGGATTAATGATGTCAGCAAAGCAGAAACGACCTACACCATTAATAAGCAAGACAGCACACAAACACAAAGCAACAGCTCGTGTCTTAACCTTTTAATAGAAAAAGAAAACATATTGAAAATAAAATGTAAAAAGGATTCCATCCAATAAATCACAAAGACAGATGCCCGGCCTACGCTGTGTCCCGGAGTGACCCCATCACACCCCACCTCATACTGGAGGTGAACATGGTAACTCAACATATACGGGGCTTGGCAAACACTCTTCTTTAAAAATTGATACACCCCTGGGACAGTCAGAAGCCACTCTGACACAGATGAACACAAACACAGCCATCTCGACATAAACAATCGCAGTTCTCTGCCATTTTCTCATTAGAGTCCATTACCTGTTAATGGTAACATAAGTCAATATGGATTTATGAGTTAAATGCCGTCTGTCTGTGAGTGGAAAAGGATCTATTTGGGTATACGTGTGTGGACAACAATAACTGTCGGTTACTAGTCTGTCCGTATTTCCTCCGTTTATGAGAACTTGACAAATAATAGCAGGATATACAAATAGAAAGTGAGAACTTGTGTGTGTGGAAAGAGGGTGTGGTAATGTATTCTGGCTCCAAGTGTGTGTGTGTGTGTGTGCGAGGTGTGAGCATTATGGGGTTGTAGCTCAAAGAGTGCAGTGATCTATGCAATAAGTAACAAACGTATGGAACAAACAAACAACTTCCACAAAATAAAAGCAAAGGTCCTTCAAAAAAGCAAAAGTCCAGATTTCAAAACCTCAGCCCCATGTCGATCTTATCAAAATAATAAAAATCGTCCAGTTCGTTCATATAATCACTCTTAATAAAATAGCTCTCTTTTACATTTCCCCTTTCCCACCAAAAAAAGCAAACATAACACTCCATCTTTACATTCATCCAGAGGTTATCATTTACAAGCTCTCCTCTATGTCCGTTTTCTACGGCCTGCCACTTGAACAAGGATTGGGAGGGGCATGTCATCTTTCTTCTTCACATTCTATTCATCTGGCATTCCTCGGCATAATCTCTCTCTCAGATGGCTGGGCGAGGCCCTTCGTCACAAGACAGGGAGGAAGGGGGCCGTTTCAATGCTGGCCGTAGGAGCACAGAGAAGAGGAAGGGTCAGGGTCCTCAGATCACATCAGAGTGAGTCTGTGTTGATAATACATCAAGAATTTCCCTCATCCAAATATCTAGATTTCCAGGCGGTGGAAGAGACCCCCAGAGAGAAGGGGTCAGGGGGACAACAGCCTATGAGGAAAAATCCTGCTTTCTTTCACTCACAGAAGTGCACACACACACTCGCACACACATCCACACCCTCTCTTAAACTGACAGAGTGTTACAGACATAGGAAACACTGATTTGAGTTCACACTCGTTCTCTTTCTATCTTGGAAAAGAATTGGAGCCTCTCTGCTATGTCACGTCATCCTCTTCCTCCGAGCAGTAGTCACGCCCCTGGAGAATATAGAGAAAAACAGGACAAAAAAGGTTAAACTATCATCTCAAAGCTGAAAATAAATGTATATATTACTTCTAGTTATTTCTAGCCAGGTCAGGTTTTGTTTAGGTAAGCAACATAGATTGTCATATTCAACTGTTCCTGTAGTTCGACTGGTAGCGCATTATGTTAGGATGGTAAAGGTTGTGGGTTTGAATCGCAGGAAAATGTATCACTTGAATGCACAGTTAGTTACTTTGGATAGAAGTGTCTGCCAAATGCATAAACATACAACTCAAATCGGACTATTATTTTTGGATTCTGAACAAAAAAACCTTTACAAACCTGATCCAAACTAAATGTGAAATCTAATTTCTTTGGAAAATGATCTTGGAGATCTTTGGAAATGAAAGACTAAGCGGTTTTAGATGTGAAAACAGATACAAGCAGAAGCCAAAATGTTCAGTTTTCCAGCCTCTCCTTCCACACTGACAGCTATGCTCTCATCTCTGGGGACTGTGTTGATGCGCAAGTGTTTAGCAACTATAGCAACCAATGTAGTTATATTGGATATTGACGACACAATCTGAATCAACGGATCAGATTTAATCAATCCCAAAATGCCTGAGCGGGACAGTCTGTCCTAAAGTTTGTATTTATATGCACTGTAAAAAACTTTTAACTTACATAATTTCAAACAAAAAAACAAAATGTTCAGATTTAATCCGTTTCAAACCAATTGATCCCAGACCTCCAGTGCAACACAAAGGCAGATAAGACAGCGAGAGAGTAAGATGGAAATTTAAAACCAAAGAAATGTCGAGCCATAATACATCATTTTATCTGTAAAATTTTTAGGGAAGTACCAGACAGGCGACATACATGGCAAAGGGACAAGACAATCCTTTCAATGTCACAGTTTAGATAAACAAGCGTTTCTTGGAAGAGTGGTACAAAGTGTACGCTGCCCCTTTAAATTTCTAATCCATCTTTTACTCCTGTGCTTCATTTCTTGTCTTCCTCACCTTCTCGATCTTCTCATCCAGCATTCTGAAGAATTCCTGCTGACTCTCTGATGTATGTATGCTGAGAGAGTGACAGATAGAGAGAGAGAGAAAGAAAGAGAAAGAAAGGAAATGAGTGGGGGAAGGAGAAGGGAAGCAACAAATACACTAGAATTTTCCATTACAAGTACACACACACACACACACACACACACACACACACACACACACACACACATTAACTGAACCTTCCTACTACAACAATGAACTGTTTACTTTCAATGAACAAACCCCAAATACACACATGTATTCTAACAGTCACACGCTGGAAAACAAAACATGAATCCTGATGTTTTGATTTATGCATGTCATACTGTAATCTTAATGTTCATCAAAGCCCTGTAATTTTATCTAGTAATACTATATCATTACTTCCATTAAAGACATTAGCCAATAACATATTAACACCAGATCATAAATGTACATGCAAATAGTTATAAATGTTATGAAACGCCCCAAAATTTAAGTGGTGTCATAATTGTATACTTTCAATAAAAAAAAAAGTCAAATAAATGTTTTTTTATTGAAAAAAGTCAATAAATGTGACTTTCTTTCTGCGTAGGTATTATGCAAAATGTCTTTATGTTCATAAGACACTCTTTCTTACACAACATGAATGAATAGGGACTGGAGATCAGACTGAAATTAATTTTTTTAAACCTGAAAACCCCATTCCACATTCATTTTTATTACATGGAAAATGCAGCTTAGACTTCGGTTTGTTTTCCATGGAAACATGAAACATGAACACATGAGGGTCAGCAAAAGATAAACTTAGTTTCAGGATGATTTATTTCCTGACTGTTAACAAAGAAAGCCATTACTAAGCTTTATACTGTATTTCTTGTTTAAATAGCTTTATTTATTCACTGTTTGCATATTGCTTTGGCAATATTATACTAGAAATAATTCTGCCAGAGAAGCACTTTGAAATTAAAGGGTTCGTCCCAAGACAATAAACACCTATGTTTACATACAATAAGCTGTGAAACATGGCACATTAAACTTGAACAGAACATGCAAACTCAACCCTGAGGGAAGTGGACACACTACAATGCAAAACAAACCACACACAATTTTCAGACTTCTGGCACATTGTCAACAGAACTAAACTCTTCACTCACACACACACACACACACACACAAAACCAACAGACACGCATACACACTGTAAACAGAAGGGCATGTTTATAACCTCACTCACTTTGTCTTGCTGGCACTGGGCCCGGGCACCTCTTTGTGCTGTTTGGTCCTGTACTGCGCTGAACTCTTCTCCTGCAACACACCCGGAAAGAACACGTTTTCACTTACTACTGTTTAAAACAAAGCCAGATTCAGCCTCCGCTGCCTGTCCCTGGTGGGCCTCCAGTGAGGAGCCCCGTCGGCTCTTGGAACAGCTCCAGAAACAGTTTCTCTGCCTGGAACACAGCGTGATACAGGGGCCCTGGGAGTGACCTTACCCTGACCACTGCTAATGAGAATGATGCCCTGCTGAGAGAGAGAGAGAGAGAGAGAGAGAGAAAGAGACTTACTCACTCCATTCTCTCTCTCTTCTCCTCCCACCCCCTTGTCTGGATGCGGGCAACCAAACACCTGCTCAGTTTTTATTAGGCTGGTCGGTTCACACAGGGACACACTCAAATGTTCAGTTCAGATTGGTCACAATCCAGTTCGCCTTGATTGTTTTGATTCATCATAACAGTTTTAAAAGTCAAAAATGCAACTGGAAGGACATTCAAACTCGACTGCAGCAAAAGTACATTAGACATTCAAATTAAACGGATTTATACATGTGATAATAGTGTTTTGGATATACAGTTGAGGACAAAATTATTAGCCCCCCTATGAAATTTTAGGTTTCCTCAAGATATTCCCAAGTACCTATTTAACAGAGCAAGGAATTTTTAACACAGCATTTCTGAACATACTATTTTTCACTAGGAGGACCTTATTATTAGCCCCCTATAAGAAATGACCATTTATTAAGTCATCGCACAAGCCACCTTTGTGCAGTGATGTGCTTTACCTTCACAGGTGATGTGTGTAAAGGTGATCAGGTGAAACAGGTGATCATATAATCACTCAATAATTAAGTTAAATTAAGGTATAAAAGCCTTAGTATGGGTCATTGAGCTGTCATTTGAGAAAGCAACATGCCAAAAACAAAGGAAATCAGTTTGGACTTGAGACAAAGAATTATTGATGCACATAAAACAGGAGAAGGATATACAAAGCTACCCAAGCGTTTCCAAGTCTCAAGAACCGGAGTGAGAGGTATAATCAGGAAATTCAAAGAAAGCCACACAGTGCAGAACAAGCCTGGCAGAGGTAGGAAGCGAAAGATTTCAAAGACACTGGAAAGAAAACTAGTGAGAGATGTGTCTAAAGACCCCAGAACAACTGCCAAGACACTGGCGAATGACTTGGCCACAACAGGAATCATAGTCTCTAAGAAGACCATCACTAGAGCTCGGCACAGGAATGAACTGCGAGGTTGCAGACCAAGAAAAACTCCACTTTTGAAGAAAAGACACCTTCAAGCCAGACTTAAGTATGCTCAGGACAACCTGGAGAAAGATTATTCATACTGGAAGCATGTCTTATGGTCTGATGAGACTAAACTAGAGCTCTTTGGCCATAGAGACACTGCTTACATTTGGAGAAAAAAGGGAGAGGCATTCAACCCAAAGAATACCGTCCCCACAGTGAAACATGGTGGTGGGAGTATTATGCTGTGGGGATGCTTCAGTGCATCTGGAACTGGAAATCTTGTCAAGGTGGAAGGGATAATGAATAAAGAAAAATATGTGGATATTTTGAATGAAAACCTTAAGCAGTCAGCAGTGAAACTAGGTCTGAGTCGTCACTTCATCTTCCAACATGACAACGATCCTAAACATACGTCTCTCTTGGTGAAGAACTATCTCCAGACGAACAAGGTGAATGTCATCGAATGGCCTGCACAAAGCCCTGACTTAAATCCAATAGAAAATATGTGGGGTGACCTAAAGAAAAATGTCCATGCCAGAAAACCATTGAATCTGGAGGAACTTGAGAGATTTGCCAAAGAAGAATGGGCCAGGATTCCTCAAATGAAGTGTCAGAGACTTGTTGACGATTACAACAAACGACTGCAGGCAGTTATCCAGCAAAAAGGATACACAATTGACTATTAGAATGTGGGGGGCTAATAATTTTGACCCTGGTAGTTTTTGTGTTTTGTGTAATATTTTCATTTCTGTGTGGAATATAAAATAATGTAAGCTTCCAAAATAAAATTAGGATGTCTAAAAAAAGCTGTGTTAATTTTTTTTTGCTCTGGTTAAAGGCACTTTTGAAATACTTTTAAAACAATGACTATTTTGTAGGGGGCCTAATAATTTTGTCCTCAACTGCATATATGTATGTGTGTGTGCGTGCGTGCGTGCGTGTCTTAAATGTACGGGTTTTTGTTTCAAAAACATTACAAAAAGAAAAACATGTAAAACATAACCTCTTTAAATGGCATGTTCATGTTGAGTTTTATGGTTAGAACCAATTAAACATGTTACAATAAAAGGACCACTTGAAATGTTAAAAAAGGAACTTAATTTTTGTTAACTTATAATGTCTCCTCATTAGACAAAACATCAGACCAGACAAGTTCAAACATCTGAATGAGTGTGTGTGTTATAAGATGCATGTAAGAACTCCACAATATACAAATGTGATGACGTCTGGCAATGTGAGTGTTTACACACGAGAGTCTGTTACAAAGGAAAATATGTCTGAATTTCCCTCCCACATTCCACACAGGTCCACACACGCATGTGCTGCACAAACACATAGTTTGATTTCTTAGTGTATATGCTAAAAACAAGCTTAAAAGCCCCAAGCGGTGTGTGTGCAAAAACATTGCAGAGTATGATGCCACAGGAGAAGAATTCTCTGTGTGTGTATCTCACCAGGTTCTCCTGGTTGTGTGCGTTCACTCGCTCCTCTTCTCCACGCATGTACTTCACCTCCTCCACTCCCTTCATCTTATATTCATCTGCGGTGATGGAGAGAGAGCGAGAGAGAACAAGAGGAGAGTGTGTTGGTGAAAGGTTCGGTCTAGAGCTGTTCACCGTAATCATGGAACGCAATTATGGAGCTGACAAACTACAGGAACCGAGCAGAACATACTTATGTGTGACTCACTCACAAGAATATACAGGCAACAAAACACCATCAACCCTGTTTGAAGGAAACCATTAAAACAGATTTTCATATATATCTTTATAAGTTCTGTGTCTAAGGTACTCGAGAACAAAATCCATTTGGATTTTAAAAAAAATGACAAGAAACTTATAAAGGTGGTACATTCAACTCATGTGGTATTCTGAATCCATGATAAAGATAACGTTATATGACAGCCGACAATTTTAGTTATCCAGTGCGTTTTCATGCTCATTTTTGAAGCTTGACAGCCCCAGTTGCCCCTATTTAATTTCACTACATGATAAATGCAGCGTAGACATTTGTTTATCTATAACAGAACAAGGGAAATTATACAGACCACTTGCATTTGCTTTAATGATGCTTTTGCATTCTTTTCTCAAGTATGAAAGCTCCAGTCCTTCTGTACAATTCACCCAAAAATGAAGGACAGTTTTGGGCGAACTGTCCCTTTAAATAATCAACACTTTGGATTTTGCCCTTTCCCAGCTGTCAGAGATTACCAGCAGCCATACATTGACTTCCTCATGGCACGCACACACGTTCACACACACCCACACATACATAAAGCTGTCTTTTACTCTGTGTCTAAAAACCAGCATGTGAGGCAATCGCGGCCCACTCGATCTCTGTTTATCTTCACTTCTATACTGCTTTCTTCCCTTTTCTTGCTGTGACGCCCTGTCAGTTACAATCATGACAGCTGGAGTGGGCAGTCTGTGAATGTGACTCACTACAGCCCATCCACACATGCACAAAAAGCGAGAAAAAGATATATAAAGGATAAGAGAGGCGAGCAACACAGTCTTCACAGCTTGAGGAATGTAAACACGTCAATGCACAAAAGACCATGTTGCAACATGCTGACAAAACACACACACACACACACACACACAGTCAAAAGAACAAATCAACCAAGAATTGTCACACTAATTTAACTCCCAACTTTAATTGATTTCACTGCAGTATGTTACACAAAACAGCCCTGAAACCAAACAGCCAGAAAGCCAGCTAACAGGGAACGTTCTCAGAACGCTGGCTAACATTCTGTAGAAGTTCCTGCAACGTTATTAAAACCTTGCAGTAATGTTAGTACAACTTTAACGCTATGTATGTATATGACATTGTTTGATGGGAATGCAAACACACACACAAAGTAAGATGACAGCATTACTGATAAATGACACGAGGAATATCTCTGTCCTAATCCATCTTTTCAGTGAGAGACTCATATGAAACATGTATCTGAAAGAAATGACAGAGCATGGAGTTGCCCACCCGAGAGAGAGAGTGACATTTTTTACTTAAGCGTGTTCCAGACAGGTTATTTTTGGCAGGAAGATGAGAGGCTCTCTAATGTGGAGATATTTCGATTAGCTAATTAGTGATAACAGCATGATGCTGACCTTTAGGAGCTGATGAAGAGACAGTCTCTCTCTCTCTCTCTCTCTCTCTCTCTCTCTCTCTCTCTCTCTCTCTCTCTTGTCTCTCTCAGAAGAAAGAAAGAAAAGTCTTTTTGGAGGCCATTCTTAAACTTGTATTGTTCTGTTATGGTGAAGTGAGGACAGGAAAAAGAAACGCAGTGGAGGATGACCGCAAAATCAGGAAATGTTGCAAGCCAGATTTAAACTCACACCCTCCACATGGCTGACATCAGAAAGTTGCAGAACTTCAGAACAAATGTTTTTTTTAAGCTCGACTTCAATTAATTGCCTCTGAAAACCTGTAATTTTTTAGTTCCTAAAAAATTTTAGTTCCTAAAAAATTACAGCATGTTGTCGTAGCACATCAAGATAAAAGCGCTGTAAAACATTTTAGAACATACACAAAATTTCCATAAAAAAAGCAAAAGAGAAACAGATTTTAGTTGCCGTTTCACCCAGGGTTATGGCAGACCACATGCGCTAATTGCTAGGCCACGGCACCCATTCATACTCATCTCTTTTTGTGCTCTTGACAAGATACCTTCTGACGACCAGGTAATTTAGCTGTCTGGCTGCTCGTTCGGCTAAAACGAAACACATCGGACGACACGACACACAACAGGTGCGCAATTTGTGATGTGTTCAGTGCTGTGAGTGGCATGTCTGTGGAACATGAGTGGGCTGCTATACTTTTAGAATCCGCGTGGGGAAGCTTGTGCCCTGAAGCGATTCTATAAGCGTGTACCCGTTAACACAGTGAGTCTACAGCAGAAGACGCGAGTTTGTCAATCTCTAGCACTTTCTCTCTCTCTCTCTTTGATAGTAGGTGGAACACGATCGCAGAACAGAGGAACGTTACGAAACCAAAGCTGATCCAAACGGAGAACAAACACAACATCATGTTTTGCCAGGGTTACCAGATCTGTATCCCTGAAGAAAAACAAACGACCTTGTCTGATAAACCAAGCTTTAACAGCATTGGTTTTTTGATTTAAATAATTTATTTTAGCATACGATTTGCATAAAATTCACTAAACAAGGCTAAGTTGTATTTTGCTGCCAAAAAATGTAGTTAATTTTTGCAAAAGGATATAACTGAAATAAAGAAAACAGGTTGAAACAGTGATGCAATGTGGTAGGTCAAATGTTATTTTCGTATGTTAGTGGTCATCATATTCTATACAAGAACCAAGTAATGAAAGAAATTCTGGAAACAAGCCCAAAAACATATCACACAACTGCCCATACAAGTGACTCAAAAGTTTCTTATAAAAAGCAGACATGGCAACAGCGTTTAAGCTGCCTGGAAAAACATGACTGATAGCACGCGCCTGGTTCAAGATCAGTCGCTGAGACAGTAACATTTGTAGATATAACTCTAAACCTCAGACTACATAGTGTCACAGAGATGATCTGCTGCTCTACTGAACTCTGTTGCTGTTGAAAACATTAGATAAACAGTCGTCTTGTGATCACAGACACTGTTAAACTTCAAAACATGGCTGTATATAATGTATTCTTCAACAGCCTCAGACTATAAATGCATGTTCACACACACATACATTAAGTTTCTATGCTTTGTGGGAACTTTCCATAGACATATTGACTTTTATACTGCACAAACTGTACATGCTATTGCTCACACCCTACCTTTTCAAAAAGCATCATTTAGTATGTTTTATAATCAATTTCCCTCGTGTGGACCGCTGGCTGGTCCCCACAAGGTGTGTGTGACTTTTACAGTCCTTGTAGCAACATTAGGTCCCCACAATGGAAGAAAAACATGAACACACAAGCACACACAACCAATTCTGCTCCCTTTAATCCTGGAAGTCATCTAGTGGCTTTACTGTTGGCTGCTGTGGGCGTGTCTACGTCTGGATGCCCTGATGTTATTGGTGGATTGTGCAACTGGGTATAGCCCTTAAAAATCTGATCAAAAGCGAGTTCTTATTCTGCAAAGAATCAGCTTCTGCCTGCTTAAAATTTCATTCATTTTTTAAGATTCTAGAGAGGAAAGCATTTGTAAATAAACTGCAGAAGTGTATAATACATCAAATCATAAACAATGATTATCAAAGCACGAATCAGATGCAGAATGCTAACAAACTCTGACACAGTTTTCCCCACATCAATTTTTTATTATTTCCCTGCATGTGGGCAGAGACAAATCACTGCAGCTCTCAGATCCTGAAGCTCAACTGCTAGAGCTAGCAATGGCATAAAATGACGGGTTCGATTCCCACGACACACAGACTGATAAAAGTAAATGCACAAATCGCTTCGAATAAAAACATCTGCCAGCTGCATAAATTTAAATGCAAATACACAGAACATGGGAACTGCTCATATTAAAATGCATGTCTGTATTCTGCCTAAATTTAACTACAGTATCTCACTGGAGACGCATGCACACCAAAGACCCATTCCCACTGGCAGTACATTGCATCACTGCTCTTTTGCATAAAGTTAAACGCTTCAGTTTTGTCACATCATTGGACACGCCCACACTGCACCTCCAACTCGTCTTGCTGGAAATTATTACAATCCATTGCTTTTTGCCTCAATGCGAAGTCAACAGCTCACTTCAGATCACGTTATCAGACAGCATATTGTCCGCCTGCTGCCCTGCTTGTTTGTTTTAGGGCAGCTCAGCCTATCCTGTCATTGTGCTTACAGTGTGTGTGTGTGTGCGTGTGTGTGTGTGTGTGTGTGTGTGTTTGACTAAGGGCTGAATCACAGATGAAGACACAAACACACACTCACTGCCTGAACACTGACACAGTTTGACTAGTAAACAGTCTGTTGGCACTAATCAAGTCAGGGCGAGATCTCACAGTTCCTAAGAGAGAAGGAGAGAGAGTGGCGAGAGAGGAGCTGTGTCCCTCTGTTCTATTGATAGAGCTGTTTGACTGACAGCCAGGAAGGGCAATAGAAAGAAGGACATTGGGCTGTCAGCAGAAAGAGAGAAAAACGCAAGTGAGAGACAGCAAAACGCAGTCAGACAGACAGAGAAGAAGGGGGAGTTAGCAATAATCCACAGCAACCAGGTCACAGCTCCATCGCTTCTGTTATCTGGTGAATATAATACTCAAGCTGTTGTGGCTGTGCCTTCATTTATAGCTGCCATATGAACTTGTAAGTCACACACAGACACAGAATGAAAGAACCAGAGGACCAGAAGAGTCCCAATCCTCCAAAATGCATAACACAGAGAAACAGAGGCTATGTTTGAAATGAAATACTAGCTTATATATTTACTGTGCTGTATATTATACACTAACCCAGTGCAAAAATATCACATTTCCAAAATTGTGCACAGGGGCACAGAAATAAAAAAAAGGGTTACAGTTACTATAGTTAGTTAGTTAACTTGTCACTAAGTTGAAACATTGGGGAGAGCATAAATGATTTACATGTCAAATAAATTTTTTTTATACAAATTAGAATTTTTTCAGGTACAATCCCAAAGGCAATTTTGTTGCACATTGTTCCCAGACAGAATATTTGAATATTTGCTCAGAAACCACGCAGAATATTTAAATGCAGTGCAACCCGTTTTCATCATTCTGTAATAGCATAAAATACCATTTATTGGCAAAAATCCTTCATTGAGAGGCCCCATAGTTACCCCTAAAATTTTACCCCAAAGTTAATAACGAAGAGGTAAAAGAGACTGTGGAAGGTAAGAACAGTGCATGAGAAAGAGAGAACAGCTTGGGTAAAGGGGAGGGTGCGGAAAGGAGGTAGAGAAGTGGAATGGAGTCAGCCCACCGCAGAGAAAGGAAGGAAACAAGAAAAGTGTGGCCCTGAGAACAGCGACAGATATGCAAGTGGGAGGGAAAAATGTCAGGGGAGGAAAACGGAGAGACTGTGATCCCACGTCATTCACTTTCTCTCGTTCTCAGACCATTCCCCTCCATCTCACACGCTACGAATCCTTAGAGACAGAGAAAAGAACATGGCAGGAAGAAAAGAGAGAGGGAGAGAGAGGGTGGGCTGCCGCCTCCTGTGATTGGTCATTGGGTGTTTCCTGTGGATTTTCTGCTGTCTGGCCCTTAATTCTTAATCTTCCATAATCTCTCACTCTCTCACAGATCGCGTTGCTGTTATCTAAACCCTTTAAAACATATTTACAGCCTCTCTCACATACACAAAACTCACACAACACACACTCGCAGGCATGAGTCACTCACTCCAGCTGATAATGTTATCCTCTCAAACACACACACATGCGTGCTTGTTGGCACAGATGTAGCTGACAGTCTTTACACAGGCAAACACATCAGTAATAGTCCCTGGAAAGAAGCATCCAAGAATTCCTGGAATGAATTCAAGTTCCCAAAACATTGTAAAATGTTTCTCACAGCTTCAACATAAACGAACAACTTGAACTGTTTGCATGACTTTTGACACATTTCTGTTCTGCTTAAAGTTTACCAAAATTCTTCAATGATTACTAAAAATTATTCATGTTTTAACCAGATCCAATTCTTAGCTATAACAACTTTTATCTGGTCAAGCCCATCTCACCTAAATAACAAAAACATTATATTAAACAGCAATATTTAAGGAACGAAA
This sequence comes from Chromobotia macracanthus, assembly GCA_036877525.1. Taxonomy (NCBI): domain Eukaryota; kingdom Metazoa; phylum Chordata; class Actinopteri; order Cypriniformes; family Botiidae; genus Chromobotia; species Chromobotia macracanthus. Next base: position 11,512,054 of record JAZGTH010000002.1, on the reverse strand, counting down.
AGATCATGAATAATACTGAATGATGAATAATTGATAATAAAAGTCGCTAACGGTAAAGGTCGCAAACATCATGCAACAAGAGGGTTTGTGGTATTCCAAAAATTATATAAGATCCTGGTGTCCCCATCCTTACTGAACACTTAAAAGTATGAACTTAACCACACCCACAAAGTACATACTTTTAGTGAATAGTACTGGGACAGTAGCCAAAAATACTGACTGAAACGAAATGTGTACCTCTTAACTATCAATAAAAGTCCAGGGAGAAATGACATTCTCAAAGATTCCCACGGAAATCAGTCTGATCTCTGCCCTGCTGTCCCTCCATGTTGCCCCTGGATAGACTGATGCGCAGAGAGAAGCTCTGACCTGATTGGTGGGTTTTTAACAGCATGCAGCCAATCAGCAGTAAAAGAGAAGACACCTGTTTGGGTGTACTTCAATGTTTTATACAATTAAACGTACGGTATTTTTAAAGGTATTTTTGATGTAAAAACTAAAGTGAATTGTGAATGAAAATCCCTAACATTCCGTGTAACAGCTCACATGTCACATGTATTTGAGAAACCAATGACAGAATTTTTATTTTGGGTAATCTGTCCCCCTTCAGGGTCAAGCTCAAGGCCAAAATTATCACAAACAGGATTCCTGGCTCACCCTTTACGGGGTTTGGTCTGTGTAGTTTCCAACCAGGCTCTTTAAATATCAGATGCGCCAACAACAAAGACATTTTTTTTTTTTCAATGTATTTTATAACACAAGGCACCAACATGTTGTGATTGTCCTCTTGTGTTTACTTGTGTGGGCCTGTATTAGAAAATTGTTACTGTCTGCTAATTCTAATGAAAAATGGTTATTTGTTTCACATAAATTTGTACCTTTCATATCGGATAACATGGTGTGTGGGTACTTTGCGAGGACCAGTGTGACCAGTTAGACAATCGGAGCGAGCACAGAGTTAGGTGAAGACATTTTGAGGCCAGCCCTCACTTTCTGACACCTCTTTAAAGGGCTGCTGAGGATTTAGACTTAGAATTAGGTTAAGATTAGGTTTATGCACTTAGTTGATGATAAGGGTTAGGGTAAGGGGCTAGGGAATGCATTGTGTTAATTAATGACCTCACAAAGACAGTGTGTGTGTGTGACTGACCTGTAAAGAGGTCTCCGTTGCTGTAGGCTTTGCTCCGGCCCTCTTCGTCAGTGGGCACAGCAGACACCTGCTTAGCCGAGGTGCAGCCCATGGCCTCACTCCTACCCCCCTCTCAGCATCTCACCTTAGAAAGAGAAAACATGTTTAACAAATGCACACCTTTAAAGTCATTCCTTAAAACTGGCCAGGCCCTCTCTGCTGGATAGCTGTTATGTCATACCGATTACAAAAGACACCAGAGAAAGAAAACACAACTGAGATGAGCCGAAACAGATCCAAACATGCTTTCTCTCAAAGCCTGAAGCTTTATGGATTCCTTTTTCCCCTTTATTTACTGACCTTTAAAAACACGTCTCCGAACTGAACCAGAAGCAACACCAATAAAACATAGACATTCGGAGCATGCTCAGAAGCAGCAGGTGTTGTAATGCGTAATGTTTTTCTGTCAATTTAACAGGTTTTCTTTGTTTAGAAGACACACAAAAATGAACAGACTTGATGTGGAAATTCCAGCGAATTGCGGGAGCAGGTTTGCCAGCGTTTCAACAACAGGTATTGAAACTCATGATCAAATTGGAAAGACACTGAAACAAATTAGCTGCTCTCCGTATGAACGAACACAGAAATTAGTTCACACATTAAGGGAATGGTTAGAAATTCTCTTGACAAAATAAACAGACTTCTTCCTGAAACAAATGTCACAACAAAAGGATTTTAACACCTTTTTGTGCTGCAAAGCAGCAATGTGGATGAAAGACAAAGTTGTTGCATGTGCGAATAACACTGTAGCAGATGTAGTACATTTACTGGATAAAGTAATCCGGTAATTTTACTGCAATTTACCGGCTTTCATGTGTAAGAGTGGCTAGTGGCAAAGGGATGACAACATCTCTGAATCCAGCTCACACAGGGTTCGAAGACCCCAGAGCAACTGAGGGAGAGAAAATGATAGAGGAGAAAACAGAGGAGAGGGACATCAAAAGAGCCAGCGACTCCTCCTCCTCCTCTCTTCACCCCGTTTGAAGTTGACAGGAGGGGCTGTGTTTACAGCTAAAGCTCTGCCTACTGCAGCACGGGGTGGGACAAAGCACCAGGTGTATGGTCGAGAGAAAAGTGGGCGAACGTGGGTATGTGTGTGCGCACCCGTGAACCTGACCGCTCTCTGCTGTAAGTCTTGAGTAAACAAGATCCACGTCTCAAAAGTGCTGAGGTTTGGTGCTCCATCCCATAAAAGCCTGTGAAAGCATAATCAGCCCCAGAAGAGGTTGTAGTATTAGGTATTTGAAAAGAGAGGCTTCTGTTTCATTTACAATGAGAAATTGTATCAGTTTTTAATTGAATCCATTCCTGCTTTAACTATCAGAAGCAGAAAGAAATGAGAACATCTGACATTCAAAACTTCCACATATCCCTGGTCACCTGCATCCACTGCTGACTCCAAATTCAGTTTTAAAGGGACAGTTCACCCAAAATTTTAAAACATTTACTCATGCTCATGTCATTCCAAACTCTTTCTACTGTGTAACACTAAACAGTTTGGGTTCGAGTCTGGCTCGTCTCATTTGCAGATCTTGTTTTGCCCATCATTTCCTGTCTTCTCTATACAATCACTGTTAATAAAGTACAGATAAAAACCAGTCAGTTATGTTATTCGTTCATTTGTTTACTTTAATGTATTCGGCAGATCCAAAATCACATTGACTTAGAGAGCATTTAGGGTTTAAAATTCGTCATTTGCGTGTTCCCTGGGAATCAAACCTATGACCTTGGCGTTGCTGGCTAATCCATGCTCTACCAGTTCTAGCAACAGGAACTTGTTACATAAGAGGCAAAGTCTCTTCACACCTCTTATGACAGATATAAACACAAAGCCATCTGGGCACTTGTGTCTGATATACTTTCTTTTACGCAGACAGAATGCTTACGTCTGTACTCCACAAAAGCTGTGTAAGTGTGTGTGTGTGTGTGTGTGTGTATGTGTGTGTGTGTGTGTTTGTGTTTACAGGAACCTAGAGTCTTTATATGCATGTTCTGGCTGTGTGTGTTTCTATACAGGTCATGTGAATGTCGTAGAACGGTCACCATCCAGATGTGAAACTGTATTATTAGGACACATCTTAAATGATTGCTTAAACCTGCCTAAATACGCATATTTGTTCTCTGTTTGTTCAGACATAAACACAGACGTACCTTCATACAGCCTACTCACCCTACAAACAGATCCAGTTCAAACACAATGGAGACAAAAGCACCTCTAACAATAGAAACAACTGATTAATGTGTGAGGACATAAATGCATAGTCTTCTTTCTAACCATCAGCCATGAAGAAGCACGGCCAGATAGCATCACACCCGTACTTCAAATAAACACCCATGTACACACACACCACACACGTGCAGCAAGTACACACCCTCAAACAAGCCGCAGGGCTGAGAGCTGTCTGAGCTACCACTCACCCTGAAAAACAGGCCGATCGGGACAGAACAAGAATCACGGGAAGGAACGAGCCAGTCTTTTGAATCCACAATGGCCACGGTAGGAACACCAAACTCTGAGAAACTAGTATGAGCAACCAGAGAGCCCCATCCATCTATTTATCCATCCATCCATCCCCACCTGTGACCGACTGACAGGGCAGCAGCCCCTCAACGTAATATTTACTCACCCACAGACCCTGGCAGACCCTGCGTCCCAAATCATCAGATTGACACGCCTGCCGATTTCAGCACACACGTAAACTTCTCAATGTTGTCTCAGTTATTTTAGGGGTGAGTGAGTGACAGTTTGAGGGTGGGGAGATGTTGAAATAACGGCTCTACTGTTTAAGAAGGGAACTCTCTTGAAGAAAGAGAGTTGAACCATGAAGAAAGAGAGCGAGAAGAGCAAACGTTCTTGAGGGAGAATCAAGGAGTCTAAGTTATAAGCAGCAATGAGAGTGACTGAGGCAATGAAGTTATACGAGATAAAGCAGTTCCTTAGACAATTCTATCCAAAGAGACTAGCCAAAATAACAATTCCCCTCCAGCAACGTTTTGGTTACCAGCCCAGATGAATCACAAGACAGTCAAGAACCAAAAATCAAAGCCTGTGATGTGGTTTGATAACTGGATGTACGCAATCACAAATTATATACTCATGTTTGTGTTTAGTGGCCTAACATAGCAACATTGGCTGAACCAATAAGGAATTACCAAAAAAATTTATACTTTCCTGGGAATCAACCTTAAGCTGGGATAGGAGAATGTTTCCTAACAGACATAATTACACAACATCTTAAAGGCCATAATGTAACAAAAACAGTATTGAGCCAATACAATGTGAAAAACTTACAGTAATCTTACAGTAAACAGAATCGATATCTCCGTCTGACGCCATGTCACACTACACCATCCAAGGATCTCTCAATTATGTCTGTATCTGACTGGGGTAAACAGTGACTTCATCCCAAGACAGATGACTTGTGCCTGTCATCTCTGTGCTACTGTACATTCTACCGTACACTGTGTCTTTGCCATATAATGACTCATACAGTAAATAACGTACATTTCTTATACGATTAGTAAAATGGAGTGGTTTGTGGCTTTGGAAAGTTCCTACTTTTGTTCATATATGAGCATCTCAAAAACAATACACCTTTGTATTTTCCCTTTCTGCGATTACTAATAAGTACCATCTCTCCCCTAGTAAACAAACACACGCAGGGCTACAGCTTTGTGGAAATTAGCTCTGAGGTCAGGTCTGTATTTTTTCCCTACCCGTCTTTATGAAGCTAACAAGCGCCTCCTAATTCGCCCTATAAATATTCATTTCAAATTAGAAAACCATCTATTATATACCAATTCTAAGCCTGCTGCAAGATAATGGGCCTGCCTGTTTCCTGTAAGTATACACACACAGCTTCATGCTCTCTCTAATGAGCTTCTGAAAGTCTCAAATTGAAAATCCCTCCCTCGCGCAAAACCCATTTGCATACCTGTACAAATGTCTAATTCGGCAAAATCAGAATAAAGTCTAAAAATGTCATTCGTCCTTTTAAATGGCAACAGCACTGTTATTTAAACATTTCAATAAGCGCGGGCAAAGCCCGGGTCTCAGCATGCATGCGAGATGGCACCCTGATGCGGGATGGAGAGAACATCCATGTTTGACAGAACCAGAGGAGACCGTCTGATCTGTGTCATATCAGGACAGCACTCAGCAGTTAGTCACACATGCCCTTCAGCCCGACCTCTGCCTCAATGGAACGAAAGCATGACACACGAGCAACCTCAAAAATCACCTCCCAGAGCAACAAATTCCCCACGAGTTGACGTATAGCGCCATCATAACACATACAGTAGCAACCCACAAGTGTAAATAACTTGAAGTTTCATTGCTTTTCTCTTAAACTTAGCTGTTTCAGAAATAGTTCCCACAACTGAAGATTCTTCTACAGCGAATTTATTTTCTTTCTTCCATGGAACACGGAAGATGATGTCCCTAACGTTCTGATCTGCAGGACCATGTCAACATTCGGTTTGATTGTATGGAAAAAAAGAGCAGCATCAACATCTTTTAAAATGTGTCGTCTTGTGTTTCGGTGGAAAAATGAAAGTCAGTTGGGTTTGGAATAACATGAGGGCGAGACCTGAATAATGACATTGCTGGTAAAGTGGTATTATTTTAGTGGTAAGAGTTCAAATGTACACACATACATACATATATATATATATATATACACACACATTACATTAGTAAGTCACACAAAGCTGTCATACGAGTTGGGAAGAATTCAAATACACCGCACCAGTCAGACATACTACTTAGCAATCCGTAGTGCTCAGCAGACTTCTTTCACGTTCATTGCTGTAACATGAATATTCGGATAAACATCTTTTTGTGTTCCAGTGATGAAAGCAAGTCACACGTGTAGGCAGATGATGTCAAAATTTCCTTTAACCATAACACTGTACCACACTGCTCAACAGTCATTCGGATGTGGGCTATGGTTGCAATTCACCCAGAGGACCCCCTCACTCAGACCTCCCGTAACTATGGTAACCCTTCTTCACTCCCCGAGTGATGTCACCCTGACATTGCATCATAACCCCATGAGCTAATTGGGTCGCTTTTCTCGAGTCGAGCAGGAGAAACTGAATAAAACAGGCAGATCTGGAGATGGGGAGCCTCGCTTGTGGGGAAGTGACCGAGAGCAGGACCCGCAGGCACTATTAATAGCCATTCAGTCACCAGAACAAAAGCCATATGTGAGAGAGCCATATGCGCAGAGCATCACGGATGAGAGAGATGGAGACAGATGGAGGCGTCAGACTGATGAGAGAGAGAGACAGATCTGACTAGCTTTCCTTCAGGCTGAGAAACACACACACACACACACACACACACACACGGTTTTCCAGCTTTAAATGTGCACACTAAATGCACTGAAAGTTAAAGTCATGAATTTAAAAGCACACAGCTGCGTCCAGCTGCGCCACATAGAGACAGAGGGCGCATTGTCTGCCTGCAGGGGACACACACACACACACACACACACACACACACACACACACACACACACGCCAACCCAGGTGTCGTTTTGTTTTCCCATCTTCCAGTACTGCCTTGCTTAAATATGAAAACGTCGCGTATCTGGGGGTCCCCAAAAACGCTCCGACGTACATGATGCTGAAGAAACGCTGTCTGGGTTCGCAGCCCACGGAACCAAGCAGCTGATCACGTACAAAAAAGGGAAGAACCAGCCCCAAACCTGGAGTCGACGAAGACCAACAACAAAGCAAAGCAATGCAATCGGTTTGCATCTAAAAACCAACATCAGCCCAACCCGAATCGCGCAGAAAACCGTTCAGATGCTTTTCTACGACGGTATAACACTCACTTATCAGACGCGTCCCGCTCGGTCCACCGGCGGCGGCTCAAACACGCAGGCAGGCGGGCAGGCGGAGGGGAATATTCGGCGTCTCCGGTGATGTGGACCGCTGCGCTACACACCGCACTTCTGATTTGCTCGGAGACGTGCAGCCATCTTGCTGAAGCCGTGTGGCAAACCAACCAGATGCCGAGACGTAACGGAGGAGGAACTAGTCGACAGAGCCTAAACATTTCCCCACATCACCCCCAGCTACATGTCTCAACCTCATCTTTTAAAAATGATTTGATGCATGGCTCAGAATAAGAAATCGCATTCATTGTTGCACCAATTTGTATATGCATGTAATGCTGTTCTTATTTTATATGAGTTGCATGCAAAAAATGTATTGCATATCTATTACTACGTTATTATATAAAGAGACTGCATTGTTTATATGTATATGTTGGGCTACGATAAACTACTTTTGACTGGAATAAATGGCCTGGTTCTTAATGTGCTTTATATATTATACAAAAGAAGGCTAGACATTTTCCCATTTTTATTTGCATAGGAAAATGACTGTCTTGGTCATTTTCCAATGAAACACGAGGCTTATGGAACAACCATATTAAAATTATTAATCAATTTTATTGAGCTTATCACCCGTCATTGCCTCCAGGCACAATGTTCCAGTCCAATTGCGCCCTCTGGCGGACCTTTCAGAAATGCTTTGCATGTCTCCTTCATCCTTAGGGGGAAGAAAATCTATCACTGACGTGCAAAGTCGTCACCTCTGGCCCCTTAATGCCTTTCTTTAAAAGTTAGACGTCATCATGTCGTCAAAAGATATATAATAAAGTCATTCGCTGGATTGAATGTGTAAGACCATTAAATACTTAATGCGGAAAGTCGGAAGTTCTGAAAGCAAGCCAGTGGTTTTGCATGTTCTCTTGTTTAGGATTGTGAATCCCATTTTTCACGAAAGGCCCGGGCTGATTCTCTTGCTAATTATAAGAAATAAACATAACATACAAACATTCAAACATACATATATACTTAATCATTCCATAAGCACCTTATTCTTGTTTCATCTGCCGATTAAGACCCTGCAAACTGAGGCAACAGCCGAGCATCAATCCTATTGCAAAAAAAGCAATTCATCACAGTTAAGCCTGCCTTTAAATGAATCAATCCTTCAGATAATGAATCAGCGCTCTTAATTTAAACCTCACAATTATCAGGCAACCCACTGAGAGAAGACAAAAACAGGATAGGAGTGATTGTGTAGAGAGAGGTAATGTGTGGGGTCTGGAATACAGTTTTTCAGTCTTCACTTGAAATTAACAGGTTAAATGAAAGAGAATCAGAAAGAAGCCCCTGAGAACTGGCTGTAGAAACTGAGCTCTCTGAGCCGATGTCTTTAACCATGTTTGTCCGATACATTTTCCTTATAACATACAACTGATATCTCAGTCTAGCCATGGCTGGGACACACTAAGCAGAGATGGAGATGGACGGGAATGTCAAAGCTCATCCTTCTCCATCTGCTTGAAAGCGTCCAAGTCCTCCTGCCAATCAGCCATCAGCGAGTCCACCGATTGGCTGCTCGAGTCTCCGTCCACCGCAGGCTCCTCCCCTGCGTCCTCTGAGACGTAACTGCCGAGTCCCTCCTCAGGCCGAACTGCTTCCTGTCCTTCAGCCGTCTGTTCCTGAGAAGTGACTTGTGATTGGTCGAGAGGTTCAGAGGACACAGAACTATGGTCTTTCTCCTCTGTGGAGCAGTCCTGTTCTTCTGCACCATCTGTACCTATGATGAAAAGGGGTTGGTTGAATAAACGGCCAATCAGATCCAATCTTGACATACAATTATGTCAAGCAAAAACCCATGGTGGCGTTATCAAAACCATAGACATTTTTTGAAAAGGATTCATATTTTAGCATTACTATTAGGTGGGTTTGATGAACAAAGGGAAATCCAAGGTGGAGAGGTACTTACTGCCATCCAAGAGGGCGCCCGGGAGGGCTTTCCCTTTAAATATAGCTTCTGATCATCCAAGAATGGAAGGAAATAAGAGAAGCATTGGAAAGAGAACAGTTACAAACACAGGGGAGGGGAAGAAGAAAAATCAGAAAGAAATGAAAACAAAAGAGGCAACATGCACCACCTCTCAGCATTTCCTCTGTTTACATCCTAAATGTCTTTTTATATATACATCACCTCATATGGAAAAATTTGCAAAATTAAATCTCTCACAATGTCTCATTATTATTTTCCCAATTTCATTGTAGGCAGAGCTGTACAATGACAATAAAGGCTTTCTATTCTCTTCTGTTATGTCTCATAGTGTCTCACCTCTGTCTCTTGCTTTATCACTAAGCAGCACCTCCACCTCCCTGTACTCCTTTAGAGCCTCCAAAAGGATGTTGCCCTCCTTGTGAAACAGGAAGAGGAGGGGTAATGTGACATCGTCAGTGTTCCGCCCATCTCCTGCCATCTGGAATAATGGAGCCGTGTCACTGCTGCTGCCCTCGTTATCATCTAAACAACAATGATGAAACAAAGAGGAAAAACACTGTTCATGACATTGATTTATACTGAACAAGACCAAAGAAAAAACAATGACAAGAAAATTATAACCAGAGTAACACAAATCAGAACAGAAAACCAGAAAACACACACAGAATTCAGAAAACACACAAGGAATTTGTTGTAGTTTACAGGAGCTCTGAGTATTACATACATACATACAGTATATACATAACACAATCGAATAAATAAATACGTAGAATTAAAAATAACTAACTAAAATAACTAATCTAAAAATTACACAATGTAAATATGGGAGAGTAATGAACTGTAAAGAATATAGATAAATATGTATTTACATAATTTTGAATAAACAATTAAAATATTGCTTTAAATTTTCTTAGCTCTCCTTGACACTTTCATGGGAGAATTAGCAATATACTGATTTGTAAACAAATGTTTTTATTTTGAGTCAGATGCTTTGAATTAATTGCTTGATCCGGCTCACAAAAATTCTCTGGTGTGACATTTCTCACCGATGACGATGCCTCCGATGGCCCCAGCCTTCTGAATGTGTCTGGCTTTCTCTGCAAACATGCACTGGCCCCTCTGCAGCAGAGCAATGCGGCCGGCCACTATCTCACCATTACTCAACTCCGAACAGCCGTTGTAGGGCTCAGCTACAGTTACAAACCCACGCACCTAAAAGAAGAGCAGTGAAATGAGAACGTAAAAACAGAATACTGCATGACTAATAGAAACTCACACCCTTTAGCAAGAACAAACACTGATACAGAACAAAAAGTGAGAGAGATCAAGGTCACAGTTATCATGCTCACCCCGGAGCTGCTTTTGGAAAGATCCATTCCGAACTGTGCGGGGCCTGCGGTAAGTACCACCCTGCCGAAAAAGGGGTGTGAGATGATCTGAACAGCCCGTGGAGGCAGCTGCTCTTTCTGCTGCTGGCTGGAAAGCTCCATCATCTCCTGCATGAAGCGCATGCCGTCTTCTGCAGCCACCGCGCTCACGGCCTGCGGAGGGAGGGGGGACTTTACAATCAGTATACCGAGAACTTTAGCCTGCTAAATGGGGGCTTGCTTGGTCTGTGTGGTACCTGTGCCGCATGCTGGACGAGTTGCACTCTGCCATCCTTCAGGTGGATGAGACTCACACCCATGCGTCTCAGCAGCTCCAGGTGTTCAGGGTTATTGGCCATGAAGTCCTGAGCCCTGAGTGGAGGACGGCCCATACCAGGCTCTCTGCAGTAGAAAGAGAGTACTTTCTGAAAAACGTTGTTTCTCGTGAGATCTTTTCTCTTGTTTTATTACCCAAATCTCCTTAAAGGTTAGGTAGACAATGTAGAAGATGCAAGCAATAGCAAGCTACTGTAGATTTGAAAGCATAAGGTCCTTCCCTTCAGAGCCTTTACAAAGCCACACCTCCTCCAAAACACAACACTTATATAGTTTGACAGGCAAACATGACATCCTATCATTGCATTAGGTCTGAATGCACAGAGTGGACGAACATTACTTAGTGACCACTTAGTGAATGCTAGCAGCATGTGAAGAGACTTTCAGCCAGCAGAACAAAAAATGTTTCTGAAACCAATCGTCTATCCTGCCACTGAGGAGGAAATATAAAGTCCAGTTTCTTAGAAGAGCAACAGCACAACTCTCCTCAACTGCTTGATTTGAGGTATATGTTTGTAGAACAAACAGTGCAGGATAAGTTATGCGCTAAAGTATACTTGTTTAAATCCCTAACTTTAAGTATGAGCAGCCCTAAAACATGAGTTTTTGCTCAACCTACACGATCTACGTAACCTGCTACAGAAACATGGATGGTCAAACGACCATCTCATCTCACTCAATCTCACCGACTGAGTGCCGGGCGTGGACAGCTCTTATCAACAGCACTCCTGATTGGTTCACGGAGATTGCGTGGGAAGGCGGGGTCAGGAAAGAGGAGGCGGGTGTTAGGGCAAGTCCACTCAAAATTTGAGTCATCAAGTTCCTCTACAGCCTGCGGTGACGGAAGATAAAAATATCAACATTTGGCTTGTGAACAATTACATAAAAACATAGATGTTCTTGTGAAAGCTCCCATTAATAAACTAAACACTGACAAGTGTTATAAAAACGTAGAGGGAAACGGAACTGTTAAGGTGCTAGGGTCCAGTACCATATTGTTAACCACAGGGGGAGCTCGTGAGTTTGAAGCAGTAGAGAGGGAGAGAGGGAGCAGATGCGCTTCGGTGGTAAAGATGTAGTCCTCTACATTAAAAGGCAAATCATCCTCCTCAGCAAACAACAGGAAAAGGTACTTAAACATCTCCGCCAGGAAAAAGGAGTCCATACTGAAAGAGATGGGCAGCAATTTAAGAGAAATATATATGCAGTGAGTCTGGACTATTTAACTTTAACAGTTATATAACTATAGATCTTTGTTATTTATGCTTTTGTCTACTACTTAAATGCTCTTTTTATTAAACCAAGTCAAACTGGACAATATTATTACCCATAAATCACCACTTAATCAGCAGTTTCACACAGGGCCTCTCTTACCGGTCCTCGTGACTCCCTGTCCTTACGTCCTTCATAGCAGCAAAGCCGCAGGGAACCCGAGCGAAGCGGTTTAGGTTCTCCAGTATTGTGCGCCCTGCCTCCAGGTAATATGGATCTTTGGTGGCCTTGAAAGAACATAGGACGCTCTCATTTAAAGGTACAGTTCACCCCAAAATAAAAATTTTGTTATCATTCTCTCACACTCGTATTGTTTTAATCCCATAGGTCTGTCTTTCTTTTCTTTCTTTTGTGGAATGCAAAAAAAAAGGATTTCAGTCAGAATGTTACTGACATCCTCAGTCCCCATTCACTTTCATTGCTGGGAAAAAGTGCAACATTCCTAGAAATATGCTTCACCTTGTGTTTCACAGAAGAAGAGTCATACAGGTTTGTTGCAACATGAGGTTTAGTCACTCGTATTATTTTCAAGGTTTACTGCAGTAAAGAAGCAACATTTATGGCTTCAGGGCTTAAATGAAAAATTGCTTGTCACAGAAATCCTGTCACATCATTTCTGTAACAAGAGCAGCAGAGCAACAGCAGCGCAACGTGAAGCGGGCGCCTTTGCTGGATGATGAGCGCCTAAGAAGTAGGTTAAAAACTCTGTACCTTATAGAGAAAGTAGGTGCTTTCTGCAAACTCTGGCCGCAGGGGATGTTGTGCCCAATGAACCCTGAAATCAGTGGTGAATGCCTGATGAGAAGACACGAGAGAGACAGTCAGGGGGTGGAGCTAAGTCACAGAGAGTTTGTAAACCACAGACAATGATGACATTCTAATACACACAAGTCAGGAAAGAGGATGTACAGTACCTCAGGGAGGAAGTTGTGTTTCTTGGTGACCTGATAAAGCATCTCATGCGTCTCAATGGCTGGGCGGATATCTCCCTTTAACACCTGCAAAAAGCAGAGAACAGAGCCCTTACGCTTGCATATTTCTGACACACAAAGAGAGAGACAATGTGCACACTTATTTTCGCACCTGCAACCCAGGGAAGAAGGCAAGCAGCGAGTCCATCCAGGTGCGGGCAGGAAGCAGGGGTTTGTGAATGTGAACGTCCAGCAGCAGAGGAGGTTGGCTTATATACTTCATTATGGAGGCGTAGTGCTGCAACATACACCAATAATCACAAAACATTAAAACAGATAAGAGGAGGATGAGACACACAGGCCTGTTACATCACTGGCAGAGAGACAAAAGAGGCGAACACACTTGATATGAAGCATGCAAAACTACATCAGACCCGGAATAAGAGCAAAGGATATAATGTCATGCAAAGTCTACCATGAATGCTACTTAAATTCAATTTGAAACAGGATATTTGATGAGAACAGCTGCTGGGTACATCTCCAACAAATGGAAGTTAATATACATTCATTCATTAAAGTAAAACTTGCAGAAACAGACAGACAAAACACAAAGCAACTTTTTTCTATTTAACAAACAAACACTAATTTACATAAAATAAAAGCAAATTATTATAAATATAATAATAACAAATGATGTGATTGTCATACCATGTAATTAATTAAATCTTTTAATCAAATGACAGCCCTAGCGTGCTGTCAATCAATTTACATTACTAATTGAATTAATACCATATTATCTAAAAATTAAACTTTAAAGAATAGAAGGTACTTACAGTATTAAAACGCTGCAGAAACTCGTCATCTCCCAGTAATATATAAGCCTTCATCAAGTACTCATAATAAGAATCTATGCCTGCTCCAACTCCACTATCTGTTAAGAGAACAATTACAAAAACAGCACAATGTAAACTGCTATGTTTTTGTCTCTGTGTGAACTCATGTAGCGCCGTTTTGTTGTTATGTTTGAGTTGGTGTGGTAGGACTCACCCCTGCGTACCCACTCTCCTGAATGAATGTTGATGGTTGTTCCCACTAGATTACTATTCCTCTGTCTCTTTTCCCAAAGAAAGTCCAGCGCTCGTCTCGCATGGGCCTGTAAACAATACAACAAAGTGGCAACACCTAAATACTGGCCTATTTTAAAAGATTAGTCATCATAAGTTTCTTTCACTACACACAATGATAACATTCCTGACCTCAAAATACTTATCACAAAAAAACAACCTGTCACACCAACGTTCCTGTAGTAAGACTAAAGTTATGTAGTACGGTTAGGTCATAAGAAAATGGTGCTACGTTCTGCAGATTGAACGATTTCAGGAATTAACACTCTAAAGCTAATGCTTTCCACGGTTGTTTTTTTATGCAACAACTTCATCAGTTTTTACAGGACCTGATCTTAAAGGTAGGTTAGATAGTTTCTAAGAGGCTAGCAATAGTAAGTTTGCTTTAAAAGCATGAGATCCCGCTCTCTGTTGAAAACGCTAAGTACAAGTAAGTAAATACGTACATTATGTAACGTTTTCAAATTTAATGAACGCAATGATTGGATGAACATTTTATAGTCTTCTGTCTAATAAATATGTATAAATAAATAAATTTAAAACATTTTCGTTAGTGATATCTAGCTTGATGTAAAGAGATTTTCAACCAGCATAACAAAACAAGAGTGACTGGAAGAAAAAAAAAAATCACCATCCCTGCCTTTAACTATGCAACAAGAAATATGTACATTATGTAATGTTTTCAAATAATTTTCATATGACTACAGAACTGGTGATTCGATTTGAATCAGCGTTTAAAATGAGATTTGTGACACAAAGAAGTGATCTATTACCTCAAATGTGGGGTCCCCAGTAAACCGGCTCAGGGCTGCAAATTCCAGGATCATGGTACCAGCACAGGCAGTGCAGGTGTCCGTTTCAGTGCCTGTACGGGTCTCGGGTCCTCTGACACCATGACGTAGATTTACCTGTGAAAGTAACCAATCACAGGTCAGAGTCACCAATCAAATTCAAATCTATAGAGAACAATAGCATTATCTAAACAATAACAAAACGAGGTCAACAATACAAGCCTATTGTAACATTTGGAAATGAGTTTGTTTATTCTGTAAACACGGTATACAGTAAACCTGAAGGCTAGTAAATAAACCAATGGCAACAAAGGTCATGCAGATAATAAGACTGTGTCTCAATTGACTCCCCTAAAGCGGTCATAAGGCATTAACAAACACACCATTATCATGACAAGCACAGCCAGAGACTCAAGTTTCAAGTTTATTTAGCATATACACAGCCATATACTGTATGACGTTGTGGCGACAGTCGTACAGCTTTGTACAACTGTCTCCCCACAAGTTACAATAAAAAAAATGTATAACCTTAAATTTCTAGTTTTCTCTTTTATGTCTAATTTGTTAAAGAAATAAAGATTTAAAGAATTATAAATATATAATCTGGAGAAAACAATAGAATAATATGGCAAAATAAGGAGAACAAGAAATATATATGTAAATTTTAAAAATTGTGTATGAAACATGAATATATAACCTTAAAAAACTATGCGATATATGAATATATTCATGCACATAAAATTATGAATGAAAATTAATGTTTATGCATATGAAATATAAAACAGTGCAACACAATGACAGAGACGTAGCAGCAGCAACAATTAATAGTTTATATTTTAAAAGTTAATATTTACACTGTGAAAGTAAAGTGCAAGTGTGCAGTGCATGAATTCAGGAGTGCTTAAATGTGCATTTGTGTCTTGTTAGTTAGTTACTAGTTTTCTGTACGTGCACGAAGGAAAACCACTGCAAGGCTGCCACAGGAGAATATAAGAGAGATACTTTTACACCAGTGATGGTAGTTTAACCAATCATATTGCTTGAACGTGTGATCACTTACTCTAGGGTATGGCAGGCCACTGCTGGTGTTAAATGCAGGGAGCAACCTGAGCCCAAGATCTTTTGCCATGTGCAGCAGCTCATCCTGGTACCAAAGCATTCGACCGCTTTCTTTCAGCATGATGGCCATGGAGTGACCACCCAGTAGTCCACTGCAACAACAGATTTGTGTTTGTTAACCACAACCAGAATGATCACAATATACTGCATTGTGCCTTTAAAACTTTTTTAATTTACATACTATTCACAACTGAACATACAAAACTGTTCAAACATGTGCCTCGTAACCTGTGTATGAAAGCTGCAATCCGTAACTTTCTTGTTTAAAAATAAACAAAAATCAGTACATAACAGATCAGCGTTCAAAACGGTCTCCTTACTCCGATTCACTACTGTAAGTTTATAATAATGATTTATAATTTGAGCTATTGGATACGATTTTCCATGAAATGTCAGTTTGGCTACATTTGACTTCAACATGCATACAGAAACATACGTTTACGTAAAGTAACCTGCAATTTTATGTTTCAAACAGAGATGGCGGGAGAGCCAAAAGTTACAGATTGTAGCTTTAAATACTGAAAAGCTTTAATTTAAGATTTCAGAACGTCGGTGAAGAATTACTGACCCCAGCACACGAATATTGGTCTCAAATACAGACACCACGATGTCATTATCCAACCGTACATCAGTCACTACTCTCCTCACTGCCTCCTCAAACTCCACCGTCTTATTCAGCAGCTGTGGAGCATCAGAGGAGGCGGTAAGCAAACAACCTTGGGTGTGTGAGCATACACAAATATGCAAATGTGTTAAGTTGCGTATGAGGTTTGAGACGTTACTTACCGCAAGAGTGTCAAGTGTGTCAATAAGGGTGAGGGAGAACCTGGGGAAACAGGAACACAGTTTTTTTACAGTAGTTCTTGTGGAGCTACAATTTTTACACTTCTTTATTTTCTCAATAAGTGACTTACTTCCCCAGGGCATCATCTATATCCCCTCGACTGGGCTCTAGTCCACGAACTCGTCCACGGCAAGTCAAGGGCATCAGCTCATCTGCAGGGTATGCATGGTCCTTCAGAAAGAGAAACAAGATGAACCAAACAGTTATTATCTACAAGCTATAATCTGCCCTCATTTCCCCAACCCTCCTGCGCATGTGTTTGCTTTTTTTAAACAAAACAGAGCTGTCACAATACTAAGTAAACACAATCATACGTTAACACTTGTTTGACTTGCAACCTGTTCTGACCAGCAAATTCTTCAGCAGGGGATTTAAAGTGTCATGTAAAACTACACAAACAAACTCAAAGCCTGATGGAATGATAACGTTCAGAAAGAGATGCTACAAGGCGCTCCAGCACTAACACTTATGTACCTATGAGAACTACAAGCTGTAGTTAATCAATACTGTGTACATACCATGTAATTCTGATAAGCATGGTCAAACATTTCCAGAACTTGGTTCCTGAGAAGACACAAAGCAACGTCAGAAAGAACACATTTATGATTTACAGGTCAAGTAATCTATAACTTCTATAACTTTCAAGCTGTATTCTCACCTCAGTTTGCTCTTCTCCTCTCTGGTCAGGGTCTCAGACAGCCCGATGGAGGTTCCCATAAAAAACAGCAGCCAAAAAGCAGGCAACATTTTTGGAGAGCGCAGCATCCAAACTCCCCACATGACATGAATCCACGGCTGTCAGGATGGCTCACTCCTCACCATCACACGGATGAAGGCTCCAATACACCCAGAGCAGGTGTCTGACAAACTCTTGGCTGTCTTACAAGAGCTGATCCATCATTTCCAAATTCAATGGCAAAACAGATTCAAGCACCACCAAAGTACCAGCTTTATCTACAGTACATTACTTATCTACAGTACGGTACAATACATTCAAAGGTGCCGTTCTGTACCTTTAAAAGTTCCTGTTCTTATCTAACCATGTCACGTGGATGGATGAAGCTCTGGTACATTTCTGAGATGCTTTTCAGTGTCTAGTAAAACTTCATCAAGTGAGAATGACTTATCTAACCAGTCGTTTTTCTCCTCACACTTGCTTTTAGTTGCCCCACCTGCCTGTCACCTTGATAACACGCTGGCATCCATGTGACACGTTGGCATGATTGATCATCAGACCTACAACAACAACAACATCCCTACAGATCCCCAGCTGAGACGGGCTCCACAGAAGCTCCAGATGGGGCCATGGAAAAAGATGCTTCGTTGTTAAGAGCAACCATCACCCTGGGAAACAAGATCGCCTGTTTCATTTACAGACAATATGACATAAATCTCTCACTGAAGGTTTAGAGTCGCAAATCTTGGTCAGATGTTTCAAAAAACGGAGGCAGTTCTTATTTCCATCTTCGTGGGACTCAAAACAAGTTTATACGTGGTAGCATATGCGGTACCGTCACGCAATAATGTTCAAAAATCAGACAAATGAACTGTTGTCAAGGCGATCTGCTGAAAATATACGTATTAACTAAAACATGCTTTGTTGTTTAGCTCACCGGCTAACCCGTCGATGACAGCTCGTCTTTGTACAACAGCTGTTATTGAGCGTAAAACGCTGATTTTACTAGCAAAAAGACCGTCTTAAATCGGTCCAGGAGGGAGCCGGATGTTTATTTGTCTCCAAAACAACAAGACGTAAAAAAATCCCGCGTACGAGTAATCTTATGTCAAACTGAATAAAACGGGTCAGGGTCCTCTCTCACAATCGCCTGCTGAATGACGATCACCCGACCGACGCCAGATCACAGGCAGACGTCAACATCCGCATCCGGGTAACACCGAGTACACACACACGCCCTACGGGTGGAAAAAATACATTTCCCATCAAGCATCACTTCACGAATGTCATTCCGTTGAAAGCGTAAACGCCCGTCATAACAATGTCAAGAACATTTTTGTTTATTTTCGTTTATTCATATTCACGCACGCGACACAGACCGAGGACGAACAAACTACATTTCCCAGCATGCCTTCGCGGGCGTGCTTTCACATGACTTTCTCGTGCTGTGACGTCACGGGCACAACACTACACTGCGGTGCTCGACGGGGTGACGATTAAATAACGCCCAGGCGCCGAAAAACCTTTCACAGCTCACAAGGAAGGTAAGCTATGAAGTCTTTTCCAGTATAAAATCGCAGAGTGACTTAAAACGTTTATGTGTTGCGCAAGCCAACAGTCGTCAAAAATTGATTTTGATACTTTCTTTCCAGATCCCTGAATATATGAACTAAATGACGTCATTTTTCCATTAGAAATGCCTGAGTTTGTGTTTCATTTATGTTGCTGTTCGTGCAGAAATGTCTCGCTCCGTGGAAAAGCTCACTGGACTCGTGGCAGCTACTTTTACACCTCTGACAGCAAAAGGGTAAATATTTAAAATAATTGCCATCGGTGCATTACTCAGATCATTGATCTGTTCTTCATCTGGTGTTGTTTTCCAGGGAGATCAATCTCTCTGTGATCGGGCCGTACGTTGATTATCTTGCAGAGAAACAGGGTGTCAGAAAGGTTTTTGGTAAGTTGATTTGTAAAGCTGCCATTATAATAAAAAACAAGTTACACAAGTTGTTTCCATGTAATGAAATGTTGGGGGAGGCTGTCTGCTTTACGTCATTTCTCAGTAGGGGAGCAAAAGAAAGAATTGAGTAACATATATATATATATATATATATATATTTCTTTGGGATTTTTTTTACACCATCTCGTTTTTTTCAAGTAAATGGCACAACAGGTGAAGGCTGTTCTCTCACTGTGGATGAGAGAAAGCGTCTTGCTACAGAATGGTGTCTACAGGGCAAGGGCAAGTGAGTCTTAACATGTTTATTCACACATTTTCTAACTAAATGTACTATAGCTTCAGGAAAAAATCTTACTGTGGCTGTGTGTTTGTGTGGGATCAGACTTGAGCAGGTCATAGTTCATGTTGGCTGTATGAGCATAAAGGACTCTCAAGAACTGGTGAGCGAACTCTTCTTCCATTTCTTTACATGGATTGTCTGCAATCCTTTCATTTGCATTACCCAGCTTACGACTGTAGGTTGTACAAATGTTTCTGTAATTAAGTTTCTTTTTGTTACTTTCCATTAAGTAACAAAAACATTATTTTGAAAGTTTCAGGAATGGTCAAGATGGTCACTAATGTAACTTTGGGAGACCTTTTAGAGAACATTAGCCATGTTCTAAGAATGTTCCCTGTTAGCTGAGTATCTGATTTATTTCATGTGTGTGCCACTTTTCTATATGCAATTCGTTTCCCAACATCGCAGCCCTCAAAATCATTCTTTTGCTGACTGATTGTTTTTCTGGATTTTGGTTGAGCATGTACAGATAAACAGGTAGTTCACTCCTTGTGACTGTTTCAAAATGCTGAGTGGACTTTGTCGCATTTCCTGCAGGCTCAGCATGCTGCCAATATAGGGGCTGATGGCATTGCAGTGATCTCTCCTTCATACTTCAAACCCACTAATGCAGGTGTTTAATTCCACACTTCCCTTCTAAATAACCATCCTTGCTTAATTTCTATTTAAAATTCTTTAAAATCTTTCTTTATAGTATATTTGACTGAGCTTCCCTACGTTTGCCGTAATACAAAGTATCTTCCACTTTCACAGAGGCGTTGAGAATGTTTTTAAAGGAAGTGGGCGTCTCTGCTCCAGACCTTCCGTTGTATTACTATCATATTCCAAGTATGACTGGAATTACCTGTAAGTACAGCTCCCACACATCTTCTTTAATGCCGATCAAAACGCTGACAACTTTGATTACTGTACTGTGAAAATGATTAACTTGTAGTTTCACCTCCACTCGACTCCTCTCTTTCAGTGGAGGCAGGCGATGTGCTGAATGGCATTGAGAAGATGATTCCCTCATTTAAGGGAGTGAAATACTCAGGAACCAACCTACGGGATCTTGGACAATGTGTCTGTTACAGCCAGTCCCACAACTGGTCTGTTCTGTATGGAGTGGATGAAGTATGAAATCTGTTCACTCATCGCTCTGCATTCATTGTAGCAACACTATGTATATGTAGAGTTTGCATAAGGCCTATTTTACACTGCATGCATCTGCAGTAAATGTGGAGAAGCGAAACTGCAGCAGCATTTCTGTAGCGTATAGCAGTGTGCACTTTACAGTTACGTCTGTGTTACCACATTGAGTTTTTCCTTCCATAACAGCCAAAAATGCTTAAAAGGTTATCAGGACCGAGTCACTGAAAATCTTCACAAACTGGATCAGTTTGTAAAGATTTAGTGTTTCTGTAGCTCAATTGGTACAGCATTGCATTAGCAACACAAGGGTTGTGGGTTCAGTTCGCAGGGAACACACATACTGATAAAATGATTAGCTTAAATCCACTGTATGTGCTTTGGATTGAAGCCTCTGCCAAATGCACTAAATGCCAATGGGGGGAATAGGACTGCGTTTCACATCTAGATGGTCATTATTTTACAAAGAATCCTAACCCCAAAGTTAATATAAAGGGGTTTGATAAGTGCTGCTTCTGTGGCACCGGAAAAATACATGATACTCGTATGTCCCAGATGTGGGCAGCATGAACCAAGCCTACCATTGAAAATCATTTGTGGTGTTTACTTGTGTAAAGTACATTTATGCTTAACACTTTTCTTGTACTTAATTTGGGCTGCAGCAACTCTTAGGGGCTTTGGTGCTGGGTGTTCATGGAGCTGTAGGCAGGTAAGTGTTAAACACACAGAATCTTCTAAAGCACGACTCTGTTTTAGAAGATTGTTTTAGAATTTCAACACCTTGGCCACTTTTCAGGCCTTTGTTATCATGAGATGTGGCATTTCACATCATCTTCCAATGTGGTGTTGAGGCTGATATAGTGTGACCTTGTTGCTATATTCAGTTGTTATTTTATCAGTTGTTTTATTTATGTTGAGACAACTGGTTCACACATGTATGTTTAAGGGTCTGATTATGGGGATTGGCTTGACGACTGATTCCAAAAACAGTGCCTGTTGACACATTCTGGTAACTGAAGAAGCTAAGAAAAGGTGTAAAAATCTCAAAATCTAACCAAGCAACACTCTTTCTTCAGCACCTATAACTACCTCGGCCGCATAGTGAACCAAATGCATTCTGCTTTCGATAAGGGTGATACCAAGCAGGCCAGAGATCTACAGGTATGTTGTCCATCCCATGTTACATGTGTTTATCTTTAGCTTCATTACATGTGTGTTTTACCTCCATCACTGCTATTCACAATTTAGTTCTTAAATTAATAGCCTGTCTATGGTCTAATGATTTGCCATATAGTTTATACTTATAGCTGCAGCACATTAATAATTTGCTTTGTTTTTACAGTTTAAATGTATGGACATCATCACATTTGCTAATAACCTTGGTGAGTTTTTCCGCATACTCACAGTACAGCTGTGACATGAACTACAGTGAACTGTTCATTACCCTAGAGTGACTGGATGAATCCCCTTTGATTTTAATATTTTTTGTGCTCTTCAGGTTTTGATGTGGCTGTGAATAAGCAGGTCATGAGTGAAATGTCTGGGTTAGATCTGGGTCCTCCCCGACTCCCCCTACTGCCCTGCCCTGTCTCAAAGGCCCAGACTATTGCACAAAAAATCAAGGATGTGTTTCGGGGGCATTCAAATTGAGCAAGAAATTTCAGTGCACTTACTTAAATCGCACCACAGTTTTTGAATAATCCTCAGTGGAACTGACCCGTAAACTGTAACTAACTGTAATGTTGATGTGCTGCATTTTTTATGCTTACATGCTTTATATGGTAAATTTCGTACATTATACACTTTATCTTTTTCTTGTTTTATGTTTTTTAACTGAACTAACATTTTCGTTACTTCCTTTCTGCAAAGTGTAATACTGTATAACATTGGTGGTTAATGTAATGTTTAACTGAGATGCTGCTGAGCTCATTTCCCACTGTGTCACCATCTTACCCTTGTGCAAGACACTTAACAAAACATTTCTGTCTGACAAAAGTCATTTCTCGCAACAAATGTACTGTAAGACACTGTTCTTGTCAGAAGTGTACTGTAAGTATGAATATCATCTGCTTTATGAGTCCATTTATTATAGAACAGATATTTTTATAGACCAATTAAGCTCTTCTGCAATATAAGACCTGTTTTTTATGGGCATTGTATCATACTAAGTATTCAGTTTCAAGTCATACAAACCACTAAATCCATATTTGCACTTGTGTAAACTCTTCAGTTTTATAGAATTTTAGAATTCTGCTTAAAAGGGATTTTTATAGTTCAGCATTTTCAATTTTAAAAAATATGTTTACACTGAATAAAGATTCATTATAAATGCAAATGATTTATTCAATAAATTCATTATCGTACCACAGAACCTTCCCAGCTTTGCTGAGGTGTTAGTTCATAATTTCCTCCATGCTTCACTGATAAACTTAGCTGTGATAATGCTATTATGTCACAGAATAGAATAGAATACAATAGAAAGAGCTTTATTGTAGTAATGTAAGTATGTTTACACACACAAGGAATTTATCTTGGTGACAGGAGCTTCCAGTTCAGAAAAAAACAGTTATAATACAATATTATTGACAAATATTCAATTTTATTTATATAGCAATTTTTTACAATGTTGCATTGCTTCAAAGCAGCTTTACATATACTGAAAAATAAAACTGACAAATTGTCAAACATGTACATTATTATGAGATATATATTAATAAAACTAGGACTAGGGATTATATATATTAATATACATTATTATGAGATATATATTAATAAAACTAGGACTAGGGATTATATATATTAATACACATTATTATGAGATATATATTAATAAAACTAGGATTAAGGATACTAGGTTTGTAGTTGGTTAATGAATAAAGAGATGACTCTAGAGTAGGTTCTGACCCTGTTGCACACACTTGTGTTTCTTTAACTGGGTCCACAGGTGAGAAATGCTGCCCTCTTTTGTCTGTTTCCTGCACCTGCAGGTCTTGTTCTGTCATATTGAGAAAAACAACTTTGTACTCACTTTCCTCAGTATCACACGTCACACATCACCAGATCAGCTGTATCGTGGGTCAAAGTTTTAACATGTTTTGACACAATCCCGAGCTCTTATCTATTACGTCACTGGAAAAATGACGACACTAGTCTGAGATCAAGCTAAAACCTTTTTAAAGTAACACAGTAAATACAAGTAATGTATATTCGAAATGAATCAATTGTCAATGGTATAGTGTTGCCGTGCTGCATCATAATGTTTTTCACCTCACTGTTAGAACATGTTTAGGACGAGAAATGACTAAATTAAGCATGAACAAACAAACAAACAAATACATAAAGATTTGAATAACTTCAACACGCGTCTAGACTTTTTCATGTCAGCTACTGGGAACATTGATGTCTCTTTAAAGCTTCTCGAATAAGTAAATAATGGCCAACAATTACGCCAAGACATTAAAACAATTAAGACAGACAACATTAAAACCTAATAATCTAATAATAATAATAATAATAATAATAATAATCTAATTCCCATCCACAGGGCTACAACCAATGCGGAACCAATGACACTGGATTAAAAGCGAAAGCACAGCGGGACAAAAATAGAGCTACACTCAATGGTGACGTATTTCCGGCCAGCTCAGCGTACTGGAGAGTGAAGCCGTAATCCACACACAGGCGTGTTTCACAGTTGTGTAAACTCTTACACCTCCATCCACCGTCTTAAAACATCCGTCAGTACATTAAGATGGTGCTGCTGACAATGATCGCCCGGCTGGCGGACGGGCTGCCGCTGGCCGCTTCAATGCAGGAGGACGAGCAGGTATCTGTGCTTAATCATCTCTATATGTTTCACCATTGACACTAGTGTAAACGCCAGGGGAGGCCAGTGAGTTTGACAGATCACAGAACAGTGCATTAAAATCACGGATTTTATAAAAGCAAACTGGAATAGCATCTATTTAATGTTGCCATTGCACGCTCGTTCGTGACATTAGGTTTGCACACTATGTAGATCTAGCTTAATGGGAGTCTCATTTGATTGCTATTTACAGCACAAAAACTGCAACGTCACACAGGTTGTAAAGGTCCATTAGATGGACCAAAATGTTATTTAGGTATTTGGTTAAAAGAATAGGAGAGATAAGTGAATGTGGGGAAATTATAATAATGTCTGCATAAATACACGTGGGGAAAATGAATAAGTGAATCACAAATACAGTTAAATATGCATACAGAAAATAATCAGTGAAATAAATTCAATTGAACATTTTGTTGAACATTATTTGTTTTTTTTCACCAAGCCATTCCTTTATTTTCCTACGACTGCCTTTTTTTTTGTTTGGTGCTCCATGCTGATTAGACCTAATGTTGTATTTCGGGGTTTAGTTAACTTTAAAAATGACAATACAGTCATAGTATTTTTTCATATGTGAAACAGAAGTTTAATGTTTGAACAGTCTCCTTACCACTTCATTAGAAACGAAATGCGAGAACCATGTTGGTACAAGCTGCTGTGCTTTTTATGGTGTATCCCAAATTAAACATTCTACTTTACATTTAGTGTTGAGTTGAAGAAAAAATGATGATAGAATGAAGAATGATGAGTTTTTATTTTTGAGTGAAGTACATGTGTGTTATTTCTGAAATTCAGAGGGTTCAGCACAAACAGATAGATGGAGAGGATCTCTTCCTTCCACTGTAAGGAACTATGTGGTTCCTTTGTCCTTTATCACTCAGTAACTGTGTAGACAAATCTGTTGCTTCACCATCTGCGGCTGAAAGGCTATAATTTTAGGTTCTCCAGTCTTCAAGATAAAAAAGTAATTATATATTAAATATGCTTTTTTATTATTTTGTGTAATTGTGTAACTGAATCCTTCATTTCACAAAGACATTTGTAGGATCAAGAAAAACTGTTCCTGCTGCAGTCTATTTTGGCCTTAATTTTACATTAGGAAACAAAAGAAAGACAATCCCTGGAATTGCTCCGGATGAGGTTCATTTGTAATGTATGTAGTCGGTGCCCAGCTGTTTCAATACCTTTCCGACATGCATTTGATTAAGGTCTAATATCTGTACGTTTCCTCCTTTCATGCTGCCATGAAGGGAAGTGAAAAGGTTTGTTTGCCTTTGGCCTTTGTCTGAAGAGGATCAAGTCAAATGTACCAATGTGAGAGTGAGTGTATTATATGGTCTGACTTCCATGTCTGTCTTCAGATGGGCCGAGACCTCCAGCAATATCAGAGCCAAGCCAAACAGCTGTTCCGCAAGCTGAATGAACAGAGTCCTACTCGATGCACCTTGGAGGCTGGGTCAATGACCTTTCAGTGAGTATACAGAATCTACTAAAAACGTCTAATAAGACTACACATTATATATGAACTGATTTTAAAAAAAACTACTAAATCTACATGTTATATATGAGCTGAATAAAAAAAACTACTACTAAAATTAACTGTCAGTTGATTAAAAAATGACTAATCAGACATTTTTCTGTTATTAATCACGATTAATCGTGTTACAATTTGTGATCACACATTTTTTGCACTAAATCTCTAAATTATTTTATTAAACAACAAAGACAGTATATTTTACATATTTGTTTAACAGTGTCTTTTTACTATGTACTATGAATGAATGCAATTTTTTATTTCTGGGGATAAAATCAGTAATTGTATAACAATTATATAGGAACAATGTAAATAAAGTGGCAAAGTAAATTATTATCACTAAGTAGGTGAATTTATTGATTCCAACATCACATTATATTGAATTTTTAATGTAATTTAACAGTTTACTAGAATTTATGGTGGATAATGTACATATTAAAATAATAAATAGAAAAGATAAAAGATAAAGATAATAAAAGGTGTTTCCTGACCTTCTCTCAAAGCTATGTGATAGAGCAGGGTGTTTGCTATCTGGTGCTGTGTGAAGCTGGGTTTCCGAAGAAGCTAGCCTTCGCTTATCTCGAAGATCTGCAAGCAGAGTTTCATGAACAGCATGGGAAGAAGGTTCCCACAGTCTCCAGGCCTTATTCCTTCATAGAGTTTGGTAATGGCCCTCATTTTCCAACAGTTGGTTTG
This sequence comes from Chromobotia macracanthus, assembly GCA_036877525.1. NCBI lineage: Eukaryota > Metazoa > Chordata > Actinopteri > Cypriniformes > Botiidae > Chromobotia > Chromobotia macracanthus. The sequence continues at coordinate 11,485,075 of JAZGTH010000002.1, read as the reverse complement.
GCTTTAGAACAACTGTAGTAGCTTCTTTCCTAATACATTTCTTCTGTCTGTAGACACGTATATTCAGAAGACCAAAAAGTCTTACATCGACAGTAGAGCACGCAGAAATCTGAGCAACATCAACACAGAGCTGCAGGACGTCCAGAGGATCATGGTGGCCAACATCGAAGAAGTTCTGCAGAGAGGAGAGGCCTTATCTGGTAATCATAACTCACACTGCCAGTGTTCACATTTTGCGTACTGAAATTCAGTTTCAGGGCAATTGATTCATTTCCCCCCAAAAGTTTACTTTTGTATTTTAGTAAAACAAAATGGAACTTCCTGTGTTTTTATCTTATGCTTTTATGGGGGTGTAGATGTGTAGAGATTTCCTCTCTCACTTGTTCCTGTCTTCCTTGTGTTCCCTCAGCGTTGGACTCTAAGGCCAGCAACCTCTCCAGCCTGTCCAAGAAATACAGGAGCGACGCCAAGTATCTTAACACTCGCTCCACGTATGCTAAGCTAGCTGCAGGTGGAGTCTTCTTCATCATGCTCATTGTATATGTGCGCTTCTGGTGGCTGTGAGCTGTAGAAGATGTGCGGAGGGGCTCAAGAAAGTCACAGGTGAAAAGCAAACGGACTTCCAAACGACAAGCTCACGTTGTGTTTTAAAGCCCCGGCCTGTTTATAAAGACTGTTGGATATGGCGCTTTCCCTCCTTAACAGGCTGTCGAGTCCTTAATCTGATTCTCACCGGTCTTTGTTTTAAGAACTACACGGAAGTTCGTCTGCCCTTGCTCGGAGTGTGTAAAGAATGTGTGTAGTATGTGAATGAAACGGAGAGAAAGTGTGTGTTTGTTTCTATGTATGTCTGTATAAAAAGAAAACGTATATACTGTACAACAGAACCGTAGAAGAGCTGTGGAACTCAAACCCTGGAGTTAATGATTCAATAACATGCATATGTAAGTCCAGATTGGTAGTTTCAGCACATTGTGGGTTGGGAAGTGAGTCGGCAGCAAACAAGACGAATTTGTGCAACAACTGCATAATCCTGCATCATTCTCCTGTTATCTGCTCAAAATGTATAAACTAAGTTCTTTTATCTGATATAGATAAACTTTGCATGTCTCAAACCCTTTGAATGAAATAGTCTCATATCAAGAAAACCTTCTAGTCTGAAGTTTCCAATGTTAATAAATTACAAATGACCAGTTTTGTTTGTTTTAAAATGTGTGGAGCATTTTGAAACTTCATATTGTTTAGTTGCCATAATTCAGAGTTGAGATTCACATTCAGTTAGTCGATATAGACCAGATCAAAAAAGTGGAAAGTGGTGGCCTGATATGTGGGTTAAATGTTTTGTTGAACAACCCAGTGCGGTCTAGAGCTGAGTTGGTCTGTGTCCATCTCTGACCTGGGTTTCTGCAGCTTTCTTTTTCAGAGTTTGCATTAGTCTGTATTTTACCACAATGCAGTGAAGAATTAAACGCATATCTGACCAGACGTCTGTGTACCAACCCGATAGAACTGAAATGCTATCTTATTGAAAAAGTTGTCGTTCAGCTCACCAAGATTCAAATATAAATAAAATGATTTAAACTCAGATTTTGATTGGTTGTTTTTGTACTTTGAGTGTATGGAAACAAGCATGCAGGCGTTTGTGTTCTTTATTTTTTATTTTTTTTGGACTTACAGATACATGCATACAATATTCTAGTTCCATACATATTTATTGTCAGTCATACTTAAGGTAATGGTACCTCTGGACTGCAACTTTTTTGTTTTTTATTCTCAAACCAGGCCATTCATTGTATGTAATTTCACACTTGTATGTTTATGCTTGACTGCGGTACATCAAGAAATTACTTCTAGAATTACGGTTGGAGAACATGACCTGATAAACTCAGAGATAGGAACTTTCTGACATTTACAAAACGCTGCTTATATTTCATGTGGGTTCTTAAATCTCCAGCTTTGAGCACGAAAAACTCGAATGACAAGAAAACTATAAATTAACAGTAGTGCTTGATAAGGCAAAACAATGATACTTATACTCATTATTGGCATTAATTTAATTGCAAATTTACAGCTAAGTAATTACATTTTGGCACATAATTTGTTTCACACATACGTAAATGATATTACTTGATTTTTACTTTGCGTATTTTGCTTGAATGATTGTTTAATGAATTCTAATACAGAATCCTAACTTTACTTTGTCACGTTTTTACTTTTTATTTTTCCTGGAGCGATCAGATTTGGCATATTGCTTTTCCTGACAGGCTAGAAAACTGGCAAGATAACCCTGTAGTTCTGAGCCATCTCTACACACCAGATTATCACTGACATTTTTATTTAATCTGGCCAATAAGTAACTATCCAGAACACCCCTTAATCTTTACCATTTTGAAAAACTTTCCCTATCCAAGTCTATCCAAGTCTATCCAAGTCTATCCAAGTCTATCCAAGTCTATCCAAGTCTATCCAAGTCTATTCTAGTCTATCCAAGTCTATCCAAGTCTATCCAAGTCTATTCTAGTCTATTCTAGTCTATCCAAGTCTATCCAAGTCTATTCAAGTCTATTCTCGTCTATTCAAGTCTATTCAAGTCTATTCAAGTCTATCCAAGTCTATCCAAGTCTATTCTAGTCTATTCTAGTCTATTCAAGTCTATCCAAGTCTATTCAAGTCTATCCAAGTCTATTCAAGTCTATTCAAGTCTATCCAAGTCTATTCAAGTCTATCCAAGTCTATTCTAGTCTATTCTAGTCTATTCAAGTATATCCAAGTCTATTCAAGTCTATTCAAGTCTATTCAAGTCTATCCAAGTTAACGCCGCCTTGTCGTGCGTGTCCACCAGAGTGCGCCCCGCTCCAGTGCACAAACGTGACGCTTAAACACTAAAAACATCACAATCATTTTCCGTCATTGTGCACGTTTTTCAGTAAAACGGAAACAGAAAAGGAGAGCTGATTTTCGAGACTGGATGCAAACAGAAAAGGTGCTAACCATTCTTGCAGAGGGAACGAAACGCTGACGTTTGTACCCCGATCTGTCTGCATGTGTGCAGGAAGTGGGCACAGCCGAAAAGAGAAGCTGCCAAGGTAGCGTGCATCACCGACCGCAGTGCAGTTTCAACTCTTCACCCCTCCGTTTATCTCTCTGGAGGGGGAAGTGGGAGTCTGTTGTCAGACCTGCTGATAAACACTGCCAGCCCTTGAACTCTGCTGGACCTTTCTCTTCTGTAGTTGTTTTGGGTAAAATGATAAATAACTTGGTTACCTCTGCCCATCATGTGTAAAACAGGATCTGCTGTAGCCTTTCTACTTGCTGTTGCCCTTTAGGTTTGCAGCATGTGTGTGTATTTATGATGATGAATTTTGGGTTATAAGACAGTTTCCCTAACTTTCTCTTGTTTATGAACAAACATGTTAAAAATGTTGTTTTAAAGGTTGTAGGAATGTTCAAAATGTCCAGTTTTTAGATGTTGTATTAACGTCAGTGCTTGTTTATAAGATTTATAAGAGTTATTTAAACTTTTTATTTAGTTCTGCAATGTTTTCCAAACTTTTATCAACAGCTTAGGAATGACATTTTTGTTATATAGTACATAACATTAAAAAAACATTCTGTTTATGTTACTGCAAGAACTTTTTGATAACTTTCAGATTAGCCACTTGGCCATTCTGCTTTCTGGGCAATCACAAGTGGTGATAGATTTGTTGCACTTTCGCTATTGTTGCTTTATGCAAGTTGAGTTTAAAGTGTCTGTTTTAATCGTCAAAGTCACTTCCACCTAGACAGACATTATTGGTTCGTCATGCCTCTTTCATCAAAGAACAATCTTGTAACAAATCCTGAAATAATTTCATTTCATTAACAAATGCACTTTAGCAGGTTAAGCAGTAAAGAACTAGATACAAATGCTTTTGATCCAAGGATAAAGGCGAATCTTATTCTCACCCCCGCAGAAGACCCTTATCTAACACTTTGTGAATCTGTGTGGGAGGGGAAGTGTTTGCATTAAGTTGATTATCACCATTGCTTAAAGTTTGCTGCAGTGACAGCATGCAGAGCAATCTGTAAGATAAGGGTTCAGATGAGGTTGCATTCAAACCACAAGACTCCAGAGAGAGGAGATGGCTAACACTGGCTGGAGAAGGCACACCTTACTTTCCTCTCTCTCCCTTCTGCGTTTTTTCCTTCACTCTCTTTTCTGTTGCCATGGTGTCCGGAGTGCATGACAGTCATGTGAAAACGAAGCCGATTGGATTAAAATACTTGGTGTTATCAGGAGTTGGAATAGTGCACATGTACTAAACACACTATAAACTGATTATGCACACACACATACTGTCACGGGCCCTGAGCAGTTTGCAGGCAAAATTAGTTATATATACAGAAAGTTATACATGTTAAATTGCTGTGATATTTTCGAGAGAACTTATAACTTATACATGAAGTAAACCTTTTTATATATTAAAGGGATAGTTCACCCAAAAATGAAACCTTTTTCATCATTCACTCACCTTTATGTCATTTCAAAAATACAAAAGAAGATATTTTTAAAAATGTCTTGGTGGTTTTGTGTCCATATAAAGGAAGTCAATGGTTGCCACTGTTGTTTGGTTACCAACATACATCAAAATGTCTTCTTTTGTGTTCACCCAAAAAGGTTTTATTTTATGAACTATCCCTTTAATATATTTTTCCTCCCCAAGCGTACACACACTTCACCAGCACCTCATCACGGACACAATATAAGCCCAGAACTTGCTCATTGTCTGCTGTTGTCTCTGTATAATTTTTTGCTCGAACTAAAGACCTTTCCTTACCTGTATTATTCTTCTGTGTTTCATTGTCATTTCATTTTCTGTTTACCCCTCATGTTTGATTTTTGTTTGTAGATTAGTTTTATTTTGTAAACAAACCCCAGCTTTTGAGTTCATCTCCTGTCTTGCACACCGAGTTTTGTGTTACGCTAAAACGTCACTTTGTTTCTTGAGGGTCCCCAACAGAGCAACAGTGGTCTGTTTGTCTGCCCAGCAGAAGAAGGTGGAACAGGATTCGAGAAGATGGTGCACGATGGTACACCATAAATGAATATAGCATTTCTGTGAAATAGTGTTCATCGTCTTTTATTTAGTTTTTTTATTCAATGATGATTTTGGTGACAATGCCAGCTAATAACAAATTACCACATCTTTATTGTAATTCTATAGTGTTTTGGTGGACACCATGGTTACCATCTCAAACATTGGTCCAGTGGTCTTTCCGTTGAGTTGATGAATATTGATGTATTGAATCCATTCACAGTGTTCCTGTAGCTCAGTTTGTAGAGCTTTGCATTAGCAGTGCAAAAGGTTGTGGGTTTGATTTCCAGGGAACTGATACTGATCAGATGTATAACTTGAATGCACAGTAAGTTGCTTTGGATAAAAGCGTCTACCAAATGTGTCAATGTAAACATTTAGCATCATTATTAACAGATGAAATTTGATGAGCCTTCTCATTTGTTGTGGTGACATCGTAACCGCTGCACTGTTCTCACATGCAATGACTTGTTTTGTAACCATATTGAGGTTCTGGCTTCATTACCATTTGTTTTATCTCAGAATTGCCTTAAATCACGATATCCTTCCTGTATTCCTGCTCGCTGTTCAAATTGACATTGTGATTTTTTCTTCCACCTTTCCATCAGCTCTCCTGCTGTTCCATCTCTCCTCCAGTTCCTTCTCTCTCACGCTCTCTCGCTTCACAGCGCAGAGCCGAGCAGCTGCACTCCAGTCTACAGGGGTCGTAAAAACCAAGGACGAAAGAGGAAGTTCAGAGAGAGCTTGTGAGTTATTGCCCCCCAACGTACATATGGGGGCCTGGGAACTGCCCTCCTTCTCTTACCAGGCCTGAAGCAAGACTGACGGTTGAAGTTTGATGCCCCTTCACCCTGTGTGTACACAGTCGCCATTACCTACGCTAAAGGGAGTGACCCTTATATTGAGGTCATCACTGTCATCAACAGTGTCGTATTGAGGTCATCAACTCATCAGCCATATGGGAGCATATGTAGTAACCGTAACCATGTGTTACTGTAATTGGGTTATCTCTGTGGCGTTTCTTCCCAGTTAACAGGGAAGGTTCTCAAAACATTGGCTAACGTTCTCTCATATCATATTTTATCAAAAACATTATTCTTAGGTTTTTAGTGGAATGTTTTGAAAACGTTACAAAATAAAAATATAACCAACCAATATTGTTAATATAGTGTCTAGACTGGTGTTTAGACTTGTGTTTTTATTTAATGGAAACTTTATGACATGTTTTTACAACCTAAAATTGTTAGCTGAGTTCATCTCTATGGTTTACAGGCTTTGACAGAATGTTCCGGTTCAATAGAAGTTAATCTCAATCGACAGCGTTTGTGGCAAAATGTTGATTACCACATAAAAATAGTTTAAGTCATCCCTTGCTTTTCTTCATCTGTTTGATTTTGTAAGCAAAACTCATGATTAGAGTAAGGGACATAAAAATAGCATGCACTTTAAGGCAGAAATTCGAAGCTTGTATTCCGGGGCAAACACATGAATTCTTCCCTTATACATGTTTTTGTGTTGTAAAGTTTTGCAATCTATTGCCATGAAAGTACTTTTCTAGGCAAATGTAGCTCTAATTATTTGTCTTTTTTAGGTATTTTAATCAAGTTTATAATTTAAAAGATTAACAAGGTTCCCCAAATATACATGTTGCATTGGAAGGATGAAATTTTACACAGGCAAGGTTAGAAGATAACTCACACAAATCGCCATTTATTGTGTATAATATTTGTTTATAACGTTAATGTATTTTAATGTTTTTTTATTTGCATTGCTCAGTTTTGTTTCCTTTGTAAATTGTAAATTTTGTTGAGTGGGAATTCATTTCTGAGGTAATCAGGATTATGTGTCAAATGCTGTTGATTACTTGTATAGAACCCAAAACATTATTTTAAAGGTTCCACTGCTGTAAACAGGGCATGGCAAACTACCACAGAGGGCTTTACCCGCGGTTCTGTGTCAGGCTTGTGACTGCAGATGGCAGTATTAAGAATGTCCTGTCTAGATGAGCTGCGCAGCTGTGGGAATCTGTGTTGCAGATGGAGGTGTGAATACCAGTCATGCCTGACCTCAGACTGGATTTATGACACAATTAACCCTTGGCAGGAAAACATGAGGCTCACTCACTTGACACTTTCTCCACTGTCTTGAACCTTTATATACACACACGCATGTGTATGTGTGTGTGTGTGTATATGTCTGTAATGCATAGGTCAGCATGCATTTTGATCATACTTCTATCATTTTAAATATTACATTTTTTAAAAGTCTCTTAGACTTGCTCTCTATAGTTGGTAAGAGGCCATCCGAGGACAATTACTTTAACCTCAGTGCACTTTTAAGCCGCTGGGACAGCCCCCAAAAAAATCAAAGGGTGGTTTATTTAGCATGAACTCTAAAGTGATGTACCATATACCCTAAAACTGTACACCACTCACAACACACATTTGTAACGGAGCATCACAAAGGTCAGATCATTGACCTCAAAAACATCATACCCTCATAATTTACAGTGGGGTTTAAGCATCTGCTGTCTGCTGATTGTATTACCAGCAAAACCTGATGATCCATGCTATCACAGCATGATCTGAGACTATTCCAAAGAGCTAGTTCCCAACTAACAGGGAACGTTCTCGGAAAGTTGGATAACTTTCTCTAAAAGTTCTCTCAAATTCTCTTTTTAATTTTTAATAAAAAGTTAATAAAAATCTTCTTGCAGTGACATTTGCAGAACTTTTTAGCCTTTATGTTCTTGCAACCTAAAATTGTTAGCTGGGTTGTGAGCTTGTTTTCTAATCTTTTAGGAGTTAACATCATTTATTTAATGTCACAGTGTTTGAAAAAAACATCAAAATTTTTAATGTATGTGCCTACATGTAAACTCTGACCCTGATGTCAATCATTGTTGTCTGCAGCTAGATCATATAGCCTCTATTTCTCTACGTCTATAGGTTGATGCTCATAAACACATGTGCTCTCCTTTTCCAACAGTGATGTATAAATAGCCCTCTCGTCTTGTATGTGATGGCTGAGTAGACTTCACACTCATAGCAGCAAATTCCACCCACCTGCCCCGGCCAAGACCCAAGGTCCGCTTACAAGACGCACGCTGTTTTCCCCCTCGAGAACCTCACGGCTTTAGCTGCCAACTCTCTTCTTACCCCTTCTTCCACTAACCTCTGAGGACAAGTATGGTTTTCGTGCCAAGCTGTGTCAGAGGGGCCACAGGCCATCCCAGAACCCTGACCACTGTGGAGCGCTGAGAAGTGGTGAGGTCCTGCGGTGATCTCAGTGCTTGCGCAAAGTAAACCTGGTTATTGAGAACTTGACTTGTTATGCACACTGAAACCATGGCTACATCTAAAAACGCAGTGTAAAATCTTACATTACCTCTTAGGGCCCTGTAATTGTTGGCTTATTAAGTTGCTTGTAAATGTCATTTACCACATAAAAGGGGGCTTAGTGCGCATTATCAAAGACACCAGACAGATCTAATTTGTAAATGCGTAGGTCTTGCATGCAAAACTCTTGCAACATCTGTGCAAATGGGTGTGTGCTGTTACCGTGCATTTAACATAGGTGAAATGTGTTCTAGTGTTTGTGATTGACAGCTTTTAGGAAAAACAGCCCTGGTCAAGGTCGTTTTCCTGTTTTCTGTTTGATTTCGAGAAGACACCTTTGGCTTGGTGTTGTGACTGTACAGACACCCTATTGTATCCAGAATTGAACACACCGCACATTCAAAAGAGGACTGTGCAATATTTTCCAATTTCGCGTGTCATATTCATAATACTTGTGCAAATTACAGATCATGTGCATGTCACATAACACAACATGATAATGCTTTTAAATTAAATTTCTATTTGGACTGAACAAGACATTGTTATGAACAGAACTATGCCTTCAGTAGGAGTCATATGATGACATTATTATTAGATTCTGATGAACAATTCTTCTAAGTAATCTTTGTGCATTGGGCTTCTCTTAATACATCTCTAATGTAATGTGACCTAATGTGATAATGTAAGGGAAAGGGGGTTATAATATGGGGAACCATTTTTGCAGCAATACGTTATCTTGTTTTTTGGATATTTGTAACCAGAATAATTAATGCTTATTTTTGTTAAATGTTATTCAAACATTTTTTTATTTTGTAACTTTTTTTAAATGTTCCACTAACAACTTAAGAATAACATTTTGATATATATGATATATAACATTAAAAAATGTTCTGCTAATATTACTGCATTCATTTTTTTGCTAATGTTGAGGGAACCTCAGACGTTAGCGGGGAATCCCCTAGTTACAGATGAGGTATTCACAGAAAAATGGAGTAATCTCCTGATTGTTATTTATTCTGAATTAATAGAGCAGATCTAAAGCCTATGAGTTCAACACTGTCTCACGTTACGGCCGCTGCTGTAGTTTTTGCAGTGCCATCGAGATCACAGAATGAGGAAGTGTAAGGAGGTCATGAGGAGCGAGAGGTAATCCACCACTAAATATACCCTCACTTCCTGTGCCCCCACTCTCATTTCATTTTAATGGGGCAAAAGATAGGTGATGCTTCCACCTAACTTGGTAAGTGTCATCATTAGGAGGCACTGTGAATTTGGCACAGTGTAGGTACCACTTCCCTCAATATTATTGGTCTGTTTATTTGTCTGTATATTTCATAACTTTTCTTAAACTGGCAACTTCCTCCTCCAATGTCAAGGCAGAGATTTTGGTGTGTAGCTATGTGTAGTTTCCCACGCTATACGAGGATGGTTAAAAGAGGTTGGGGCGGGAGGGTAACCAATGATGAGGCAATTTGTCTTCTGATGCCACCTATTCGCATCATATATCACTGTTTTATCTGGCCCCCTTGACACGTATATTTACCCGGATAAATCACCCTCTAGATAGAAGGCCATTAAAAATTGTCCCAGCATTCTCCATGTGACCTTTAACCTATCATGGGCACATCGTTCATTTGGATATTTTCATTTACAGCCCCACCATCACTTGTTTTTTAAACTGTAATGATGTTTGTTTTAACTTTTAAAGGATGTACAGTAAGAAATATGACTGATATTTGTATTGTAAGTGCCACTGATAGACCTCAGTTTTGTGATGTAGGTGAGATTGTGGGGCTTTTAAGTGGCAAAATGTATGTTTTTTGATGCACAAGGGGCTGCAGTTTTACTCACTTTCTGTTACTGTATCCAAAACACATCACATTCAACTCATTTTGTTTCGCAGATGTTTAAGATAACAAATAAAACTTTTGTATTTTTTTTTTTTAAAACTTCTCCATTGCTTCATGACAAAATGGCACACCCCAAGATTAGACTAACATTTGAGGAGATTCCAGTGGAAACACCTAATGAAAGTTAGTAATACATTTGAACAGGTTAACCATAAAATAATGTGCATGAATAAAGCAAACATGTTCAAAACATTGCTATTTAGAATAAAAAAACCCTCTACAATACTGCCACAACAGTACTTAAATATCGCATATATGTTATTACAAAAGGGTCATCTTTGTGGAATGAGAGCATCAGACCATCTGGGTCGGGAAAAACTGGGATTAAACAAAAAGTCTGTCATGCCGGAGAAGGTTACTTTGGTTAGAGTACTAGAGTAACCACAGCCTGACCCCCTGCAGGAAAACCGGGAGGGTTCACTTGTTCTATTCAGTGAAGTCTTTTGTAGAAAAGCGCTGAAGGACATGAACAAAAAAGTGGCTGATTTGTTTATTTTGCCTTTACAATCTGTGTCTATTAATGCAGCATTTTAAACAATGGGGTCCCTCCAGTATGTCTTTGATGATGTCTATGAAGAATGAGAAGTGAGTCACATCATATTTGTGTTGTAATGTTTTGATGTGGGGTAGGTGGAAACAACTGGAGGTCAGTACAAGCAGAGCTCGTTTCACTCTGTGATATAATGTTTCCATGTCGCCAGGTGACAATGGCTGTTTGATTATTGTTGTAAGAACAATTTCAGCATTGAAAGCATTGAACGATGCACATTTTTGTTGCGTTTGCCATTGGTTTTGGGCTTTAAATGTCCCATAAAATTAAACTTCAAATTTGTCAGCGACGAAGTTCTTGTGACGAAAACTAAGAGACTAAGAGAACTTACGTCTCGCGAGCAAATGTTGTCATGGAAACGGTCCCTCCTGGGCAAACTTTATTTAAACCCCCCAAAAAATGTCCTTTCTGATAAACGCGTATAAATACAGGAAAATAAACTACATGACGATCATCTCTTAAATCTCGCTCAAATAAAACCCCAGGGAAAGGGGTTGGCATTTGATGAAGTAACGTCAGCGGGCGGAGGGGAAAAAGTACGAACGGGTTAAGTTTGACTCATACCCTGCTTCGCTGTGTAGAGAATAAGTGAAAATTCCTCCGCCACGGAAAGTAAAAGAACTTGTATGGGACGCAAAAAAACGCCCTTTTAGCTAAAACGTAAACATTTATTTTTATTTCTTTGTTTATTCATCGTTTAAACGTGACGTTTAATAAGTACATATATGTCAGAGGCTGTATTTCGGAGGCAGCATAGAATATAGATCCACCCGCAGGGCTGGCGGAAGAACACCTCCGTCTGCGACTTCAGTGACTGGGGCGAAAAGAAGAGAGAAGTTCCGAAAGTTTGATCACCGCGCAGCGAGGCGGAGAGAAAAAGACTCAAATGAAGACAAAACTATACGGATATACATGGTCAAACGACACATTCTGACAGGAAAAGCTCCTCAATCGAGTGTAATTCGTTTTCGGACTCTTCGCTTGAAGTTGAAAGTCGTTTAATAATCGTTGAGCTTTAACCTGAGACGGAGCACAGCCTCGCGCTGGCTCTGTGTGGATTTTACAATGTGTGTTTCTTCGGGCAAAGTCATACTCTTGGTTATCTGTTGCCTTCACTTATCATACGGTGAGTACTTAAATTATTTTTCATAAGTCATTTGAAACAAGCCTTGCGCTGTATGTGCGCATCCGTACGGCTGTCTGAAGCATCTTTCAGCGGCAACGATACAGCTCCGCTGGGTCACGAATGGCGTGTGACAGCTTCAGCTTTGAGCTCATCGTGTATCGAGTAAATGCAATTGATTTCCCGTGTCTCATAAGCCTGTAAGTAAATTGACAAATCGTTTCACATGCAATTTGTTATAAACTCGCCTGAAAGTGATATTTCATGCTTGCCACCTTTTTTTGCTAAGCGTAAAAAACTCTTCACAAGGTTTTGTAAAACGAACACGAATATTTTCTATAAGATGGAGCATATATGTGTGTCGTATGAGCTCTGGGTTTGTGGCGTGAATCTGTCGTGTTTGGTACCGCTGCCCAGATGTTAAAGAGACGGAGCGAATGAAATTTCAAAATGGACACGGCTGGGGAGATGGATATCTGATGAGCTTTTTGCATGTGTGTGTCTGTGTGGCTTTCTAGCTATAGACCATCGAGGAAAAGTGAAATGCGTTTTGCCCTGGAGAGGCAAAGCGAAAATCAAACGTAATGAGAATAAAGTTTTGTTTGTTTTTCTTTAAGAGGAAGGAAAATCTTTTTATTGACTTCTTATTTGGTCTATCTATCTATCTATCTATCTATCTATCAATCTATCAATCTATCAATCTAATCTAATCTAATCTAATCTAATCTAATCTATAATATTTGTGTGTGTGTGTGTGAAGTTTTTAATGTGTGTAGAAAGATAAAAGTACAACCCAAAGTTTACAATTGTTGTATCTAGTTATATTGCCTTCCTCAGTTCAAGAGGGACGAAGAGTTTTCCATCTGATGACTGTTTATTTATGCTGAGCAGCTCAGCAGGTTTCACACACAAAGGGTGCCAGTTGTTGCATTAGAGACTTGAATAAGGTCATATATGACTTCTATTTCACAAGCTTTAGTCAAAGCCAGTCCCTCCAGAGTCAAGCTTTACAAAAGAAAACAAGACAATATAGAATGACTGCAGGCTCGGCAAGAAGCAAGAGGAATGCTGCTGTTGGTGTTACACATTCCAGTCTCTCTCTCTCTCTCTCTCTCTCTCTCTTCATTTTCTCTCTCTCTCCCTTTCTCTCGCATACACACACACACACACACACACACACACACACAACACACACACACACACACACACATCCCTGTGGATGCACTGATTTTCACAACACTGCCGCTGAGCTTGCCCATTGTGCCTCACAGATTATGTTTCCTGTTCCTCTGTATTTAGTATTACTCCTTGGGGTGGGATTGATTCCTCCTTTCTTGCCTGGCACACGACATCGCATCACCCTAGTTGTGTAGGTTGCTACCAGCAGCATGTATTTGCTCACATCGGGTGTTACTGCATGTGCTGTAAGAAGCTGGCCCATTGTTACCACCCGCGAGCTGCATGGTGTGCGGTTCTGACCCGCTCCTGCTCGCTGGTGTGAAATGTGATTTATCTTAAGCAAACTCCCACTTGTTAGGACAAAACAGGCCGTTTATAAAAAGGCCTATGGTTGGACATCTCAGGGATGCTGTGGAGGGTTCAAGGGGGTTACTAAGTGCCAACCTGTGTTATGATGACATTATGAAATGATGTCCGAGTTTATTAGTAAATGTCATTTGCTTTTCATTTATGTGTGTATGATTTGGAGGTAGACACCAGGACTTTCCAGCATTTACACTTTCAAAGGTAGAGCAGGCAATTTCAGAGAGGCTAGCAATAGCAACCTAGGTTTGAAAGCATAAGACCCCGCCCTCTGTTTAGAGTGATCTTCAAAGCCACACCTCCTCTTGCAAATACATAGTTTGACAGGCAAGTAGGACATCCTGTCATTGCATTTGGACTGAATGCAGCGATTGGACAAACATTTTATGGTCCTGCACCTTACACAGAAGCTAAATAAATACAGAAATATATTTATACCACCTTACTAGTGATTGCGATCAAGATGCTGAGAGACTTTCAACCAGCATAACAAAAAACAAATTTTGTAAAAGATCGCCTATCCTGCCTTTAACTCTGAAATTCAAAATCTACCACGCTTATGCATTTTCCACTTCTTTCATAAGACTGCAAGAGGCCAAAGTGTAAAACTCGAGTTTGTTAAATCCCTGGATTAAAAATCTTCTGGCTGCACTACAGAGCAGGTTAACAAATGAAGTGGGAATTAAGATGTTCTGCATTCCTGCCACATGGCAATAGACTAAGCCTATCACCAGCACACACAAAACCATTTGCACAGCGCAAGTGTGTGTGTTGTCCTGGTGTTCACTACGTTATAATGTCCCACAAGTAATACCAATTAATTTTGACCTTGTGGGGACATTGTTTAGGTCCCCATGAGGAAACAAGCTTGTAAATGATACAGAACGATTTTTTACTAAAAAAAAAAGTTTTCTGTGATTGTTAGGTTTAGGTGTAGAGTTAATGTAGGGGGATAAAATATACAGTTTGTACAGTATAAAAACCATTAACGTCAAAGGAATGTCCCCGTTAGACAGGAAAACCCAATGTGTGTGTGAGCGTGTGTGTGCATACCAACTTTACAAGCCTGATCCGCTCACACTGTCATGATGTGCAGCCTTATTTTCTGTTTTACCTCCTCTGCATTTGCCTTGTGAAATTTATAATGCCTTTCACACCTAATAGGGACCTGAGATGTACTAGGGTTAAGTAATAAAAGTTCGATGTGATGGTTTAGAACACAGCCAGCTCTCAGCGTTCATCTGAGAAACTTTCTTTGGAATGTTGTTGTTTTTGATAATTAGCTAGGTTTCCTCCCAAACTAGACGCAGTCTGTCATTAAACTACCAGGGTGCCTTCTGGCCCCACATGACGTACAGATTTAATGAGCGCCACTGAAAACCTCCCTTCGTGTTTATGTTATCAATTCGGCGTGCAGCTAACCCCCGTCCCCTTACAGATTGGCCAGGGGAGAGGTTATTGTTAGTTGCCATGTCAACGTTTAACAGAATAGAGAGAACTTGTTGTATATACAGAAATGCCAGGAAATGGGGTTACTTCCTCACTCTGCGCGAACAACTTCCTTCTGCTGTCCAGCATGGACGAGGGCCAATGCCGACAAATCTCTTCTGACTCTTGAGTACTTTCCACTCAACCCAGCCCTGTCCGACTCCCCTAATTACTTCCCCATCTCTCTCAGCAGCCATTAGCACTAGAGAGAGTGAAAGAGAGACACACACGAGCAGAGATCTCCCCTGGGCTCTGGGTTTGGTCGCGGGGATGAGGCTGTGCTTTTAAACAGCCGGCCGGGCAGCAAGATCTACAGCTGTTAGACAGCTGCTCTGTGCTAAAGCTGTGACGCTATAGTGCCTCCTGAGTCCCATCAGGAACGAAGAGAAACAGATCAGAAACACTCCTTGAATTTGACCTTATTTTTGTTGTATAAGTTCTAATGGGTTTGGTTAAAGGCATATCAGATGTTCCTAGTATGACCTGTATATATGTCTGACTAATGCCAAATTGTATGAATACGCATGTGTTATGCATGTGTTCTGTTTTGTGTTTGTGGGCGTAGCTGTGCAAGGCTCTGTATATCACAGCTGCTTTTTGTATTCAAGACTAATTTCCCAAAATCAGCAAAGCATAAGCACTAATTCAAGACAGGTTTTGTGTTCAAAACTGTTTTCATAAGTTACTGAATATAGTTTAGAGAGTCCCTAATCCCATTGCAGCATTTAGTGTGGATAAAAAGTCATGGGACCTCTTTTTATTGAAGGCAGGTTTTATTTGGCTTTAAAACACTTGATGATCTGTGCCAATAAGTACACACACACACACACAATATAAATGCTTGTGTGCAGATGCAGATCTGTATGCGTGTTATAAATCTGCTGTGTAGATATTTTGAAACGGATAACTGATGCTGAGAGAGTCACACTCACACTGGTTCACATCTGTTCACATCAATGGTGGAGCTGAGCTCAAAGTCCTATCTGAAAGAGAGAGAGGTGGAGAATGAGAAATACAGGCCACAGACAGGAAATAAAATTTGTGATAAAATAATTTTAAGAGGACGAGGTACTCAGATGAGCATAGATTGTCTTACAGGTCCCTGGAGTCTCTGTTCTGTGTTGGAGCTCCACACCTTCATGTGCTCATCGGCAGGGATCAGCGCTCACACCCATCATCACACAATCCATCTTTCCTCCCTTATTTGATCACTCTCTACATCTTTCCTTACTCTCCATCTTATTGTTTTTCCATCTCACCGCTCCCCCTTCAACTACCTCATGAAAGAACGGCTCGAGGAGTGTTAGCAGAAAGGCAGAGTAGATGTTTGTTTTCAACAAATTAATGTGAATTCTTTCTCATAATTGTTACACATATGAACCTCACACTTTATTTCATCCCCCCACCACACTTTGTATTGTGTCTGTTTCTTTGAAAGAGATGGATAGATTTATTTATCTGTCTTGCCTGTCTGTTATTTGTCCATCTGTCTTTACCTTAAAAACTGTAGCTGTTCAGGGAGTAGTTTCAGTTTAACAGAAGGGATACATTTGTTTTTAGCAAATGAGTGTGAATTGCTTCTCTTAATTATTCAACATTTTAACCCCCCATTTCCATTAGGATTTTCTCATCTGTTTCTCACCATGTCCTCACATTTGCATCTCACTCCTCTACCTCACGCCTCAAGGGCAGCTTGAGCCTCATGCATGTGGAGAAATGAAGCCAAAATGCTCAGCGGTTGTTTAATCACAGCAGAGTTTCTCTAAACAGAGTTTGTGTGAAAGATTTGGCTGTTGTTTGCTTGTAAGAAAACTCTTGAGTAAACAGACAGTGCAAAACACATGTACAAGAAGTCCTGACCTAGAGTAAAATCAGTTTCCATCTTTTGTATCATTAGTTAATAGGTGGTTTTAGGTTAAAGTGTGATCGTAGATCAGCAAAATGAATGAATGAATCATGTCAATTCTAGGCCAGAATCCAGATTGTAGCAGGTGTGCAGGCTTTCACAGTAAGTGGTGTGGTGTCTGGATTAAGCTAAAGGTACTTTAGGCAGATCCTGGTTTAAACACATGTTTAGATGTTCATGAGTGAAGGAGAATTAAGAAGTGATACAGGATTTAAAATGCCTTTTCAGAAGGGCTGGAAATGAATAGGACGGGCTGCATTAGGAGTGAATAAGTGTTAATTCATGACAGTCTGTCCCCAAATCCTTTGAGATCTTCCTCTTTGGTGGTTTGATGGAGCGTATGGAGAGCTTGTCAGACCAGTCAGGCCAAGCCTCTTTCTGTGCTGGCCTCACCCTTCCCTTCTGTCTCTTACCCATCTACATTATCTCATTTTCTCTTCATGTTTGCCCATGAGAAAATGTAACCACACTCTTAAAAAGAAAGGATTTAGTTAGGGTTGTCACGATACCAAAAGTCAAATGTAAATAAATAGCATGTAGCTTTCAGGTATTCTTCAGATAACTCATGGTTTTCATAATTATATAAGTAAACATTTAGAAATTGATAAAATGTATGAAAACTAAAAACACAGGCATGTGCATATAGGTTTTTTGGACTATCATCTGTTACAACTGTCTACAGTTATGGCCATTAAAATACTTAACTGTGCAATTGTCATAGTAAAATAAGAAAATGATAAGAACTTTACAGCTCAGCTGTGTTTATAGCATATACATTTGCCTACAAAACTTACTGGCTAACTCAGTAAAATCAATCAGAAAGAGATTAATGTGTCGTAAATGGCAGTATCTGGTGCATGTCACAATTATTTTATTGTGGCTGTCTTGATATATATATATATAGGTGCATATATCGACTCTGGTGACAAAACATGTATAGAACTGAGCCTGTACTTAGTACTGCAGATATTGTGGAGGGAATTAAATTGTTAGTTTATGTTAGTATGGACTTGGTGTCAAAATTACCCTTTTAAAGAATTAGTTGACAGAGGAACAAAGAAGGCAATATTTTAAAGGAAAGGGCAAAAAACACGCTTGCTCATCATATCTAAACCAGAAGTGTTTAATGTGACTGCTGTATTCCTGCTTTAAAAGAAAAATGTAAGCATGTTTGGCTTTAAAAATGTTCTTAGTAGAGAGTTCTCTGCTGAACCGAAGCTGCTGCAGTGAGCCATTGCACAACCTTTATTTTGCATGCACCTCCAGTATCCCTTAGTTCCCAACCTCTCTGTCTTTTGCTTTCTCTCACTCTGTTCTCTATTATTGCTTCTACCTCTTGAGCACACTTGACTCCTGCTCTTCTGTTCTTCCCTCTTGTATCTCCAGCACTCCAGTTCCCCTCCTCTCGCCTCTTAAATCACTGTGAAAGCTCAATTTCACACTCAGCTTACCCACTTCTCCCAAATATTTCCCACCACGGGTCCTGCCAGAAATGGGTGCAGTTAAACACCCTTTTCTGTTGCAGGCTTTGACCTCTCAGGGCATGAGATGCCTGGCACGACACTCTGAATTCAGTGCCTGAAAAAGTATTTTGAATGTTTCGTTGTTTGACCAAAATGGTCGTAATTTTTCTGATGATTACTAAGAACCCAACTAACAATTTAAGGTTGTGCGAGTGTTATATTATTTACCATAATGTTTCTATTAAGTAAAAAAATGTTAAAAATGTTATTTTAGACATTTTATTAATGTTATTGCTTGGTTATAAGAATGGTCAAACATTTTTAAAACATGCCTTTTAAAACTTATATAAACAACGTTTTTGATATATGATGTATAATGTTAAAAAGGTTCTCGCAGTAATTTTTTTAACGTTATATATCGTATATTTCCAAAGCATCATTCTTAAGTAGTTAGTGGAACATTTTAAAAAGTTACAGATTTAAAAAAATGTTTGAATTATGTTCTTATAACCAAGCAGAAACACAAAGTCTAAAAAGCAAGGCATTTAAAATGTTCCAACTTTAAAATTACTTTTTAAAATGTTTTTAATACTTTGGAAAAAATTGTTTGAAGGAAAACCTGATATAGTACGGAAGACAGACCGATTGACTTGGAAAAATTGTGTTTTCTAGCCAGAGAGTGGCTTCAAGCAAAGACAAAACTATGCAAGAGCAGCTTAAAACAGCAAGTTAATGCCCTGAAGTGGCCAGTCAGAGTCCATCATTATCTTGTCCATGTAATAAATAGACGCTCTTTCTAAATACTCCATTGAATATGGGTAAAAACTTATGCAAGCAATTATTTTGTGTTTGTAAGACAGTTAAACATCACATGGACATTTTTATGGGCCCTGTATTTATATTTGCTAAGTAGCTTTTGAATGTGTGTACGTTTAAATAGCTAAATATGTGGTTAAAGAGTGTGCTTTGTGTAGCATGTTGGATTGCAACTCATTTTTTTTGGTGGTTTTAGGGGTTGCACTTTTTAAAGCTGAAATGTTTAATTCATGCGTTGCAGGCATCACTGAATGGACTTTCAAATATATTTGAAAGATGCGATTATGTTCAAACACATTTCCTGAATTTTATCTTCTTCTGGTCATGATGTTCAAACAAACACCTCAGTGTTTTGGCACCACAGTGTTTACACTTTTCTAGAGAGGAATCATGCAGTAGTTTAAGTACAGGAGTTGGTTGGGCAGCACAAGATGTGAGTGGATGGCAAAACCGCATATACCACCTCTCAACCCCCATATCCTGGCCTGAACTGGTTTATCTTTATGATGTAATGTTGTGTGATATAGGAGCGGTGGTGTGTTTGATAGGTTTCGTGATGAATTAAACCAGGATCACAGCTAACAATTTTAGGTTGTAGGAGAGTTTCCATAACGTTTTCGTTCTAGGAACATTCAAAATGTCAATTTTTTTTAGATGTTGTATTAACATTATTGCTTGGTTATAAGAATGTTATTCAAACATTTTTAAATTCTGTGCGTTTTTAAAACATACTTAAGACTAACAACTTAAGAATAGCGTTGTTTAATGTATAGGATATATAAAGTTTAAAACGTTCTGCTAAAGTTACTGCAAGAATGTTTCTGAGAATATTCCTTGTTAGCTGGGATTAAGTCTTGACTTTATCACACAATGTTCTGGATCAATTTCCACTGCTCTGAAAAGTTGTCATTTCAGTCTCAAATTCTATTTTTATGTGTTAGACATCAAGGTGTTATTAACAAAATGGAGAGCTCGGCCCAGAGTTAAAGAGCTTTGGGGCATTTATGTAAAGCCTCGTCTTTAGCTGCTGGCTTCGTGCCCAGGCTGCACTCACTTTCTTTGCACTCTTGCACACACTGGGATATTTTGAGCCCTCCTGCATGCCGGTCAGAGTGCAGGAAGTCAGTATTAGCTCTCAATGCACTTCCTGTCTTAAGCTGTAGTAATGTTGAAATCATATGACCTGCTACCAGTGTCTCAGAGGGAAGTGTGGGCCACAGCTTGCTTCTATTTGCAGAAATGCACTTCTGGTGTCAGTAAACCAGCTTTGTGTATTCACCAGAATTTCAGTAGCAGCGGAGCGCGTGTAGACTATGCGTTTGAAATGAGTTTGCGTGATAAAATTTGTACTAGGTTAGATTACGTAAAAAATGTTGGCTCACTGTATGTGCTTTTTTGTGACGTACACTTCTGTGACGTCCAGGTGCTTCCTCTATTTTGAGAGGAAATGAGTGAAAGTGTTTGATCAGCTATGAATTTCCATTTTAAATTTTCTTTCGGGTTTATCACAACCGTAAAGAGTTATTCTTCAACTTTGTGACTCTGCCTCCTCTTCTCTCACCTTTTTGTCCGACATCTTTACTGTCTGTAATGTTTGTGTCGGATGGAGGGGTGTGGTTACAGCAGTCGCTTTTTCCTTTGCTTTGTGGCCTGAGAAGAATTTTGTCATGTTCAGATCTGTGTATCTGCATATTCTACAATCAGGTTTAAAAGCAGAATTCAGTTTTTACAAAGGGCTAATTTGTAAAACAGTAGACTGATTGCATTAATTGTGAATGTTAACATATGAATGTTAAGATGAATGAATCTAAACAGTGTATGCTTTGGTATTGAGCATAATTAGCTTTATTATCTTATGATATGATTGTTACAATTAGCTACGATTACAGTTAATGTATGTTTTCTCCTTGATATTATATGGACTGAAAATAAATTGTTGTTTTATTGATCGATTTCATGTAAGCATGTGAATTCTCTTATTGTTTTTATTTATGTGCTATAAACACTATTGCCTTTGTTTTGTATGCAAATAATGCCACAGTCTTGGCACAGCACTTGATGTTGTCGTAACTGAGGCCTAATCTAGTCCTTATGTCTCCATATTTATTCACAGCTCTACAGTGTGTGGATCCTGTAAAGCCCTGTGTGAACAATGCTACCTGTGTCACCTTCCACAATGGAACAGGCAGTTGCAGGTAAGACATGGCGTCTCTCAAAGTCTGATGACAGAAAGCCCTCAGGGGAACCTGCACAATCCAGCCGGGAGACTGTTTTGCACAACGGTGGATTGCCTAATTTAATTTTTCCACAGAACTAATGAAATGAGGCCACTTTAGGTTCCAAATATGGCCAGATCTGTTGAAATATTAACTCAAACAATGCAATTATGGCCGTGGCTTGTAATGAACAGTTGTTATGTGAGTGTGTCTTTGCGGTGCATTTAAAACTGTCTCTGAGTGTAGGAAAAACTATGCAAAGTGGATTCAAAAAAGACCGGTAGCAGCTGGAGTGGAAAAACGGTAAAATACATCCAGTTCTTGTGGTTCCAAAGTGTAACGGACACACACAGTTTCTCTAGCGTCTTTGTTGCTGTTGTTTGTTGAACACTGCTTGTGGTAGCAGATCTCAGCTTGTAATTGTGCTTTTTATGATGTATGATTGAAGGTTACATTTATTACATTGCCCAGAATAAACACTTGCTAACAAACGTATCATGTTACATTTCAATGGGCTGTGAAACACGGAGAGACTGTTTTCCCAGCTTTGAAGGAATTCTCTTCCTACAGTACACAACCATGGAAGCATATTTCATAAATTCCACTCATCTTTCTTACCTTGACAATGATCTTGTACAGTTTGGGTTTGGGTTGCAATAAGTACATTCCTACCAGTGCATCTCCAAACACAACGACCTGAACATACAGAAACAGAGAAGCTGGAAGAAACCACAAGGTAAAGTTCGGCCTTGTGATGAATTAGGGCAGGAATGCATAGACAGATTACCTCAGCACCACGTCCAAGACTAAAATATTTTGAAATAATTTCAGATATCTCTGGAATTCCTCATCTTTTAAGGAATCAAGTGTTGTTTCCTAATGGTGGTAATTTGCAACCATAAGTTGCGACATCAGTGTTTCTGTGATTTTTCACAACACAAATTGCCAGGAAAGTGGATGAGTCACTGCTAGATCTTTAGCACAGGTTCCAATTGAACAAGAAATGGTTCAACTCAAATTTATAGGACTTATTTCTCACGCTATTAATCCACCCCATCTTCCTCTGTTATACTTCAGAGTTTCTTTAGCCACAGTTAACAAGTTTAAAAGTGATGAGTGTTGGTGGGGTCAAGAGAGCTGAACCAGAAGATAATCATGTTTAATGATTTTTCAGATTCATGTCTTTGGGAGACCTTGCGTTTTGTTTCATTTAGGACCTTATTAAGTTATGCTTCATTTTGTATTGCAGATGTTGTTATAAGTTACTCTTTTTGTAATGTTTTTAAAACATTCCACTAACAACAAGAATAATCATTTTCATATTGGCCGGAGGGGGCGTGGCCTGGCCTGGCTAAAATTGTTTCCTGATTTTGTTCATTTAGGAGAAACTGAAAACTTAATTTAATCTCACTGCAGTCTAAATAGCAGAACTCATTTAAATTTATTACTACAAAAAGTGAGGCCGGAAATCTTATAAAGATAAGATTGAACAAGAAGGTTGAGTGAAGTCATTTACTTTCCCTGTTAATCTTGATCTGATGGGCTAAAAAACATTCCGTAAAGTTCTGCAGAAAAAACAAAATGTGACCTTCTCAGGCTGATAGGGATCGTGCACACACCGGCAACAGCCCAGAGTCTCGAGTTCTTCAACCAATACTGCTGGAATGCTCTAAAAGTTCAGGAACTCTGCTTGACTTTACTGAAGTTTGGAAGAATGCAGGCTTTCAGCAACCTGAAATGGCTGCCTGGGTGTGCGCACAGTCTCAAAATGGAACAGGCTGACACAAGGTGCTCTCAGGAGTTACTAATACATTCTGTGTAGGTGAGGTGACACCCGAGAACCATAGTCAACAAAGTGTTTTTCTGTTTTTTTCCCTCTGACACCAAGAGCTTAGTACAGGAAGAGAACTGTGAGAGAGGTTGGCAGAGCAGGGTGTGTGAGAGAGAGAGAGAGAGAGAGAGAGAGAGAGAGAGAGAGAGAGAGAGAGAGAGAGAGAGAGCAGTCAGACCGGTGTGTCTGCAAGCCTCTAGCCAGGGTGTGAGAACCAAGCTGTGTGTCACCTGTATGTCTGTGTCATATTTTTTAGTGTGCATGTGTGTTGTGTGTGCATGTGTCTCTGTTTGGTTTCAGATGTGCCTGTCTGTCATTGCACTTGTGTGTGTGTTGTATAACAGACCAACACGTGAGGTTGCTTGCAGTTCCATTGTCGAATCTTCCTACAACAATAGTTCAAAACAACTGTCATTCAGATCTCAATAACTCAAAGATTATAATAATTCTGGGGTTGTGTCAGAATGCTTGAGAAGGTAATTTCTGAGAAAAGACATGTTCTCTAATTTTGAGACAGTTGCTTTTTTTTTGCAGTGTTTAAAGGTTTGTAATGTGTGCCATGCTTGCGCCTTCAACAAACATGACAAGTCAAAAAACTATTAAAAGCAGTCAATATTTTTAGAATTCTCTTTGGTGATGCTAGGGGTGCGGAAATTGCCAACTTTACCTTTAAACAGCTAACAGGAAACATTCTGAGAATGTTGGCTTACAAGTTACAGAATTAAAAATGTTCAAATAACGTTCTTATAACAAAGCAGTAATGTTTATACAACATCTAAGAAAGGATGTTTTAAGCGTTCCTGGAACTTTAAAAATAACATTTTTATTGTTGTGGTTACTTAGTGAAAATGTTAGGGAACCTAAAGTTGTTAGCCGGGTAGTCGTTTATACAACTCACCGTAGATAATTTGGTAAATATGTTGTTGTGCACATCCCTGCCAAGATCGAAGATCCTTTAAATGTTACAAAACTATATGATTTGAATCTGCAAATTAATCTGCACTGCTCTTAGCCAGGGTGAGTGTTGTGAGTGCAGAAGTAAGACTGGCTTGAATACCTGAGCTCAGAATCTTATTTTCCCTTCCTCCTATCAAACAAGATCTCTTTGTTTTGGCCTCCGTAACGGGTAACTTATTAATTTTTACCCCTCACTTCCTTCGCCCTCCCTTTCCCCCATTGCTCCCCTCTCGGTGGGAAGGGAGAGTGGAGTCAGCCTGGCGTTTGTTTGATCTGACAGGTAGAATGTGCCTGCGGGAGAGTAGAGCAGTATAGAGACGTCTTTTAGCGTTCAGGAGGGTGAAACCAGAGATGTGTCTGCCTGCCGGTGAGAGATAGAGGAAGGAGAGAGAGATTACCCTGTCAGTACCTCTCCCCTCATCTATTTGTCAATCATCTCTTGTTTTTACATTTTTTTTCCATTGTTACTCTCTCTCTCTCTCTCTCTCTCTCTCTATCTCATACTTCCTTTTTTCCTTTTTTCTTTGTGCTATATCATCCCTTAACATGTTCTTTTGTTTAGTTTTTTTTATTTTACCCTTCTTTCATGTCTGTCCTTCTTCATCTCACTCTCTTTTTCTGTCTCTCTTTATATCTGTGTGCCTGCAGGCTGGGCTGATTTGTTTCAAAGCCACATTCAAAGTGTGATGGCCTCAGGAAGACAGTCTGCCAACCAGAAACTCTAGTCATAAAAGAGAGAGGGCAAACGAGAGAGGGGGGTAGGTAACGTACCCAGTTCAGTTGATAACACTCCAGCTAAAGTCAACAGGTCGACCGTGTGTGAAGAGTGGCAGGCCGAGACCATAATTTACTCAAGCACCGATTACACACACACACACACACACACACACACACACACACACACACACACATATACATACATACATACTACTAGCCCTAAGTTCTTATTCCAAAACTTAAGCACACATTCTTTATCTTGTTTTCTTTTGCTTTGTATAGATAAGATAAGCTTTGCTTAGCTGCTAGGGCTTAACAAGTGTAGCTGGGTTTCCTGGCATCACTCTCTGTGTTAATGAAAATGTGTGATTTGTAAGTGTGTCTGCGTGGTATGCGCCTAAACCACAGACAGCTACAAAAAGTTTATCATGAGAGAAAGTTACTCATCCCTGTCAGCTAACCTGTCCGAGGCTTGTCAGCAACTGCTGCCGGCCAGGAGGGACCGTCCCTTGTCAAAATGAGCTGGAGTCTGTTGAAAACATTTGCACAAATTTTCTCAAACGCTTCCTATCGATGGAGGCTTCGCACAATAGTGGGAAATGTGGCAACCAGGACTTAAACCCACGACACGACAACTGTAGCTGAATGACAGAAAGATGACGTGATTTTGAGAACAATAACACACGCAGACTTGCGGTGTTAACATTGCTGAGGTTTTAGGTTACACAGCATATAGGTTTGTTGTGATTTCTCTTATCATGTATACTTTTCTCCTTAGTGTCACACTGGGGTGGAAGTAATAATTAAAGCTGCAATCGGTAACTTTTTTTGGTTAAAAATAAACAGAAAACAGTTATTGAGTAAGTACATAACAGATCAGTGTTCAAAACGCCTTTGTTACCTTACCATGAATTGCAATCTTGAGCTTGATGATTTATAATTTGAGTGATTTGGTCCGTTTTCGAAATGTCAGTTTGGCTTCAGCATACGTAAAGAAAAGTACATAAAGTAACCTGCAATTTTGTTTCAAACAGACATGGTGATAGAGAGGCAAAAGTTACAGATTACAGCAACAAAGGTTGTGGGTTCGATCCAGAGCAGGAGCCTTATCAGCATTGAGTCCCTGGGAAAACTGCTTAAGCCCAGTTTGCTCCAGGGGAGTCGGCCCTACAATTAAAGGGTCGTGGTGCTCTTAGAATGAGAGCCCTTTGGCAAATTGCAAGTAATTCACTAATTATCTATTTGGTGCTTGTTAACATTCCATTGAATGAAAAGCTTATGTCAGAGAAGTTTGTGTTTGCTGATATCGAAATCACAAGGTAAACATTTGCATCAGTGTAGCTGTTCAACAAGCAGATCAATATGTAGGATTACAATCTTTACAAATGTCACACATTGTTATAGATCACATACGGGCCAGGAGGTCACATGACTTTCTAAAATCATAAAATGTTAAGTAACAAAACTAAGTAACATAAGTCCATTAAGTAATAGAAACGTTAAAAATGGTATTTTGGAAGTTCCAAGAATGTTAAAAACATCAGTTTTTTTAGACATTGCTTTTCAACGTTTTTAATAACGTTAAGAATAACATATAATATAATGTATGATAATATAACATTAAAAAAAGGTGTACTAATGTAACAGAGAACATTTGCGATAACTTTGAGAAAACGTTCTGGGAACATTCCCTGTTAACTCAGACCAGGATAAATGTTTCCATGTGTTAAAGTAATGGTTGCTAGTCCCGCTCTTTTATGCGTGTTGTTGACCCCAAGACCCCTAGGGGATATGTAAAGACCACCTTTCCTGTCATCTAGAACAAAGACCCTGTTGAGAATTGGAGATAAGCATCTTTATTTGGGGGAATCCGGTGTAAAGCCTTTTTCTGTATCAATGTCTGAAAGCTTTTTTTAAAAGCGTTTAATTACATAGATTTTTTTTTAAACCTCACATCGTTTGTTTCTGTCTCTTTAAAAAAATTCTGCTTCTTGAAACCACTCAATGTGATGAATCATTTCCTTGGTAACTGTTTTGTAAATGTTATTAGTTTGGCTTTTGTTTTGATTAAGCTTTGTTACGCAAGTCACATGTGTTCATATCAACAAAAATGCAGCTTTTTGTAACATTTCGTGTTTGTTACCATTGTAACATTGACAAACATTACAAATAATGGTCTTGTACCACCACAGTAGAAATTTTTACCATGTGCCAGAATCTTGGGATATGAAATTTAAACATGGATTAAACTTCTTTTCAGATGTGGATTTGTTTAGCCAACGTTTTTTAAGTCCTGATTTGTTCAGTATGTTTTGAGCACAGACTTCACACTGGCACAAAGAAGCTTTTCATCAAAGCTCAGATGAAAATGGTACAGCAGCTGAGTGAAGAGAGAGAGAGCGTCACAGGAAGAGAGAGACGGGGAGGAAGAGTATATTAAGGAGGAGTATATAAAGAGCAGAGAACTCTCCCTTTAGTAAGACATGCTGTTTTCAGATGAGATTTAAAGCACATATGTAAGTCACGCTCAGTCTGACCACAACACTTTAACCTTCAGTACTCCACCCTTCTCTCTCACTCCCTTAGTGTTCTCTCTTTCTTTTTCTGTTTCTTCTCCTTTCTCACTTGCTTTTTATGTCTTACATAGTTTCTTTCTGTCTTTCTTATTTTCTTTCTTTCTTTCTTTCTTTCTTTTCTTTCTTTCTTTCTTTCTTTCTTTCTTTCTTTCTTTCTTTCTTTCTTTCTTTCTGTCTTTCTTTCTTTCTTTCTTTCTTTCTTTCTTTCTTTCTTTCTTTCTTTCTTTCTTTCTTTCTGTCTTTCTTTCGTTTTCTGTCTGTCTGTCTTTGTGACTGTCTTTCTTTCTCCATTCCTCTCTGGTTCAAACCTCCCTGTCTCCATTACTCTCTTTCGTTTTGTACCCTTCCCCCTTTCCTCTTTTCTGCTTTCCCTCTGTTTTCCTGTGGTTGCTCGCCTCTCTGGCAAAAAAGAGAGAAAGCTGAAGAAGGATGGATTAGAGAGTAGAAGTAGGGCGGCCGACTGCTTCTATAAATACGTCTGACTCTCTTCTTAAAGAAACAAGAGTTAGAGGGTGGAGGGTATTAAAAAAGAAGACATTTTAGTTGCTCTTTGTGCACAACTAAAAATGCTACGTTTTGCCAACTCTTTTCCATTCAACGGTCGTCTGGTTTGCATTAGATAATGTCAGTTCTGACGTGCCGGGGGTGGGTAAAAACTCAGGTGACGTTTTGCAAGAGAGAGTGAGTGGGCTGAAATCAAATTCACGATGAGGTGTCTCGTAAAAATATGAGGTAGAAACAGCTTTTCCCCCACCCACTCACCCAGTTCCCGTGGATAGCACATGAAGAGGTCAGTGAGCGAGAGAGAGGGGGGCGCTAATATGAACCATCTGTGGAAATCTGACACCTCGAGCAAAAGGGCGAGAAAGAGGAGGAGAGCAAGACAGGGAGAGAGAGGGAAAAAGGGAAAGGATAACAAAGAAATCTATAGATGAGTTTAGCTGCTGAGCAAAGTCACTTCGTCGTCATGTGTTTTTGAGATTTTAACTCGGGGAATGTGAATGTGAAAATCACCAGCACACAGGGCTGGAAGTGGATATTTCATAATGTAGTAATATTTTAATTTATAAATGTATATTTGTAGTTTTTAACATTAATGTTTTTGGATAAAAAGAGATTTAGAGCAAGTCTGTGTGACAGTAAAACATACCGCAGCATTAGGTGAATGCATGCTCAGATATTTTCAGTTTAAATGGAAAATTCAAGATGAGCAAAGAATATAATCGGGCAAAGAACTAAAAGTATGTTTATTTGGTTTCAGACTGGGACTTCAATATTTTGGACTATTGAGAAAAGAGCTTGTGGTCGACACAGGCCTCACACAGGGGATAAAAGCAAAATAAGCCTGTCTTTGAAAAGTGTCACAACAGGCTGATGGAGGCTCGCTCCCCTGAGCCCAGGCTGTTTGCCTGCACTGAGTTTAAGTGTGTTTGTTGTTGTTTGGTTGTCAGCGCTGCTGTGATCTCATGACCAGAGGGTCGCTGTGGGTGTGTTCTTTCCCCAGAGCTGCATGCTGTGGCTCACACACACACACACACACACACACACACACACACACACACGCATATGTGGTTTACAAGGACTCTCCATAGACGTAATGATTTTTATACTAAGCTAATCATAATTTCTGTTACCTTCCCCTATTCCCAACCCTAAACCTAAAACTCTTGCCATTTTTTTAAATTAGAATAAAAACACAATTTAGTGTGTTTTTTAAGCCATTTGTTTTATGAGGACACAGGAAGTGTCCTCGTAAACCATGTTTACATTGTTATACTCATGTCATTACACACATTTGTGTCCTTGTAAACCACATATATATACACACACACACTTTGGGTTTACATCTTTTATGGGGACATTCCATCACAGTTTTTATACTGTACAAATTGTTTATTCTACCCCCCTACACTTACCCTACCCCTAAACCTAACTATCACAAAAAAACTTTCTGCTATTTTAGATTTTCAAAAAAGGTCATTCTGTATGATTTTACAAGCTTGTTTCCTCATGGTGGCCTACAAAATGTCCCCACAAGGTTAAAATATACTGGTATTTCTATATTTGTGGGTACATTTTGTCCCCATAACAAAGTGAATACCTCACCAGGACCACACACACACACAGCTGGAATCAGGGCTAAATCATGCTTGTGTGGTGTGACCACTAAGGCCGATAGTTTATCTCTTTATCACACTTTAAAGATGCGTGTTGGCATCTACCATCTCTGTAGTATACACTAGCTAGGGAGGGTTGGAAATGCAGGACAAGATAACAAATAGATCACAGTGAGTGTACCTTAAAGTTATCAGATTCTGTATATTTATGTGTGTGGTCAAAAATGTAAAAAAAAAAAAAAAAATTTAAATAGAAAAAGCAAAATACAGTTCCATTGCCTATAATATGTATTTATTGCCTGTACATTTTTGTTCAATTCACCTACTCTTGGCAGATGTGGCAGAAAAGATGAGATTTGACCGTATGTTTGTGCGTGTCCAAAGATTTCACACTGATCGTGAGCCAAGACTGTATCTTCTCAGCTGTATCAGATGAATGAATGTGTGTGTTTTGTGTAAGACACGCTTTGGGAAACGGGTTGTTTAGAATCTCAAGTAGGTATGTACACAGTCATACGGGCAGGTCTACACAAACACACACATACAGTCAAAGGAGCTTTTTTTGTGTCCTTTATCTGTGTTACCTGACCGTCCTCTGGGAGGCCGGCACCTGCATGGCAGCAGGCTTAGGTGTGTTGTGCACACACACACACACACACACACACACACACACACACACACACACACACACACACACACAACAAACAACATGAACGTTTAGAAAAAAATAACTTCTTTCTTTCTGCTTTTCTTTCTTTCTGCTTTTCTTTCTTTCTGCCTTTCTTTCTTTCTGCCTTTCTTTCTTTCAGCCTTCTTTCCCCTTCCTCCTTTTTGTGGCTGTCTAATTAGGCTAAATTAGACTTTTTTAAGTCTAGACCACAGCAATTCAACATTAGCAGCAACTCCAAAGGTCAGAGAGAGAGAAAGAAAGAGAGACGGCTGGGGGAATGGTGGATAGAGAGACAGACACACAAGAAAATAAATGTTTTTCCCTCAGTCTTATTTTGCAATCATGTAATTTCCTCTTTCGTGAGCTCTGGTCATGTGCTGAGACTCTGGAGAGCTGCAAAGAGAAATGTGTCCCCATGTCTCATGACATGCATCATTTTACACATGTATACACTCATACTGATAAGAAAACATGAAAAAACACATTCTGTATGACTGTGCATCTTCTGTTGTCATCATTCTGTCCTCAGTGTGACATCAAATTCCATTTAACTTCAAGAGCTTTTATTGTATTGATAAAAGTATTAGTTTTTATCAACGTATGTCATTTAGTTTTCTAATGACATACGTTTTTAATGAAAATAGGTCCAAAAAGGAAACAGTAGTACGGTATGTAATACATAAAATTAAGGGGTTCAAAAAAGATTACAGTGATCTCAAGAGCTTTTGAAGAGAAATGGAAATGACATTTTCCAATACCGAATATTCAGACGGAATTATCAGAATTTGATTTGATCCGGATCATAATTGGATTGGATTATTTAACCTCACAATGTTCAGTCGTTGAATTTCTTTCCAAAATAATGAAAACAAAATAAATGTTCTGCAGTTCTTTTGGTTTACATAGAAAAATATACGCACATATATAGACACTGGACAGAATACAAATGACTTACTTTTGCTAAATGTAAATAATTTTTACATACTGAATACTGTAACTTTGGTTAAGAAGCCGTTTCTTAATTTACTAAGCTGTGAGATTGTTTCATGTGTGGGTCAGGTTCTACCTACATAAAGGGGGCCAGCCAACAGTCCCCTTGAAGGAAATGGCTTAAAGTTAGGGTTGGCAAGTTCAGAGGCGCTAGCAATAGCAAGCTAGCTTTGAAAGCACAAGATCCTGCCCTCCATTCAGAGCACGCTATAAAGCCACGGCTCCTCCAATAGTATGGAGGCATGCAAATTCATAGTCTGACAGGCAAGTAGGACATGCTATCATTGCATTCGGACCGAAATGGGATTTTTTTGGAAAAAAGATTGCTAACCCTGACTTTAATAAACAGTCTAAATAATGTCTCAATGAAAATGTAAAAGGTTTCTGTGAAGTGTGAGAGAGATTCTGTGAGTATTTTTAAATTTAATATTTGGTAAGAACTCACATTCTCTTTGTGTTTTTCAGGTGTTCTCCTGGTTTCTTAGGTGAGTACTGTCAGCACAGGGACCCTTGTTACGTGGGTTATTGTCTGAACGGAGGAGAATGCACAGTGAGCGTGGCTGGAGTTCCAGGAAGCCCCAACTGTGTGTGTCCTCTGGGCTTCACTGGCCCTCGCTGTGAGATCCAGATCAACTCCACCTGCTACCCCAAGAACCCCTGCACCAACGGGGGAACGTGCTCACTCCTCCCCAGCGATCAGTACAAATGCCTCTGTGTCCGTGGATGGACAGGTCAGATCTTTCTCAAAAAGTGTTTCAAAATCTAGTGTGCTTCCTAACTATTGGAAAATTGGCATTGGAAAATTCGAACATGTATGTGATGCCTAATGATGGGCTAGGTGGGCGGCTGATTAGATGTTGAAAGTGTATAGTTTTAGTGACTTCAGGTTTTTTGTGACTTACGGTGCATTACTCCTTGTCTTTCTGTATTCATGTTTAAAGCATAAAAAGAAAAGCACCCAATAAGCTCACGTGCGCTAATAGCATCAAACAGCAAGCTCACATACGGTAATAATGCGGCCATACACGTGAGCCACCGCATGCACTTCTTTCTCAAAATGTGAGATATTAATGTACATAATATTAAGTTATGTCTTTGTAAATATAACCGACTTATGTAAACATAACGTAGGTTATGTAAATGTGAACAGGTGGGACAAAAATCAACAATCAAGTATTATTTTAGAAAAAAACATTTTATTATAGGCCTAATTCACTGTCAAACTCTGATAATGCTCTTCCAAAACTCTTGGAATCATGCAGTGATGTCCACATTGTACGTGTAAATATAGTTATTGTAATCTGAGGTATAAACCTACAATTTTATTGGATGTTTGGTTGTGTGAGTAAAGTTTTTGGCGTCCTTTTCTCAGGTCAACAGTGTGAACATGAGGACTCTTGCCTGTCCAGCCCGTGTGCCAACGGAGGCAGCTGCTACGCTCTGCCCAACCGGGAGTTCTCTTGTTCTTGTCGCCCTGGTTACCATGGCCCCCGTTGCCTTAACGACACTGATGAGTGTGCCTCTTCCCCATCTCCCTGCAAAAATGAAGGCTTGTGTGTGAACACCCCAGGGTCATACCAATGCAACTGCCCACCTGGTTTTACAGGCCGTCACTGCGAGATGTTGTACGTACCCTGCTCTCCCTCCCCCTGTCTCAATGGTGGAACATGCCGACAGATGACGGACACAACATACGTATGCCACTGCCTGCCAGGTTAGTTCCATTATAGAGGAAATAAGAAACAGCTGCAATCTTAGTAAGAAAATATGCAAAAGTGAAGCAGAAACTAAATGTTTTTCACAAATGAGGTCATTAAACCCTCATCTAGTGATCCTAATGCTCCAAATAGCAGTTAAACATCTAAAATTATCTTTAATTGTACATTTTTGAGAGGTGTACCTTCCTAAATCTCATTTGTTTAAATATTCCATGAAAAATTGTTGTTTTCTTTCTGCTCTCTTCTTGGCGACTGGTGCTTCAGACAGGTGTAGCACATTCGTTTTATGTCTGATTCACACAAATCATACATCAACATGTTTTTTTAATAGAGAATGTGAAAATAACAAACTCATTTTTGAAAATGTGCTCATTTGTACTTATTTTGCTAGCAGAGGTCAGAAATTATTCTGGTAGAACTGAATTCTGTTACTCGGATTCGTAGTCATTTGTCGCTTTTAAAAAAGGTTGAGAAAATCGTGATAAACTTTTTTTTCTTGCGTTTTGATTTTATTGAGTACCAGACAAAACATTACTTGTCTTTATCGCAGACTAAACAAACATTCTGCTGTTTTCTAAATATTAAGTTGAAACACTAGTTGTATCTGTATTTGTTTGAGGTTTAAACACACAGAGAGACTTTAAAGTATCTGTAAGAGTGTAGTGTTTGAAGACTCGCAGGCATAACACAGAAACAGGCCAAAACCAGTCACTCACCTCAGGCAGTGAACCCGAGCCGTGAGAAATGTCTGTTTGTGCTTTAAAGTTGAGTAATTACATTTTAATATTGCTAAAGTGAGATGGAGCTTTGTGACACCAAAACCTGCTAATAAGAGGGACTGAGAGTGAGTTTGATGAACTCCTTCATTATTTTTCCTGAATCAGGTTTTAATGGAACAAACTGTGAGGTGAACATCGATGATTGTCCAAATCACCGCTGTCAGAATGGAGCCACCTGCATGGATGGAGTGAACACTTACAACTGCCAGTGCCCACCTGAATGGACTGGTATGAAAATGGGAGGTTTTATCTCCCCTGTGCTTGTGTGATGTTCTCCTGATCCCTTTTCCACCAATACAAACAATTCACCAGTCAATTTCAGAAATTCAGAAATGTTGATGAAAATAATCCTTTAATGATTCGGTCAAACTGATTCACATACCCAGCTAACAATTTTAGACTGTATAAAACATTTTCATTAGTGGTTTCATTAGTGACAAAAATGTTTTTTTGGAATGTTCTAGGAATGTTCAAAATGTCCAGATGCTGGGTTAACATCATTGCTTGGTTATAAGAATGTTTAATTTCGCAACCTTTTTAATAACGTTCAAAGAACTTTAAGAGAACATTTGCCAGCTGATAATATTCTGATAATATTTCCTGATAGCTGGGTGGTTTATCTCACTTAACTTTTTTGAGAGTAAAACTTTGAGGTAAACAAATTACATACATTCTATGACACAATTAATTTAACTTTATTAATAATGGTAATATTTAACTACATACCATCAATATATAACTAAAACAGCAGTCCAGATTAAACTATATAACAACACAAATTTGGCACAACAGGCTCTAATAACAGAAAACTTATTCATGACCTTTTTGATCTCAGGTCAGTTTTGCACCAATGACGTGGATGAATGCAGGCTGCAGCCCAATGCCTGTCAGAATGGAGGCACCTGCAGTAACACGCTGAACGGCTACAACTGCGTGTGTGTGAACGGCTGGAGTGGCCCCGACTGCTCTGAGAACATTGACGACTGCGCTGCAGCACCATGCACCGCTGGCTCCACCTGCATTGATCGTGTTGCATCTTTCGTCTGCAGCTGCCCTCCTGGCAAAACTGGTGAGTAACATCAACTAATAGGAGGATAACTTCACTTAGTTCAATGTGTTTGGACAGATACAGATTAAATCTATCAAGATAATGTGTATATTAAAGATGAATTAAGTATGAATGTAGAATTTCATGCCCTGTGAGTTTTTCAGGGAATGGCGTAAATCTGTTACTGTTTAACAGTTACTGAGTTTAATGTAATATTTATAGTGTGAATAATTGTTTGTAAATATTTAATACTAATAGCTGCATCAGCCTTTGTAGTATACTGTATGAGAGTTCTGTTTTAATATTGCTGTCCCTAATATTACACCAAACACATATCACATCAACCATGATGTTTTAGTAACCATAGCAATTGTTTCTGTCATCAAGGCTTGCTCTGTCACATTGACGATGCCTGCACCAGTAACCCTTGCAAGATGGGAGCACAGTGCGACACAAACCCGGTCAATGGCAAATTCAACTGTAACTGCCCGTCTGGATACAAAGGCAGCACGTGTGCGGAGGACATCGACGAGTGTGCCATAGGTAAGACGGCTGAAAGTTCTTACATCCTTCCTCTTCGCTCTCTGTTGCTTTATATCTCATGTTTTACTCTCTTCCTGTTTTGCATACGCACAAGTGTATTAAGTGTGTGCAGTGCTGTTATGGCTAGTGATTCAGTTATCTTCTAGCCAAAATCTGCTTCCTCCTAAGATACCTAATTTTTGCCCAATTCTAAGGCAGCATTGCATATATCTTATGTGAATAAGACAATTTCATAAAGCAAAACCAAGCTGGTAAGAGGACATGTCATTCAATACTAAAATTAATTGAAGAGATTCAGTGATCAGTGTTTGTACCCTGTGTTTGTGTTCTCCATGGATTTTTATTCTTTTCTGAGTATTGCATTATTAGCACCCCATTAGAAAGGAAAAATCACAGATCAAAAATCAATTATTATCAATTATAATCAAAAAAGCAATATGGTGTACAAGTCAGCTGACAGCTTCAAGTCACTTAAGAGTCTCTGAGGCGAGACTATTGAGCTAAGCTTATCTCTGTAGTTTCTGTGGTTTTGGGCATTTTATAACTTTATTTGTGAAGTTAAGGGTTTAACACCTATGTTTGACTTTTCTTTTTATCTCTCGTTTCTTTCTTTTGTACTAAAATATTTCTGTAAAGCTCCTTTGCCACAATACACATAATGAAAAGTATAGAAATAAAATGTAATTACATTTTCTGTCTGTCAGGGCCAAACCCATGTGAGCATGGTGGTTCGTGTAAGAATACAGAGGGTTCGTTCACCTGTAACTGCGCTCCAGGCTACACGGGCCCCCGTTGTGAGCAGGACATCAACGAATGTGACTCCAACCCCTGCCAGAATGAGGCCACCTGCCTGGACCAGATAGGAGGTTACACCTGTATCTGTATGCCAGGTACACACACACCCAGAGACCATAGACCACTGTAATCAGACGTATGATGACATTGATTTGGCTCAATGTCCTCTTATTCATCTTGTAACTGCGTGCGTGTCTGTGTGTGCGTGTCTGTGTGTGCGTGTCTGTGTGTGCGTGTCTGTGTGTGCGTGTCTGTGTGTGCGTGTCTGTGTGTGCGTGTCTGTGTGTGCGTGTCTGTGTGTGCGTGTCTGTGTGTGCGTGTCTGTTTGTGCGTGTCTGTGTGTGCGTGTCTGTGTGTGCGTGTCTGTGTGTGCGTGTCTGTGTGTGCGTGTCTGTGTGTGCGTGTCTGTGTGTGCGTGTCTGTGTGTGCGTGTCTGTGTGTGCGTGTCTGTGCGTGCGTGTGCGTGTCTGTGCGTGCGTGTGCGTGTCTGTGCGTGCGTGTGCGTGTCTGTGCGTGCGTGTGCGTGTCTGTGCGTGCGTGTCTGTGCGTGCGTGTCTGTGCGTGCGTCTGTGCGTGCGTGCGTGCGTGCATGCATGTGTGTGTCTGTGTGTGTGTGTTCTCATCCACAGGCTTTGAGGGAGTGCACTGTGAGATCGACATTAATGAGTGTGCCAGCTCACCTTGTCTCAATAATGGCAAATGTCTGGACCAGGTCAGCCGGTTCATCTGCGAATGTCCTCAGGGTGAGTGTGATATTGACAGAAAGTTTGATTCATTACTTATCACTGTATGTGTGTGTGTGTTGACTTCTTTTTTGAGATGGTTATTCAGAGTGCTGTGAACCAGTTGTCTCATCTGATGTGATCTCTTGCTGAATATGTGTTTTGACCACAGGTTTCACTGGGGAAATGTGTCAGGTTGACATCGATGAGTGTGCCAGCACTCCGTGCCATAATGGGGCCAAGTGTCTCGACAGACCCAACGGCTACGAATGTGAATGTGCTGAAGGTGCCGTTACATAACTTCTATATAAACTTCTGTCTTTATTTTACCCTGTGACAATAAACCTCCATTGGGAACCCATTAAGAACCACTAGCAACACAGATTTGTGACACAGTGTGTCACGAAATAACACTAATAAAGTTAATATTAATACATGTTAAAGAAAAAGCATTTTTGCAGTAATGTTAATAGAGTTTTTTTAACGTTATGTCGTGTATAAAAAATGTTATACTTAAGTTGTTAGGTGGAACACTTTAAAAACGTAAAAGAATTAACAAACAGGTTGTATAATGTTCTTATAAGCAATATTTTTAATACAAAATGTCTTGTTTTTTTGGACATTTTAACATTTTTAATGTGTTTTTGTTTTTCACTTAATGGAAACAGAGTTTTTACAACAATTCTTACAACTTAAAATTGTTAGCTGGGAAGCTCCAAGAAGAACATAAGATGACACAAATCATGTAGACTACATTCATTTTTATGTCATACAATCGTACTCCACCCTAACTCTTCAATGACATATGGTGTCTGTGTCACAGGTTGGACATCTGTGACATCATTATTGTCTTGTTACTAAACATTGTTGACCTCAAACCTGACGCATTTGAAATTGCATATTTGATTTCATAGCTGCAATGGAGAATTTTTAGTGATTAATGACTTTAGTTTTTAGTCTGTTTCTTACACAATGGTTTCAGAAGGTTTACAAATGAATGCTTAAAAAGTAGGCGGTTTAATGGTTTCATGGTGCTACAGAGATGTGGTCACTTGTTGTTTAGTGATGTGCGAAAATTATTAAATATTTCTTCTTCTGTGTTTTCATTTTAAACGTTAAGTTTTGTCTGAACTATCCCTTTAAGTCGTGCTCACAAAACTGACCTTTTTGAACCAAATGACTTACTCTCAGTCTTGTATTCTGGTCTCTGAAGGTTTCACTGGGCCACTGTGTATGGAAAACATCAATGACTGCGAACCTAAGCGCTGTCACCATGGTGATTGTATAGACGGAATCGCAACATTCTTTTGCAAGTGTCACCCGGGTTACATGGGCCCCATCTGCAGTGAGCAAATACGTGAGTGCCAGAGTGACCCCTGCCAAAATGGAGGACGCTGTGTCGACCTGGTCAACATGTACCAATGCAACTGCCTGCCAGGAACTACAGGTGAGTCGCATACAGGGTCTTCCTGGCTTTTCAAGGGGCCTTATTTTTATTATTTTTTTTCTAAATCATTTTATTTATGCTACATTTATAGTCCAGTTATATTGTTTGCAGTAAAGCTTCTTTGAGGCTAACCGTTTTGCATGACCCTCTTTGACCTTTATCCATAAACAGTCAGTTTTTGGTTTACGTTATGTAAGTGGTCTTATATTAATATGCTTATGACATGAGCACCATGATGCTTTTTGAATGACCTATTTTTGCTGCTTCGTTTATATAAATGGTCTGGATGAACCGAAAAGGGACCAGTGAAGTATGTACATGCTGCAAACAAATTTAAATAAAACAAACAAGAAATATAGTATTTTCCATCGCATGTCCCCTGTAAGAAACTTTCGAAAGTCTTTGTAAGACAAAAGCAGCTGCTGTCCCAATGCACGTGCATCTTTTTGTATAATTGTTGTTCAGAGCTTTTACTTTTGGTCACAGACAAAACAGAGCTCACTTCTCCCCCTGCTGGACAGCTTACTTTACTACACTACAAAATACAACTACAAAATCCCTGTCACGTTCACACACTAAAAAGCTAAACGTTTTTCTAGCTAACCGGGAACATTCTTAAGACAAAAGTTCTCTTAAAGTTATCAAAAACATGTTCTTGCAGTTGTGTTAGTAGATGATAGTATTTCTAACATTAAATATCATATATCAAAACCAATATTCTTAAGTAGTAAGTGGTTTAAAAACCACTTGCTACTTATTAAAAAATGTTTGAATAATGTTCTTATAATGAAGCAATAATGTTAATACAATGTTTTAAAAGCTGGATGTTTTGAACATTCCAGAAATGTTCAAATCAATGTTTTTAACATTTTTGTTACGTAGTGGAAATAACATTCTTAAACATAATGGAAACATTCTTACAATCTAAAATTGTTAGCTGAGTTTTCACTTGATTTTTCGTTTGAGCATTCTGTCATTTGTCTCTGTCTCATTTTCACTTCGTCTTCTCTTCATAGGTGTGAACTGTGAGATCAACTATGATGACTGTGCCAGTAATCCCTGCCTGCGCGGGATCTGTGAGGACGGAATTAACGAGTACAAGTGTGTGTGCGAGCCTGGATACACAGGTCTGTTCCCACGTATGCATAAACACACCTTTGTGAATACATACAGTGAGCCTTGTTAATGAAACATGAAACAGTGCTTTTCTCATCATTTCTCGTTTGTGTGTCAGGGGAGAGATGCACTGAGGACATCAACGAGTGCAACTCAAATCCGTGTCTGAACGGAGGAATATGCATGGACAAGATCAATGGCTTTCAGTGTTCGTGTCCGGCTGGGACCCATGCCCCCCTGTGTCACTCAGGTGCAGATCACTGCAGCCCTCAGCCCTGCCTTCACGGAGAGTGTATTGAGCAGCAAGATGGGTACGAACAGCTGCTGTCCATCCCTGATGTCACTTCCGCTTATCTACTTTTCTACTTCCTGTTTGCACTAAGTGCGTTTGTTTGTGTATGTGTATAGGTACCACTGCGCTTGTAAGGCCGGCTGGGAGGGCAAGAACTGTGAACGAGAAAAGAACGAGTGTCAGTCGAACCCCTGCCAAAATGGAGGAACCTGTAATGATCGTCTCAATGGCTACACCTGCGTGTGTGCCCGTGGATTTGCAGGTGAAGCAGTGCTCTGCAGTGCAAATATTTCACTTGCGTGAAATGAAAAATTATTTGGCTGACAATCTGGCATTTGATACCCTGGACTTGCCTATAAAACCAACAGAAAAACGTCCCGTTTCAGACATTGTATTTACAATATTTCTTGATTATAAGAAGGTTATTTAAACTTCTATATCATTTTTAAAATGGTCCAGTGACAGTACAAGAATATCGTTTTTGATAC
Organism: Chromobotia macracanthus; assembly: GCA_036877525.1. Taxonomy (NCBI): domain Eukaryota; kingdom Metazoa; phylum Chordata; class Actinopteri; order Cypriniformes; family Botiidae; genus Chromobotia; species Chromobotia macracanthus. The sequence continues at coordinate 11,444,842 of JAZGTH010000002.1, read as the reverse complement.
AAACATTAAAAACCGTTATACTAACGTTACTGCAAAAACGTTTATAACATTGAGAGAACTTTAGGATGACACTAGCAACATTCTGAAACGTTCCCTGTCTGTTACACTACATCTTGCCATTTTTGTTGTGTTTTGTGCCATGATTGGCACATTTTTGTGTCATGTGAAACAGCAATCAGCCCGTATGTAAACCTGATGTGAAATAAAAAAAGGTGTGTCAATATTAATTGGGTCATACAAATGTTGTAGTCTCCAACACCCTCTTTGTGCCCCTTTTCAGGTTCCAACTGTGAGATTAATGTTAATGAATGTGAATCAAACCCTTGCATGAATCACGGAACCTGTGTGGATGGAGTCAACAGTTACACATGCCACTGCACTCTGCCTTACACAGGTGACACACATTCACATGGATCACAGTTTCCCCTCTAGGTTCAGTAAAGTGACTTAGACACAGCCCATACTGTATACTGTGACTCAATGTACGGATGTGTTCTCACGCACTCAGGGAGACACTGCGAGGAGAAACTGGTCCCCTGTGCGTCTCAACCCTGCCAGAGAGGAGGTGTGTGTCAGCCGTCCCCTGATTACACCTCCTACATCTGCATGTGCCTCAGCGGCTGGGAAGGCAAGTGCTTTAAATCTGCGTGTTTGCATTTGTGCTTTCGTTTCTCAACAATACCTTTGACCCTTTACATCTGGGGTTAAAATCCATTTTGGGTGATCCAGTCACAAGTGGAGTCAAACCACATTCTACAGGATTCAGATACACAGAAGTGGTCGTGTAAACACTACTCTGTCTGGATATGGAAAATCCTGGACAGTTTTTTGCTCTTTATTAACACACAGTCGCAAAATTAGAGAACCTCTTGTTTCTAATCACAGATGCTCTCAGGAGATACATTTGAGACTTGACTATGAAGTGATGTCACTTGTGGAATGATCCACATCATCTGAATGATGTTTGTCTGGTATACGTGTGTAGGTGCCCAATGCACAGAGGATGTAGAAGAGTGCAGGAGGAGCCCATGTCAGAATGGGGCTAAGTGTGTGAACACACTGGGCAGCTATCACTGTGAGTGCCAGCCTGGATACAGTGGAGTCAACTGCCAGACCAACATTGATGACTGCAGCTCCAGTACGTGTCATTTCCAGTAACATTTACCGTGTGAACATCCTTATTTAAACTGAAAGGGTCATTTACTGTAGCTTAAACACTTCCTAGCTTGCAATTTTAGGTTGAAAGAATGTTTCCCTAATGTTTTCATTAAATAACAAAAATGTTAAAAAATGTTATTTTGAAAGTTCTAGAAGCGTTCAGAATGTTCAGTTTTTTTAGATGTTGTACTAACATTTTTGCTTGGTTATAAGAACGTTATTCAAACTTTTTTATATTGTTTTTAATGTTCTACTAACTAAGAATAACGTTTGATATATATGATACTGTTGATAAACATTACTGCAAGAATGTTTTTTGCTAACTTTGTGAGAACTTTGACAAAACCTTTAGAGAATGTAAGCCAGCATTCTGAGAATGTTCTCTGTTAGCTGTTCTCTGTTTATCAGTGTACTGCAAAATGCTCTGGGTAAAGAAGTCGTTGTACACTTTTTATCACTGATCTTTTTGTTTGTCCCTGTCTTTTGCAGATCCGTGCCGTAATGGTGGTACATGTGTAGATAAAGTAGGGAGTTTCTTATGCGAATGCAGAGCTGGTTTTTATGGGGAGCGCTGCGAAGCGGAGGTGGATGAGTGCGTGAGCGCCCCCTGCAGGAATGGAGGTAGCTGCAAAGACTACGTGAACAGCTACACATGCGAGTGCCAGCCGGGATTTGACGGCATCAACTGTGAACGTGACATCCCAGATTGCACTGAGACGTATGTTTTCTGTATAAATTACATGAAGTTGTTTAAAACAGGTTTAAAATATTGTTTATAATTTTATGTACTTTAGGTGTTGTAAATGTATCAAATCAATGTTAATTCATTCTGTCTTATCTTTTACCCCACAGGTCCTGTCTTAACAATGGCACATGTGTGGACGGAATTAACCGTTTCTTCTGCCGCTGTCGGCACGGTTTCTCTGGTCAGTTCTGTCAGTTTGAATTGAACGAGTGTGACTCTCAGCCCTGTAAGAATGGCGGCGCCTGCATAGACGGCTTGGGAACTTTTCGTTGCACCTGCCCACTGATGTACACTGGAAAAACCTGCGAGGTACAAACAATCCAGCTAGTTATGGAACGTAAACACACACCGCAATGTTACACCACTTTCGTTGTTGTGGCACAATGCCTAGATAATTACACAATCACTTAGATATTAATTCACACCATTAATACTGAGCAATCTGCTGTTTAGTTGTCATTAAACATTCTTTGAACTTGGAAATAATGTTCCCACGGGAAAGGCCCTTGTAATTACAGTTGTAAGAAATCATGGAACATTTCTATGAATTTCTTTGAGTATGTATTTATTTGAATATGCATTCTAATGCTAACCTCTAAAATCACATCAACCGTGAGAACTCTTTAGTAAATATATATACAACATAATACCAGCTACTCAGCTCACTCATTTGGCATAATACGAGTCTTTTCCTGTGTTGTAATTGTGCTAGTCAGTGAGTTTTCTGCAGTCTGTTCTTTAATGATTCTCAGTCTGTCCGCCTGATTCATGAGTGTTTTCCTCAACAGTCAATGGTAAACGTGTGCAGTCAGATTAAGTGTCAGAATGGAGGCACATGCGTTCAGAAGGAGATGAATTGGAGGTGCAGTTGTAATCCTGGCTGGACGGGCCTGTACTGCGACATCCCCAACATGTCCTGCCAGGCTGTTGCCATTAGCAGGGGTGAGACATCAGAAACTGATTTCTCTGTTAACTATTGCAACAGAGCTGTGATAAAGTTTAAGATTTTTGGGTAGTCAGTTTTGAGTACTTTATAAATTAGCTTTTTAAGTCACATCACATGTGTCTTTTCACAATAAACATTCCTAGAATGCATTGCAACATCATTAAAATACATCCACAGCAGTGTACGAAGCAAGAGATATGTTCATTATAAACATAATTAATATAGCATTGACTCCATAATACGACTTAAAACCAAGCAATTACTTCAATACGTCTAAAAAACAGTACATTTTAAACGTTCCTAGAACATTCCAAATAACATTTTTAACGTTTTTGTTACTAATTGAAACATTAGGAAAACATTCTTACAAAATAAAATTGCTGGATGGTTTGCTAAGCATAATAATGCAACTTTTTGGTTATGTGATCTAGGTGTGACCGTGGACTTGGTATGCAAGAACGCAGGACGGTGTGTGGACAAAGACAACACACATCAGTGTCTGTGTCAGAGAGCATACACTGGCAGCTACTGTGAGCTGGAGGTAGATGAGTGCTTGTCCAGTCCTTGCAGAAATGGAGGGACGTGTGTGGATTATCGGGGAGGATACGACTGCCAGGTACAATCAGCTACAACTCACTTCCACTGTAGCTCAATTTGTAGAGCATTGCATTAGCAACACAAAGCTCATGGGTCCGATTCCCAGGGAACACACATGCTAATAAAATAGCTTAAATGCTAAATTATAGATATAAATGGATAAAAGCATATTACAAATGCATAAAATATAAATCTAATTTGGAGCACATAGAAAAAGCTTAATAACAGTTATTTTTAATGCAACTTTATAAAATACGGCTGTCGGAATCTCAGGTTTTCACTACCAAAATAATTCAGAGTGATATTATAGTGATATCTGATGACATTTTTAAAGAAGTAATTAGTTTGTAGCTTGTGGCTCTTAAAGCAAAATGTGAAACGGATGCAATAGCACCACCTACTGTGTTGGAGTGTCATCCAGATACTGGCACTGAATTAGTCACAATATTATTGTATGTGTATTTTTAACACTGTATTATTAATCATGGTTAATAATATCACAGTCAATACAGGTGTATATATACACCCATAGTATAGAACATGGACTTTTCCCTCAACTCTACAAAAAAAAAATTATTTACCTAATATCCAAATCCCTCTCTTTCTCTGTCAGTGTAAAGCAGGTTATCAGGGTGTGAACTGTGAATACGATGTCAACGAGTGCCAGTCGAATCCTTGCCTTCATGGAGGCACCTGCATTGACTTGGTCAACCGTTTCTCCTGCGCTTGCCCTCCCGGCACCAAAGGTACGAACTAGCATTTGCATATTTTTTTCATGGATCTTCAGCGCTGCACTGTTATGTAAATATCCCCTCACCTCGGTGTCCCGGTGTCCCCCAGGTTTGCATTGTGAAGTGGACGTGGATGAGTGCGCCCCAGAGTTTAGCCCGTCCTGTCTGAATGGCGGTCAGTGTGTGGACGGTTTGGGCCGGTACACCTGCTCCTGCCCGCCTGGTTTTACTGGAGAGCATTGTGAGGGCGATGTAAATGAGTGTCTGTCAGGACCCTGCCACCCACCGGGCACCATCGACTGTGTCCCGCTCGCCAATGACTATCAGTGTCGCTGTCGCCTCGGTTACACCGGTAAGGATGAAATTTATTTTCTGATTTATTGATTGGGATTAATAACCTTTTACGATCGTGAATATGCTTACTGTTCTGCTGCAGGTCGACGATGTGAGTCAATGGTGGATCTGTGCCAGTCCAAGCCGTGTCACCACAACGGCAGATGTTCAATGAACATGAGCTCGGTGCATGGATACAGCTGCACCTGCCAGTCCGTAAGTGCTGCGTCTGTATGCACGTGTGTGTGTGGGCATGCGCATGCAATGAAATATTCTCTCTGCTTCCAAGCGTTTTGAGTTCACTCAAAAATGAAAATTTGCCCATCATTTTCTCATCCTCAAGTCATTCCAAACCTATATGAATTTTATCTTCTGTGGAACACAAAAGATATTTTGAGAAATGTTTCTGTGATTTTGGGTTTATACAATAAAAGTCAATGGGTGCCACTGTTGTTTGGTTACCAACATACTTGACATGAGCATTGACATGAGGGTGAGTAAATTATGGAAATCATTTTTTGGTGAACTATCCTTTTAATGTCCTTCTCCTTACTCAGCGGACTGTCACACTTTGTGTGTATTTCTATACACTAAATACAAAAAGCGTCCGTCTAATTTTCACTAACTGCTGTTGGAGAGCTGAAGGAGATATTGTCATGTCTGATGTGTCTGTTATATGTGCTGTCTAAACTTTTTTATATTAGACCTGCTTGTTAAGGGTGCATGTGGCTCTGCTTTGCCTTGAGTTTGTTTCCTTTTCTTAAGGCTGTTTGTTTTCTTATTCTCACGCTTGCACTAAAGACAGAGACTGCATAAATCAGGTATGAAGTTAATCACTGATTCCTGAGCTGTTGAGGCTATTGAATATTTTTTAAAACATATTGGTGATGATTTTATTGGTGATGTAAAATGAAGTAACATCATTATAATTTCATGGAGCTTTTTGGTTGCCATTTAGTTTTTAGTAGACCTAGATAACTAAATAATTTTAGCTTCTAAGAACGTTTCCCTAACATTGCCATTAAGTCACAAAAGTGTTAAAAATTGTATTTTTTAGAAATACGTTTTAGAAATAAGTTTAAATAAGAACATTATTTAAACTTTATTTAAACTATGTAAATATTTTTAAACCGCTACGTAATGTTAAGAAAACGTTCTACTAACCATGCTGAAGAACGTTTTATGATACTTTGAGAGAACTTTTAGAGAACATTAGCCAGTGGTCTGAGAACATTCCCTGTTAGGTGGGAGCCATGCAAATTCTTCCTTAATGGAGCATATTTTAACATTAATATCGTCTTAACCCACTGCGTATTCTCTTTTCCTCACTGTTCCTGTGTACCCAAACATTCTTTTGTAAGATAACTCAGCAACCCAATTCTGTTGCCGTGGTGCTGTTTATTTTTGGCATCTGATGGTTGTTTCCTCTCTTACAGGGTTTCACTGGCTTCAACTGTGGTGACAACACCTGTGCCAGCATCCGGTGCCAGAACGGTGGGCAGTGCATGGAGATAATGGGCCACCCACAGTGCCAATGCCGAACCGGGTTTATCGGCCCGCGCTGTGAGATCCATTACCCCTGCATTTGCCGTAATGGGGGCACCTGCATCCCAGATCCACACGATTCCAGCAAGTTCAGCTGTCGCTGTGCACCTGGATTCAGTGGGCCAAACTGTCAGGATTCATCTGGAATTCCCTCCACCTGTCCGTACGTGGAGTGCGAGCAACGGGCAGGAGACAGAGTGTGTGACCCGCAATGTAAAAATCCGGAGTGTGAGTGGGACGGAGGTGACTGTACGCTGCATTGGAAAAAGCCCTGGAATAACTGCACAACCTCTGTGCCCTGCTGGGATTTATTCCATAACGGACGCTGTGACCCAGAATGTAACAACGCTGGCTGCCTCTTCGACAGCTTTGAGTGCCAGAAAGGTTCTTCATCTGTCCCAAGCCCTTGCAAGTATGTGTCCCTTCCTGTATCTGATGATAATGCATCAGATACAGGAACAAAATAGGGCTTAAAAAAATTCTGTTTCCTGTTAGCTGGGTAGGAGTAAGAAGCTAGGTTTTTTTTAATAGTAAATTGTTGGCAGTTTATTTATTTTTTTGTTATTTTATTGTTGTTAGCTAACTCCATCTCTCTTTGTTCACATTGTGTCTGTCCCTCAACCTCAGGTATGACAAATACTGTGCAGATCATTATGCCAACGGTCACTGTAACCAGGGCTGTAATACAGAAGCGTGCGGCTGGGATGGTCTGGACTGTGCTACAGACACTCCGCCCAAACTAGCTGATGGCACATTGGTGATCGTGGTGTTACTGCAGCCTGATGAGCTGCTGCATGACATGAAGGGTTTTCTGCGCTCTCTGGGGACACTCCTGCACACAAACCTGCGGCTGAAGCTGGACGAACAGCAGAGGCCGATGGTCTACCCGTATTATGGAGTCGAGCAAGATGACTTACAAGGCGGTGTCGCTGCCATGAAGCAGCGTGGAAAGCGAGAGCTGGGAAGGGAGGTTATTGGGTACGTTTCATTACAAAATATTTCTGACCAACCATGAAACCTGACCTCAACAGTTCTATAAATTCTGTTTCTTAAGCTCAAATTGTGCTTTAATAACAAGTTTTCCAGATCGCTTCAGGTTCTGCACGTTCAAACGTGGTCAAATACTGTACAGAGAATGTTACTGTTTAGTGATTGACGATTGGCTCTTTCTACTAGTGGGCGGGGCTTCCTTCACTAGGGTGGCCCTATTGAGCACAGCATTTTCCTCCGTTCATATTAGCACAACCGCAGCATTTTTTAAATTCTATAGTCTTTAGCTACATTCAGAGTGTTCCGAAACATACAAAATTATTAGTACATAAGTATATAAAATTTTTCCTCCAGTGAGCTCTTTAATTCAGATCAGTGGATTAAGTTAACATATTTGACGTAAAGAACAATTAATTCGTTAATTGTATATGTGTCTGTGCTTTAGATCGACCGTTTTCTTGGAGATTGACAACCGTCAGTGTTCTCAGCATTCGGGTGAATGCATCTCCAGCGCAGACCAGGCCGCGGCCTTCATAGCTGCAGAGTACCTCAAATCAGAGCTGCCTTATCCGCTGCACTCCGTCGGCAGTACGTATACTGCCAACATAACTTCTGTTATCATGACAACATATATTTGCAACTTTCTTTGTGATTTTCGTTATTGAAAACCATCCTGTTCCGCCTTAGGTGATCAACATGTCCCCCCCCACGTGCCGCTTCTCCTGTATTTGGTTGCCGTGGCAGCAGCCATCATCCTGTTGATTCTGATACTGGGTGTATTGGTTGCGAAGCGCAAACGCAAGCATGGTACTTTATGGCTTCCTGATGGCTTCTTGCCAAAGAAGGACAATAAGCGCAGGGAGCCAGTGGGCCAGGATGATTTTGGCTTGAAGTAAGTGTTTAACAGCAACCTTCAGGTTCTTCTGAGAACTTCCTACCTGCAGGCTTAGAAGTTATGACTTGCTATTTTGCAATTTGCTGTTAAGTGTAACACTGTAATTATGGTGGTGTTCATGTGCATTCATCTCGTAAATATCATCCCAACCTGATTTTCTTCTAAACATGTAAATCCTAGGCAATGTTTCATGATGGAAGGCATCTCTAATGTTCTTATTCCACCTTTCTCAGAAACATGCAGAAACCACAGGATATGGGCATGATGGATAGCAGCTCCAACCACCACTGGTCAGAAGAAGATCATCTTCCTAAGAAACCCAGGGTAAGACAACCATTAACATGACAGTCTTAGATCTACAGCTTATTAAGGATTTTTATGCTGCAGCTAATCCTGGGTTATCTTCTTTTTAAACCCTGCTTTTAACCATGAAATCATGAAACCTGAATATACAGTATTTTTATTATTCCAGGGTAATGTATGAACAGTGCAAAACACGAATTTAGCCCAGGATTAAGTTAACCTAGGGTTAAAAATAAGCAAATGTGAATGCACTTTTGTGTATGAACATTCTGAACTCATCCCTCCCGCAGATGGAGGATAAACCACTGCTTCCTGTCGGAGTGGATGGATGTGTGGACAGGAGAGAATGGACCCTACAGCATCACAAAGCTGCTGACATTACACTGACTCCCCCCCAGGCGGACATAGATATGGACAGCCTGGATGTCAATGTCAAAGGACCAGGTAATTTAACTCACACACAGTCTGGGTATGTGAGAATGAAAGTTGTCGCCTTACATTTACACGTATGCATTTGGCAGGTGCCTTTATGCATTTCATTACTATTTGCTTTTCTTGGAAATCAAACCCATAACCGTGGTGTTTGCAGTCACCTTGCTGTGCCAACAAAGCCACATGATCACATTTTATTTGAAAGATTGGCTAAAAGTCTGTATATCTCATATTAACTTGTGTATTATCTTTTAGATGGCTTCACTCCTCTCATGTTGGCATCGTTACGTAGTGGCAGCAGTCCCGATTGTGGCAGCATGCTGGGTGATGAGGAGGAGGAAAGTGGAGCAGACGAGCCCGGCACAAATGTCATCACCGACCTCATTGGACAGGGCGCGTCGCTTAATGCCCAGACAGACCGCACTGGAGAGACCGCCCTTCACCTCGCTGCACGATACGCCCGTGCCGATGCCGCCAAGAGACTGCTGGATGCTGGTGCTGATGCTAATGCTCATGATAACATGGGCCGCACCCCTCTGCATGCGGCCGTGGCGGCAGATGCCCAGGGAGTCTTCCAGGTGTGAGGACCCTTTCCTTAAATTTATTTTTCAGAAACATTTTTTGTTATGCTGATTGAAGGTCTCTTCATGTTCTGATAGCAATTACTAAGTACAGTGGTCTAAATATATACTATGCATTCATGTGTTTGAAGAAGGCGTGACTTTGAAGAGCTCTGAAGGATGGGCGGGATCTTATGCTTTCATAGCTAGCTTGCTACCCTACCTTTAACTCCATATGGAGTAGCAGGATTCCCACAGTTGTATAAAACCTGAAAATAACACAGAGGTTTAAAAAAGGCCTGGAAAAGTCATGCAAATAATGGACAAACACATATGTCCATCATGAAACTTTGTATAAGGACTTTTTAGATATGCTTAACAAAATATTTTAACCTTGAAGAAGTTCCTCCTTTGTGAGTGTGACGTGTATAGGATGGTTTTAAAGGATTTAAATGTGTTCTTTAAATGAGTTTGGTCTATGTGGTGATTTTTAATTATTGAGAACATTTCTAAGCGTTTTTGGGTATTTTCAGATTCTGATTCGAAACCGAGCCACGGATCTTGATGCTCGGATGAATGATGGCACCACGCCGCTCATCCTGGCAGCCAGACTGGCAGTGGAGGGAATGGTGGAGGAGCTGGTGCACTGCCATGCAGATGTCAATGCTGTGGACGACCACGGTAAGAGAAACACATCAACACAAATCATGTGAGATAAGGAAGTGGGGAGAAAATATAATCTAGAAATAAATTAAACACCTTGTTTAATCTCATGGGTTGGTCTGATCTCATATTCAGGTAAGTCAGCTCTGCACTGGGCAGCTGCTGTCAACAACGTAGAAGCCACACTGGTGCTACTGAAGAATGGAGCTAATCGAGACATGCAGGACAACAAGGTACAAGTCTGTTTGTGAACTTGCATGTTTAATTATGTATTCAATTTAGACAAACAAAGCTGCAAAAAGTTGCTTTAGTGTTGTTAAAGTTTCCATCTGGGTCTGAGTTATAGAATCTTTGAAGCCCATAATCTATGTGTGAAAGACATTGTCCTATCAGTTTACAGCAGCAATCTGTTTTTTTTTCTTTGGTTAAAAATAAAAAGTTATTGAGCAAGGACTTAACAGATCAGTGTTCAAAACATTCTCCTTACTGAACTCTGAATTGCAATGATAAGCTTTTAAGTGATTTTTAATTCTGAGCTGTCTGGTCGTATTTCTCTGGAAATGTCAGTTTGGCTTTATTTGACTTCAACATACATAAAGAAATGTACATAAAGTAACCTGCACTTTTATGTTTCAAAGATAGCGACAGAGACGCAAAGTTACAGATTGCAGCTTTAAAAAATAACATTTTTAAATGCATGCATTATCTTTAAAACCTTCGAAAACTCTAGAATAAAGGTGTTTGTTGTCAGACAAAACATTTCTGTTGTGTTTATGTCTGTTGACTGTGTTTGTCCTGTGCTGTAGGAGGAGACCCCCTTGTTCCTGGCTGCCAGAGAGGGCAGCTTCGAAGCAGCTCAAGTCCTGCTAGATCACTATTCAAACCGTGACATCACTGACCACCTGGACCGCCTGCCTCGTGATACCGCCCAGGAGCGCATGCATCACGACATTGTACGTCTCCTGGATCAGTACAACCTGGTACACAGCCCTCATTCTGGGCCCAACCCCATTGGCAATGGTGGAGGGCACTCTATGGTCTGTGGGCCAAATGGAACTGGATTCATGGGCATGCGTCCAGGGCCGCAGGGCAAGAAGAACCGCAGAGGTGGAGGCAAAGCGGGAGGCGTTACGGGCGGGACTGCCAAAGAGCTGAAGGATATGAAGGCCAAGAGACGGAAGAAGCCTGCCGGAGGAGAGGGACCGGGTGTGGTGGCGGTGGGCGGAGCTGGAGTGAATGTCACCAAAGCAGCCGGCGGTCTCTCCGAGAGCTCAGTCACCATGTCACCCGTGGATTCTCTGGAGTCTCCACACTCGTATGCTGGTGAGCCTGCCGTCATGTCCAACACGGCAAACTCTCCCCCTCTGCTAAGCAGTCCGTCAGTGAGGCCCATGCTGCCTCCTGTCAGTCACATGCTGGGCCAGCAGCAGAACTGGGTGGGCGTAGCTAAACATGGTTACAATGGCCACATGTTCGGCCTCATGCCACAACACCAGATGAGTTCAGGCCACGCAGGCATGCAGCAGCACCACAATGCCGGCATGCTCACCCCGATGAATGTCACCATGAGCCGCGAGCAGCTGCCACCCATCGTCACCTTCCAGATGATGACAACAGGTGGGCAGAACATCCTCAAGCAGGCGCAACAAGGGCAGATGCAGACACAGAGGCAGAACCAGGGTCAGACCCACACCCAAGCAGGCCAACACCTGCACTGCAACCAGGGTTTGATGTACCCCATGCCTGATTTAGGAATGCAGCATGGCCTGCCACACACCCTTCAACACCCCCACAATCACAACCACACCCTCCCTCATGGGCATGGGCTGGTTGAGGGGCAGGCACGACAGGTGGGGTCCTATCAGCCACGCCAGAGCCCCGTGGATAAATACCCCACCCCGCCTTCCCAGCACAGCACAGCTGGCTACGCTACTGCCAGCTCTGAGGGAACCACCCCGGGTCACCCCACTCAACCTCCCAGTGAACACCCTTACCTCACACCTTCGCCTGAATCACCTGACCCCTGGTCCTCCTCATCCCCCCACTCCAACTCAGACTGGTCCGATGTCACCACAAGCCCCACCCCTCTAGGAAATCCCCGTTCACTGCCTTCTTCCTGCCACACACACATTCCTGAACAGGCTCAGCTGCAGCCGCAGTCGCAGTCTGTACAGCCAGCTCAGTCCCAGCAGTCACAGCGCAGCAGTGTGTATGCATAGGAACATGGACCTCTGCAGTGCACTATAAGCTTTGAAGTTTAATGGCACTGCACAGCTTTTTCGATTTGACTCTCTCTAGCTGTCAGGAGAGTGGCCAATTGTTAGTTTTCCTTGTATTTTCTCCGCCATTGATGTTTTTATGCTCTGCATGTTGACTGCTGTGTTTGTGTAGTTTACATTTTCACTATCCTAAAAATCAGATCCCCCAAAAACCCCTTTGGTTTGAGATTATAAAATTGAGAGAACTGTCTTTTGCAGAAAAAGGAAAGTTTTAACAACTTTGAAATTCCCTTTTTTACACACAGACAATCACACTGCCAAATTATCTGGTTTCCGCCCCTGGGTGGGGCTTTGTCTTGGAGCTTTTACATATTGAAGGAAATTTTCTCATTTAAATCTGTAGTCTCTCTTTGATAATTTTTGTTGTTGCTAAAGCCAGATATGCTTATTGTAGGTGGTACCGATGTACTTTGTCTTTTATTACAAGACATCAGCTGCATGTGTTCTCATCAGTTTCTTTTTGTTGTATTGATGAAATGTTTTTTTTAAAGAAAAGGTGGTACTTGTTTTTCTGGTTTGGTGTTTAAACCGATAGCATGAGAGTGTGCAGTAGACGAGGTCAACACATGCTCATGTACATCTCGTGTGGTTCACAGCTAAACTGTGGTGTAAATAGCTGTCAGTAAAATGTTACTTTTATGTAATTCTTTGTTGTCTGTTACTGTGTATCTTCTGCCTTGCCAATGTTTGAAAGAGGTAAAAGGAGGTGTGTAAATATGAATGGGTTCCATTTGGGTTCTTTATGGTATGCAGTATTCGGGGTCGACGAGAGGTTAGGAGAACAATTCCAGCAGCCATCAACAAGCTGGTTCAGCCTTTTGGAAAAGGAACATTTTAAGCAAACATTATCAGTGCCTTTAATGACGTTTTTGTAGTCGATGTTACTTTTTTTATTCTGCCTTGTGTTATATTAATATTCAGAGCAGTTCTGTTTGTGTTTTTGTTTACATGACTTTTAAATACGTCATGTATTTTCTTTATTGTAATTACAATCAGCCTGTCTGTGCAACCCTTCAAATCACATGGTAGTTTAGATCTCATACTTTATACAATTCAAATGTACTGTTTCATATTTTCTGCTTCTTGTTTTTGAGCAGAGCTTTATAAACCTAGTACAATCACAATTTTCTGTGTTTTGCACAATAAAGCCCCATGCATCTCCTAAACACCAAATAAACACTCACAGTAGTATTTAGAAAGCAATGCATACATTAGACAGTGATAATAAAATACTCTTTTAAGGTCTTAATAACTTCCAGTATGTTGTATTTGTTCTTATTGGTGAATCAGTGATATTTTATGCTCCAGATCAATTTTTGTAAACTCATTTATGCAAACCTAATCATTATTTTGCAATATAAACTCCAAATGGCATCTCCTTTTTGGAATCAATTGGCATCAGTATGTGGACTAAAATATTACATGATGCAAGAAAAGAAATATGTTCTTCTTGTAGCACTTATGGTCCTTTCAACAGTGTGATTTTTAGTGTCCTGACATCTAAATGAATGATTTGGTGTTAGTTCGCCAAATAAAGATCAAAAGCTTTTGGAGCATCATATTTCACCCAGTTGTTATGCAAAGCTATTTTTATATGTGCTGTATATAATGTTTTTTTTGTTTTTTTATGCTTATTGTACTTTCTTTTCCTGTTCACCAAATATAGTCATAAATGAAGTAATTGTTTCATTTTACAATTTTGTAGATGAAATTTTGATTTAAAGAACAGAAGTTTGTGAATTGGAAAGAAACCAAACAAATGATTACAACAGTGGTGAAACACACAAATAAAGGAAAAGCTTTACAAATATATCTGTTAAATGAGTCCCTTCTTGCCGCTTGTACACACTGATAAAGGTAATTATACATCACGTCTTAATCGGCATTAAAGCTGTAATCCATAACTTTTTGGGATAAAAATGAACAAAAAAAACAGTTAACCAGCAAGTACATAAAATATCAGTGTTTAAAATTGTCTTACCTTACCCCAATGTGCAACAGTAAGTTTATAATAATGATTTATAATTTGAGCTGCTGAGTGTAATTTCCCCAGAAATGTACGTTTAACCTCAACATACGTAGTGAAAGTATGCAAAATACCCTGCATTTTTACGTTTCAGACAGAGATGGCTTTAAATTGTCAGTTTATTGTTTAGCACAAACAGGGTTACTGTGTCAATGTGGTCCTGCATGCTAAATAAATGCTCTTGAGTGTCACCCAGTCAAACCAGAACATGATTATTTGTGATGTATCTGCCAGAAGTGTAGCTATACTATATTTAAATGCTATATTTGTTATAGATGCTATATTTAAGTCATAATATTGAACTTAATATGCAACAATTGCTATGAAACATTTTTTTTAATGATGAAATTTGGCTTTGAAGAAATTGCCTATGCTCTCACTAGTTTTGCACAAGCCATTATACTTTTGCCTAATACAGTGAAGGTCTATTACTTGCTTATTTAGTTATTCACCCAGTTGGCATTTGGTCAAAATGCAATTTCATGCCAATCTATTAAAGCTTCACTCCGTAACTTTTGCCTCTCTGTCGCCATCTTTGTTCAAAACATAAAATTGCACCTTACATCACGTACATCACGTAATTGACTTGCAACTCAACTAATAAATCATTATTATAAATGTAGCTTTGTGAATCACTGTAAAACAAGGAGACTTGTTTTGGACACTGATTTGTTATGTACTTGATCAATCACTAATTTCTGTTTATATGCAACCCGAGTACCGTAAGTATCCAGCGTCATTATATCCTCCAGCCCACCGGGGGCGACAACGAGTCGCGATGAGGAGGGAAACAACACGATACTAGGAAGTACTGCAGGGCTGTTAATGTAGATAAAGATTTCATACATCTCACTGAACAGTCGGGTTTTATTTCCTGATGAAGGAGGAAATCAGCCGTGGGATTGCCATAACTCAGAGAATCGTATATAATGGAGACGCGATTTTCCGGTCGCCTTCCTTAATCGAGCTGCAAGCTGCAAGCTGCATTAGCTCCAAGCCAGCCTTAAAGTGTCACAGTCAGACACCATTGAAATACATAATTCAGGTGTTATATATTCACCAGAGTTGTTTTGCATGAAGCTCATGTGAAAGGATGGATGTTTGATGGAAATTTAAGACCAGAAGTTTCTGTTTGCCTTCACACTCGTATTCACAGACTGTAACTTCTCTTCCGGATCTCTTCGCTAATCTACAGAGAGGGTGAGTCGCTTTAAAACTAAAGGATTATTTGAACTAATTGATATTTTAGCTTTTTATTGTGTATATTTTTGTTCAGTCGTATTAGGAAATAAATGTTTGTCTCCAGTTTGATTGCTTACTCAAAGACGCTGTTTAGAGTTAGGATTAAATATCTTTATTGTGGTCTGTACTTAGTACAGTGACATTTATTATTATTATTATTATTATTTATTTGGACATTTTTATAATGCACAACCGGGAAGAAATAAAATAGAGTAAACAATACGCTATTAACAAACACACAGTACAGTAAGACGATACTCAAAGGTCAATACACATTATGAATAATAACAATAAGTTCACAGCATAACAAACGAGTGTAGTGCATGTAATGATATTATATTGTACTGTTTGTATTGATATAATAATAATAATAATCTTTGTAAATGTATGTTGTGATATTGTACATGTATCATATAGACCTTTATTTAAACTTTGATTCTTTTATTCTTCAGTAAAATCTTTAATCCGTGTCCTTACTTACGTAACCAAGAGGTTAATGCTGGATAAATGTTTGTTTAATGTTCAGGGTTAATGTTTCATTTCTTTGTGAAGGAAACTATAGCGTGTGTACATAAGCTCTGGCCACGTCATTGATGTAGTTTGTAGCCATTGTTGTTTACAGAGCAGATTCAGCTGAGACAACATTGATCTTCAACATCTGTATGCTCTTTGACCTGTCCTCTTTCATCATGTCATCCCAGCCCGGTCCTGGACTCGTCTTGTTAAAATGGCATCGGTAAAGCTGAAGTACCTCTCTCTGGGGGTTCTGGTGTTCCAGACGACCTCTCTGGTGCTAACCATGCGTTACTCGCGGACCTTACAGGGCGATGGGCCGCGTTACCTGGCCTCCTCCGCTGTGGTGGTGGCCGAGCTCCTCAAGATCCTCACCTGTGTGGGATTGGTCTTCAAAGATCACAGTGAGTTTGCCTTGTAATAAGTTACTCGCCTTTGGCAATCCGGTTTCTGTGTTTATCTTTCTGGGCTTAAAACATTAGGTAGATGTTTCCTGTTCTATTGTTATAATTGTGAAGTGTTGCTGTGCTGCGTCTTTGTCTGTTTTCTTAAGATCTGTTTGAAGTCTTTTCCTGAAAGCACCGACATTGTATCAGGAATGCAGTCTAGCTGGGGCTGTTAGAAAATCACTCGCCATTTTCAGTGGGTGACAGAGTAAATGAAGTGTGAAATTCAGTGATATATTTTTGTATGTAAAGCCTGCATTCAGTAAGATGAGAGGGAAATGTGTATAATTAATTTCTATGTAAGAAATTGACTCCATATTCTGGAGGAAAAGACAAGAAAACTGTCCACAAAAGGCCTCTGTAAGACGTTTGATTAAAGGAGTAGTACAAATATTTGGTTTTGGGTGCACTGTTCCTTTAAAATCATGGAAATCTGGTGTATCCAGGCATTTTGAACCATTTAGATAGGAAAAAAGCATTAGTTTGAAATGCAAATCATCAAATACAGTTTGTTTTGTTTTCTGTGCCATCTGGGGGCTGGTGTGTCTGAAATGGATTATACCACAATAATAAACTGACATGAATGTAATGATTTCAAATTATGGCACGTTGGTCTCCATGAGTTGTTATATAGAAAACACCAAAGAAATGATCAAAATTGTGTGTAGCCTTTTTAATGAGACCATCACGAGCGTATCAGTGATGGCTGTGGATCTGAACACCTGTTGTGTTTGTGTGGATCAGGTTACAGTGGTCGTGCCCTGAGCAGCATTCTGAGACAGGAGATACTACACAAACCTGTAGAAACGCTAAAGCTGGCCATTCCTTCAGGAATCTACACGCTGCAGAACAACCTGCTGTACGTAGCACTCTCCAACCTTGATGCTGCTACATACCAGGTGAGTGAGCATCCATCCATCTCTCCATCCCAGACCGCATTATCCAAGACCAAGACATTTTCTCTTTGATAAACCTAACAGCATCATTTTAGAAGATCTATCAACATTAAATCCCCCTCCCCACCCCAATGCACTTGCAGGTGACATACCAGCTGAAGATCCTCACCACTGCGCTGTTCTCGGTCTCCATGCTGGGCCGCAGGCTGGGCGTGTACCAGTGGCTCTCTCTGCTCATTCTTATGGCCGGGGTTGCACTTGTACAGGTAAAGCTCACCAAGATGTTTGAGGTCACTGATGGATCTTCAGAGATCACCTTGATCTTCTCACTGATCTGTTGTGTTATAAATGGTACTGATGGTTGTTTGGTTTGACAGTGGCCCGCGGACTCCTCCTCACAGCCTCAAAAAGAGCAGCTGACCGCGGGCTCTCAGTTTGTGGGACTGGTGGCCGTGCTGGTGGCCTGCTGCTCCAGTGGCTTTGCTGGTGTTTACTTTGAGAAGATCCTTAAGGAGACAAAGCAAAGTGTCTGGGTCCGGAACATCCAGCTGGGTCAGTATGTTTGTGAAGAGAAGGGTCCCACTAAATGATTTTGAATGTCAGTGTTTTGATCATACATACAGGTTAAAGCTCCAATCCGTAACTTTTTTGGGTTAAAAACACACAGTTTTTGGGTTAAAAACACTGTGTTGAACACTGTGTTGAACACTGTGTTGAACACTGTGTTGAACACTGTGTTGAACACTGTGTTGAACACTGTGTTGAACACTGTGTTGAACACTGTGTTGAACACTGTGTTGAACACTGTGTTGAACACGGTGTTCAACACGGTGTTCAACACGGTGTTCAACACGGTGTTCAACACGGTGTTCAACACGGTGTTCAACACGGTGTTGAACACTGTTTGAACACTGTGTTGAACACTGTGTTGAACACTGTGTTGAACACTTGTTGAACACGCATATGTAATAAAAATTAGAAAGTTAACCTGTGTTGACCGTTTTAACTGTGTTAAGGCAAAGAGAGAAAGATGGTGGTAAAGATGAGAAAGTTATTTGTTTTTTTTTTTTTGTTTTTTTTTGCTTTTACACCACCGCTTGAGTCCCGACATAATTTACCTATGTTTATATATTTGACGTCTTGTTTTGTTTCTGCTTCGGACCACTCGGCAATAAACATTTGAACAATGTTTCACCCCCACCCCCTCAACACTGAACATTTTTTTGCTTAAACCATCCAGTCGGAGCTAATTAACACTTCAGATCGTGTGGGTGAAAATTAACTGTCAGGGTGACGAAATAGACCATCACAACACAAGATAAATGTGCTGTACTGCTATTTTTATACAAGAAACTTGTACTTGTTTCTGAAGGAGGTTCTTAGGATTCCACTGCAGTGTGTTGATAAAAATGTTCTGATTTCCGATCATTTAGATCATTATGATTGATTATTTAAAGTAACCTTGCACACAGTGTCATTTTCTTACTGTATTTTCATTCTTGCCATGTGGCTTCTCAGTATTCAGTTTATTTTTAACTGGGAAGGTGTGAATTGAGCGTCTGTAGTGATTCACCTCCTAATGTGAACTTCTGTTCATCACTGTAAACTGCGCCAAAATAAACCTCACTGTTACTCTCTGAGCTAATAAACACACACATCTATGTCATCACAGTAATTTAACCAGCTTTCACTTTTACAACTATTCGTTGGGTTTGAACATAAAATCGTGTTTTAGTTTATTAAAGGTTTACTGGGGAATAAACATTATGCTTAGGGTTGGGGATCAACAGGCACCTGATTACATTACTTTATATATTATGGGAATATGATATTAAATTGATATCCTGGTCACGAATCAGTATTGCAGTTATTGTTTAGTTATTTAAAACTGTGCTTTTTCCTTTTATGCATTTTTCTGGCCTTTCTTTCATCTGGATTAGTTTGTGTTATGTTTTCATTGTGATTTTGACCTAATGTTGGCTCTGAATGGTGGTGAAAAATTCATGTGAAAAATACTAAAGGTATTGCTATTGATGGGGAATATTGGTACAGTATTTGCTTTGAAAAACCTTGTTTTCCTCCAACCCATATTAAAATTGTATACTCCATATATTTGTCTTAGAGAGTTCGACTCTGTCTATATTGTTATGGTTCTTCTCATGCATTTGGCTTCATGTATCTGAGTTCTGTGATCTTATGCACCGTGGGAAATTAAACTAAATGCGCTCTGTGTGCAGGCATGTTTGGTCTAGTGTTTGGGGTCTTTGGAATGTTTGCCTATGATGGTGCCAGGGTTCGAGAGCATGGAATGTTCCAGGGTTACAATACACTGACCTGGATTGTGGTTGCGCTGCAGGTGGGTCTGAACGTTTTGTAGTATGAGTCTTACAAGCTTGTTTTAGCACTTCACATGTGATTGTTAACGAACAACAGCCATATGAATTGATTTTCTGTTTTTTATCTCCGCAGGCTCTTGGAGGGCTGGTGATAGCTGCTGTCATCAAGTACGCTGACAATATACTGAAAGGCTTTGCTACATCGCTCTCAATTATCCTCTCCACAGTAATTTCATATTTCTGGCTGGAAGACTTCGAGCCAACCAGGTACTTAGAAACTAGGCTAAAAATGTAGCCCAGCTTCTGGGCTAAAAAGATTTTTGTGTGATCATTCAATGTGCATCTAGAGTTTGTGGAGTTTAAATTCATAAAATGAACTGTTTTGTTTCCTGTGCAGTGTGTTCTTCATGGGCACGGTATTGGTCATGGTGGCAACGTTTCTCTACGGTTACGAGAGCAAGCCAGCACCCAACCCGAGCAGAGCATGAGCGAGAGAGCGGACGAGAGGTGATCAAGGTAAAAGAGGAGCAGAACAAAAGGATGAAACGAGTGGAAGGGTGCAGAAGAGGAGAGGAGGCGTTGAGAGGGGAGAAACAGATGGATACAAGGTTGGATTAACACACCGGGCCACTGCTGTGCAGTGCTGGGCTGAAATACTCTGGGTCACATGATCTGAGCTTGAAGAACAGAACGATTATGTTGTTGAGTTTCAGTGAAACTCTTTTTAGCGTGAAAACGGTCATCTACGGCGATAACGTCAGTGTGTCGGATAAAACCGGTTTATAACGTGCCAGTCTCTCAGATGTTTCTGGAAGAACTTGAGACTATTTTGGACAATCGTGACTCAAATCCTTCTGGGAATTTTAGTAGAATTTGGCAGTTCTTGTTTGTCATCAGTGGTTTGATATTCGTTCATTTGTAAGGGGTGATGGCTGCTTTTGGAGCGCTGTAGTGGACCGCAGTAATTAGCCACCAATGAAACTTGAATCTCGCAAGAGCTCAGTGATGTTTCGTGAATTTTAGCATCATTGCATTGCTGTATTTCATTCATTATTCAATTTAAACTGCTTCAGTCCTGATAAAAAAAGCTTTTAATGTTATTTTAATAGAACGGTTGGTGGGTTCGTTTTTTTGTTTTGCAGGGATATCAAATAATTATGGGCCTTTCTTAAATATAATGTTAACATTTCACAATAACAATAATAATAATAATTAAGTTAATAATACGGATGATAATGATGCTAGCCAGTCCGTCGTGATTGCAAATTATTTCACGCATTACCTCTGTCACCAGGCAATAAAGAATACTTGATTAACTCTATTATATATGCAAGGAAGTGCTTTTTTAACTATTTTGCACTATGTATGAAGCTGTATAAGTCACTGGAAAGGAGTAAAATTAAGGTGTTTAATTATGAAATCTTTTTTTTTTAAAACAATACACATTTTCACCAGGGCAGCACAAGACTGTAAGGAAATTGGTTTGGCATGTTGTAAATCAATGTAAAAACAATGCATGCAATCACAGCTTGAAAAGGCAATTAAAAAAAAAAAAAAAAAAAAAAAAAGCAAAAGTATTGTTTTGTGTCTACATATAGTTGGTCTGGTCTCAAGCTGTCCCCGGTCCTGCAGTGAACCTCAAACACAATAAACCAGGTTATATTGTTTTGAGTTAGTGCATCCCATATGACACCATAAATTCACAAATACACTGGCTTTAGTGCTCCAGTCAACTGTATTATTCTTCATATAATTGAGCAGTCACCTCAGCTGCATCTGTGCTGCCGTTGGGTTTTTGAGAGAGAGAGGAGAACAGAGTACTTAAAAGACAAAAAGGTGAGTGTTTGTTGTGCTTTTGAATCTGGATGTGTGTTTCTGATCTCTGTAGGAAGGTCTGGATGGTTTGTTCCTCTCTAATGAGTAGCAGTGGGAATTAATGTGAGTGGCATTGTTCGATTCTTTCTCTTTTTTTTCTTCTGTTCCATCGCTTCCAAAAGTGGGAAAGAACAGGCAATTAGTCAACAGCTCCAGACTTTTCCTGCCAAAGCTTTAAAAACATAGACATTCATGTCACAGAAGTCGTTAGGGTTTCAGGGTGCAACTTCTGCGGCAGTATGCAGAGTTCATGTGATGCTTCGTGGACCTAAGAAACACTGTCCTTTTTTCTTTACTTAGTCCAGTTTTGTCTCAGTCCCTTCTCGTAGGTTTATGCATTGCTACTGTAAATAACTATAATCTAATACAATGGTGGTCGCTTAGTTTCATTCTTACACAAAACTGATGATTGTACTGTCAGCTTTGATTTAAAAAGAAATACTGAATTCAGCTGTATAACAAATTCTCTGTGCCCTGACAGTGTGTCTTTTAATTAGCATGTAAAGCTTGCCGCTCGCGTGACACTGGCTCCTGTGTAGACCAAATGTTGTACGCTCTTGGAGAACACAATACTTTTGTTTCACACAGGTAGGTTCTCTGACGTTCTCTGTAGAACTTCGAGGTCATATCAGATTAATGAAGCTGAATATCAGAGCTTTGAATCCATTCCTACAGCCCCCCCTGCACGTCACATTTAAATGTCTCACTAATCAGACACACCCAACATTAATAAATCTGAAAGTGGTATTTTTATTTTAAAATCGATCACAATTAAATCACCTTATTGTGCGTGTGTCATGGATCTGCATCATTTTCTTCAAGTGTGTTTACAGTTTATTAAAATACTAAAAATGCTGTATTTGTGTGCATGGAAAGCCACGACAAATAAAAAGTTGTTTTTAAATTTATCCAGATAAATGTGATATTTATCCAGAAACTGTTGAACTGAATCAAAAATAAACCCCTAAAATAAGGGGCAGCTGTAGGAATGGATTAAGAAACTGTCTGTCTGTTCAGACATCGACAGTGTCAAACATATCAGACTGACCGTTAAGAATTAATTAATTAATCTGAAGAATTAAGGCAAATGTACATGTCAAAGTTACATGTCTCAAGAACCATTCAGAAACCAAGTATCTGTTTAAAGGCAGCAGTGTGGATTAAGGCAAATGGACTTGTCATTGTGAATTGTCATTGATTTACTGATGTCTAAGTTAGTGCTTCTGGTTCGACTAGTTTTCTTATGCCCTGCTACTTAGATGGGATGACCACCAGTGGTGGACCCCGCTTGGGTCTCCACATCAACACTTGGGCGTCATTAGCATTGGGGTTACCCAGAGCATTAGTGGGGATGGGCTCCATGTGGGTCAACACCTTGGGCTGATCCTGGTGCAGTGGGCCAGTGAGTCTCGCTCGAGAGCCCAGTGGCTTTGAGGGGTCAATGGCGATGTCCACCTTCATCCTCCACTTCACTGTCTGGAGAAGGATCTTTTCTTGTGTGGCTGTGTTTAGAGCAACCAGCCAAGTGGTGAAGCTCTGGTCACGTTTAATCCGTGTTAGCAAAGGCATGTTGCTCTCGCTCACGGGCACGGCCCACGTCACGCTGGGATAGAAGTTATCATTCATGCTGACAGTGAAGCGCGAGGGTTTGGGTGTGGGTCCGGAGAGGGTCACTGTTTCTGTAGTGTTTCCGTACCATGGGTAGCTGACGCCGTCTGAGTCGCTGATGGCTTTCACAAGTCCCTCTCTTAACTCAGGCAGCTCCCAGCTTGACCTGCGGAGATTAAAGTTCAAAGGTTATAACATGCTAACAAATTAAAGCTGCAATACGTAACTTTTGCCTCTCTGTCGCCAGCTCTGTTTGAAATATTAAATTGCAGGTTGTGTTAACTACTTTTCTTATACATGTTGAAGCTAACAGCTCAAGTTACAAATCATTATTATAAACATACTGTTGTGAATTGGTTTTAGGTAAGGAGGTCGTTTTGATCACAGATCTGTCATGTACTTGCTCAATAACCGATCTTTGTCCATTTTAAACCAAAAAAAGTTACAAATTGCAGCTTTAACACAGTTGTGTTGTTGAATATGTAATTGAAATGTAATGGTGAGGGCATTCATTATCAGGGTCCCAGCTGCCAGTGTAAAATGACTCAGTGTGAGAGGACATTAATGTAGCTGGGTGTTGTTAGGTATAACCCAGCGCTGGCATTTCTTCTCCAGTTTGGTCCCATCTGTCTCGCAGACAGCCCCACACATGCACCCGCGCAGGCATCGGTACACACCCCCGCACACATGTCCACACCTCCACACGTACAGGCCCCCCAGGCAGCATCAGAAGGACCCACATCACACGTCACAGGGTTTGTGGGTGGGTGTGAGAATCTCTCCTTTTCTGTCGTTCGCCTCTGCTCTCTCTTTCTTGTTCCCCTGCACACTGTTGGCGTTTAGCGCGACTATGTTCGTGTTTCAAAGCATCTGTTCGGTTTTATCTACTGTCTCTCTGGCCTGATCCAGTGACAAGCTGTGAAACTCATTTGTGGGAGTTTAAATGAAAGAGCAGAGACTGATGAAGGTGCAAATGCTGCAACCCTCAGGCAGTGAGATGATGTATGCGTACACTCTGAATATAAATCATGGTTGCATTGCATTGCAGGTGATGCTTTGCTAATAGAGACATCATAACTACAGTCATGCCATACATGAAAGGCACGTCCCTTATGAATAGTAAAATGTTCCTGTAGCAGCGCAAAGGTTGTGAGTTCGATTCCCTGGGAACATACTGATAAAATGTGTGTCTTGAATGTGCTGCAAGTCGGTTTTATCCAAAAGCGTCTGCCAAATACATAAATGTAAAATGTAAGGATGGTTTTACCACAATTATACCAAACATCCATGGTTACTTTAGTTAAACCATGGTAACCTAACCAAGCAACCACAGTTTAACCATAGTATTTATAATAAGTGTTTTGTAATGAAGTTTGATGACCATGATGAACTTACATGCCAAGATCTCCATAAGTGTTGTAGAATTCCATCTGAGTGCACGCTTGAATCCAGCCCACCACCCAGATCTCGTTACGAGGGATCGGCGGCATCACTACCCGCGCAGAGGCCTTGAAGTACGGGGTTTTGTAGCGGAGCACGATGGGTGAATTTTCCTCAATCACCGTCGGGCAATGGTCAATGGTAGCCGACACGTCGTAAACAACGATGTTCTCGCGTTTGATGCGGGGCTTGCAGACGACGCTTTGAAGGCAGCCCATGATGGGAGAGGGTCAGAATTAGGGTAACCAAACAAGTAAGGCTGAGCTTATGTATTCCTGGAAAAAAACGCGTTAATCTTGTATGATATCCAGCCAAGCCTCCTAATACAGTTATTAGTCTAATTCATCAATGCATTTCAATGTAAAACAAAAGCAACAAGGATCACGTTTACGAATGGTTAACATTTATCACTTCGCCGTCCATCAGAATCAGCAGCTTTAGCTCTCCACAGGTTGCACGACCTCCGACCATCTCTTGATCTTTGGCATCCCCATGCCTGTGATTGTCACCCGCCGCCGGAGTTAAAGGTTTTCGGGCCCCGCTGTAATCCGCGATCTTCCCGTTTCAATCCGCAAGTCCTCTAGCAGCTCTGCGCCCTTTTATGCGTTTCTTTCTGGTCCGCGTTTTCATGTCACAACCGGAGGCAGAGCAAAACCGTCAGGTGTGGCGGACCCCGCGCCTCGACGGGAGACGGTCGCGATCCTCCTTTTCTCGGTTGATTTTCGCTCGTTTGCAACAACAAACAGTCCCGAAGTGCCGCATGGTGCACGGCGAAAAGACGAACCGCAAAAAAGTGCCGTGCGGATGTTGCATTCAGTCGTTCACGTTTGGCGTTTGTTTATAGCGCGTACCGCCGGTAAACGCAGGTGATCCGCGTTATTGATCCGCATAACTTCGCCTGCGCACGGTCCTCCAGACTCTCCTACGGTTTGGGTATAAACGGCATCCGTGATCGGCGCGCGCGCAGCGGTCGCTGTTCGGTCGCGGCGGTGCTGAACGAGCGAGGCGCGTGGGAGTGAGTTACCGACCCGCTCGCGTACACGCGCTCCGTTGATCTCGGTGGACTGACGGATTGGCAAAAAAAAAAAATAACGCGATACTGCGGTGAGATAAATGCAATAAATGCAAGATAAGTGCAATAAAGCGACCGGTAAATGCAACGACAAAGGCGTGTGAACCTGTTGATGTCGCTCGTTTTACAGCCCGAATTGTGCGTGCGCGTGCGCGTGCGCGTTGTTTTATTGGCAGTCCTTATTTTCTTTGTTAATAGCGTGTTGATGCAAAGTACTTTGTTGTGAATGTGCATGGTCAGTGACATTAACACTAATTATAATTATGTTTCTAGTTTACACCCTCGGGAAATAAATATTGCATTTACATTTCATAACATCGGACGTGATCTGTTCGGGGGAGCCTCTTTTGAGCCTCTTTTTTCAAACGCAAAATGAACCCCTAAACTTTTAATATTTCCAGAGGCACTATTCATAGGCCGATATATTTAAGGGGTAAATGTTCCGCTGCGGAAGTGAAAATAATAATTACCTTAACGTGGCTACGATTCATATTTACCTCCCGTTTATCGCACGGCGGATTATACAGCAGCGCTCCTTAATTGATGGCTTTCCGTGTAACCATGACAACCAGCAAGGATGGACCGTCGTCACCGAGGCCCGTCTCATGTCAAATTCGTCCTTTTCTCTGTCAGTGGAAATGGGTTACAATCGTGTGAGGTCACACGTTGATGATTGTGATTAGTGAATCTGAATCCACCCCGGAATAAAGTGCAGACTTGGCTGATTAAATGTGAACAGGTGCGAGTGACATCACAGGAAAATGAAGCGGTGTGAACTGCTCATCCTCGTCTAGAAGAGAGAGAAGTGTGTGATGTGGAGAGATAAATATAACTTAGAAAATCAACAGGCCTGTGTTTTCAGTTGCATTTGACTTGTAGTCCTGTACAAAAAGGAATCACGCTGTCTGTTTCATTATTTTATTTGGTTATTTTTCCTGCAACTCAAACTAAACACAACATTAAAATTAGGAAACAGTAATGGGCAAGACTTTTTGTCATGTTTAAGCTTCCAATAAATGCAATGTAAGCGTTTTGGCAATGGTAATAATCTGATATGGTATGTTTTAATATTTGTTTCTTATTTACCCTTATTTGCCCCCTGCTGTATTTCTGCACCTACAATCCGTTTGGAAGTATCGAAGGCTTAGACTGCATTGACTTAAATGTCCAGCAGGGGGCCTTGTTGCTTGTGAAGAATGTGAATTGAATTTGATGTCTGTGGGGTTACTTAACCATATGTTGGGGACAAATTTGTACCCAAACGTGAGCAAAACCTCCTTTTGGGGACGTACTCGTTTGTAAAAACACCGTAAACAATATAGAACAGTTGTGTTTTAAATTGTAAAAATGCAGAACGTTTTTATTAGAGTTTAAGTACGGGTTAGATTATAGTGTTTGTAACTAGTGGTTTATAAAAACAATAGAAGTCTATTGAATGTCCCCATTTAGTTAGATAAGTGTGTGTGTGTGTGTGTGTGTTTCTATGTGTGTATAGGCTGTCTTCAGCAACTAAAAGCTGAGGACTTTTAATGTGTCAAAGTCCCCTATACACACCTGGTCTTGTTTCTTGTTTTAATGGTAACAGGTTCTTGTGAGATCATTATGCAAATTGCAGATTGGATCTAATTTTACACACATTTCTTTGGCGTGCATGTTTAGTCAGTTATCCATATGATATGCTGTGATATGCATTTATAAAGTTTATGTAACCTTAGGGGCGAGATCTCACCTGTCTTTGCCTGGCTTGAGGTCAGACTGATAACACAAAGAGCAAGAGAATTAGCCATCAGAGGAAGAGAAGCAGAAGAAAGGGAGGAAGCAGGAGTTTTAGTTCAGTCAGCCGGCTCTAACAAACCGGGCTTCTGGAGAAGAGGATTAGAGTTTAGCTAAAGAAAAAGAATGAGAGAAATAGAGGAGGGTGATGTGTGTACGGTAGGTTATCTGTCTAAGATGGCCCAGGACTAATGGACTAATGGACAGGTTAAGATGGGCTGTAATCCTTGAAGGGTGGGTAAATAATCCAGTCCTTCTCTTAGCTATACAGCACAGGTCTAGACCACTTTACCACCTATTCAAACCTTGTAATGTGACTCGATGCTGAAACAGACATGAGAATCCTCCCTTGGTAAACAAGTACAATACACTTAAAGCCGTGCAATGGAAAAGTGACCAGGCAGAGGAATGGTGAAATTCCTAAAACATCTGATTACCTAATGGCATGTACAGGTAGCTGGTGTAATTCAGTGACTCAGTGTAATTTAGTATTCACTAAATTATGGGGACCAAATAAAAATATAGTAATATATTTTTATTTGTTATAATATATTACTGTATTCCCCACAAATATAGTAATACCAGTCAATTTTAACCTTGTGGGGATGTTTTTTAGGTCTCCATAAAAAAACAAGCTTATAAATCATACAGAATGACCTTTCTGAAAATCTAAAATAGAAAGTTTTCTGTGATGGTTAGGTTTAGGGATAGGGTTAGTGTAGGGAGATGCAATGTACAGTTTGTACAGTATAACAACCATTACTTCTATGGAATGTCTCCATAAAACATAAAAACCTGTGTGTGTGTATGTGTGTGTGTGTTACTGGATGAATTGTTGGTGGAGCACAGAAGGTGAGGAACTCATTAGAAACCTGCTTGCATCTGACCTTTCTGCTTTAATGAAATGTCACAAAGATAAAAGCTGAGGTGTGTGTGTGTGTAGACGCTGGACCTGTTTGTGAGTGAACAGAATGTAGGCCTACAGATGTGTATGTTGTAAGATGCCTTGCTGTTGCCCCTCTCTCTCCCTCTCTCTATGTATTGAAGGGTTTGAGATACTGGAACTTCATCTCTCATCACTATTCAATGCTAAACCACATCACAGATGCCACGACTCCCGCTACACTTTCAGGCTGGTTACATGAAGTTGTCATGTTTAAGCTTTTAACCGAATATACAAATTTACAATTTATACAATCTATAGAACCCAACTAAAAAAAGTCACATTTTCTTGAAATTTTTATATTTTTTTTTTACAAGTTTTTTTATGCCATAAACAGGTTAATGACAAGGAGAAGTGTGTGCAGAATGATAAAGCTGGGATGAGACAGAAGGCCCTTGTCTCTCTGTGGTCATCTCTGGCTCTCTTTTCAGAGCCCTGTGGCCTATTTTGCGTCACTAGCTCACTTTTTCCAAGAAATTTGATTGGTGGATAGACATAAAAAGGCAGTAATTTCAGTTTCAAAAGTTTCCATTCAGTTTCTAGTTTTCGTTCGCTGTGGCTGTCTGTTTTAATGAGCAACTGTTTTCTGTTGTCATCCTCACATCTTTATTTTAAAGCTTACAAATATCAGCACCAAGTTATTATTCTGTACGATGCAATATAACCAAATTATACCT
The DNA here is from genome assembly GCA_036877525.1 of Chromobotia macracanthus. Lineage (NCBI taxonomy): Eukaryota > Metazoa > Chordata > Actinopteri > Cypriniformes > Botiidae > Chromobotia > Chromobotia macracanthus. Next base: position 11,415,818 of record JAZGTH010000002.1, on the reverse strand, counting down.
GTTGTTTTAGTGGCAGCATTGTTTTTTTTAAATATTACAAGCAGTTCTTTGGGAATTTTTGCTGTGTGCATCATTGCAACATTTTGCAGTGCTTCAGGATAATTCACAACCCTTAAAACCCCCTTTTCTATAGACAGACACGTTTAGTCAGTCACTCATTCAGTCAGCAGTCTGGGCCACCTAACGCATTAGGAATCTCCTGCCTGCTCAGGTCACTTCCCACTCAGTAACAGCAGACTGGAGAATCAACAAGCATACCCAAACCTAGGCCGCTAAAAGACGAGAGTAAATCTGCTTCACACTTTTCTGTTCCATTTGATCTTTTTGTCTTTTATTTTTTTGTGGCTTTTAAAGATGAAGCTATTGACATTTGTTGATTTGTCCCTTACTCCTTCCCATCATGAGTGATGTGGTCATCCTGAGTCTTACACTGTCCAAATAGAAATTCTCTATAACACACCCATTGAATTCACAAGCAGAGGGACCTCTTCATGTAATTCGATTGATTGTTGACAGAAATTCCTGTTTGACTTGTTCGGTTATATACTGGGTTACCTGTTGCATCATTTAGGGCATGACATGCACAACTAACTACACAAATGAGACCTCACCATGACAAAATCAATAAAGTGCATAAGACAGCACAGGGTGGAAGTTTGTTAGTAACTTTTTCAGTGCTTTTTGACTTTGTGATGTAGACACGTGTTTTTATCATTATATAATGACTGTAATCTTCCTGCACTTCAGAATAGATGATTAAGTCGAAAAACGGGAAGGAAAGCTGGTTTTGATCAGGATGTAACTGTGTTTGTTCTAGTGAGTGTGAACTGGTGCATGGGCGCAGAGCCTCAGGGTCAAAATCAATAAGAGCTGTCATTAAGAGTTTGTTGATAAGATCAAGCAATGCGTGTGGACCAATGCATGTAGCTTAGAGACAGACTTTTAGAAGTGCATGGATTTAATGCTAATAGAGGATTATAGGGCTGCACAATGTATTAAAATTATCAAAATATTGCAAATGTGCATATCGCAATGGTTTGCAATAATGCAAATAGCAAAGTTGGTTTAGAAACGTAAGTTGGTTATATCATTTTTAGTTTTAAAATTTTAAATATATTTTAATATACTTAATAAAGGGTTAACACATTTTAAGCATTATCATACTGCATACCGTGTATTTAATTATTTAGCAAGTTATCGCATATCACATCTTTTTCAATATCTTGTTGCCCAAAAGGATTATAAACATAAAGACATGTATTAATTTTTATTGTTAAACAAACAACTAAATCTTTTATCTAATAATGTTGCTTTCAGTGCAGTCAAACAAGAGGGAAACAAACAGAGATACAAATGAAGTGTAACATGTTGTGTGTGTTGACTTGTCATTTTGAGAATGTCCATCAGTGACCTGCGCTGAGAGCATGCTAGTAAACGTGTATATGCTTTGTGTCTGTGTGCGTGTATCTGTGAGAACCATGTTGAAACGCTTTAGCGGAGCAGCGTAGCGTGCAGTGCAGGAGTGATGTGGGCTGAGCCGACATGACCGAGCCCCAGCCCTCCACTAATCCAGCCGTTTTCAGGAGCCCTGGCCCGTACTTGATGAGCTTGGGTAAGAAAAGGGGCAGCTCTTTCTCCCGCTCGCTTTGCCCTCTTTCGTTCGCTCCTGTTCTTTCATTCTCTCTCTCTTTTTCTCATGCACCCCCTCTCGAACCCAAGCCCTGCCTGGAGCCAGTGTGCAAATGAATGAGTTCCAAGTGTTTACTCAGCAGTTCTCTCTCTCTTTCTAACCCCTCTTCCTTCAGATCTCACTCTCTAGAACATAGAACGACTGATAAAGCAAAATCGGCCATCAAGCACATTTTCAAAAACATCTTCCAACACCAGAAAGGTCCAATTAATGTTGACTTGGGGGTGAAAGGTAGAGATGAGTTGTTATGTGGCTCAGCAAATATATTAACCACATCACGTATTTAACCACATTAAAATGTTTGAGTGTCATTGCATCAGAAAATCAAATATCAGAGCAGTTTTTATTTCAAAGGAGTAGTTCTTATCATTGTCTTATCCGGATGTTTATTAGAACCTGTTTGACTGTTTATTCCATTATAAAATGAGAAACTTCACTGTTCATTCCTTTCAATGCAATTATAATGGCTAGGAACTAAATATTTTACAAGGCACAAGCACTATAGAAGTATCATTCAGTCCCCTTACAGTTCCCCATAGAATCCTGTCTCCACATTCTTGACCACAAGAGATGGTTTGTTATGCCTGTTCAGAAACATAGCAGATTCATCAGCCAGTGCTGCTTCTCTTATTAAGAGCATCTGTTCTCATTCGTTGTAGTTGTGTGTAGAGCAGCTAGCACAGTCGTCAGAATTTCTTATTTTCTGCAGTGAATAAAGAAAGTCATACACATTTGAAATGACATGAGAGTAAATGATTTTATGAAAGTCGAGCCAGTATAAAGAAAATGTCTTAAATGTCTTATAAATTATTTTTAAAATGACAATTTGTTGTATATTTTATTTTCTAATGCAGAGAAATTTAATCATTTAAATATATATCGGAATGCTTTTTGGGGCCACTTTAGCTGTTGGTAAACTTTTCATGTTTTCATGATTTTGCTTGAGGTCATGTAAAGTTCCTTTTAATTCATTGTGCAAACACAACCTTGGAGGCCCTGAGGAATGGTACCTGTATTGTGATGTTACTGTAAAATCAGTTGTTGTAAAGGCTGACACATCAGTCATGGTATATTGCATGCCAATGCATTGGTATACTTCTGTGAATAGAAATATACTGTACTTTATGTAAACATTACATTGCAGTATTTCGAATATTAGGAGAGTTGAGAGACTGTGTGTGTGTGTGTGTGCGTGCGTGCATGTGTGTGTGATGCAGGAGTAATATTACGGGGATTACCGTGAGATGGTAGACCCTCGGGCTGGTGGATGAGGGTGGGGGGTTGTTAGGGCTGTTTCCTGGCTATAGCCCTTGTTTGTCTGCCTGACCTGGCAGCACTAGAGGCAGATCCTGCTTGGATACAACCCTGATCCCACGCCTGTCTGAAGCTGTTAGCCAGCCACTGTGTTCGGCTAGCCGGGCTTAGTGCGTCTGGGTGTAGGGAGGGGGGCGTGGGCTGAGGCCTCCACATGCTTTGTGCTGGGGCAGTGGTGAGTGTAGGCAGGGATGTGGACGCTGTTATAGTTTATGACTCTGGTCTTATTCATCCTACCATTTCTTTCTTATCAGTCAGAGGGCTGCTGAGTGTTGCTGGATTAGGTCTTGCTTTGAAAACAAACTCCAGTACTGTCTGAAGCTCACTCACCATCACTGTCTTGCTACCCAAAAACATATTTAAAGTCTATGTTGGTCATACATTCAGAAAACGTTTTTTTAACGTTAGTTATGATGTGTGATCCTAAACAAAGTGGAGTTAAAGATCCAAATTAACTTTCCACCTCCTGGCCCTCCTGTAGATCCCTTGTGTTGAAAAGGAAAGCCCTAGTAATTCCTTTATAAATTTAACTAGTCATTACAGCTTGGAATAATTATCTGGGCACATCAACTATTTTGACTTTTTATCTCAGTCGATTAAATCATTGTAACAAAGACTTCAGTTTATTATCATTATTCCCTCTCTAGTCTGCTTCTGGAGAATTTAAATAAATCCGCTGTATTGTCTTAACATGCTGTAAAGCTTTCATAGCTCAATTGCTGTTTTTAGAGGCATGTTATTATTTTTTAATTGGTGGATTGAGAGTTAGTTTGGGAAGTCAGTTGCAGCCTTTCTGTGTGTTGTTTCTGTCCTAGATACACATTGAACTCTGGGCAAACTGTGAGATGAATAGAGAAAGATCAGAGATATTCTTTTGTTAGTCTTTTCTTGTGATTCGAGGATTTCCTTCTTTCAACAAATTCACTACTGTAGTGTTTTTTCAGTAACAGTAAGGTTTTTTTTTTGGTGATTCCTCTGTGAGAGGACAAGTACTTTGTGTGTGGTGAACAGTATTTAACATTCCACCTCCCCAACCTTCAGTTCCTAATCCTGACAATTTTAGGACCTCCAGGTCAGTGGAAGTTATTATGTGGGCCACTTTGCCCTTATCTATAATCTGATGATGTATATTCTGTAGGGTCAGATTAGGTGTCACTTCCTTTGTGGTTTTACTTCAACTTTGACTGCTGGCAATAATCAGTGTATGTGTTAGTATAGTAATATGTAAATAGAAACATAAACTGTGTATTCCTGTTTGTGTTACTGTAGATTTATTGGTAGAGCATTGCATTAGCAGTGCAAAGGTTGAGGGTTGGATTTCCACAGAAGAAACATATTGATAAAAACAATGAAGTCATTATGCATTAATGCTTTGGATTAAAGCGTCTGCCAAATGCATACATTGTAAATGTATTTATTCTACATACAAGCATTTATGTATTCTTCTTTCACATATTTAAAACGAATCTAAAGTTATCTCAGTTTGTGGTAAATATAATCTACCATGAATATACCATTGATCTTTTAACCTTACACTTTTTTTGTTAGAAAACTTTACAAAAAACTCTCTAACGCCCATTCCATCATCAAGAGTCCGCCCGTGTCGTCACTGCGCCCGGTCTATAAAACTCCCCCCGACTCGCACACCTGGTTAGACAAACACATCTCTTATCTCCAGCCGAGAGCGCAAAACTTTTTCCGCGGCCTGTTTGTTGGGCAGGTTGACTAAGACCGTTTCTAAAATCCTAAAGTAATAAAAGACAACTTTTATGAATCTTGCAAATTTTTCATATTTCACGGGCATGTGCAACATGACGGCAGAGTCACACCACTCGCCCGCCGAGGCGGCCAGTCCGGTGCTTATGTCTCCAAACGTGAACCTGGACTCCCCGATTCTCCCTCCACCGCTTACCCACCAAGCTCGACCGAAGGACGGTGTTCTGATCAAGGCCGAGCCTCGGGGCAGCAGCCCAAACGCAGGACGAGAGGAAGGGGTTTCGGTGGGTCAGACCGACGAACATCTGCCTTCCTCCGGGAGCCGTCGAAGAAAAAGGCCGGTGCAGCGAGGAAAACCACCCTACAGTTACATCGCCCTAATAGCAATGGCCATCGCCAACTCACCCGAGAGAAAACTAACCTTGGGTGGCATTTATAAATTTATCATGGAGCGCTTTCCATTTTACCGCGAGAACTCAAAGAAATGGCAAAATTCAATACGGCACAACCTCACCCTGAACGACTGCTTTGTGAAAATCCCTCGAGAGCCCGGTAGGCCCGGCAAGGGGAACTACTGGACCCTCGACCCCGCCGCCGAGGACATGTTCGATAACGGGAGTTTTTTACGCAGGAGAAAAAGGTTCAAGCGGACAGATGTGACCACATACCCTGGGTACATGCAAAGCTCCAGCGCTTTCACACCCACCCCTATGGGCAGACAGACGTACCCCAACGCACTGTACCCCAGTATGACGTCGGGCTACGGGTCCCAGCTCACCGGTTCTTCGCACCCGGCGATGCTTCATCATTACCAGCCATCGTCCGGGGTTTCTCAAGGCCAGACTAGGATGTTCAGCATCGATAACATTATCAGCCCGCAGACCGTCATGCAGAGCGGACCAGGAGGAGACCTCAATGCGCAGTCGCTCGGCCTGGGTGCGGGTGACATGGGTACCATGACCTCCAGCTGTTCCGTATCTACCTCCGACCCGGCGTGCTTTCAGACACAACCGATAAATCCCACAAACAACATGCTGAGCAGGAACACGGGGTCGCTTGCTCCAAGCATGACGACCGGCTACGCTTACCCCTCATCAGCATCACCTTCTCACCTGTCCGGGGTCACCCAGGCCAGCTTCTCTCCGGGTGGTTCACAGGTGTACTGTTCAGGGAACAGAATTGCGCTGCCGTCTGTGCGCTCTGGCTCTTGCACCGAGCACACTGAACCCCTGTTGGGTCTCTCCGGCCCAGCAATGAACTCCTATAATAATTCATATATGAGACAGGCAAATTTTGCCCCGGGACTGGAGCGATACATGTAAAGTCGCCACAACTCATGCACTGACTACAAATTTCAACGCCAGAAATCAGTTTTCTAATATCTAACACGTTTGCATTTGTTGTAACCACGTTTCTTTTACTCGGACCCGTGACTGAGTATCATGACAAGTGTTGGTTTGTATAACAGAAGTTGACTGCATGTAGTAAAATTAACAAAGTAAGAGTTTATGCATTTGTTAGGTGAACAGCTGGATGTGAATAGATGTGTTCCGTGTCATTCATTTTGTCATCTGTTTTAAATGTATTTGTGTCTAAAATAAACAAATGGTTTATGCTGGTTTTCGATGATGTAGCGCAAAAATAACTATAAAACACTGAAAATGATATGTCGGATCGTTTTGCTTTCGTTTGTAATTTCTTTTGCGAGTGAAGCAACTAAAATACCGCTACAAATGTGTTGTTTCTAAAACTTGCAGTGGTCGGTTTATCCATGTGATGATGATTTATTTTTATATGCCTTCTTTTATATGATCTTGAGTCTTGGATATCTCTTGGTCATTTTTTTTTACACAGCCAACATGTCATTTAAATTGTTTAAGTTTTACGCTATTTAAGATGTTAAATATATTTATCCAGCATACAGAACCCTTAAAATAAAACATGCACCAGAGAAACTGATGAGAATTTATTTATGTTCACAGATGTAGTGCCTCCATAGATAAACTGACATTGACTAACTACAATATATTTAATATAGTATGATATAACACCACTTTCTTGTGATATGGATGTCACTCAGATACCTTGTAACTCGTTATTTGTTCCTATTCTTGCATTCTGCAGCTTTTAATGGCATTAGTTTTCCCTTTAATCACAAGTTGTTCAATGGTTTGCTTGTTTTGTTGGGGAGGGGGCGACATCAGCTGGTCATGACCAAAGTTAAAATTCAGTCAGTAAAACTTGGAGCGTTTCACTTAGTAGCCACCAGATGGCATGCACGATCAAGTCAAGATCAAGGCCTGATTTTACCAATGCATAGCAAATAACAAGATAATCTTAATTTATGTCTGTTTTAATTTTACAATGGATGGACGTCTTTTTACTAACCATCACGTAGATCACTCATATGTAGCGTTAAACCAAGGCTGTCGCCAGTATCTCCAATACTTTGAGTGACTTCAACCCATATACAGGGTAAAAATAGTGTACTGCCAAACATAGAAATGATGGCCTTGGTAAGGTTTTAACCTGTTAATGCTCAACTACTCAAAGATGTCATTGACTAAAGTAATTGTTGCCTGTGTCATGTGATGACAGGCGGTGTGACCCGCGGTCAGTAAAATCTCATGTGATAACATTTATGCAGGGCTATGTATTTATGTATCTATTTATGTAAGTATGAAAACTGTTGCAGGGACTGTTATAGGTAGGCCTGTTATGTAAATTTAGGCATGTCACAAGGGCAGACTGCGGTATTGCTTTACCAATCCTTTTTTGATTCTCGAAAAGGAAGTTACAGAATAATTTTACAATACTCAAAGTGCATTAATTTTCTTTTCTCCACACACACACACACACACACACACACACACACACACACACACACACACACACACACACACACACACACACACACACATAGTACTGTTTAAATTATGGAAAAATTGGATAATCTATTTAGGATGCACCTTATTTGTTTACTCAAGTGGACTTTAGTATTTATGCATGAATGCTTACTAGTTTCAAAGTGGTTGAAGTTACAGACTTTATTACAAATTAAATATATAGAACATATCAAATCATATATATATTTAGTTATGGACAGTTCAGGCTCATTTTTTTAATTTATACACTGCATCAGATGACCGCTAGGAGGCAGTATTGTGGTATAAAAGTGCTACAGCGTTACAGTATCCTTTGCGAGAGTCCTTTATTCCGCGTCAGCCCCTCAACACATCGACCATCGACTAGTGAACCCACTTAAAACCGAGGGGGAAAAGGAAACGGAAGCTTCTTTGTCAGTTTGGGTCAAAACCGATGGTGATTATCTGGTTTTTTTGAGAGTGTCGCCTGTGATTTGCACTATGACATTGTGCAGAGCTTACGTGCACACACTTCAAACACTTTTCTTTGGTTTTACTGCATAGACAAGTGAAGGTGTTGTATTCCGTACTTGGGCTATACATTATTTTTCTTATGCAAGAAGTTGCATGCATGCTTCATTATAAATACATACAGCCTTATTCGACAACGTCCTATTTTCAGCTTTAGAAATCAGAAATTAAATATGCTGAATGAGACAGAAGGATGGAAATGTGACCTATAAATACACGCTATTGTTCAAACAAACAGATCCCTATACTATACATGAACTAAAATGTTTATCGTGTGTTTCCTTGCTTATGTTTGTTGTTTCTTTTTAGTGACTTGGAGAGGTTAAATCTTGAACGACGTTTGCTAGCAATTAACGACCAGCAGACAAGATGTGCATGCAAACAAGTAGGCCAGTATAAATAAATTACAAGATGGTCATTTTTTAACTTTGTCAGACTACAGTTTAGTAGAATTAGATTTGTTAAAGTAGTTTAATGTGTCGTTTAAATGCTTTAGACTAAGTGAATGTGTTTAGGTTAACAAAAAAGCAGAATAGAGAACGATTGTTGAAATCTGGGCACAAAACATGCAGGGCGCATTTTAAAGAGACATTTAATATAGCCTACGTGTTATAATCTGCCTGAGACGCATATTTGGTCTTAGTATTTGTATGTGAATAACGAAAGTGAATTAGACTCCAGTTTTGCGGTACATTAGCCTGTCATACGCCCTCTCAACAATGACGAATTGGAGCAGGTTGCAGGCAGTAAGCTACATGTGTGCCCTTCACTATAGGCTTCAGTATAGCCAGTCTATTAGTTACGAGAAACGTAAACGGAGATGTTTGGAAATCCAGACGGAGAAAACATAAAATCCACGAGAAGTTAAAGAAAATAAATAAAGAAAAGCTTTGCACAACTCGAGCCCGAGCATATATGCAGTGATCACTGACAGCCTAAAGTTATGTAAAGAATTGCATAGAGATTACATAGAATAGCATTCCAGCTTGCGATTTATTATTATTACTGGCTGTTTTATTATTTTTGCTAAACAGGTCTAGCACCTTTACAGTAAGTTATAGATTCGTGTTGTTTTGCATTGATTAAAAAAATGCAAATCAGAAAAGAAAGAAATTGTCAAATATCACGAAGTAACCAAATATGTGCAATAAACCACAGTGTGGTCTGTCTCAAAATAAAGGACAAATATTGAGTAGCACTGCATCATTTTCCAGAATTTTGTGAATGGCCGTGTTGCTTCATAATATTAAAATCTCTCTCTGTTTAAGACTAGTTTTTAAGAGATGTTAGTTTATTGTAGAAAATATGAGTCCTGTAATCTTCATCAAGCAACGCATTTATTTAGCTAATTTAGTACGAATAGATCTATCGATTAGCCTAAAGCATAAATGTCTATCTTGGTTTTTAATGCAAAGATTATGATTTTTTTCTCTATCAATAACATCTCGTCTATACCAACAAATCTAAACGATATTGTTTAGGAAATAAAAGAATAAAATACCAATATTTGTTTCGACAAAATTAGAAGTGTACTAAGATACCAATGTCATAATTTAATAACGTAGGCTGTCTCCAGTTTATTTGTTTTAATATTCTTAACATTAAATTCAATAAAATTAAATGATGGGGAATTTAAACCTTCACATAGAAATGTTTTTCGTTGTGCATGCAGTGCGTTTTCACCATTTGCGCGTATGTTGGATAAATATGCTTGATCCCTGATTAGCACACAAATAAATGAAGGATAAAGCGCACAGTGCTGCTGTTTTCTGCGCTAAACTTCCTCCAGTTCCTGGTTACTGACATGCAGGTCACGTGATTATGGTGTCTGGATAAATAGTTTTTGAGAGCAGAGAGGGGCAATACTTGGAGACTCGCTCAAGCACCGCGCAACTCGATCACAAACTCTCGCAATATGAAAGCAAACCGGTTGGTGAATGCACCGTTTTAGTACTTTCTATTGCAAAAGTTTCTTTTGCATCCATGTTCCGTGAAAAAGAAATCTAGGTTTTGAGTAAGCGTCCATCTCCACTGTGCGTCGAAGTCCGGACACTTCTTGCGTTATGCAAACCTGCAGTTATTCCTTCTAGGTTTCGAGTTTGCACAAGCTCGTTTTTTTATGAAGGACGCCTGCTATTTTTATTTGCTGGACGGGGTGTTTGGTCGCGATTGAGAGGACGCATTGCTTGCGGTGGGTGCTACACAAGACTGGACACGGAACGCGAGAGAGGAAGACAAAAAGACTCTCCAAGGATGACTCTGGGGACGGACATGTCGGACAGCTCTGCTCTGTCCGACGACGTGGACATCGATGTTGTTGGCGGAGATGTTGTAAAAGAGGGTAAATATCTTCATCATCATCACAGTTTTCACTTGGACAATGACTCCGATGATAATATATCCCAGAATGCGGGGGAGGGCGCAGTCTCTCCGGGCCAAAGCAGCTTGGACTGTCCGGGCGACCGGGTAGGGCCACGGGATGAAAACAGGACCGGGGCGTTGACTGGAGATAAACCAGGGAAAAGTGCACTGGTGAAGCCTCCGTATTCCTATATAGCCCTGATAACCATGGCTATCCTACAGAGTCCGAAGAAGCGTTTAACTTTAAGCGAGATCTGCGAGTTCATCAGCAACAGGTTCCCGTATTACCGGGAGAAATTTCCTGCGTGGCAAAACTCTATCCGTCACAATCTGTCTCTTAATGACTGCTTTGTCAAAATCCCCCGTGAACCCGGTAACCCGGGCAAAGGCAACTACTGGACCCTCGACCCAGAGTCCGCCGACATGTTTGACAACGGTAGCTTTCTGCGCAGGAGGAAGCGCTTCAAACGACACCAGTCCAATGAGATACTTAGGGACGCAGGGGGATTCTTACCCGGCTTTGGCTACGGACCTTACGGTTACAATTACGGCCTACAGCTGCAAAATTTCCACCCGCATCACCCCTATCACCCGCACCACTCGGGAGGCGCCTTCCCTTTCCAAAACGCACCTTGCGCTCTCCCAACCCCTTCTTCGATATTCTCCACGCCACACTCCTTGCCTTCATTTTTAGGTACCGAGCTGAGAAAGCCATTCTATCCCCAACTCAGCCCGACTCTTCCCAGTCTGGGGCCACTCAAAACGGACACTAATGCTTCGAGTCGGCCTTCCTTCTCCATAGACAATATCATTGGCGCAGCTAGCTCACCGGCTTCTCCTTACACCGCGCAACCGGGCGGACAGGCTCAGATCTTGGCCATGCTGACTCCTGCACTTGCTTCGGCCACGAATCATCTGAATCTGACGCCAGAAACGATGCTTCAGCCCGGCACACAGACATTCCCGAGCAAAACATCAAGCCTTAACAATTGCCATTTCTAAACTGGCATCAAATTGAATGTGCAGCAGTTCAATTTAATATCGTTGTTTCTTCGTTTGCTAAGGTAGGATTTACACTTTTGCAAGATTAAAATGCCTCCCGTTTCATGTTTCTGAATTCGTAAATAAAAAGTAATAATTAATTATATTTATGGACTGTACATATGTAAGATTTTGACGAGAAAACAGGCAGAAGAGAGGGAATCAAGACCATGTAAATAGTAAGCTAAATATGAGGTTAAGAGTTCACCTTTGGACGGCCAGTGGACCTTTACCGCTGTCCAAAAAGTCAAATAGTTTGTACTCACTGACATGAAATTTCCTCGCTGGTTGAACTTTAATGACGATTGTTTTTATTATTTTATTGTTTTGTATATTTTGTGAGTTTGTGAAAAGCACTGTCAATACCGAGACTGAAACTCAGGATTTACTTGTTTTGAAAGCACATTACCAGAGACAATGGGGGCTGTAAATAGATTAAACAAACAAGTTAACGTCCCACTTCCCTTCGTTCTCTCAACAGACGTGTTCTGGTGAAATTATTCTTATTTTATTTCTGTCGATAGATGATTATTTGGTGTTATCATGTTTTTTGGTGTAAATCGCATTACCTCTCTTTCTGTCTGACTCTTGTGCATACGTTAATACATATTTCATTATTCCAATCAAATAATCTGTGAAAACAATGTTGTTCTATGTAAAGAGACAAAACCATGTCCGTAGGTCATTTTTCTTGTAATGACAAGACAATAAATGTTTGTGAATTTTAACGATGCTTTCATTTAACTTCTTTTCGCTTTAGAGATCAGGCCCATCCGGCCACAGCCGCACCGAAATGAGTGTCCAACGTCGACGCACCACACACAAGTCAACAGTAACCGCGTTGTTTTCTTTTATTTTTTAAGCATTTTACATACTAATTCGTACACAAAGAGCTTTCTAATATAAAGCTTCAAATATTACTTTGTCAAAAGTGGGTTTTTTTTCTTTCTTTTTCACACTGTTACTAATGGCACAGGTTACACTGGCTACCTACTAGGCCTACCAATAACACGTAAAACTGAAACGTGTGAAATGTGCGCATCATATTCAGATGGTTGAGGCGCATGTTTCCTCTTGTGTGGCGCTTTGAGCCATGATAATTGACCAGATTCAGGCAAACGACAAAGAGTTAAAGCAATGGGAACATCAACGCTTGAAAGCCTATAATTGAATGTGAGGGTTCTACATGGATACCCACGAAGTCTTGGGAGGATTCATTGCTAATTTGTGGTAGCATTTTTTTTTTCATCTGGAATCTAATCCACAATAATGCCTCCTTTTGCCCATTTGTTGATGTTGTCGCCGAAGACCTCGTACACCCGGGGCCTGAATGCGCACCCAGCGAGCGGTCCCTTGGCGAGACGAGCCACACGCATTTGCCTCTGAAAGGCGATCGTCTTAAAAGACTCTCGGTTGTCCGCTTTCATGTCATCTGTAATGTTTCGAGACCCGTACAAAAGAAGCAGCGGGATTTCGCCCTAGTCCGAAAAACAGACTGATGAATCCATTTCAGAGTTGGCCGAGCACACGGTCCTGTTCCGAAGGCAGAATGAAAAGCTGCCTTTATTTACTTGCTTCGTGCGCAAATGGGTAAATTTGCTTCGTGGGGTGTTTTTGACAACTGGTTGTTAGGCATAAAGGGAGGGTTGACTGACTCGCCGTATTTTCCCCTTCTTTAATTCCGCAAATCCCTTTGAAGCGAATGCAAACATGTCGGCTGTGGTCGCAGCCTATCAATTCAAAATGTCACGCATTTTGTCCTTTTTAAAAAGCAGGCTGAAATATTGCATTTATTGCATGCACGCATAACGTGTTTAAAATTATATTTAAACTACAAGCCTGTTTTTCATGCATTTTTTTATGTCATGTTTAGGATATAAATAAAAAACTTAAACAATCTACTATAATGTTTAATTACGTATACGCCTCTATTTTCTATCCTGTTGCAGAATGCATTTACATGGTTCGAAATAAGTAAAAACATCCTTATAACTGTACTAACAAATGTGGTGTAATGAAGCCGAGACTTTTACTTCTTCCCATTATAATAATAATAATAATAATTATTATTATTATTACTATTATTATTAAATACAATAATTCATCAGGGCTCCTTTAGTACTTCTGGCTGACATTTGGGCAGAGGTCATATGAGTTTCCAACAGTAAAAAAGATAGTGAGGAAAAACTGTAAATGTACTGTAAGTCCTGAATCAACTTAAAGGAGAGAACATACACAGTAGTACACAGTAGTATAGTTTAGTACGGCCAACATCGCCTATAACTTTATTTCTGGCCTATTTATAAAATGCCCAAATAGGAAAAATCACAGAGAGAAATACCCACACCGCTTATTTAGATCTCAGCTTTTGACTCCATGAATATATTTTACAGCTAATGAGTTTGTGACAATTAACCTAGTGTTTTCAAAAGCTGAATTAGGTTTTTGGAAAGAATTGCTGTTGATTCACCGGCAAGATGCGAGTTGGATGGGTCCTTTCGTGTAAAAAAGATGATCTCTTTTGGCGTTTAGCACTTTGGAGACTTGTTTTGTTTCTCCATGAGAAATGACATCACTCTCCTTTAATCGGATCGCAAGTGTAAATCACGGGTTACGGCCTTACATCCCTTTAATTGCCCGTTCATTTCGCTTTCATTTTTCCTTGCGGTGCGTTTAGTTACACTATGAGGGGACCACCCACGATCCGGCGTGGAGCAAAGCATATCTCGACTTATCTCCTCTATCGTTGTAATTTATAAACGGATATCTCTGCAACAACTCCACGGATTTGCTTCGGGCTTTGTGTGCTTATGTGTTGCGATGTGAGCTTTTTTTTTGGTCGTGCATGCTTTTATTAAAGTAATCTTGCGTTTTACACTGTTGCGTCCAGTCTGTTTACATCGTGCTGTAACTGTTTACAAGCTTCGATTAAATATCTATTTATAATATTGGTTTCATGAAATGGTGAGTTTTGTTTTTGTTTAGGTTCCTTCAATAGTTAGTTATTTGTATGTGAAAGGGTCTAAGTTATGTGCCTGCTTAAGTGAATTTTATTTTTGTAGCTGAGCTAAATTGCAATAGTGTGCGCTTGTGTTAGATTTGAGCGGAGTAGGATCGTGCAGCACTTATATTTGTCTTTTATTGTAGGAACGGCAGACTTTCTGTGGACGTTGTGTTTAATTTGTCATTTTGACTTTTAATATAAACAAGAGCTGTTTTGGGTCATTTGTTTAACGAGCAACCAAATTTCACAGTCATAAGATGTTTTCAGTACATTTTTTATTGCATTCAACAGGCATAAATGTGATTAGGACGCGTAACAGGCCTGACTGTGATTTCTCTTCCGTTCGTCTATTTTCATAGTTTATTATTGTTCGTATTATTAGGAAAAACGTCATTTTTCACGTATGTTTTAAAATGATCTGTTTTTATTTAGTTATCAATTATCTGGTACTTAAAATGCAATTTCTAAGAGGATTTTACTCATTATTTAAAAATAATTACTGTTATTATTTTATCCTAATCACTATCGTTTTTGTTATTTTAAAGAACAACTCCGTTTAGTGAGTGCCTTCCTTCGTGCTTATAGCTTGTAAATCTCTTTGGATAAATAGATTTAAAAAGAAAAAAAAATATTATATTGTCCTGATAGAAAAAGGCCTCCGAGCTTAACGCATATTACCTTAAATGAACCGGGGCACCTGCTGCAAGAACCGTAAACCGTAAAGTTCATCCATCTGCGTGAGTGTTTAAGCTAGATAAAAGGCAACAAGTTATCCAGAACTGTGATTTCATATTATGTTTATTTGTTTGATGAAAATTGGTGTTAATCCCTCCAAAAATAATGAAATCTGGTGACCGAAGCCTCTTGATTAAGTCTCCAAAACCAGTACTTGATTTTTATTATTAGTACAGTACAGTCACGAAACCTCTGAGTGGCTTTGGAAATATTCCTGCTTTGTAATTGGCCTAATCATCTCACCGGCCAGGACAATTATCTGTGGCTTACAAATTCAACTTTGGTGTTATCTTTTTTTTGTTCAGCAGGCCTGTATCCCTCCCATCTCTCTCTCTCTCTCTCTCTCTCTCTCTCTCGTACCCTGTTCATTTAAAACAGTGAAATAAACAGATGATGGGAGCTCTCGCCCTCATTGTGAAGGAATGCCGGCGGCCGAGTCCCCTGACACCCCGGCATGGAGCAGAGATGTACGGCCACAATAAATTAGGCCCTCCCTCCGCCGCCCAGCATCTCCCCCTCCATGTTTTTCTAGCGCACCGAGAAATCCTCTGCTTAATTAATTTAAAATGTGTAAATAAAGCGGAGATACAGGCCTCCTCTCTTCTCTGGAAACAAAATATTAACTTTGGAGCTGTTCGCCCCATCGACTTCGACTCACTGGGACTCACTGAAGGACACCTGCTGTTGGCCTCGCATCCCACACACAGAGACGCACATGGACATAGAAACCGATGACCGATTACTGGGGAATAATCTAAACTCTGATCTGTCATCAGATGAGCACAATAGCTTCTTTATATGTCCTCAAAACGACCGGTCAACAGAAGTGATATATAGTCCTTTTAAAAATAGTTTCCACTACAACTTGCGCACTTTCTGTTTGCCGCAAACAGTAATACTTTTCCAAGATGTGATTTCAGGATATTAGTGAATCGGAGCCGGGCTTAGTGACGATTTAGTGTTAGCGTTACGGAAGCCCGAGGGCTTAAATTGTGACCTAAGGACTTTTAGCTTGATGGAGAGGGGCAGCTGTCGCAGGTCCACGAGCACGCTCCCGTTATCCGGTCCAGATATCCCCACGTGCACGCGCAAAAGACACCCACCGCACAGGCTGGGCTTTCTTTCTGGTTTAACGACTAAAAGAATTGCGTTAAGCTGAATGTGATTTATTATTACGTTTAATTGACAGCTTTTGCTGTTGTGCAAAGTTATTTACACCATTTATATATAAGCCACATGGCTCGTTTTCAGCTTTACAGGCAAATATAGTCGCGAGTGGCCACCTCTCAGGATGAGTTCACAGGCACATTACATATAATAATGAGGGTTTGCTTTTAGTATAAGCAGAACTAAATAAACTCCAGCACTTTACCAATTTAGCAAATTACATTTAAATGCAGAGGGTGCAACAAAGCTAGTGATTTTTCAATTTAGACAGTCCCAAGAAACTATCAGCAACAGACAGTTTAAGCACTGAGAAAATGCTTAAGTGAAACGTGTGGATGTGGAATCGCCTCAGACAGCGGCATAACGTTTCTGCTAGATGGTCTCTCTGTTGCACTTTACGAGAGAGATTTTCCCTTAGTGTGAAATTTTGAGGTCTGTCTAAACAAAATAATGATCTTTTGGTTTTCTGGAATAATCCAAACAAGTTTCCCCAAACGGAGAAGCGCGCACGCCTTTTCATCTCGCAAATGAAAGCTTAATTCCCGTGTCACATTTAACGGGTCTATTTTCCACAGTGAAAGAAACGAGATACGCGTCTAGTGGAGCGCCAGGTGAAAGAGAAACTTTGTCCGTGTGCGCATTTCGTATCTTTGTAAACCGAAGACTGTTTTCGGAAAGAATGAGGAAAGTCCCGCGATAAAAATGAAGTTTACTATCCAGAGTGAAATGCGATCAGAGAGGGGTCGTGGGGCCAAACTTTTTAAGACTAATGTTTATTTAGAGAAGTGAGCGCTGTCTATGAGCCTCCCGCTAATGTCTTTAACAGAGCTGACCGGACCACCGCACGAGCGGCCCACCGTGCGCGGGTGCGTGCGCGCCGGCCTCTCCTGGCTACCGACGCTGTGCCGGGAGCCCCTCTCGGAGACTTGTGTGTTAAACAGCGAGACGGACAAATCACAATATTTGGGTTCAACACATTTATTATTGTGAAACTGTAACTGTTAGGCTCCGCGCTCGAGTGAACCTCTTTCGGAACGGATTGACCCGCTGCCTTGATGCTCTTGTGATTGCGCACGGAGGCCGGCGCGTTGTTTGTAAGGAGAGGCTCCGTCGAGATCCGTGTTTTCTTACAGTTTGTGAAATTGAATTAGATACGGTTAGGAATCTGACCTCGTAGCAGACCTGTACATATTTCCAACTCCCAGGTTCATCGTGTTTTGGGGTGTTTTGTTTGCTCAGCTGGAATGGCCATCAAGCAGCCAGTCCTTGTCTTCCGCGTCTGACTCCCTCTCCGCTCCTGCCTCGCTCCCTTCTGAGCCGGCTGTCCCCTCTCACGCTCTCCCGGTCGCGCCTTACCGCCAACGAGGGTCCCGGGGAGGGTCACCCGCAAACACCCACATTCATGTTCGTGGCAGATGTTTTCTGACCCAACAGCCTCACTTTATTCAGTATGTATTTAACCAATGTATTATAGCATATGAGGAGGTGTTCATACATAAGTTATCCAGCTTTTGTATTAAAAAACAGTCCCAGCGAACAGGGAACGTTCTCAGAACATTGGCTAACGTTCTCTGGAAGTTCTCTCAAAGGGAGTAAAAACAGGAACGTTGGTAGAGCGTTTAGTTCTAGATATTATTAACGTTATACGCCATATACATTAAAATGTATTCTTAGGTTGTTTGTGGAACGTTTTAAAAACGTTACAGAATTACCAAAAAAAAGAAATGACTGACGGGAATAACCAGGCAATAACGTTAATACAACACCTACAAAACTGGACGTTTTGAACGGCCCTAAAACTTTCAATTTTTAACTTTTTTGTTAATTAGTGGAAACGTTAAGGAAACGTTCTTACAACCAAAAATTGTTAGCTGGGCTTAGTTTTCCAATACCCTTTAAAACAGTCACTTTAGACCAACTAATGACATGATCAACAACAGCTATATGTTGCTTGCAATTTGAGTGTTATTGCGTTAAAACCATTGGACAGATGCCACACTACTGAGATAAGGCCATTGAGAGCACAGAAACACAATGAGTGGGGAGCAACACATACCAAAGACCATACTCGAGTGAAGAGGCAGCGGGCAGTGAGAGCAAGATGAAGCATCCATGCACTCCACTCTTTTAGTATTACCTTTATGGGATCTTGTCACTGCAGAGCCCCCTGCCTCCCAGATCTGGGCCAGCATACGGGCACAATAGCCGGGTGACTCGAAACACTTAATGTTGCACCGCACTCGGGCACCTTTCCCCCACCCCACACTGTGAAGCATGGTGGTGTGAGGTAATGAAAGAACCAGAGAAAGAGAGAGAGAGAGTGCTGTGTACTCGTTAGTAAAACAATACCAGATAATCCGGTGCAAGATAGGGCTAATCCGGATTTGTTGCACCACCTTTTTTTTTTTTAAAGCTACGGCACCGAAGCTCTCCTAATGCGTCCTCTTCAATCGCTCCTGGTTGTACGACGCGGCCCGATTCGGATTCAGATTCGGATTCGGATTGTAGCTTCTAATTATACGGACTGTATTTAGTGTGTGCGATCTGAATGCATTTACTGTCATTTCGCTCATACTTGTAGATCCGTGTGCTGGAGAGGAAATGAGGAGAGGAAACTATTTGCACATTTTGGAATGAAATCTTTCCCTCTGTTGCTGTTTGTCATCCCTCTGCTACACCACAGCCAGACCAAACGAAATGGTCTAGAACAAGTTCCTTCTCTTTTATAAATATTATTATACAAAAATATCTTTTAACAAATATTATTATATGGTTTCTATTTTTAATGAGCGACAAAGATATGAAAACGTGGTTTGAAACGTGATGAAGATGAATATGAATATTTTAAAATAGCCGTGCACAGTTACTATGTGAATTGTGAATGTTTATAAATTAATTTGTAAGTGTTTACCAAATTATTTTTTTGCTGCCCATTACACAGCTTGTTCGCACTCGATATTTATATATATCCAGGTGAATATACATTTATATATTAGAGCATTATAGAATATAATTAATTTATACTGATAAACACTTATGCTAACATTTGTGGCATTATGTATTAGGAATTGTGAATTTGACATCTGTGACTCTCTTTACATTGTTTTCTTGTGACAAACATAAAAAAACATAATGTAAGCTTTGTAATTATTTTATATGCAAACCAAAATACTCTAAATAAAACTCTAAATAAAAATATCTAAATAAAAATTCTAACAAAAAAGGCTTGGACATTAAAACATTATGATGTATAATAAGAAGTGCTGAAGATTTTGCAATGGTTTTAGGCCCAAATGTATGTTCATTTTCAAAGTCATCATTTTTAAACACTCAAATTGTTAAGCTGATAATATATTTTAAAAATTAAACAACAACATAAAATGGATAGTTCACATCCAAAGTTTTTCCATCATTTACTCACCCTCGTGTCCTGTATGAATTTTGAGAAATGTCTTCATGGTTTTTCATGTCCATACAATAGAAGCCTATGGGTGCCACAGTTGTTTTGTACTAATATACTTCAAAATACCTGGTTTTGTGTTCCTCAGAAGCCATACAAAAAAAAGTCATACAGGAATGACATGAGAGTGAATGAATGATGGAAGAATTTTCAATTTTGGGTGAACTATCCCTTTAATGTAGAAAAATGCAAAATACAGTCAGCTCAAATTGGGAACAATCTGACCATTTTACCTGAATTAGGTAAAAGCATTAAATGTTGTGCTCTTTGATGCCTTTGTTAAAGGTTTGTTTCAGGGCACATGGTATGTGCTAACGTTAGTTTAATAGGTAGCAGGCGATGCGACCCATGTTTACCCTGTTTCCCCCGGAAGCACGTGTGATAGCTCCAGTTTGTTGATGCTTGGAGGTTTACCTCCCATTTTGTCTGTTTGCGCACACAGCTGACAGGTGTGAGGCCATCATGTGCGACGTGGAATCACACTCGCTGTCACTAAAATACTTTTCCAGTGTCGCCAAACACCACAGGAGCCGCAGAGAACCATTATTACCACAGTAACTTACCGTTTCCAATTTCTAGAACTGAACAGAGAGAGGTGGAGACTACTTATCACTCCTAGAGAGACTTTCTAAGCTAGCAACCCTACTTTAGAGGTTTTAGTCCTAAATACTGCTTCTCATACCCTAATCCTTTAGGAGAGCACTGTGTGTGTGTGTGGTTATATTCCCCTTAGCCTTTTGTTGCCTTTGCAGAACCTTTGCCAGGACTATATTTTACTGCTGAAGCACCATGTTATGGAGGAGAAAGTCTTTTGTGGTGTGTGTGTGTATGGGGCTTTTGCATGTGTGTGTGTGGCCGCACAGGGCTAAAGGTTCTGAAGTGGGTTGCGGTTTTCAGCCCCCAAGTTCAAAGCTGAGGAGGGCTGAAAAGCGGGAAAAGATGATGAGACCTCTCTAATGCGCCTTATTTAAAAAATGTTAGGAATAAAGAAATAAAAGCTGGCCAGAAACAATGGCCTTCCTCCCTGAGAGGCAGCCGCAGTGGAGGTGAAGTGCCCTGAGATTGCAGAGCAGAGATTCAGACAGAGAGGCATCTGGCAGCACAGGGGCTGCTTATAATCTGCCCTAATGATTAATGTCCTCTAGTAATTTTACTAAGGATTTCTCCTCTCCTTTTCTGTCATGAATGCATTGTGAGAGACCTCAGAGAAAGTATGTGTGTATGCGTGTGTGTGTGTGTTTTGCCGGCAGAGAAAGTGACAGAGATGAGGTTAAGTGGGCTGTTTAGATGTAACAGATGCTGGGTGAGTGAATGAGTGAGAGAGAGAATGAAAGGACGTCTCAGGGTTGTGTGAGGGAGATGCTGAAGTGAAAATAATATAATTGCACAGGATTCTCCATATTCTGTGGTTTCATGTGTGTTTGAACCTGCAGTCTTAGATGTCTGCTGAGGTTGAGCTCACACAGTGACAGATCTGAACTCCAGAATTTTATCACAAACTGATAAATCAGTAAAATAGGTCAACATGTGCATTTGTTGCCAACTATATTCCTTTTAACTGCTCTAAAGCAACCTTCTTCCAGTATTTAGTCCATCTCGTGTTCTTCTGTTCCTGGGTCATGCTATGATGAAGGGCAGGAAGTTTTTTCTGGGTATTTATGTGTAGACAGGAAGTGGTGTGCAGCACGAGGGAGTCCGGCAGGGTGGCAGGCCCCTGTGTGAGCAGCGTGGTGGGGGGAAGAGGAAGTGAGCTGCGTGTCCACCACTGTTTGTCTTCCCCTGCAGTTCTGCCCGGCTCTGTCACACACCATTGTGGGCCAGGCAGATTGATGGGGGAAAGTGGCAGGAAGCTGAAGTCTGGGAAAAAAAAACTCTAGGGCAGGTAAAGGAATAAACTGCCCCATCCTCAACACTTTTTCTCATGTCCTCCTTTCCCAGTGTAAATATGCGATTGCAGTTACCCCCATATCTATTGTTCTTTGAAATAGTATGCCTCTTTATTAGTGCTTTTACAGTGTAGGAAAGCCATAAATATAAATGGAATTACTATGTTGACCTGACACTATATTTTTGTCCAGATGTATTAAATTGTTAAAATATAAAAAAATGCAATTTGCTTTCATTTTGAAATGTTTTTAACATTTGACAACCAAAGAGACAGTGTTGCTTAGAACACACTCTCACACAGAAAGAGAGAGCGAGAGAGAGAGAGAGAGAGAGAGAGAGAGGTTAATTGAAACGGACACTGCTGGGCCAGAACTTCCTGACTTATCTGACTTTCCCATTGTCCTCTGTTTTACTTCTCAACCTGGTGTTTTTTTGCAGGTCAGAACCTTTGCGCAGACTCGACTCATGTAGTCTTACCCTTTAACCACAGTATTGGTTTCACAGTGTATCTCAGGGCTGAAGCACTGAACCAGAATCGCCTGTAACAACCAGGGAGAGGAATCGGATCCCAGGCAAGTCCTTCTGTTGTGAACTGCACTGTGAACACTGCTCCAGATGGCAGGGAAAGGGTACGAGTGCTGTTGAGTCAACTCTCTCACCCTCTGCTGTTCTTCCTCCTCTGTTTTGTCAATCTGATTGTCTTAACATGCTTTTCTTGGCACAGTGGAATCAGGCCTCAGTCTCTCTCTCACTCTGCCCCTCCATTTTTTGCCTCTGTTTCTTGTGTATTAGCACAGTTTTTTAAAATAAATAAATCAGGCAAAATTGACTACACTTGACAATCATCACCATGCACGCTTTTACATGCCACTGTGATATCTGCCACAGTATTTTAGACCTTTTTAACCAACAATAATCATGCAATTTATTTTGCAGTGTATTTTACTTTTCTTGGAAGTTGCATGGGTTCAGTTTGGTGATATTTCTGGCTGCATTAACCTCATTCTGGGGTTATTGTTATTGTGCTTCTGGTTTGCTTTTGCACCTGGATGCTTTCTCTTCTCCCTTTCTTTCTGTGTGGACCTTTCGTATTCTCTCTATGAAAAGAGAATGAGCAGAAGAGATGAAGAAAGGTCACTCTCGGGTGAGTGGTATCACCCCTCCCGAGACACTGCTAGAGTCTGTACCATATGCTCACAGGATGCAGAGATTCTGTACAGCATTCTTCTACCCTGCGTACTTGCAGAATAGTACGAGAATCAAAGTTTTACAAAAGGATTTGTAGTTATTTTTATTCAACATAAGTAAATGTGAAATGTGTGCCATTTAAAAGTCTTCACTTATGCACAATTCTAAATATTTCATTTTGGGTGTAAAAACGTTTCCCTAACATTTCTATTAAGTTCCATTAATTAACAAAAGTAAGTAAAGTAACGCGGCCCATTAAGTGACAAAAATGTTAAAAAGTTATTTTTAATGTTCTGGCGATATTCAAAATCTTCTCCAGTTTTTTAAGCGTTGTATTAACATTATTGCTTGGTTGTATCAACTTTATTCAAACACTTTTTAAGTTCTGTAACATTTTTAAAACATTTTACTAACAATTATAGATATGATATTAAAAATCATGTCTTACCAACGGCACTGCAAGAACATTTTTCAGATTTTTTGAGTTTTTGAGTGGCACTGTATATGTGTACCTGCATGTGTGAGAGCGTATGCGAGCGTTAGCCCTTTGTGTTGACACAGTGGTGATTTAAAGAGCCAAGCCGGCGAGTGAATGAATGTGTGTGTGTGTGTACGTGTGAGGGCGATCCTGTTGAGAATATTTGTGTACACAGATGCAGATTGGAGAGAAAGAGGGAGAGGGTGAGAGAGAAAGAAAAAGAGAGAGAGAAGATTGGCCAATGTGTTAGTGTGGAGAGGGCGATCGAGGGGATCGTCTTCCCCGCTGGCCCTTGCCTGGCCCCAGCCGTGGTTCTCCAGGGGTCCCTCAGTTCCTTAGGAAAAACATTTCAGCCCCTCTCACCTCTGAACCCAGCCCTCGGCCTGTTTATCTTGGCTGTGCTGCTTGACAGCTTTACTGATGTTACATACAGCCACACAGGGATTGAAAGAAAGATAGAGAGGTAGAGACAGACAAAGAAGAGAGAGAGAGATAGAGAGAGAGGAGGGGAGGAATGTAGGAGGTAGAGTTGGTTTACCCAGATCCTAATCTGCAAAGTTTGGAGCCTTTTTGGAGGTCTCGTTCAGTACAACTGTTCAGTGATGCTGGAGGAGAGGTGGGAAAAGGGGAGTTGACTGTAACTTTTGGCTGTGTTCACACAGCAGCAGGATCAGGGTGTCAATCCCAATTGGAGTGCTAAATATCCACATTTATTCATTTGGCAGATGCTTTTTTCCAAAGCAACTTACTGTGCATATGAAAAGTGAAAAATGAAAATGGTTTAATAAATATCCATTTTGGTAGATTCAATACAGGTTAGTCAATTCAGTTTATCAGTTTGATATGATGGTGCTGTATTTGTTAGTGTTTATCAGTTTGGTTTGGTGTGATGGTGCTGTATTTATTGATGTTTATCAGTTTGATATAATGGTGCTGTATTTATTGATGTTTATCAGTTTGATATGATGGTGCTGTATTGGTGTTTATCAGTTTAGTTTGGTGTGATGGTGTGTCGTAATGGTTTGAATCTGGTGATGTATGGCTTTGGATTTGTCTCAGGGTGTTTTTAGTTCTTCAAGGCATTGCTGCTTATGCAGCTGGACAAGCTGAAATAACACAAACACAACTTAGCACAGCTCTGCAGGTTGTATTAGCCCAGATCACGTTTCCCACAGCACAGAACCTGACTTGTTGGTAGGGGGAACAACACCACAATTACTGTGGTGATTAATCACCTGAGACAGCGCCTTAACAGATGTGTTTGTTTGTAAAAATGTTTGCTTGTCTTATTAGCCTCAGTGGTCACCCATGCAAATCACACCCCAATGTGTTTGTTCTGTCTGTATCGCCTTTGCGTCTTGTATGGCTGTGACAAGAGTGGCTATTGCTATAGTGGATGTGGCTGTTGCTCCATGAATGTTGAAATTCAGTGGTTTAGAAGATTAGTGTGACCATAAGGGACCCTAAGGGTAAAAAAAACATCCACTGCTTGAACGTGACACAATCCAGACCTGTATTTTTCTGTCCCCTCAGCTAAAATTTAGAATCATTAACCACCTCTGAGAATTATATAAGCAGCACTTTCTATAGACTATGTAAGTTTAGTGGAGAGAAAGATTTTAAAGTCATAAATCATGCTTCTGTAAAGGAATGTATTACTCTTTGACATCAACAAAACATAAATATAGTTTAATTTGAGTAAATCAACCAGACCGTATTAGTTTCATTTCTAAGGGTAAAATATTTTACCCAAAATTCTAACTTTTTCATAAAAAGTGCCCACCATTTGTTTTCTAAACATTCTACTGTGGATTATATCATAATGCTATTTTTTTTCATATTTTAATTTTATATTTTCATATGTATTTTCATATTATAGAGGAGACCAGAGGTAGCTATTACACAAGGAAATTGTTACAAGGGCTAAATCTCTGTAACTATAAATCTTTGAGTCAAAAGTCCAAAACGTAAATACAATAAAAGCACACTAACAACTATATAATAAAAGCACATTTGAACTAAAATGTTGAACCTTTCTTAGGGCAAAGGTATTTTTTATTGTCACATAAAAATGTATTTTAACATGTATTTTAATGTTTGCTACAATGTGTTTTATATTATGAACGTGCACAAGTTATTCACAATTTATGACTATTTATTTACAGCATAAGCTCTAATGTCATCTGTCTTCAGTTCTGTCTGGCATCAGTGTGGAAGCAGAGCTCTACAGTACAACAGCTGTGAGAAGCACAGGTCAGAAGGGTCAGTCGCAGGCTGAGAGACAGATCTGTGTAGGCCTGTCAGTAGTTACATACATTTTAACATCTGGCACGGCCCTAGAGAGAAAGGGCAGAGAGAGAGAGTAAAAGCGCCCTATGTCTTAGCATTGACAGTCTAACCCTGTCTGACCTTTGACCTCCTGCTGTCCCTCACTCTATGCCAAGCTAGAACATCAGTCAGTTGTGGAATCTGGCTTTCACTTTAACTTCCATGACGGCATTTTCTGAGGTTAGACTAACCTGGTTCAGTTAGATTAGATTTATATTATTAGGTTTATTTTGGTATCATCATATTTGGCATCTCAGTTGTTGTGATTCACTTGTGATTGCAGATTCACTCTAAAACATGCACGCATAGTTAGATGAATATGGATAATGATAATATTTATTAATAGATGATTTAGGTGATTTAGTTGATGATTTAATTACTGTGGACTTATAGTATGCTTTTATTAGGTTAGGTACACTCTTAAAAAGGTTCTTAAAACGTTCTTCACAGTGATGCCATAGAAGAACCATTTTTTGGTTCCTCAAAGAACCTTTCAGTCAAGGGTTCTTTTAAGAACCTTTTCTTTATTACCTTTTCCATTACAAAGAACCATTTGTAAAACAGAAATTTCTAAGAATGTTAAAGGTTCTGTATGGAACCATACAGACAAAAATCATGAAGCATCTTTTTTTAGGAGTGTACCTTGCACTAGTGCACAATGGCAATAGGAAATGGCCATTTCTTGCAGGGTTTGAATCTACAGCCTTCCTGGAGGTCTGCATTGGCGGGTGTTCGAACGGCTGCCACCCTAACACCCTCCCAATCTCGACCCCTCACGCTACCTCCTGTCCCAAGGGCACCTGTGCTGTTTGTTTGCTATATGTCAAGTTTATAGTAAGCTGTGTCTGATGTGGAATAATAACACGTGTGTTCCACATTAGGAGCTGGGGACTGAAACTCCATAGAGAGAAAATGAGAGTGTGAACAAGGAGAAGTTTGTAGAAACCTGGAGAAACAGAGAAAAAGTGTGAGAAAAAGCCTTAGAGAGGGGAAATGATCTGATCAGAAATCTGATTAAAATAAAGAGTATAAGATTAAGAAGCATGACATTTTTCAAGTTCTTGTTTTTTTTCCGAAGCATGCTGAGTACAGACACCCCACTTACAAATGCCAACTGGCCCAGAAGTGACAGATGAGCTTGAAGGGGGAATAGAGGGTGGGGAGGGGAGGCAGTGGAGGGATTGAAAAGAGAATATCTACGGTTCAAGAGGGGAAACTCAAGAATGAGTTAGAGGGCATTCTCAGGCCATCCTGACCAGAGAGAGAGAGAGAGAGAAATGGAGAAGATAAAGGGCAAAATGACAAATTTGATAAAGGTTCTCTGAATAGTAGGGCCCATATTGAAAACGGGGGCTATCTAGACCGGCACATCTGCAGAATCCATTACAGGGTGTGTGATGTACTTGTGTGTTTTTTCTGCCTGCTGGCCCAAGACCATGCAGCAAAGCTGAGCTCAGGTTTCGCCTGTGTGCGGCGGGGGGCCGTCTCCTGTTGACGCGTGATGATTTAGTCAGGTGTGAGCGTGCACTTTCCAATTTGGGGAGAAATAAATTAGAAGTGATTTTTTATGAGGGCTGTGTCGCAGTGCTCTGCCTCGCAGTCCACCCCTACTGTGCACTGTCAGCTCAGCTGATGTGTTTATAAAGAGTGCGGCAGTTGGACCTCCGGGCTCTTGCTAACACACACACTTGCATTGACTTGGTCATGTTTTGCTGCAAACATGAACGTATGCAAATAAACACATATGTATGCTGAATGTACGCTTTTTTAAATATATGGGGGAATCGTACAAAGCCTGTCAAGAGAATGTATGGGTCATATTTCATATATATATATATATATATATATATATATATATATATATATATATATATATATAATATCTTCATATTTTTAGGTATAGATTCCATAATGTTATATAGTGCTTGTTATTTGTAATTATAGACCCTATAACACCTAGTAGAACAGACATACATTCCCCATGAACACGCTATGAATACTGTAATAAACTGAAACAAGCTAACATTCTCCCTGTTACTTGCACAGCGCAGTCACACTGAGAATTTTGTACTTTAAAATTGTACAATCATAGCTGTTAAAAGCACAAAATATTTTCCCTCTGTCTTAATTTTCCCTGTGCTGCGTGAGGACTAATATTTTTGCAGTGAGTGGGCTGTGCTGAAGGAAGCTCTCGTACTGAGCACCGCAGGAGGCTGTGCTCAGGAAACCCAAACCCTTCGTGACCTCTCACCTCTGCTACTGCTGTAACATCTGCAGCAGAGAGAGAGGGAGACATAGAGAGAGAGAGAGGGAGAGACAGAGGAAAGACAAGGATGGACAGTGTGAGACAGAAAGAAAGAGAGGAAGATGTTGAGAAGACACTAAGCTAGAGCGATGAGAGAGATGGTAAAATGAAAAAAGGCACAGAGAGATAGAGACTGTCTATTACTCACAGACTGTCTAAAAAGACGACGTGAACGTTTAGTGTGAGGAGCAGAGACAGTGCTGCTGTTAATGATAAAGCCAGATTACAGCAGTGGCGGGAAATGTGTCTGCAATGCCCCAGCATTAGCTTCATTATATAAACTCTATATATTTATAAAATGAACCTGGGGTTATCACATGGGGCAGGTACATAAGGTAACATATTTTATTTTATTTACATTGAATGTTATCTTTGTTTTTACTTTTTCATGAATCATTTTGTTTCATGATTGTTTGACTGTTTAAAGGCAGGGTAGGCGATCTTTTCCAGAAACACTTTTGGTTGATGGTTGAAAGTCTCTTCACATCCTGACAGCAATCATTAAGTGGTGTAAATATATTTATATATCCTCTGTGGAAGGCACAGGACCATAACATGTTCATCCAATCATTGCATTCGGCCTGCAAGCAATGATAGGGTGTCCTACTTGCCTGTCAATTTACAGTATTCAATGTAGTCAATGTGTAGTATTTACATACCTCCGTGAAGTTGGAGGAGTTGTGGCTTTAGAGAGTGCGTACTATTTCTAGCCTCTCTGAAATTGTCTACCCTACCTTTAAATTTAGCTGAAAAAAATAATTAAATAGTCAATCATTTGTAGTTTTAATGGCAGCTTCTAATTGTGAAAACATGCCCTCTTAATAACAGGAAACGTTCAATATTTTTTTCAATTTTTTTTAGCTTAAATTGACTTTCAAGAGCTAGTGCCGTTAACCCTGTCTTAGTCATAGATACATCTTCTGCTTGATGTTCAGTGGCCATGCAACGCCCCATAGCTGCCTACAGTGACAACAGGGTTCAAAGTCTCTCACCTTTACGAGCTGATATAACATGACTGGGAGTGTCAGGCAGAGGGTGGGAGGGAGAGACTGAGGAAAAAGAGAGGAAGTGGACAGTGTAGTTGTTTCAGGGCTGGTGGAGGGGCAGTAGTGAAGGTGTCCGTGGCTGGGTGGTCAGAAGAACTGTATGTACGTGTGAAAAACTCATGGGCATAATCACAAGACTCTCAGGTTTCTCTGATTGCTGCTTTATCTCCGTTTTGATCGCTTTTGCTCAGTATTACACACGCCTCTGTGTTTTTGTTAATGCAACTTAAGTTGGCTTTCTCTGTTTGGATTTTCACTTCAGCAGGTCTCAGGAGGAAACAGATTTAAAAATCATGTGCTTTAACACGTCCCAAAACAGCCCTTTCGAGCTAATTTGCGTAGCTATGCAGAAAGCAGGCGTATAACGTTATGTTTTCCTCGTTCTGCGCTCAATTTAAGCCCAATTTAATTTGTACTCTTCTGCAATGTCAGGCCTAAAGACCCATAGCCGTGTTTGGGAGCTAATCGGGTGGTGAAATCTGCTGAGTGGTATTGTTAACAGAGCTCGCAGGTCAGTCTGTTGCTTGGCCTGACTCTGGGGCCCACTCTAAATGTCAGCTCTGATTGGCGTGATCGGCTGTGGCGCTGTGGGAAGCGTCCCGCCATGATCCGACAGAGAAAGCTGTCAGCAGACAGAGAGAAACCCAAACACAGCCAGCCACAAAACTCGCCTGCACCTCCAAACCCAACAGTTGTGATCAAAAATAAAGTTTAGCTTTAGTTTCTCTTCAGCTTTGCTCCAGTGGATTTTTCCCTCCGCGTCTTCATTCTTCCTCCAGTCTTGCTTGACCCGTCCAGTGCTCTTTCCCTTCCCCAAACACTTACTGTACTTGATATTTAAAAACAAATCCATACAGCACGTTTGAATTAGCAACATCTATTCAATAACAATGATGTCATCCATTTATACTCAGGAATCCGGCTTTAATGCGGCAGTGGAACACTGGAATGCTGCGGAAAAACAAACGCTGTGTAGGAAAATAGACAAACCAGGATAATGGTGGGCAGAGAGGAGGAAATTGCAGGAGAGAAGGGAGAGGTTCAGACATGGAGAATGTTAATGTTAGGTGGAAGGAAAAGTATGAGAGATTTGATAATGTGTGTTGGTTTCTGTCACTGCCAGATCTTTTTTTTGTTGGTCTTTTTGTCTATTTAAAGGCAGTGTAGGTGATGTTTTCCAGAAACATTTTTTGTGACGCTGGTTGAA
The DNA here is from genome assembly GCA_036877525.1 of Chromobotia macracanthus. Classification (NCBI taxonomy): domain Eukaryota; kingdom Metazoa; phylum Chordata; class Actinopteri; order Cypriniformes; family Botiidae; genus Chromobotia; species Chromobotia macracanthus. The sequence goes on along the minus strand of JAZGTH010000002.1, from coordinate 11,385,496 downwards.
AGTCTACTTACTTCCTGGTAGCAATTACTAAGTGGTATAAATATATTTATATATTCATATATCACCTGTGTAAGCCACAGGACCATAAAATGTTCATCCAATCATTGCAATTAGACCGAATGCAATGATAGGATGTCCTACTTGCCTGTCAACCTATGTATTTGCATACCTCCACACATTGTTGGAGGAGGCATGGCTTTGAAGATTATTCTGAATGGAGGATGGGACTGTACGTTTTAGAAGCTAGGTTGCTATTGCTGGCCACTCCAAAATTCCCTATTCTACTTTTAAAACACTGGACAGGAAAATTGGCAATTGGCAGCACTATTGACCAATGCAAAGTAGTCAGGCGTATACTCATGCATTGAACGTGTCTATATAGGTTTGTGGTCAATGGAGTTTACTTTTAAACGCTAGAATGCACGACCATGCACAAGACGTAACGTTCTGGGATGTGCTTCAGCAGCAGAAATGAAACAGCCCAGGATTAAGTGGGTTTGGCAAAGGGTAGAATCACTCTAGATCACTCCAGAGAGAAAGTGAGAGAGAGAGAGAGAAGAGAGAGAGAGAATGAGACAGGAGTGTTGACAATCCTGAAGTTTGTAACCTAATGCTGACACTGAATACACCATCTTTCCATGCCCATAGTCATCTCTCTGCTTCACTGGATTAGCTCAGCTGCTGCTTCTCATATTCCACAGGGCTGGCTCACTCTCAAAACCTTACAGGCAAATAACAAAGTGGAACCTCAAATCGCAAATGTGCGTATGATAATATTTTCATTCTTTGGGAGGAGGTTGGAGAGGAAAATTCAGGCTCTTGTCATCTTCTCTTTGCTGTGCCGTAATGTGTTTGCCTTTATTAATGGGACGGAAAGGACAGAGGTGACAAAATCGCTCAGGATGTCTAAGAAGGGATATATAAATGGTTGCCATGGGTAACGTAGACTGCCGGGGGTCAAAAAATGACATTCTGGTCATGATCTAATGTAATCTCTAAAAATATGATCAGAGGAATAAAAACACAACCGACAATCTGATTAATCTGGTTTTAATCCATGTAGCAAGAACAAAAAACATCTATGAACTCTTTTCAAATGGTAAACAGATGTTTTTTAAAATGTGATTAGTGATTATAAAGTGGTGTTTAGAGTAATAGTGTAATAGCTGGGTATATATTGAGGAAACTAAAATGTGTTTCAGTTTAGGACGAGTTTTGATGATGTCAGCAGTCAGGGCTGTGTGATAGTTAAATTTCATACACAGACTGAGTAACCTGGTAAACCTCATTACTGTAATGTATACACACATGGAGGTGGGGAGGAGGCTGTGAGAAGGTATTTACAACCTTCAGAGTGACGTGCTAACAGCTTTAACGAGAGAACAGGAGTTAATGTTTAATTTGAAGCTGGTCAAATGGATGCTCAATTTTCTGTATTCTGTAAGGCCATGAAATGGTCATATACACCCACGCAAACACACACTTAAAGCTATAAATGTAAAACTTCGTTTACACTTTCTAAGGGCTATGAACAGTCATCAGCACAAACCAGCAGATTAACAGGATGCTAATGTCCTATTTTCCAATGCTAACTCTCAGCTTGGATAATAGTACAGTATCTGGTGTAATCTGATTTAGATACATTTGACATTATACACTTTAACCATAACTTTTGCCTCTCTTTTGCCATCTCTGTTTGAAACACAAAACTGTACGTTATTTACGTACATTTGAAGCCAAACTGACATTTCCCAGGAAATCAGACCCAACAGCTTGGATTATAAATCATTATAATAAGCTTACCGTTGCGGATCTGGGTAAGGTATGGAGACCATTTTTAACACTGATTTGTTTATGCAGTTGCTCAATAAGTGATTTTAGTTTATTTAAAATCAAAATGTTATAGAGCTTTAAAACATCACCAACCTATAGTGTGCATTGGTGTTTGTAATGCTTACTGCATATGTTAATTTAGAATAACATATATATATTTATAGTAATATATATATGCTTTAGTACTATGTCAATCTGTATAATTTGCAAATAATTAAAATGAAACATTTCAAATTGTTGTCACATGACCTCATTAGGGCATCATTTATTAATCATCTCAAATTTAAATGAGTTACCAACAGGTATTAAAAAGGATGATATTGCTTCTGGGTCATTTGTCATACTGGAAATAGAATATTTCCATGTGCATTGCATTGTGGGATATGGTAGTATCCCACAATGCAATTGTGGGAAATGCCTAGAAGTATGCTTTTGTGCACATTTTGCCAAATGTTGTAGTAGGTTACTTAGCTGTTCCATGCGTTTTTAAAATCTGCATCCTGCACTGCATACTAAAATCTGCATCCTGCACCTTACATACTGCATACTTCAAGAGCAGCACAAGTAGAACAGTAGTGTTCTAGTCCAAACACAGCCACTAGCAATAAGCAGCATCGTCTCTAGAGAGTACCTCATATTCAGGCCACGGCTTGCATCTCTAATGAGCAGATCATTGTCAGTGAAGTCCTCTAACGAGCCTGGAGCCGAGGAGAAAAATGACAGACACTGAGGATGCCTCTTCACAATGCTAACAGAATCACTCAGCTCATCTCATAAGTTAGCGCTTTGATTAGTTAATGAGGCAGCAATAATATTAGCTGACTTGACTGAGTACTCAAGCACACTGTGATGTTAAACATCTTGACTAATCACTGTGGATTTTCTGCTGATGAATCAGAGGGAAAGACTGCTCGAGTGGCAGGGTATAAGAATGGTGCTGTAAAATGTTATGTTGTGTTGACTTATTTTTTGAGGTTTCTTAGGTTTGGCTCTTCACTGAAGAAACCAGGTCCAGGTGCGTTCTCTCTCTAAATGTATGAAATTTCACCACTGATTTCTGTGTCTGATATTTGTTTTCCCAGCTTTACGTCTTTTCGTCACCGTCAGACACTAAAGGTGGCTGCCCAGTTCTCAGAACGTTGGCTAATATTCTCTGAAATTTCCCTCAAACTTATAAAAAATGTTACGTTAATAGATTTTTTTAATGTTCTATATTATATATATCAGAAAACATTATTATTATGTTGTTAGTGGAATGTTTTAAAAACATTACAGAATTAAGAAATGTTTGAATAGCATTCTTATAACCAAGCAGTAATGTTACTACAACGTCGAAAAAACTGAGCATGTTGAACAACCCAAGAACATTTAAAATAACATTATTGTTTGTTATTTAACAGGAACATTAGGGAAATGTTCTTACAACCTAAAATTGTTAGCTGACTGTGTGTGTGTGTGTGTGTGTGTGCCAGGCCAAGGGAATGTTAAAGCCCGTATTACACACTCTCGCAATCTCAAGTAGCCTTGACCTCCTGCCCAGAGTGTGGCTTCCCCACAGTTAGCTCATACATCCTAAGACGCGCATACACATACATGAAGACACGCCACAGTACAGTTACAGAACAAGGTAATTGCCCATAGCCGGGTGGGACTGAGGGCAAGAACAAGGTTTTACAGCACGGATGAAAATAAAACATAAGGACCTTGTGGTTCACAGTACAGTTGGAAAGACAAATATTATTTTTTTTACGAGGGAGAGAGAGAGAGACGAGTTATGATGAATAAAACACCTTAATGATTGAATAGCTTAAGTATTAAATCTCCCGACCTGAGCCTGTAGAATTAAAACCAGTGAAGACCAACCATGTTAGTACGACAATGTGGTCAGAGAGAGTAAACCCGCCCCATGCTATAATTTTGATCTCTCTCTCTCTGGCAGGGACACTCTTTCCGTAAATCTTTGTGTTGGACAGACTTTAGTGGTTTAATAATTACCTGCGAATGAATACACTTCACTTTTTGAAGTGAACTCCGAGACTGGGGTGAAAAATGCATTTTTGAACAGTGCGCTGTCCTGCTCTTTCCTTGAAATACAACACTTTGGGGCTTTAAACTAATTTATAAAAATACAGCTTAGAGTAAATTCTTTCAAGCCACTGAACCCTTGTAAAATCAATTACGAAATCATTTTAAAAAATGAAATGCCTTCATACACTACAAAATGGCCTATCAGTCTTCAAAAGCTGCTTTTATAATAAAAAAATGCTGTTATATAAAGATTATTATGAGAGTGGCAGCATCTTAGACTCCTATTAAGTAACAGCTCAGGATTTATGGATTACATTTTGTGATTATGTATTAACTCCATTATTTTTTAATTGCACGCTGCTGTTTCCCATGCAATGAAGATAAAGATTACTTTTAAGCAGGAGCAGAAAGGCCAGGGCTAGCTCTATAAAACTGAATGATTGAAAAGCTGATGTATCACATCTCACTCTCAGCCTGCAGCATTTCAATGGGCAGAATAATAGACAGTAACATCTGTGTGAGTCTGACAGCCCAGGTAACGCTTTATGGTTGCAAGAATGTTTCCCTAACGTTTCCATTAAGTAACATAACGTTAAACATGTTATTGTGAAATTTCCAGTGGTAAGTTTCTAGATGGTGTGTTAATGTTATTGCTCGGTCATAGGAACATAACTCCAAACGTTGTTATGATATATACCCTTGTACTAACATTACCGCAAGAACGGTTTTGATAACGTTGAGAGAACGTTAGCCAACGTTATGCCTGGATAAGATACATCCCCACGACTTTCGCTCGACTCGTCTCATCTCCGGCTTGACCTCGTCAAGCAAGTCGCGACCCGCATCTCGACTGCACGCCGCCGAGGACTCGCGTTATTTGGGCAAACATTCCTGTGGTGCGCGGAGACCGCGACGGTGCGCATGTTTGGACGGTACAATATACAAGTCAGACGGACCAGATCAAAGACGACGAGGGAAGATCTCAGAAGTCCGAGCCAGCGCTCATTACCGGTATACACATCCAGCTCCGGAATGTTAACACGGAGGGTGGCTGTGTCAAATTCTCCCCGTGTGCTCATCCCGGTTCAGTTACTTTTTAACGTGAGATGCCCTCGTTAAAAACTTTGGTTACGTTTCCTAAGGCGCTGGTGATGAATATGCTAATATGCGGACATGCCACCGAAATGACTCGGGTTCGCTCTGAATATGCATGTCGGCCCTCGGGCTGCCGACGGTCATTATCATTTTCGGGATGAAAGCGGCGTGCGCGTGCCCGCTTCTCGGAGCTCTCGGATGCCGCGCGCGCTTTCTCGCGCGCCGCCCGCCATCCAAGCACGCGAGCTATTCGAGACGTGTGAGGGCGGCGGGGACTCGTTTGCCCCGAGAAATGAGAAGAAAAATCACAAGCGAGCTCAAGTTTGCGAGTGGCAAAACTTCAGGCCGTTTATCTCTCCTTGATTTCTCTCTCTGTCATCATTTTCTTCTCCGGCTGTGGGGCTGATGGCGGACTTCCTCCTGGTAGCCATTATGATACGTGTGACTCTGGGTGGTCTGGCCTCAGTTCACTGCTCTAATAGTTTTCTACTGGTGTAGCCCTTGCTAGGCCCAAGGGCGTAGAGAGAGCGAGTGAGAGAGAGACAGAGGGCAGTTTGTCTAATAAAACCCTTGTCCAGACCGCTGTATGTCCCTCTTAGCACTTCCTGGACAATGCCCCCTGCCAACCCCAACCACCTCCTGTGCTCCACCTCTAATGGGACACAGCTGGACACCCCCTCTCTCTGTTCTCCTCTCTTCATTTCTTTGAATCTGTTTTCTTCTTTCCATCCGTCCTCCATCACTCTGTTTTTCTTGTTATCCGGCTTGCCGCCGTACTGCCTGTCTGTCTGTTTCTCTGTTATGTTCTTCCTACTTTCTGTTTGTCTGTTTTTAGTCCCCTCCGTGCTTGGGGACAGATGTGTTGCTGGACTGGCTGTGGTCTGGTTCTGTGATGTGGTGCGAGTCAGGATGTGAGGGACTGTGGAGAGGACAATACTCATTTACACACACCTCGCGGGCCCTGGGCCCTGCCTTTCATTGTGTATGCGTTGATCGCACACGAACACTCACACAAACTCGTTCTCGCCCCAGCCAACAGGTTGTAAGAATGTTTCCATTAAGGAACAAAATGTTTAAAAGGTTATTTCGAAAATTCTAGGAATGTTCAAAACGTCCAGTTTTTAGACATTATGTTAACGTTATTGTTTGGTTATAAGAATGTTATTCAAACATTTTTAATTCTGTAACATTTTTAAAATGTTCCGCTAACAACTTAAGCATAACATTTTTAATGTATATGATATATAATGTTAAAGAAACATTCTACTAATGTTGCTGAAAGATCTTTTTGATAACTTTTAGAGAGCATTCTGAGACTGTTCCCTGTTAGCTGGTTTTCTCTGTTCTCTGCTCCAGACATCCTCCACCGTGTGGCGAGTAACAGCTCCAGTGTGGGGAACATTTGTTCTACAGATATTCCTCAATGAAAGAGGGTGTTGCCGAGAATGACTGCAGGATTTTACAGTATGTAGGCTGAAAAACAAACAGAGCAGTGAGTTTTACACAGCCTGCCTTCCTATTAAAACCCACACCCCAGCATCTGATCCCAGGACAGCTCTCCCAGCCAGATCTGGGGTTCAGACAGTGACGTTTGTACTGGCTGCCACATGCTTTTGGCAGAACACGATGGCTTTACATCCTCAACAGCTTGTTTTGTGTGATGTGCTGCACATGGGTGGGCAGATACACTGTTTTTAATCACAAATGTCACTGCACGAGTGAAGATCACATGGTTTAGAGGCTCTGTAGATCAAACCGTTTGAAAGGGGAGGGACTGTGCAATTGAGAGACTGTGAGAAAAGCAGACAAGGGTTTTCTCCATGTAAAGACAGTGGCAAAAATGCAAGGACAGATGAGAAGTTTAAAGGTGGGAAATTAGAGAGCTGTTAGCTGGGTATGGGCATGTGTATTGTCATCCCAGGATCTAATTTCCCTGGGATGTGTGTTGATTTAGTCCAAAATGAGGGAGGAAAAATAAGAGTCAGAAATTGCACAGAGGGAGTGCAGAGCATTACCAGGGTCCAACTTTTACAAGTCATCAAACTAAATAATATAAATATTCTGCATTACATTTATTTATTTATTTAGGGCAGGTAATTGAGCCCCTTGCAATGCTGTATATGAAATAAACCAGTCTCTATCACTCAATAAAACACAACCCTTCACAAATTGTAAAGACACATCATGACTTTTTCTCTCCCTTATTTTAGTTTTGCTCTCTTAATGTTAGAAATATTTTATATGTGGGTTGAGACAACACAGAATCCTGGACAAATGGCACTTTAGATCATTTTATCTAGTCATGGATACATCTCTGCTGGTAAATTTTCCTTTGGAGTAAAGATCATTCATGTGCTGTGTTTATATGTTAACTCAGGTCCCGGCTCATTACCTTCCACTGAGAGCCTGTGAATGCTGATACTGCCGAATATACTTCAGTTTCAGTGAGGAAGTGTCTCCATCAGCCGTGGGTTTTCTGCCACAATGAAAACCATCCTGTCTGTGAGCATGCCACAGTGGTTACGTGGCCCTCCTCTGTTTACTGCCCACAGACGCCCAGCAGACGCCCAGGCTAAACAGGAAAGGATAGAACAGCGAAGCAGACACACCAGTCAGTGTGTATGTGTCTCACAAACGCACACAAAAGCCAGTTGTTGAAACAGTATCACATCTACCATTTGATCCAGATGCTATCTAGACCTTTAAGAAAATTGTGTCTCTGTGTCTGTTTGTGTGTGAGAATATGTCATCCTGAGGCTTCAGGCCTTCCAAGTATTAATGTGTTTGTGATATTTTTATTTGGCGAAGTAGCTACCCAGCTAACGATTTTAGGTTGTAAGAATGTTTCCCTAACATTTCCAGTAAGTAACAAAAATGCTAAAAATGTTATTTTGAGAGTTAGAGGGATTGTTCAAAACATCTAGTTTTGCTTAGTTATAAGAATGTTTTTTAATTTTTTAAAATTCTGTAATGTTATTTAAAACATTCTTCTAACAACTTACGAAAGATACTTTTGATGTATATGATATATAATGTCAAAAACATTCTACTAACGTTACTGCAAGAACGTTTTTGATAATGTTAAGAGAACTTTTAGAGAACGTTAGTCAACATTCTGGGAATGTTCCCTGTTAGCTGGGTATGGGCATGTGTATTGTCATCCCAGGAACTTGTGTTTGTGGGATGAAGGCCACACTGTGTGTTTAGTGTGGCCTATTTCATGTTGCACTGACAGAACGGAGGAAAATCTGCTGCGTGCGAGACATATGAATCATTGAGCACGTAGTGGAAGCATGTTTGTTGTATTAAACAAAAAAAACCCCGACTTCTTCATATAGCAGGAAAAAAGATTGCAATTACAAAGGAATACAAGGGAATAAAATATTTGTTTACACAACAACAAGGTCAATAAACAAAAAGGAAAATAAAACCGGTAAAAAATAAGTGGCGAGATGCTACCTCACCACGTTCAGAAATGTTTAGAAGCAGAAAAAAAGAAGAGAGGAGTGCAATAAGATGAGATGTGACAGTAAAAAGACCATCACCACACGTGCCAACAGAAGCCGTGGATGTCGGCAAAGGTTCGTGGGCTGTAAAGACCAGAGATGAGGCATTCAGATCAGGGAGGTAAAGCAGCCCTAAAAACAGCAAGATTGTCTGTGGATCAAGAATGCAAAACATATAAATAATAAATAAAAAGAGAAGGAGCTGTGGACAGACATCACTGATAAAGCCCAAGGGGAAATATTAATATAGGTTGAAAGAATGACAACCTGAAAAACTACACTAGAAGCGGTCTTTAGGAGGAGATTTAGGATTACGCAAGAGGGAAAAAGGAGAGAGACGGCAGAGTTAAAATTAAATCGCTAGAGATCGTCCCCAAGAAACACAACGGTACCTAAAAATACCTCTAATATCGTCAAAAAAAAAAGAATAATAAAAGCTAACACACCGACAAGAAAAAAAACAGCATAAAAAGTAAATATCAGATACAAACAAAAATAAAAATTACGAAATAAAAAGACCACAGCCGTGTGGAAATAACTAAATGAGAAGGGCTCCACAAGGTGCTAGCGGTTAAAAAAAGCAAAAATAAGTCGCGATGACAAACGGAACAACAACGATGAAACTACAGAGAGGAGGAACGGAGGTGGGGAACAACACCAAGGAGAACAAGGAGTGTGAGGACTCAGGAGACTCACTGAACCCCAAATCGAAGAGGAGAGAGTCAAATAAAGGGGAATAAGAGGATAGACAAAAAGGAAAGCGCTAACTTCGCCGGCTAAAGAGTAAATAATAAGGGGAAAGAAGATAGGGAAGCGAGACCGAAGATAGGAAGGAAAAAAAAAGGTTTATAAATCAAAAAAAGATTAAAAAAAACGGGAGAAAAAAGAAAGAGAAAAGAAAAAAAAAAAAGAGAAAAAAAAAAAGAAAAAAAAGAATAAAGACAAAAAAAAAAATAATAAAAGAAATAAAAGTAATTAATAATTATTTAGATATATTTATTGTTATTGGTGTATTGCGGGAATAAAGCTCAATTGTTGATTGTACTAAAGGAGTAACACAGTGCCCACACACACTCCTCTCAACCAAAGGATGAAAAACAAGACGTGCTGGTTATGATGTCAGATTTACATTACATCTTAGCCACTCGCTGTACTTGTGTGTGTTCATTTGCTTGACCTCTGCTGTTGACTTTGGTTTCCAAGCCATAAACATGGGACGTGAGTGTGTGCGCGAGAGAGAAAGTGAGAGACTGGACTTCAATGGCAGGGCTTTGAGAGGTGATGTGAGGAGCGTGGGTCAGGGTGAGAGCTGGAGTTTGTCAGGGCAGTTTCAGGACTGTGGCTCCAGTGACAGGGCAGCAGGGGTCTGGCAGGACTGGAGGTAGTGTTGTCTGGGTGGAGGAACTTCGTAAGTTTATCTAAGAGGCTCAGTTTACGTTCTGGGTCACCAAAGTTGGACCTAAACACTGTTTAGCTTTAAACCCGCAACTAGCAGGGTTGTTTGTCAGGAGGGTGAGTAAATGATTTATTGTATATGACATCAGACCTGGACAGGTTTAACTAACCAAGGCTTAATATTTAAAGCTCAATTTTTGGGTGACATCGCTCTTTTCTAAATCTTTTACAGTAAGCTCTCTTTGATAATTGCACCTATAAACAACCTGCACTTGTTCCACTACTTAGAAAAAGGCGGTAAACACACTGCAGGTTTTACAGCAAGTACAGCCTCCAGTCGTAGCTGACTCATCCAAAGGCCCTGGCGGGATGCCAGTCAACGGGCACAGAGCCAGCTGCAGTCTTCAGAGGTGTAAAAAATGCCCAGCATTGGTCACTCCCCGAGAGATATCACATTCATTTATATCAGACACTGCAGTGAGCATTTTCTGAAAAGTTTGGTGAGGATTACATTTCTTGTCGCACATTGTCACCATTTGTGTGCACGCCTCACAATTTTACATAAACACTAACACATGTTGTGGGTCAAGATTTGCTGACAACCAACATGGCCCTGAATGGCCAACACATTTGAGTGTTTTGATGTTTCATTTAAAATAGATTATATTAGATTTATGCAAAATATGTGGCATTTTTGGTTGGGTTGGTGGGGGGGTATAAAGATTATTGATAGCTGTGGATGTTTTGAATTATTTGAAACCCTGTCATACCTATTCTCAGCTGCTCCAGATCCCTCACATATGGCTAGACATCTGTAAAGAAGCAACATTTTTGGAATGGGAAGGTATTTGATCTTCTGCTCTTCTCTCTCTCTTTCTCTCTCTCTCTCTCTCTCTCTCTCTTTTTCTATATTCATCTTTCTACAACAAATACAACAAAAAGTCTCCCACAACAAATGAAGCCGCAGTTGTGGGCCTTTCAGGGGGCCACCCAGCTAACAGGGAACATTCTCAGAATGTTGGCTAACATTCTTTAAAAGTTCTCTCAAAGTTATCAAAAACATTCTAGCAGTAATGTTAGTATAACATTTTTAATGTTTTATATTACATCAGGAACATTCTAAAGTAGTTAGTAAAACGTTACAGAATTAAAAACTGTTTGAATAACCTTAAAACCAAACAATAACATTATTACCATGTCTAAAAAACATTTTGAAGGCTCCTAAAACATTCATAATAACATTTTTAACGTTTCTGTTACTTAATGGAAATGTTAGGGAAACATTCTTACAACCTAAATTTGTTAGCTGGGCAAGCATCAGTCTGTTAGCCTGATTGTGGTTTCACCTTCCATGGAGGTCCAGGACACTGTGTGCTGTGGCCCTCACCCCCAGTTAGACCCATTCAACCGCAGGACCTAATGAACACTCCTGGCCTCATTCACTCCCACAATGGGCTTCTCCACTGCCATTGAGTGTGAGCACAATGGGGAACATCGCTCCAATTAAACCCCAGGGAACAATGCATGTGCAAGGGGGCCGGTGTTTGGGTGTTGGGGGTAGATGATGTTGGGGGTCCCTCTCCGGGTGCTGGGTGCTGAAGTGGGGGGTCACAGGGTAACGAACGTCTCCGACTGGGTGCATCTGAACGCAGGGCAGCTGAAGTGGCGGCATCTGTGATGTGCTATTAGGATCAGCAAAGAGTAATTATGTGAGCAGAGACCCTCCCTGGCCCTGTGGGGGGGCTGTTGACATCATGAGTGGAATAAGGTGAAGACTAGGAAAGGAGTGAGATGAATGACATATTACAGTATGTACGGTGTGCTGGCTAGAGCATTGTTAGCGCAAAAATTGTGGGTTCGATCCCCAGGGAACACACATACTGATCAAATATATAACTTTAAAGCGCAAGTTGCTTTGGGTAAAAGTGTCCGCCAAATGCATAAATGTAAATGCACAGTAACATGTATGACATATTTACAGTAAACAAATAAGTGACACTAACAGCTGGGCATCGCATTTACATCCTAAGGGAAATCGTTGATACTTTTCAAATTTTTTTAAACCATGGCAAGACAATATTTGCTAAACTAGAGTTTCACTAACTGGGGTATTATCATGCAACTCTTTGGAATTCTTGATTCTGATTGGTCAGTTGTAGCATTTGTCTGTCATACCTTGACCATTGACCATTTTTTGCAGGCAATTGATTTCACACATAGCTATGCCTCTTTTATATTTTTATAAAATTATTAATTAAAACTATTTTGACACATTATTTATTTTATAAGAAGCCATGATGTGGCTTCTGAAATACAGAACTGAAATACAAAAGGACAGTCAGCAATAGTTAAGTCCATGCCTAGGTTAATTTGGTGTTGGTATGGTAAATTGGTATGATTTATTGTAGTTTTATTCTTATTTTACATGTATGTAAGTACATGAATTTACAGTTGTGCAATTACAGATGTACTGTAATTATTATTTTTCATAGCAATCCGAGATGTTTTCTTCTGTCGCAGGTCAGTTCAGCAAAACAAGAAAATATCTTCAATTCAGAGTTTTGGAAGTGCAGGCCACTGCGTCTGTGAGTGCAGACGGTCTGAGTTTTCTTTGTGGTCAAGGTGTGTAATTGAATCGGGCAGACCTCTGGACAGCTTTGTTCCTCTGCTGTCCCTGGCGGGTCCTGGCAGGCGCACAGGAAGGCGCGTGTCAAACACTGAGACAAGGGAGCTCTCTCTGCGCGGGCCACACAGGAGCAGAGGAAAGAGAAAAGGTGGAATTAATGCTGTAAGAATAAACAGGGAAAAGAAACAGAGGAGAAGCGGTTAGTTAAATAACAGTGAGGGGGGAGGGAGGGCGGCTCTGGGGAAACGTTCAAGACATACCCGAATTTTAAAAGTAAAGTGGCAGCGTTGAAAAAAGGTTACGAGGCGCTTGTGCAAAGAATCCTCCGCCATATTGTGGTTGAATAACACATTATTGACATTTATACACAAAATAGATGGAGGCCTTCAGAGAGGTGACATTTCACTGGGAGGGACAGCCAAGAATACCAACAAACTACACAGAGAGATGGCTAAAGCACCTGTATGTTAGAGTTTTGCCCTTTGATAGATGCTCGGGCAGAGGCCAAAGGGTTAGAACTGCTGTCTGAAAGGCCTGAGGTGGCTGTTTTATCCCAGCAGTGTCCCAGAGGAAGGCTGTAGTTGATCCGGGCGTCTGTCAGGCCTGGAGGTTGTTGTGTTGTGTTTCGGGATCAATCTTCTACTCTGACCCTAAGGGACATGCTCAGGGTTCTCTTAAGGACCCATAATCCCAGTTTGTTTCATGTCAGTTTGACAGCTAATGATTCTATCTTCTATTTCTCATGTAGGAATAAGGGATGAAGTGTAAGCTTGTAACTGTGTGGGTGTGTGTGTGGTCCTTGTATTTACTATGTTAGTATAGTAATACTAGTAAATTTTGACCTTGTGGGGACATTTTTATGTCCTCATGAGGAAACAAGCTTGTAAATCATACAGAATAATCTTATATAAAAATCTATAATAGCAGAAAGTTTTCTGTGAGGGTTAGGTTTAGGGGTAGGGTTAGTGTAGGGGGGTAGATATGCTGTTTGTACAGTAACCATTATAAACCATTACGTCTGTGGAATTAAACATGAAAACTCAACATGGGTGTGTGTTTGATTTTCTATATTTGAAGCCAAATGTCCTCACTATCCTGAATGAAACTTGGATTAAATTTATACTAAATATCATGACAACCAACTTAAAATGAGGCCTTTGTACTGGTTCTCACTAAATGAAAAGCCTCATAAATCACCCAAATCAGTCAAAGTTTGTTTCTTCATGTTTCTGTGAGGGTTTAGGAGTATCATTAGTGTGATATAAAACCAGTGGAAGTCTTTGGATAATCTCACTAATATAGTCAAACAAATGTGTGTGTGTGTGTGTGTCAGTGTACCAGCATTTCTCAGGTACAATAGGCAGGCTCTCACTGAAGTGGTCATCCAGTAAGATGGATAAACTCATGTTGTTTAGCTCAGCAGTGCTAAGAGCCCTTTAGCTCTTCAGGATGGTTTCTCATTCTGCACTGAGAGCAAGCCAAACATCTCCCTGTCTTCTCCGTTCTCCTCTGTGCTCCATTGACAAACTAGACTCTCCACTAGGCCTCATCTGCCCTCAATTTACTCCTGCCATGACCTCTGACCTGTCAGTACAGCATTCCTTTCTTTATTACACAAAACAACATATTGTTTTTCCATGAAAGGAGGCACAACTAGATGAGATTATTAGCCAACCTATTTCAGTGGAACCAAACCTTGTTATTGTAAATCAAAGGCAGGGAGCAAAGTTTTTGCATGGTAAGTGTGTGTGTATTGTGTTTAGGGGATTGCATTTGTGTTAGTATGTGGGCCGTAACGGAGATTTAAGGAGGCAGTAATGTGTTTTTAGGTCATGTTTGTGTCTCTGTGTATGTCTGCATTTATGCATGTGTATATTAAAAGACAGGGGGCACTATATACTTCCCTGCCTAATTTAAGACTCCCCATACACCTTTAAACTTGGGCACAGTGCAGCTTTAACGCTCTCTCTCTCGTGCTTTCTTTACTTGGTCCCTTTTTTTGAAATCCTTCTTTCTGTGTCTGCTTCCTTTGGCTGACGGAGGTGAGGAGAGCACTGGGATGGGAGTTAGGTGTGTACGTGTGTGTGTTAGGGGTATATCGTGTTCTCCCTATTCTCTCCCACAACAGATTTATGGGGGCTTGGGCCTTCTCTAAATATTTGGCTTTCCCTCTGTACGGGGAGAGATTGATGGCCTTTGATGTGGGGGGGTGTGGGTAAGGGAAAGTTGGCAGGCCCAGTTCAAGAACACTGGCTGATGATGTGTGTGTGTGTATGAACTCCTTACATAAATTTACATGAACATGTTAATCTACCAGGATTAAAAGTTAGTTCTTAATCCATCTAGAATTCCAAGTACATTGGAAAAGATAAGAGAGACACTGTACAAAAAGAAGTTATAGAAGAGAAACTGCATATATATATATATATATATAAAAATATATATATATATATATATATAATAAATATATGCACATAAATATATATGTTGTTTATTTACATACACACACACACACATATATATATATACATGTTGTTTATTTAGGCAGGTACTGTGTCATTATTTGTGTGTTGGCAGCAAAACATTGAAAGTGAAGATAATCTGGATTCTAGAGTAACAGATTTGGGTCAGTTTGCAGTGTAATGTTGAGTCTGAGGGAGAAAGTCATGGGAACACTGCAGTCTGAGGAAGCGTGTGCTCTAGAGTCAACTCCCTATTGTTTGGAATGTTGTCTGTGAAAAATCAGGGGCAAATGTCCAAGACTATTTCCAGTGGCGATAAATATTGCATAATTCAGGGTTATTCTGAGGCTTTATTCTGTGTTTTTCTACTTTTGATCTGTAGCTTATTGCCACTGAGATGACAAAAAATGTCATGGCACAAAAAAAACACATTGCTCGCTTAGGAGTTCAATTTCTCTCCCACACACTCAATTAGTCTCACTCAAGCAAGTTTAAGCAGCGGACTGTGTAGCTAACTGTGTTGTCCAAGCAAATAATTACAGTGGTTATTTAAACATAAACATGAATCCAGCAACACTGATGATAATGTAAACGAACTCTCTCCCGTTCTTTCGGCTTAACTGCAGGGTGTTACGGAGTGATTGTAAAGCCGCTTCCCTTTGGCTATTCTGAGTGGAAACATGCTGTCACAAACATGCTTTATTATCTCTCTTGGTTTGTATCAGCTAACAATTTTAGGTTGTAAAAACATTTTCCTAATGTTTCCTTTAAGTAACAAAAATGATAAAAATGTTATTTTGAATGTTCAAGGAACATTCAAACAGCCAGTTTTTTTGACGTTGTATGAATGTTATTGTTTGGTTATTGGTTATGAATGTTATTCAAACATTTATTCTGTAACGTTCCACTAACAACATAAAAAACACATTATTGATATGATATATAATGTATATAATAATGTATATAATAATGTTACATTCCATTAACATTTTTGGTAACTTTGAGAGAAAGTTAGCCAACATTCTAAGAATGTTCCCTGTTAGCCGGGGGTGACAGTGAGCGAGTATTTCCTCAAACATAAGGATCATTCAAATCACTGAGGGTGGGTTTCAATGGAAAGCCCTTACTAGTTCCTCCTCATATTAAACTATTAGCCTCACGGGTCAAGGAGAGAGAGAGGGGTTGTGGGAGAGCTGCATTACAACAACAGCAGCGGAGAGAGAAAGGAACTTGTAGCAGTTTGCACTGCTGTTCTTTGGCTGGAATGCACAGCAGAGGCATTTACACGTTCATGGCGATTTATGGACGTTGGCTTCCTCTCCTCTTTCTCTCTCTCTCTCTCTGTCTCTCCCTAAACGTCTAAGCCAGTGGAGACTGCGACAGGATTGCAGCGGTAATCTCTCCCCTCCTGCCCTTCCACACCTGTCGTGTCAATATAGGACCGAAAGACTGAATACATGTTTTCATGACAGTGACAATCTGCTAATGTATGTGGGTCTTAATGTGCATTAGGGCAGCTGTATGAACGGTCCTCCTGTTATTTAATACGAGAGAGAGAGAGAGAGCAGACACTTGTGAAGATTTACCTCTCTTTCCTGCCCCAATCTGCCCCACAATCACCTTGGTGAGTAATGTAACCAATTTATTACGCAATAATTTAGCCATAAAGTGATATCAAACCATCCAAATTGGCCTTATAAATGAATGTGGTTTTGACAGCTAGCGTATTCCCAGCAGGTCGATCAAAGTCCATTGGAATCCCACTTTTAAATGCCTTTGAGATGAAAAGGAAGAGGAGAGTTTGTGTGGGGTACATGAGGACAGAGAGCGATGAATGGAGAGAGAGATTTTATTCTTTCACTCGGTCATGATACAGGAGGATGAGGGCAATGAGAGAAGAGAAGGTATTCAAGTTCTGCCAGGAAGGCACTTGTGGGCTTTGAGGGTGAAAAACAGCTTCACAAACCGAGTGCAGAAATAATCAGGAGTGTAGGAACTTGTCACCTTGGCTCATGAATATGAACAAGTGACGTGACTGGCCAGCTAACAATTGTAAGTTATAAGAACATTTCCCTAACGTTTCCATTAAGTAGTCATTTTTTAGATGTTGTATTAATGTTATTGCTTGATTATAAGAACGTTTTTAAATTCTGTAATGGTTTAAAATGTTTCACTAACAACTTGAGAATAACGTTTTAGATATATATATTATGTTAAAAAAATATTATTAAGATATTAGAAGATATTATGTTGTTAAGTTACAGACTGCAGGAAGAACGGTACCACATTAAAATGCTTAGTAGCGTAAAACAGATTTTCCCATTCCGGGGTTCACACTAATGGTTTGTAAGAGGACTTCATAATGTTCTCTAATACACCTGTACACACATACACCTGTAGCCTGTACCCATGTAAACACATGAAAAAAACCTGCTCTAGACCAGCCATGGACACGAAATTAGCCCATTTCTGCCCGCGTACATTTGTTGACGTGATTAAAATGAAAACCCGCAATTAAACAAAATAATGTGTTTTTTGATGTTCTTTTTGCGTTGCGATTACGTTTGACTGGGGTTAATGAGCAGGAGACCGGGCGCTATCGCAGTAAACCCCTTCCCTGAACCCAGCGTGTTCTCACCCACCCCGAGCACAGACCTAATTGGGGGCAATCACTCAGATAAAAAGAGCTCAGGAACAGCATGACTAGGCGGTATGCTCTGTCTTTCTCTCTCTCTCTCTCTCTCTCTCTGTTTCTCTCACTGTTTCTCCCTTCTCTTGTTGGTTAGCCCTCCTATTAAAATGCCATGTCCTTCTTTTCATTTCTCTACTGAGTGATCCAACCAGCTGGCTTTTGTGTGGGAGGAGAAGAGGCAGAGAGGAAAGATGAGGAGTGGGAGAATGAGAGAAAGAGAGAGGGCTGGTGTTATTGTCTCAGACCCCTATGAATTCCCCTTCTTGAAAGTGCAGACCCCACATGTTTTCAAAAGATGTTCCTTCTATGCTAAAGGTGAAGTGTGTCTATTTGTTTTGATGTTACGCAATTTTCTCGACGCCAGTATGCAACTATAAGCAAGAAATTTGTTTCCAGAGTGTTAAAAGTGTGGTGCTTTCAAAGCATTGCTCTGTTCCAACATGTCATGTGAAGTGACATCACAAAGGGACGGGCCTACCTGTGACCTCTGTTTCTTGCGAAAAAAGTATACAAAGCTAATTGTTTGAATGGTAGTTAGAGACGAAGATGCTAATTTAGAACCAGATGTGGATTTTAGAACCAGATGTGGGTTTTTAGAACTAGGTGGTTCATTGGGGCTAATTGACCCATGCTAAACTAATCAGACGTTCATTTCTTAAGCAGCTTGACAGAGTAATGGGGCGGGACTACCTGTTACCTGTTCAGCTGCATCTGAGAAATGTAAGAAAGCATCATTTTTGCAGTTTAGTTTGGTGCTGCTAGTGACAGAGAAATTAAGCATGGTACCTTTATGTCAAAACGAATAAAAAAAGGATATGTGTGTAGCTGGTACATGTTGTTCCAGTGGAAGACGACTGCGGTGAAGAGGCCTGCTCGTGATTGCCACATGGGCTTCAGAATGGAAAGAGACTGTTGATTTGGAAATGGTACAAAATGAAATATGCAGAATGATTGCAAAGCTCTTTAACTGAAGAGCCAGAGCCACCCGCACTCTGAGCCCCCCCTCCCATTTTAAGGGAGATACTGTTTGTAGTCAATGTTGAGTTATGGATGGTGCTGTTGGATGAAGAGGATGGTTGGAGGCTAATAGGGTGGAGCAGGATGACTATTGAGAGAGCCAACCCCACTTAGCTCCTTACTCCCCTCTCTTTCTCTCTTTTTCTCTCTGTCTCTCTCTCTCTGTCCTTTATTCTATGCACACTATTGCTCTGTCACTTTCTAGCTAAAAATGTCTGACTGCATTGTTTAAAAAATGAGCGTTCTGACACTTTTGCAAGTGTTAGAGATTCTGTATTTTTTTATGTTAAAATCTTTCTCCTAAGTTTGATGTGGAGAAAGTAACAATTTTTAGGTTAATTCTACTGAAAAGTTAAAACACTAAGGTTTAGTGATACTGATTTGTTTGTTTGAGCCATTTCGTCCAATGGTGTGAGTTTGGGGCAGGGCTCCGTGTTGGTTCCAAACTGTGGTGGATGAGAAAGAGTGTTTGGGTAACCTGTTTGAAAACATTTTCGCAATGCCTTCTGAAGCAACTAATGGCACAAAAATAATGCAAAGCATTTCAAAAGTATACACAAAACAAGGGACAAAATACAGTAAAGAAAACATGGAAAAACACTGAACATTGTAACGACAGAAGCCGTCCAAAATTAGCTTTCAGTATTTCATGTGACATTTTTCAACACCCAGCTGCCGTTCAATACAAACAGCTGATCAAATACTGCAGGAAGGTTATGAATCCAAGTCAAAGTGTTTCGTATTATCATGTTACATTAAACATGAGAGTTGTGCCCACAGCACTCCATTTGAGTGTGTGTGTGCGTGTATCTGTAACGCGTAACA
Source organism: Chromobotia macracanthus (assembly GCA_036877525.1). Lineage (NCBI taxonomy): Eukaryota > Metazoa > Chordata > Actinopteri > Cypriniformes > Botiidae > Chromobotia > Chromobotia macracanthus. Next base: position 11,366,017 of record JAZGTH010000002.1, on the reverse strand, counting down.
GTAGTGTCCTCTACAGAATAATCATGTTACACCTCTCCAGTATCAATTAAAACCAGCAGTCCACTCGGCACTCATCTTCTGCCTCTGTTTATCCATATCTCTCTCTCTCTATCTCTCTCCCAGCCAGTGAAAACATTAACATAAGTAAGCTCTCTCCATGGCAGGCCTCTCCATAGCCGTGTGTGGTTGCAGACACACGGGAAAACATCCTGGTCCAGGAGAGCAGCTAATGAGGGAGCGTCGGTGAGCCAGGGGCTGATGGGTAAAGCCACGCGGCCTGCCGATGAGAGAGGACTAGTGTAATTGTTCAAGCTCTTGTCTCTGTTGATACAGGCTCTTCAGAAAGCATGTGATTTAGCTAAAAGCCATCTCCAGGCCAAGTAATTAGAGACACCATTTAGAAGCGGCATTAGCCCGATCCACTGTTATTGACTCGCACAAAAGACACACATGCGCACACACTCTTCTCTACCAATTTAACACCACGCTGTGGGTGTTATTCGACCTATTTGTGGTGAGATTAGTTGCCTGGTGTGACAGAGAGAGTAAGTGAGCTGACGAGGGTGTGTGTGTGCGCGTGTTCTTCATTGGCATGCGTTTCTTAATATGTTTTCACTCTCCGAGCAGGGTGTGTTTACAGCCGTTGAGATTGTTGGATGCGCTCAGACAGAAGCAGAACACTTGACAGATTGAAGTATTTTGTGTGTTTGTGAGGGGTGTTTGTCTGTGTGTTTTGACACGTTCACTGTCTAACAGCGGCAGGTCAGTGTGGCAATTAAACCCATCCAAAGTGTAACTCAACAGGCAAGAGGACACACACACACAACTGTTCAACACAACGCTTGACGTAAGCACACGGTAGTATTTATTTCTCTCCAACCAGTAAGAACATACAAAATTCTGATGTATACATATATATATATACACACATACGCACACATGTATGTATATGTTTATATATATCATTTGTGGATTTATATATATATATATATATATGTGTGTGTGTGTGTGTGTGTGTGTTTCATATATGTACAAGCATGTGACATTTTTATATATGTAAAATAAATATATTAAATATCTGTATGGAAGGATTTAATTTGATTCTTGCAGACATAGACAAAATAACTTTCATATCTAATAACAGACAGGCTACATTGAGAAAACAGTGATTAAATGATGATGAAAATTATATTTTAAAATATCCCTGAAGCAGCTTTATTTTTGATTGAAGGGGTGTATGTGATGGTAAAATGCTGCATGGATGATTCAAACTCGCTAACCACTACCCAGCTAATAGGAAACATTTTCAGAACATTGGCTAATGTTTTAATAGAATGTTTTTTATATTCCATCATATATTAATAAAACGTCAATTTACAAATTACAAACGTAATTTGTAAGTTGTTAGTGGAACGTAAAATACCAGAATTAAAAAATGTTTAAATAACATTGGACATTTTGAACGCTCCTTCAAAATATCATTTTTAACATTTTCATTACTGAATGGGAATGTTAGGAAAACGTTCTTACAATCTTAACAAAAGTTTTTTTTAGCTGAGTAGGCCATGGCTCCAGCTAAAACTGCTGGTATGGGTGAGTTTGTGATTTACACACACCTCGAAAGTCCTTCTGAATGTTTGGATTTGTGGAAGTTTGACGGCTACCAAAGAAGAAAGTCAAAACCTAACGCTTAGCATGTCTTTAATGGTTAATAAAATCAACTTCCAAGAATCAACTTCCCTGGGTGGGCTCTACTGAGATGAAAAGGAGAAATGTGATAGAATTTACTGGAATGAGTGATAGGCTGAAGGAGGTACAAACAGTGAGGAATGGAGAGAGGAGCGTCTGTGGAGAGGAGAACTTAGAATGATCAGGGAGCCCCTTGTGGCATCTCTCTGCCTTTCTCTTTATGGGTTACCCGATTCCCTGACAGTTTGTTTTAAATTTGACCATGCAGATGTTTCTCTGGGTGACTGACTTTTATAGTTTAGAAAAGATTATATCAGTTTCCCGCAGATTGTGTTACTGTATTTAAAAAAGAACCGACAGTAGAGAGTAAGAGAGAGAGAGGCCAAGGGGCCTGGGGGAGCAGGGGCGAGGGACTGCAAGGAGAATGCTGTAGGTCTTTAAAACCTGGAGTCTCAGTGGCACAAAGAAAGAGAGAGGGAGAGACAGAGAGAGAGGGAGAGAGAGAGAGAGAGAGAGAGAGAGAGTCAAGCAAACTGTGCTGGAAGTGAAGCTGAGTTCAGGGGAGCCAGGTTTGGCTTATAGCATTAGACACAGATTCTTTCTAATTTCAAAGGACAACATAAGCGTCAAATTTGAGGATATTAGTTTTTGATAGGCAGCTGGGGCAAAGAACTTTGGAGAGAAAAACACACTGTTCCCATTACAGACTTCAGCTTCCACTTCAGCCTGCCAGAGAACAACACACACACACACACACACGGGACCTGCTTTTGACAGTGATTTCTCTCTCTCTCTCTCACACACACACACACACACACACACAGTATCTTTAGATCTCAATCTCTATCTCTCACTGTCTTTCTCCCTGTTTTTATCTTCAAATCTCTCTACTGATACTTCTGTTTAATTATCTTTCTCTATATATCTGTCTTTTAAAAATGACTACATTTGTGTGTTATCTTTACATGGTTTGCACACTATTGTACTTAAGCTGCTTAGCCCGGTAGTGGAATGATTACACACTCCATAAGAACGAGCCTCTGGAATTTCATAAACATTTTGAGGGTTCACATTCTATTTCCTAAAAAGCGTCTGATGCCACTTGGCAGGGGCATTGAGGGCTTTAAAGGACATAGGGTTAAGGAAGTGGGTCGGCTGGGCTAAACGAAACTTAAGAAACGATAATATAAAGAGAAAAATGGAATGAAGGTTGATAGGTGGATAATAATGGAGAGTTGAAAGAGGTTGTTAGCGAAAATGAAGACAAACTTCCCTGCTGCTCGTGTCAGAAAGCATTTTCCACTGTTGCTCGGTCAGAATGAATTTAAAAGGCCATCCATCCTGTTCCTGGCACTTAATCAAACCCCATCAACACCAAATCTTACTTTTCCTTATGAAAACATGTAGAAACACCAACAGAATCTCAGCTGAGGGATCAAAGAACTGGATAACAATACATTGCAGGATGATCCATGACTTGCAGCTATAGTTGTTATGTAGAAACAAGGATAGATGGGAAAATAACAAGTGGATGTTCTTCAACATTTTGATGAACTTTCCATGTCGGTTTGTGAAATTCATACGCTGCCATGCTTTAGATTAAAGTCGCTACAGAGACAGACAAAACCATCTGGAAATGACTTGGGGGGGTTTCCCACACCACTAAGAGTGACTAACTCATCCTGCTTATGATCTTATGGTTGCAGGGCCAGTAGAGTCAGTAGGGAGGACACAGTTTCCAGTGCTGCATGTTCCAGCTAATTACCCAGCTCACAATTTTAGGTTGTTGGAATGTTTCCCTTGGGTTATAAGAACGTTCCAAACATTTTGTTAATTCTGTAACATTTTTAAACCGTTCCACTAACCAATTAATAACAGTGTATATGATATATAATGTTTAAAAAGTTCTGCTAACGGTATGGTATTGTTTGTAATAACTTTGAAAAAACTGAGAGAACTTTGAGAGAACTTTGAGAGAACTTTAAGAGAACTTTTTGAGAACGTTAGCCGATGTTCTGAGAATGTTCCCTGTTAGCTGGGTAACAACCTAATAAAACAGTTTCACGCTGAAGATGCTTGAGCAGCTGAGTAACCCGGCCATTTGTCTGTCAGTCAGCTCAAATGAAACTCTCCTTGAGACTGTCCCGCAGTAACAAAGACAACACATTCTCTCTTTCCACTAGCTTTTAGCCTTTAAGTTTGGGGTGGCTTTGTAAACATTATTCCAAGATATCTCGCTCTCAGAATTTTCTCAACAAATTGAGTTGCACTGTGTTGCAGATTTGGTGCCGATACTAGCAAATTGAGTTAAAGAAAATTAAATTACCTTAAGTTACATCATACTTTAAGTTAATGTTTTAAAGAGCTTAGTTACAGACTGTTTCTTTTCCTTGTCTTACAATATTCTCGCCGTGAAAAATAACAACTGTTAAGAGCATTACTGGGCATATCTGACCTGTTTCTAATATTATGTATCCCACAATTCCCTGCTGTTACTACTCCGCCGACTTTCCCACACCAGGGATTATGCCTAGAACTGTTCTAAATTAGACTATCAGTGGAGTTTAGTAATAATCTGTGGCAGATCTCCATAATGGCTTATGCTTCATTTCCTCTTTATAAACGTGAAAGTATAAATATGGATGTTCAGGATGTTTTGTTTGCAGTTTAATGTATTGTTTTTTAATGTATAGTTTTCTGTTCATCTGAGTCACAGCTACTGTTTCTGTGACCTCTGTCTCTGCCACTGACTCGGCTGCTTTCTCTGCTTCTGCAGCTTGCTCAGATAATGTTTGTCACTTTGATGTTTATGTCCCCCGGCCTGAAATTGGGGGTTTGTCGGTTTGACGCGAGGCAGTTGTTGACTTGATTTTCTCGAAATCAAGATGAAAGACCAATCTGTCTTTCCGCTGCATTTGATCAGTGAGATTCAGCGACTTATGCCTTCAGGTTCATCACGGCCAACCTCTGAGCCACTCACCAAAACATGATGGAGGTGACAACAGAAGTCTGTCTGAGAGCCCCCCCTTCTTTCTCTCTCTCTCGCTCTCTCTCTCTATCAATGACTTTGATTATTATGGGCTCGGTGATAGAATAGGAGTGCTGCCATTTGACTCTAATAGCACCACAATCAGACTCTCTGTTGCTCCGAAGGGGCCAAACATTTACCTCAGTGTGTGCCGGCACATCTCTGCTTTACATTCCTGTTTACACTGAGCGATGTCCCTCACACAGTGTGCACTGCTCTCTTTCTTCCTCTCTCTCTCTCTCTCTCTCTTTCTCTCTCTCTTTTGATTGGCTTTCAAACTGTACATTACATAGTATAGAGAAAATATATGTACTCACGGTTTCAATTGTGGTGCTCTTAGGCTGATAAGCTCTTATGTAGTTGTTCTCTTTTATCTGCCTCTTCATTAGAGCAATGTTAAAGGGGGGAGGATGGAGGGAAAAAAGGGAAGAGAATAAGTAGAGAAATGAGAGCGAGAGCTAGTTAGGGGCAGCCGAGCATCTACCTCAAGTGTGTCTACCTCACCTTTAATCTATGGAAATGTGTGTATCAGATGAGAAGTAATTGTAAAGTGGAGTTTGACTATTAAAATGTCTGGAGAACACGCTTGATCAGCGGACCAAAGATAGAGCAGAGATAATCGCTGTCACCCCGGAGGACACCGATGATGGGGACGGAATTAATTTGTGGCGGGGGAAAACAAATTAAGACACTCACCGCCAAGCTCTCCATTAGACAATGGCATATATAAATATTTGATCTTGGGCAATACAGGTTTGCAAAGGTTTAGCACACGCTCATCCAGATGAGAGCTCGCACGTGTCCTGTCTCTCCTTAACCTCATCATGCTATTATTTTCTTTTATCATTCTATCTTTTCTTTCTGTCTCTCTGTTCTCAATCATTCTCTCTATCCTTCATAACTCATCGCTTTCTCCTTGCCAAATGTTGTTTTCGTTCAGCAGCCGGATTCTCTATGCCTGAAGGTGCAACAGCATAAACCCCTTTTTAATGTGAATGGTTGAAAAGGCATTTGCCCTTCACAGGAAAAGAGTGTGAAGCGTGCTTAATTAGATTCAGCTGGCAATATTCGAAATGTCACAATGTTTTATGAATATTGCTGTAAATTTTAATGGACTCTGTAATGGGAAGTTAGAGTTACAGCTCCTAAATGTTGACTTTTAGAGGGATTGTACTGTATTGTGACTGCTTTTCACAATGCTGTTGTGAATATTAAAATCTTAAATTTTAAATTTTTATTATCAGTTATCTAATAAAATCTATATGTTTAAAGAAACGTGGCTTACCTTAAAGTTTAAGCTCAAAGCTTGACTAATACAAAACCAGAAACTGCAGGTTATGTGCTGGGTAAAAAAATATTTCTAAACATATGGATATTATTTTGGAAATACTGTACTTGCTTTGTGTCAATTAAACAAATCAATTACAGAGACAAAGCCCATGTGTCAGTAACAACATAAATAGCAAATGTATACGTTGTTGGATCAGTGAAGAAATTCCAACAAAATGTTTACTGTTCTATCTTTTATACATATGGGTTTTATAAATGCAAAAAAATGCTGATGTACATATTCATTTTATCCAAAACTATGTAACATGTATACGTCTAAATCTTGTCTAAAAATGTCCAGCTTCTAAGATGGTGTCAATGCTTAATAGATTGAGTCAGGTTTAGCACACACAGTAGCACAATTACGTCGGTGTTAATGTTCACAGTTTGATTAGTCGTCATTATCTCAGCTTGTGTTAATGACTGTGTTGGTGCTCACGCAGAGAGGCTCCTCCCTCTCTCATTCGGACCTAATGAGGCTGCTGCTCTAATGAGCGGGATTTAATGGATTTATTGCCGTTTAGGGCTCCAAAGCACAAGGCACCCTGATGTCAAATGGCTTTAATTGGCGTATAGAGTTTGCCCAAAAGTCCGTTCTGTTGTCAGCTACTTGTGTTCTCCTTTGGCCAATGTGCAGTCACGTATAAAGTGACACTTGCTGCTTTCTATATAACCTTGTTGTTCAAACCATTCGTGTTTCAGTTCCTTTAAATTAGTCTAACAACTGATCTAAACTAGTAATAATTATTCATCTTAATAATAATATGAAGAAAATGAACCATATTAAAATAATATGACTGTACTTGTATTACACACTGTTTAATAACATGAATAAAATATACATTTGTCATGTATTTTAACATATTTTTTCAGATATAACTTAATATTTTAATAAGATTTAATAATATAGCAATATATTATTTTAATAATGTATATTATTCAGTATTAACATTTCTGATGTTGCTTTTGCAAAAAAATGTCATTTTGAATCACTTTAATAATCATCTTTGAATCATTTGTTTGGCATGGTTGAGTTTATATCAGGATCTTGTGGGTTGGTGTGATCTCGGCATGTTGTCTGTATTCCACAGCAGTTGAAAGTCATTTGGGCACTTTTGGTGTTTGCTCTGGCCAGCTGTCAGAAGAGCCCCGTCCTCCAGCTCCATGATCAATACTAATTTAGTGTTAATAGATGTCAATTGATCTGATGTCCCCAGGGGTGTGGCATGACCACACGCAGAGTTTGACATCTAGCCTGTTAAGGAGGTGGTAATCTAGGGAATTGGGATATGCAAGGCTACACTATCTTTATGAGACAACCCAAGATGAGCCTAATGCTCAAAGTCAAAGAAAAATGAACAGCTGTTTTCTATAAGCTGTTGATGGACTAAGACGGCACGTGTTGATAACCAGTTTCTAAGTTTTGAGTTAGAAGCTGTATACTATTTTCTTGCATTTGGGCTGACACTTTTATCCGAAGTGAGTTACAGTGCATTCAGGCTATACAATGTATCAGTATGTGTGTTCCCTGGGAATCAAACCCACAACCTTTGTTGAGCCCCAACACCTGAATTTATATTATTACACCCCAACAAGTCAGAGTGAATGTCTTGGATTTTTGCCCATTTTTGTCCATTTTGTCAAGATTAATAATTATTGTATAAGTTTGTTTTAAAACAACACATTTGAGTACAGTGAGTAGTAATGAAGGATGTGGGGCCAGAGTAAAACATGTCATTGAAATGTCATGTTTATCTCATGAACAAATGTAAATATGTAGAAAATGGCAAAGAAGCCAATTTCCCCTGGTTACAGTGGTTGCTGTGCTTCTATATAGTGACTATTTGCATGTGTGTTAAACTTAGTTTACAACCTGTCTAGAACCACAAATAAATAATGGTTGTTTAGGTGATTGTACAGTCTTTGGCATGGAGCCCTGCCTACACAAGTGGTCTTCTGACTCGGTTCTCTGGTCCTTACAAAAAGTCCTTATGATGCTAAGCCTGCCCTGGAGATAATTGTATTGGCCGATGCACAATATTTAACAAGCCCCTCTCTGCAAGGAAGGGATTTACCATTTATAAACATAATCACATACAACAACTTTCACAAAATAGGAAACAGACAATTTATAGCTGAGGTAAAACGTGTTTAATCTGCAGTTTGTCCCGCCTTCATGAATTTGGCTCACCCAAAGAGATTAGCTGGAGCACAGGGACTCGGAGAAGAAAGCGAGAGAAACTCCGAAAGTCTCCTTGTTTATTCCTGTCCTCTCCCCATATTTACTTCTGAACTGTCACTCATCTTTTTTCCTCCCTTGTTCGCTCTGCCCTGCGGCTTTTCTCTCACACACAGGCTGTGTGACGGCACTGTTGCAAGCGAAGAAATCTGGGGACCATCTGAAACCAATTAGGGTGGTGCAACAGCCACCCAAAGACTCGGTGACGGATGGGGCTCTTGTATTTATAGCCGAGGTAATTGGCAACACACACACACACTGATTGTGGTGCATGAATGCACTTTTCTCACAAAGTGTAAGGGAAGATCCTGGCCAAGACTCTCCAAATTATGATTCATGTTACATCACAGTTTGATAGCACAGATGTGTACGGGATTGCGCATGATACGCCTTTTCCAAAAATGAAGACACTTTGAAGTTGTTTAGGCTGTGCACGCTCATAATTTCTGCCAAAGAAAATCTTTCCAATGTCCAAGGACCAAATGACCTTAAATGAACATATTAAAACGATCATTCGTCATTGCGGAGCGGACGGACGCGCTGCTGTGCGCTGCAGCAGAATCACGGTGGCTGCGCACAGCTGATACGGAAGTAGGGGCCGAGGCCGTACATCTCAGCTATCTGTCCGGGGCTGTCAGCGCGTCAAACCTGCATGTGAAAATATACACACGGCACATCTGCCTCTCGTTAGCCGCCATAAATGGCTGCCATGTGGTATTCTGATAAATAGGCCAGTCTATTTATTGGAACACAACAAATTGGCTACAAACACTGACATGGAATCGAAGAACTATAAATATTAGACGCGATGAAAGTTTTAAAACGTGCTGCAGGTATTTTATGAGCGTCCTCGTTTTTCCTGCTTTCTTTTTATGTACTTTCAGCCATTCCTCTCTCTCTTCTTTTCACTCTGCCAGATGACGACTGTCTCTCTCTCGCTAACTCTCTCATATCTTGGCTGTAAGTGATCAAGCATAGAATGTAGATTAGGCGCTGACTCCATTGTGCATCATATTTTTTTTCTGTACAACTAAAACCAAGAGACATAGCCATAAGATTCCTGAATGAATTGTCAACAGACAAGCCCTAAACCCCGTGTAATTACATATTTGGAGTTTATCTGGCTTTATGCGAAAATGCACAAGTTTCCCTTCCTTGGTGGTCCTTAAACACATCCATATGTCCTGAGTGTTTTCCTTCCCACTCCTCTCTCTCTCTCTCTCTCTCTCTCTCTCTCCCCACCTTGGTCTTTGGAAACATTATCCTTTTGCATGAGTAGATTAGTAGATCTGTTGGTGTGTGTTTTTTCTATTGTTAAGTTGTTGTGTCATTAGACACTCTCACTGGTCCAGATGAAGTTTTGGAACTGTGGAAGATCTGGGTGGGACCATCTGCAAACAAAACAGGGCCACAAAGCACATCCCTGTAGAACCAAACAGGAACACACAGTAAATGTGGGGAGGCCTGGAATCGTGTGTGGGCCTGCCTTTTCCTTTTTTCCCGCTTGAGAAAACCGATCTGTTTTAGAACACGTGCTAAATATTACCATATTTACATTTTCCTGTTTGAAAAAGGCCAAGCCAGGAGGGAGGGTGGAGGGGGGGAGGAGGGTTGCTGTGGAAAGGTCTCGGGCCGGGTTAGGCTCTGTTTGAAACTCTAAACCCTTTTCATGCTTATTTGTTTTATGATTCTGCAGGGTACTGTGTTTACACTCAAAGTGCAACATCTGGATTAGATAATTTGTTGAGAATTAACCGAGGCTGGATGCTTAGCTGCTTAGCGACCTCTTCTGATTAAATCTGTTTGATGTTTTGGTATTTCGCTCCACCATTTTTTTATGGCGTGTCAGCTTGTATCTTGCATGATGTACTTTTGTTCCAATAAGTTTGTGGAAAAAACAGGTGAGGGCGATGATTATTATACTGAAATGGACCCTTTAAACGCACGACACAGACAGAGGAAAGCGCGTCCGTTCTCTAATCACATTCACGGCCTTTGATCTATAATGGCTTATTTGAACGTTAAGCATGTGGTGACTGTTTGTCTAAAGGCCACTCCTTCTGACAACACAGTGGAGGACTGAAAAATGATAAAATCCCTCTTACTTCAGTAACAGTTTTGTTGTTATTCACCAACTATTGTGCAGACCATGATTTGCATCAATTATGTTTACAATGACCGGGACATGTTTGCCAGAATGGCAAGCCACATATATACAAGATGCGATTATAAATGCATAAATCTATTTGATTTAGATATTTTGTATGATTTGCATACAATAGAATCACTTAGTGTAAGTGTGCAGGTGTATGTAGGTGAGAGGGGAGGCAATCAAAACAATGTTGTGACCGAATCAAACCTGTTTAACAACGTGATTATCTTGCGCCTTATCCAAAAACAGCATCTGTTTTCATTAGCATGCTGCCTGTCAGTGCTTTGAGTTCATGCCCTAATGAGGTTTATTAATACACATTTAATAGCACCAAAGTTTTCAGTAGGAAAGCCAGTTATGACTCATAAGACTAAAGAGAGCAGCAGAGATTTGATGGGAGTGTTTGAATCATGGGAATTTCCTTGTTTCAGTTGCTCTGCCTTGCAGGGTTCCAGTATGGATTGTAAGCTCACTGTGTTTTTGAGGTCAGCCATAGTTCCAGTTCAGCTCTGACACATGCTGTACAATACAGGCTGTGGCACATTAATGTCGTTTAACTGTCAGAGTAAATGTAGCGAATGAGACGCATGTTCTGTGGTTTGTATTGCATTTTATTTAGCTGCTTTAGTTTAACATGAACAAGAAGCATGTGGGATGACCATGCAAAGACATACCCAGCTAATGATTTCAGGTTGTAAGAACATTTCCTTAACGTTTTCAAAAATGGTAAAAATGTTGGAACATTCAAAACATCTAGTTTTATAGGCATTGTATTAACGTTCTTGCTTGGTTTAAAAGAACGTTATTCAAACGTTTTTAAAACATTTTTCACTGTCGTTCCCTGTCAGCTGGGTAGAATGTTAATTAAGTAAACAAAACCCAGTGCCAAATGTGACCTAAAATCTAAGGGGATTTTCAGTGTTTCCAGATCATGGAAATGATGCTTGTTCATCAAGAGCGTCCAAGAGGGATTAAAGTAGTTATTCACTCCAGTGAAAAATGAGATCCCCCCCATTCCTTCACTGCTGTCCCAGACCTCTGCAAGGGGGGGATTTTCTCAAATGCTGGGAAACAGATGTGTCAGAAACACGATTTGTGTGTGTTTTATTGACTCTGTCCATCTGTTAATACAGTTGCTTGTTTCTTTCTTGTCTCGTCGATCCAGAGATGAGTGTGTGTGGGCGAACGCCAGAAGAAACATGTAGAATAGAGAAGGACAGGCGGTGAGATGAAGGACTGGGGAGGGTTGGTGATGGGTTCAAGATCTTGAGGTTTAAGATTAATGTTTATTTTTGAGATAATATTTCATTTATATTCTTATCAGCCCCATTGGTTCATGTTAATTGTTCCATGTGTTTTCCATTAAAGCAGCTTTACTGGAAATGTAAGAAACAGTGGTAACACTTTACAATAGGTGTCTATTCATTGACACTAGTTAATGCATTAGCTAACATGAACAAACAATGAACAGTATATTTTTACAGCATTTATTCATCTTTGTTAGTGTTCCTTGTTTGTTCATGTTAGTTCATTGTGCATTAACAATTCTAACAAATGGAAGCTTATTGTACAGTGTTACAGAAACAACTAGGTGAATAGAAAATACCTTATCTGTTATAGTAATCATTAACTTCATAAAAATCACCACTGTGATTCATCACAGTGAAGAAATCACACATATGTCATTGTGACATCCTATAGAACACACTTTGATTGGAAGAAGTATGTACTGAGTAAAACATTAAATATATGATTTATTTTTAAAGCTTTAATATTCAATATTAAAAAAAATTAAAAATAATTTTTTTTATATTAAAAATATAAAAAAACATTCAATATTGTTATGAACATTAGGTTAATATTGTAAAGGTTTGTCAGTTGTATTATGCAGATGTTTGTTAGCAGAATCAATTAACAATCTGTCCAATGAGAAAAGAGTTTGACCTCTGTGGTTCAGTGGTTAGTGTATTCATAAGTTCTGACCTTGAATTTCAACTTACAGTTCAAATCAGCACTCAGTACTCAGTGTTTGTAACATTCAGTGACATTTCCTAGTTTTCATTAGGAATTCTGTGAGCATCTAGATTGTGGAAGCTAAATTGATTTGGGTTGCCTTAAAACTAATGTAACTGTGGATTAAAATGCTCACACACTGTATTACATGATTTCAAATGTTCTGCAAGCGTACTTGAGTATTCTGCTCCATTCCATGCATTCCTATATTTTCATGAGCAGAGCACAATCCGAAGTTCCTGCCATTGGACGTTCAGTTGATGTGTGTGTTTTGGTGTAAAAACGCATTCAGAACATCTGATCTTGCAGCCCAAGAGAAACGTTAGTGGATTTATGGAAGCTGTGCTCAGGGAAAGCCTTACATTTTTCTGCATCATAGGCCTCGCATTTCATCTCCCATTTTCTGTCTTTTTCCAACTCCTTGATTTTTTTCCACCCATCTCCCTTTCTCCCATTAGCAGTATATCTTGTAGTTTTGCACTGTTTTAATGGTGTATTTGCAGGGAACTGACTGTCCCAGTGCTGCCTGCTCAATTTACGGGACTCAGAGGTTGCACATGTCTAAAATCCAGTCTCCCATCACCCATGAAGCTTGATGAGTGCTGAGTACATTATAGCTTTTGAATACCTTGAAATCACATCACTGGAAGCCAAAGCAATCTTTTAAGGTAGAGTGCTATGTGGCCGTATTCCACTGTACTGCTTTGTTTTGTCACCTGAATGGCTTCATCATGGACTTCATGTATATAAGATTGATGTGTGTGTTTGTGTGGTTACAGCAGAATCAGTATGAATCAGGGCCATGTTGTGATGTCATGTCTTGGCTGGTTCTATAAAGCCAGAATAACTATCACTGCCTAGCTAGCAATAGCAACCTAACTTTGCCAGCATTTGACGCCCTCTGTTCAGAGCATTCTCCAAAGCCACGCCTCCCCCAATAGTGTATGGAGATATGCAAATGCATAGTTTGACCAGCAAGTAGTACATCCTATCATTGTATTTGGACCAGATGCAATGATTTGATGAACATATTTTATGGTCCTGTGCCTTCCACAGAAGATATATAAATATGTAAATATATTTAGACCACTTAGTGATTGCTGTCAGGATGTGAAGAGACTTTCAACCAGCATGACAAAAATGTCTCTGGAAAAATTCACCTACCCTGCCTTTAACATATATGAGCATAATGGACTCTCTAGTTGCTGTTGTGTGTGTGTAATTATGTGTTAACCAGCCAAATTACATTTTTGTGGTTTCTAAGACACAGTGTCATCAGACTGTCATTAACCTTTAAAGCGGAGCACACAAATGTAACAGCAAATCACTCAGTAACAAGCAACAGCATAAACGACCTTAGTTGTTTAGCTTCTCCTTCTCTTTTCTCTCTCGCTTTATCCCTTTAATACACACACACACAGCACAGCCAAATTTCTTAGACCAGCCGAATAGTTTGGGCTTTGGCCTCTCCACAGGTCGAACCAAAAATAAGAGGCTGTTTAACAGTACTGGCAGGAGCTTACAAAAACAGGCTGAGGATTAGGGTTTCATGAGTTTCTGTGACTCTGTCTGGTATCAGCACTTGAGGAGAGTCAGGAGAACCAGATGAAACATTTGGAAGGAATGAGCAACCGGCTAACGTCACATCATGCATTATGGATGAACAGACTTTCCATCCTGGTGGAAAAGACTAGAGTGGAACTGTTCTTTGTCTTTCTTATTTGTATGTAAATGCTTGATAGTAAATTAACATATGTTTTTAAACTCACTTCCATGTTTTTACCTAGATTTTACCTCAGTGGGGGGCTAAGAATAAAAATATGGGTAGGTTAAATGTCTGTGTCAGATTTATTGATTGATAATTTATTGAAGTATGGGAATTAACATTGCTTATTTAAGTTTTGCAATAAGTGTTTAGGCGAGATTTACGTTAGTTATGCTTTACGTTAAAAGTAAGAAAAAGGAGCGAATTATAAGCAGCATTTGTAAATCTAGTTCTAAACAGAGTTCTGTCCTTAATGAAAAAGGAAGAACAGCTGAAGGCTGTTTCTCGAGAGCCTTCTTGCATTAAAAACATCTGATGGCTTTTAAGAAGCACAAAGATGTTGCCTAAAAACCAACACAGCCAGTTTGCGTTCATATCCCAAGTGACCATTGTTGTGGCAAAACTCAATGCTTGCAGAAATCGAGCCTGTGCGAGGAATCTTATTGGCATAAGGCACCAATGCATAAAGAAGAGGGTGCAGACATGACTGTCTTATGTGTCATACCTCTCTCGTCCATCTGTGTGATGATTGTCTTCCTGTTTTGTCTGCCTTCGGGTAGTTTTCTGGATGCTTCGCTTTGATCTCTGCCATAAGTGAGCTTGAGATGTACAGAAAATGGCCAGAGTATGTTGTCTTGGCAGACCTTCTGATAGGTGTTTGTTGTAGGTTGTGTGTATTTTCTATATGGATCATTCATGTCCACCATGTGCTTAATGTATCATAATTATCATGTTGTTGTTAAACTAACTTTTTTTTGTCATTTACGGCTCTTTGTGACTTTTATGAATTGTATTTCTGAATCCCTCTGTCTCTTTTTAAAGAGAGACAACACCCTGTTGAACTCGGTCTGCTTGCATGGTGTCTTACTGGTCTTGTCTGTGAGGTCTATGGGGAAGTGTTTAATGAAGTAATTGGCACTTAATTAGTTGATTGACCTCCGAAAGGCTAAAGAGAAAGTAAAAGTTCAGGGCAGAGAGAGAGAGACAACCCAGCTAACAAGAAACGTTCTCAGAATGATGGCTAATGTTCTCTGAAAATTCTTCCAAAGTAATCAAAAATGTTCTCGCAGTAACGTTACCAGAACTTTTTTAATGCTATATGTCATATATCAAAAACATCACTCGTAAGTAGTAAGTGGAACATTTTAAAAATATTTCTCAAAAACATTTAAAAACATTCTTACAACAAAGCAATATTGTTAATACAACATCTAAACAGCTGGACATTTTGAACGTTTCTAGAACTTTCAAAAAAACATTTTTAACATTTTTTTTACTTAATAGAAACGTTAGGAAAATGTTCTGAAAACCTAAAATTGTTATCTGGGCAAAAGCAACTTTTTTGGACACCAGACACGACTCAATTTATTAATTTTTTTAAGGATATTCATATTTTTTCTACAACACAAAATGTGTCAGTTTATTATTTTATTTTAGTTGTTAATTGCTGGACATGCAGTAAAGCTTATATGTCTTAATATATAATGCTGAATGGTAAGAGTTAATGTACAGTGACATAAATCCTTAAACCTTTTAAAGGTTTTTAAAATTATTAGTTGAGAAGTTTTACTCAATTAGCAATGTAGTTTTGTTGGCTCACTAACCTACATTCTCCAAGCTTCCTCTCTTCTCTTACTTACGCTTGAATTATTAAGTGCTTGATTCGACGTATCTGTCAAACACAGTTACAGTGTCAGTTCAGTTTAAATGAGAGATCAGATTGCCTTTGCGTCTTGGCTGGGAAATATTAAGAACAGGCAGGTGTTGCCAAATAGCTGTACGTTTCACATATGTTTACTGGCATCGAGTATGTAGGCTTTCATTTGTGGTCTTGTCTGTTTGTGTGTTATAAAGGACTGCCTAAACATGCAAGAGTCTGTATGTTTAATCATGTAAACAAAGCAACAGTAAACTTTCTCTCTCTCTCTCTCTCTCTCTCTCTCTCTCTCTCTGTCTGTCTCTCAGATTATCTCTCTTTCTCTTTCAAAGTCTCCTTTGCTTTCACTCCATTGTTGCTACTACCAACACGCACTATAGGACACACAAGCCTCGTGGCAATTTCTCTCTCTTTCCATCCATTGCACCCTACTGCACAAACACAGCTATCCCACCCAGAGTACTGTCTCTCTGGGGTGATCTGAGGTTTTGGGTGTGTGCGTGTGTTGGGGGGATGGCTTGAAGAGATGGCAGAAACTCACACATGGCCAGCTGTGTGTGTGGGAGGGCTTTGATCAAAGCCAGGGGGGAACAGCCAAGTGGAGGTGGCTGTAGAATGCAGGCTGTGATCACTGAGGAAGGGGCTGGATGAGGGGGGACTTACTACCGAGGCACACTAGCACTGGGAACAAACACCTGCTTATCTCCTCACCACCTCCTCCATCTCCAAACCACTGCCCACTGTCTGTCTGTCTGTCTGTCTGTAGACCCACACTACGCCATCCATTTTCATTGACCAGAAATATTGCTTGTAATCCATATAACTTCTGTTTATGTTTACGAGGAAAACCTAGCGAAACAAACAGAAGTGAATAATCGTTTGGTGCAGCCTGTTTGTCCCCTGCGCTTGCGGATTTGTTCTCTCTTAATGGAAGAGTTTGTCTCCATCTCTTAATGAAATTTCGAGTGCGAGAACAAAGAGGCAGAAATAATACAATTATTAACATTTATTGTGGACCGATTGTGTTACGCGCGGGAAGTCGAAACGATACAATGTAACAAGGCGATGAAACTCAAATATTCTGATGCAGCTTTTTTTTGTTATTATTTTATTGTATGTGAACTCAAAGCAGTCGAGCTCACTTTCCGCTATTTCTATCAGCGTGGGACATACTCCTAATCCGTCAATGCAATTTACCACCAGCCCAGCCGTGCTTAATACAGGGCAATTGAAAAAACGTTTGAAAGTGTGGGATTTTAATATTTGTTTGGCTAACACACAAACGTATTGGAATATAATCGGGAGTGTTGAAACTATTTCTTTCGTTTGCAAGATTTCCTTCAGTTTCTGCCACGCGTGAAAGGTTATGCCTAATTCAAAACACATCCAAAGCAGCTTTCTTCAAAGGTTTCTGTGTTTTCGGTGTGTGTCCAAACCTGATTTATTTTCAATAAAGCAGCTGTGAGTTGTCCGTTTGGACAGAAACATAATAGTCTTCAGCTTGTATCAATATTTTACAGACTGTCCGGGGAAGAAAAAATAATTATGAATAAAATAAATGAATAAATAAAGCCTTTGAAACTCAAGAAAGTCAAATCGCGAAAAGCTCCGTAATGCGTTGCCAAGCACAACTTACAAACACGCTCCTGAAACCCTACGGTTTATTAGGGCTGACGCAGAAAGACGGAAAATTAAATTTGACAAAGATAAATTAATAACAGAAGGCATCACAGGCAGATTTTAGTTGGATTGTTATTACAATTTTCCATAAACTATGCGCTGTTTTAAGTTGTATCAGTCTTTTGATTTGTTACAAATATTGTCGATAATAATATTAGTAATAATAATATTAATAATAAACATATGCTTTTGTTATTAATAACGTTAGTTTAATTGGTAAATATACTTTTAAAAATAACGAAACACATAAAGCTATAATTATATCCATTTTTTTCAACAGCAGTAGACATAGACTAGGCTCCCTAAAGTAACAGGGTTGAGCAACAATTATCATTTACTTGTCATTATTATTATTATTATTATTATTATTTACAGTCTGTGATCACTGTTATAATTTGTTGTGCTTTCCTATTTCCGGTTATTCTGTTTATTATATCTGTCTGTGCATTTATATATTTATATATAGCAGTTGGTTTTATTATATTAAACGCTTTGTCATTATCCTGATTTCAGAGAAAAAAATCTCCTGAATCTCGCAGTCCGTGCAGAAACGTCAGCTTCATATGTGGTTGTGTGGAAGAAAACCCACCAACATGTGTTTCAGCTTTGCCTCCAAGCCGGCTAACAGCGCACTGAGCTGGAGATGCCGCCGACGTTTCATGCTCCCTGAATGATGTAATGTAATGGAGGCACTGGAGAAGATGACATTTTAGTGTGAGGAAGGAAACGCACAATTAAAATCAACTGAATCGACATTACATAAATCCGGCTTTTGGCTGCTGCACAGGCCTGTACGAGGCCCATGTACGGTGCATCTTATTCTACGACCAACACAGTTGTGGGAGAGAAAAAAAATCAATAACAATGAAATAATAACAAATCACACGTCTGTCAGTTAACAAGCAGCCGCACAGAGAGCCAGAGGATCGAGGCTTGGCAATGAGAAAACGTTTATACGGAATCTGATCCCTGCAATTTATTTTACAAGCGTGACGCTTCATTACTGTAATATCGTTGTAATCGCATAATAGATGCCTTTTTAAGTCGATAATAGTTTCCTTATCAATAGCCTTATTAAGAAGACAGTGGCAGCCTATTACATGAAAAAAATCCAGGAGCTTTGTCATCACTTTGATATCATAACTAATACTGAAAAAAAAAAAAAGAAACAAATATATATATATCACTTTATATATATATATATATATATATACTTATATATATATATACATTAAGACATATCTACTTGTAGTCTGGATAATGGCCACCCTTTTTGATTGCGTCTTACGTACTCAACTGTGTTGTGTAGTGTTTTTTATTCTAGTCTTCATCTGGACGACTGCTTGCCTTTGTAGAGAGACTGAGCAGTGTCTTTTTTACCTGGGGAAAAAAAAAGACCGGGGAAAAACGCGAGAATGAAATCAATGTGTGTTTCCAAACAAAACGAGCGGAATCAAAGACGTGTTTAGTTTTTCTGCGGTTCTCTCCGCGGGCGATCTCTCTCTTCTTCAGATGACCCCTCATTGGAGTCTTGGATTGTGCGACACAAAGGCGAGCAGATGGGCTCCGGCCTCCTCTTTTCTCTTTCTCCCTCTGTACTAACAGCCATGCAAGCAAAACCAACACACATCTCAGCGCCGTTTCTTGAAAACGCGCTCTTGTCACCATTACCGTCTTAAACTGACGCGGGTCAATTAGACATTCTGGCTGGACAATAATGCCATCCTTCCTCTCCAATACGCACCGTTTGCGGTGCTTTGATTTCGTCGGCCTGTTCTTTCTGGTCGATCTATCTGTGGCTATTTATGTATTGCTTGATTGGCGTAGTAAACATCAAACTGGAAAATGGAGCCCGTGTAACCTATGCGTAAAAACTAGTGGAGTAAATGTTTGGGCTCCCTCTTTCTCTCTCTCTCTCAACAGCCACAGAAGGGCAGCCAGGCCTGAGAATCCGCTGTGTTCATAGCCCTTCTGGCCCAACTCGAGAAGTGGTTTAGTCCTCAGAAGTGTATTTGGCATGAATAGATCGGGGTCTCAACAAAGCACCGGGCTCTGGGCTCCTCATCGGTGTTTGGAAACCAGTGGTTCGTGTGATGAGACCGAGGGGAGAGCTGAGTCTGGAGGCTCTCTCTCGCTGCATTAGGCGGTAATAGGTTTGGGATGACCTAAACGATTTGTTGACTGGGACAATAAATCTGTTGTGTGTTTCTTGGCATGCTGAGGGGAGGATTACAAGTTGTCGTACAAAGGAATGCAAATTGCTGGCCAAACTGTTGGAGAGGGCTTGGAGGAGGCGAGCAATTCGCACCATTTGTGCGGATCCCTTCTTCTTTTTCTCCCCTTTATTTTATGTTTTTCTTCGAGGCCTAATAACTGTGAAGGGCTTGAAAGTAGTCACTGTATTCATCCCAAATCAATGGATCACCCATAGCAAGCCCTGCAGACCCCACGATTTGCATGCCATTGAAATATCGACGCCGAGAGTTGACCAGGACAATGTCCTTCACTGGTATTAAGGCATTTCTATAGGGAACCGCGTGAAAAGTCTTGAATCACTCCGTTTTCTTCACCCTCTTCGATCCTCTATAGAGCCGAATTCACGTAATGATTTCACAGGCGTTTGCCGAGTTAAATGTCTGGTCATTTGTCATGGCCAAAACGTTGACTTCCACTTAATTCTCTTGAAGTCCTTTGCACATTAGTAGCCTGTAATTTTAATGGCATTAGCTGCTGTAAAATTGCGGTAAAAATAATATAAACTCAAAGGACATTAAGACGCACTGCAGTGGAATATGAAATGACATATAATAACATATAATAATAGTGGTTTGGAAAAAATATAACAACCTTAGAAAGACAAAACAATCAACTTTTACTCTCTCTTAGTAATCTTAATGAGTAACTAATATTCTTATATGTGCTCATCGAGTGTTTGTATTTTTTCTTTAAGGCCTTCCGTGCTTAAGCTATATTTTATTCGTTTGTATTATGCATTTTAGTGATAAAACATTTGTGGGAAACTAAATAACAGCTTAAAAGAGGTTTCCAATTTGTGACTGTGAGAAACAGCTTCATCAGAGACACTTAAACGGTTTCGATATATATTATATTATATATTTTCAAAACTTGACATTTCAGGCTGTATGGGAGCTATGTAAATCAGTCATTCGTATGAATTGTGTGCTTTTAACAATTAAACGCCTCTCTGTGTATAACTTTTTTAGATTTGAAACATGCTGTTTGTCTAATTTGTAATATTTTATGGAAGCTACCGAAAAACAGTTCATCCATCTTAGCTCTTCCTTAATCGTGCTGGATAAATTGCCCGTCCTGCAGATGAATTTAGTTTAGGTTTCAATGAGAGAGCAAGACAAATACGTGTTCAACAGCGCCTCCTAGTGACCCCGGAGCGCAACGTCACACTCGAGTGCCCGTGAATAACACGCCCTGATTCCTTAAAAAGTTTCTTGAAGAAAACAAGCCCACCGCACAACTAGTTATTAGCGTCTCAGCTTTCCTCAAATGACTACAGGCAAACTATAAATAAACTGCTAAAATAAATTAATAATACAAATAAAAAAGAAATAAAAGAACAGCTCATTTGCTACTGGTGTCATTGCATTTTAGGAATTAAAAACAGAAAATACCGACGATATTAAAAGAAAACAATATTTTTTCTCAATATTATAAGAAAGGATATCCGTCTGTATAGCAGCCAGACTGATGGAAACGAACATTACTATTATTGGCATTGCTTAAATGTTATAATTGGCAGATGCACAACTGGCCAAATCATGCTTTAGGTGGTTAGGTTAAGGAGTAAGATTAGGATATAAAATATTCCATTAGCCTGGAATGAAATAAATGGAAGTCTATGAGATGTTCTACAAAGGAGCGGCCCTGTGTGCGCACGGACGCAGGGGTTGCTGGAGATGTAGCTGACTCCAGCACATTGTCAAATCGCTAAACCTGCACGAATCCCTTCGCCTCCCCCCTGAATCGATGGGGAGGGATCTGCTGTTTTAATGTTTTAATTAAAACACAACAATGTTAGTTTAAAAGTCTGCTCACATAGAAGAACGTGTCGGCGGTCCTCGCGCTCCTCTCCAAACATACAGCACCTGTCAGGTGAGTTACAATGGCGTTTTACAATCGTCCGCTTCTATGGACGAGCCGTAATTGCGATCCCCATAACTTTTTAACAGACCTTCTGTGTGTGCAAAGTTGCATAACGCCAAAGGCCATTGTTTTAAAAAGACCACAGAGAGGGAAAGAGAGACTCCATTTCAACCATAAAAACGGCACTTAAACACAAGGCCAGCAAGATGCAGAACAAAACAGGTGAATCCGAGGCCTCTCCAAGAGGCGAGTCACGGTGAATCGCTCCGTGAGCGTAGTGGGCTGTCGAAGACCTCATCCGGGGATCTGTTTATCCTAATGACCCATGCATCTCTTTATGCAAACCTCAATTAACGCCATTGTCTTTGATCAACACTCATCTCTGAATTTAAACCCGTTGGCGCCTGGCTAGCCGTATGTGGCGCACGGCGTGAGTGGCCGTGCAACCGGGCTGGGTTTGATAAATATAATTATGACATGGCACAAAAGACCCGAATATCCATTTCTAAGGGGTGGCGGGAGTGTTTTTCCCGCCACATACAGTACGTCGCCGTGGCAACGCCGCCTCTAGAATGCAGATCAGGCGCTCTGCTCGCGTTCCCGGCAATTGAGTTTGATAGCTGTCACTTTTGTTCGCGGGAAAAAAAGGGGGCAGGTGGAAATTACAATGTGCTCCCGAACCATCGCCCAGATCTTTTTCCCTCTCTCCAGTTCTGAATTGATCAATTTGCCTCCTTTTTTTCTTTTTTGCCCTTCCACTTACGAGCGGCAGAGTCCCATAAAACCGCTCACTTAGGCGCGCGCGGCGGCAGCGGGAGAGAGGTCAGTGTTATCCAAACAGTGCCATTGGGCCATTTGCTATAGCACCCTCCAGCCAGCAAGCCGGAGGAATCAGCCCGTCACTTCAATCAGGCTTACAAGCACAAGCTGTGCACAATGAATTTATAATGCCAAGAGCAGAGGAGCAAAATCAAACCAAGAGCGCAAGGGAGAGAGCGATGGGTGGCGTGTGGGAGGAAAAGCATTTCGGTGTGTGTCTGAGAGAGAGAGAGAGACCGACAGAAATAGAGTATTATGCTGTCGGTATCAATGGCCTTCCATTATGTTTGTGCGTCTGCTTGTTTACGGATGGAAATAGCTAAACAAGCGATTGTTGGAGGTGAGAAAATAGACTACGAGCAAAGCTACGGGCTGTCGTACAGGTGCGAAAACCCCTTTAACGCGCAATTCTCAAGTACCTGGTGTGTGTTTGTGCAGGTGTCTCGATATGAAGGTTTATTTAAAGAAGTGGCTGTTTTCTCAGTGCTTTATATATGTAACAATACTGTGTCTTTTGGACAGCAACGTGTGTATGTGTCTGTCGTTTGTGTTTGCACATCGTACGACTGGCTTGTGGCCTTTGACCACATTACGTTCTTCATTATCATGGCTGCTCTTATCATATCCAGTGGAACATTCAAAGGCAGAGACATATAAATGTTTATCTGAAAAGAGAAATAAACACACAGAATGAGGAAGAGAGAGCGACCGAGGGGAAACAGATGAGAATGAGATAAAAGTGCAGAGTAATGGAGGAGGCATGGCATGAACATGTGACATCAAGAGAACGAGGAGGAGCAGGAGGGGAAAATGGCATTTCAAAGAAACGTAAACTATCAAATAAAAAGAAACAGTTTGAGGGCTACAGGGGAAAGAGATCGGGGGGGAAATGGAGCAGGGTTAAATCAAGCTCATGTTGCAGCTCCTCATTCATTCTCTAGTTTAAGAATGAATTTAAGGGCGGGATTAGTCGTTGGCAAACAGGAAGTTTTTATGAGGCTGCACTGCAATTACCTGTTACCTTGACTGTCTTGGTTTTAAGAGCTGGTTGGCCTTGAGGTAACCTGGATACACCTAGGGGGAGGTGATAAAAGGCGTTAATGGAGTCAGCGAGATCCAATGAAACCCACGCCAAGTTAGTTTCCGGGTTCACTATCGGAGTGTGTCTGAGGAGTATTACCCTGTTTGTCTCCTGGGCCTAAACACCCTTGATGTGCCCTTAACCGAACTGTCTGTTTTTTTCAAATACAGGTGAATCCAGCTTACCTGCTGTGGACTGCGCCTTTCAATGCAACAGAATTTCTGTGACTCAAATCAAACAGGTGTTTGGATGTGGGCTGATGAGAACATATTTGATCAGTGAAATGTGAGCGCTTAAGATCCCTCAAACTTATTTTGCATATATTTGTGTAGTGTGTAGTGTGTGTGTGTGCACGTCAGTGTGTGTGTTTACACAGTGAGCATTTAGCGTCCGTTAGCAGACAATAGCCTCACGCACACAAACACACACGCGCACTCGTCCTCTATTAGCTCTGTTTGATCAGATTTAATCCAGGCCCATTTGACCTCCACCTTCCCTATGACCTCCAACAAACTCCCCGGAGAGATGAAGGCTAAGGTGTGTGTGTGTGTATGCCCTGATGTCTGACTAGGAGTAAACATTGATGGTCAAACACACATCCCCTTTATCCTTCACTTTCTGTCTACTCGACCAAATCAAATCTCCCTCCTTTTTCAGCACCTCTCCACCTTCCCATTCTTTCATCTTAACACCCACCTTGGAAAAGATAACCATTCTTTTTACTTCCGTTCTTCTGGATCTGTTGATCATCTGGAAACTGCACTGTTAAAAATAATTATATCAAGCTACACATAAGGAGATTTCTTCTGCTTACAGTCAATGAAGTGATGGCAGAAAGTGGCAGATCTCCTACCCAGCTAATAATTGTAGGTGTAAGAACGTTTCCCTAACGTTTCTGTTAGTAATAAAAGCGTCAAATGTCCATTTTTTCGACATTTGACATTGAGGGTAAACGTAGTAAAATCAGACCATTTCTTTAATCCAGTGTGTGAGATATAAAATCGTTTAATGTTTTAGCCCGCCTTTTACAAACTACCTAATCTTTGGTGTCCCATCCTCTTCCATTATTCACTGTGAACAATCTGCTTGTTAATCCGTAAAGCCTTTTATCCGGGATCGTTTTGGGGTTAAATGATGCTCCTCTTGCTTTGTAGTCGCCAAAAGGATCAAATATATGTTTATTAAAATTAGTATTCATTACAGGGAGTGTTTTGTTGGATAAAGTCATACAATTCTCTCTTTCTCTCCCAAACTTTCATGTGTGCTTAATTATCAGACATCATATTAAGGCCACTGTCAACGCTGCATCAAAGCTGTGCAACTCTCTCCGTCGATCTTTCCAATTATATTAGCACTAATTTATTTATTTTGAATACATTTGTTGGCGTCTGTTTTTGAGTGCACTCTCTTACTCTGCAGTCGGTATCAAAGAGAGAGAGTGAAGTGCCCCTTGTTCACGAATAATGAATCGGTGAAATGTCGAGAAAACCTGTGAACGTACTCACCTCTATCTCTCTCTCTCTCTCTCTCTGATCCTGTATCCTCACTGAAACACTTTCTTTTTTTGTGTGGCAAAACATTCACACCACAGTGCACCATTATGATGAGATAACCAACTTATTGAACATGGAACGGTGATGATAAAATATGAAGCATGGAAGGAAAATTAGATTCTCCATTTCTTACATCCCTATTACTGCCCATGTATATATTTTGAAACTCTGAAAATATCGAAGCATTTCAAGCTTAAACATTCTTGATAAAAATCTTGAATCAGGACAGCTGATGGTGGATCATTCCTGCGTGGTCGTCATTGCGCATGCCATTACAGAATTATTATAGTTATTGCATTTGAAACGTCTGCAATGTGTTTGTTTTACTGTTCATGGTAATTTTACAAATGTTTTTACAAATGTATTGAAGATAATATTATATCCAGCAGGCCTAATAAAAAATATTACCATCGTTTGTTCTGGTGATAGCTGAAAGGTTTTTACAGAGTTGTTTTTCAAGGCGAATGTTAATGTACTAATGTGTTTTACCCAGACGTTCTTTTTAAAGGGGCTGAAAGCAAATAATGGCACTTTTGCGCATTTAAAATAATAATTGTCCTTTAATTCCCGGTGATTTCTTAGGAAGTCCTTCCGACGGCCTCCCTTTTGTTTCGGGTGTATTAGGAAAGCGGCCCTGAACGGTCCATCGATCCAGTGCAACATAATATACAGCCGCATTAGTGGCGTGTTATTTCTGAAAGACCTTGAGTTGATAACTATTACCTACATGGTTTTTCTTTCGCTTTGCGCAATTAGAGGCGCTCTGGATATGTTTCCAAAGCATGAACACAATCACACACAGACGAAACAGAAAAAAGCAGAAGAATGACAAACAAAGCAGAAAAATGTCATTTAGAGAGATAACGTATTAATTGATCTGGTAGGAATTATTCTGAACCGCACTTAGCGTTTCCACCAAATGTCTACCCTAAAGAAGGAGAAGAAACCCTTGGACGCTCCGTTTTCTTCTAGCCGTGGTGGGCCTTAACCTTGGACCGTCTGACCGTGGAAAGGGGGGCCTTAAAGCCGAGGGGTCCTGGAGGTGTGTGGGCAAAGTCAGGCCCTCCACATTATATGCTTTAACATGGATGGCAAATCCAGCGCGGTTAAACAAACTTAACCTTCATTTGTGAAACGGTGCAACTCAAAGGGCAGAGACTTGTGAAAGTAATTACCGCAAGGGAAAATCAACAGGGGGAGAGAGAAGGAGAGAAAGTGGAGGTAAAGAACAGAAATCATTTAAGTTGAAGAGGCATTTTTAATGAGTTTGCTCAGACATTGATTTTCCGCAGTAATCTTTTATTAATATGCAGTGGGCGTTCTGTCCCTAAGCCCAGGGAGGGGTCACAGCCTGTCAGGACCCCTACTCCCTCAAATAACACCCCGAAGCCCAGGGAAAATGGTATTTTAGCAAAGGCAAACATTGTCCTGTCTTGGCTTAAGGGGCGAAATAGCTGTTTATTTTAAAACTTGTTCCTCTCTGCCTGGCAAAGTGGCGAGCTTTTCACTTTTCATTTATTGGAGAGGCCAATAAATGAAAAGGGATGCATGAAGGGATGACTGCTTTTGCTTACAGCTTTAATGTAGTTTAATACTTTAAAAAAGAAATCGTTTCTGCTTCGCCTGTTGGCTGTATTTATACTGTTTGATTGTCTTTGTTTCAAACGAGGATAATCGTATACTTTTTGTAAGTACAATTGTGCAGAATGACACAGGTTTGGATATTTTTCATAATGACTATGTTCTACAAATGTTTTGATTTTAGAAGCATTAATGTTTATTTTATTAATTCAGTTATTTTTCCTTTACATTTACGCCTACTTTTTAAAATATAAAAGATATAGTCTAATTTTTGGTTATACATGGGGTCTGTTTAGTAAAGGTGCGATTGTTATTAAATATTTTCTAAAGATGAAACTGTGATGAAGATGAAGATGAAGATCAATTTGGTTCTTGTTACAATACCGTAAATATTGTGTCTTGCTAAATGTTAATATAAGAACTACAGCTTAATTTTTAAACCATCCTTATTTTCATAACCAAAGAGACTAACCATCTCATCAGAACATTTGCAGGGTCATTTAGCTGGTTCGTAAAGTAGTTGTCTGCCCCCTGGTGGCGCGTATAGGAATGATCTGAATTCATACGTTGTACCTGGACAGTAATATCAAACAGTGCATTTTTGCCTTATTTAATAAACCAATTAATTTTTGTTTCTTTTCATTCACAGTATAATAAAGCGATCCCATATTAAACCATACCCTTGAAGTACCAGTAGAGGGCAGTATGCGTTCATTTCAACCCTGAAAACACCAACGTAATGAACCAGTGAAGTCTATTTTCGAAACTCTGTTAACTTTAATAACTGAGAAATGCATGAAAAATATACTCTTCATGAAATAATAAATATAACATTTCTGTATGAACAAATGCACAATTTACAAATCATAAGTGTCATCTCTGTGAACTATTTTAAGTTATTCAGTTATCTATCAGTGATCATATCACATAATAACAGTCTCTGTTATATAATTTAGGTGTTAGGCATTAATATGATACTGATATTTTGGTATATTATCAGGTGCCCCATTTCATTCATTAGAAAAAGCACATTCATATTTTGCTGTCTGCTTTGATGGGCAACAGGAAACAGTCATGTAGGTATTCACATAAAGTTACAATCTGTAATTCACTGAATCTGATTAATACATTCCAGGAATCAGGAAGCATAAGTATAACAGAATGTTCTTGTTTGTTTTCTGTTATTGTTTTCATACTGATTACCATTCTGCCAGATGCAACAGTTATTATCAGCTCTTGGTGGTGTATGTCTACTGTTACACGCTGTGGCAACAACCTTCTAGTATTTTTAGGCAAACAACCAAATGTGATCTAAGTAGAACCTAATTGTACCTTGACTCCACCTTTGCCCTTATTTTTTTTTTCCTCTAAGGCAGAGTCATTCGGATACGATTCTGGCTTGTGATTGGTTGTGAACTTCCGAATGACCTTCAGCTTCTCAGGAAGTAAAAAGCAGTGAGATGAGACAACAGACCAAAAGGCAAGTCAGCGCATATCTTGGGTTTGGAGTTGCAGAGTCAAGTGCACTGGGGGTTGTGGGCTGGCTGGGGGGCTTCAGTGGATTTTTTAGTGGTGTTCGTCTTTGCTGAAGTTCTTGCCGTGCCAGAGGAGGTTCCACGGTCACGTAGCCATTAGTTATCCTAATGTTTGGATGTGGAGTCGTGCTACGGCCAACACAGAAAACAGAACATATATGTATTAATGCATAACCAAATTTAAACTCTAACCCAAAGCAACTTTGTAAAGTGTTTTCGGAGCAAAATACAAGAAACCCAGCTCACAATTTTAGATTGTAAGAACATTTCCATAATGTTTCCATTAAGTAACAAAAATATTAAAAAATGTTATATTGAAGGTTCTAGGAACATTAGAACATGTTATATTATCACTATTGTTTAACCTTAAGAACGTTATTCAAACATTTTTTAATTCTGTAATGTTTTAAAACGTTCCACTAACAACATTTTTTTATATGTTGTATAACGTTAAAAAACGTGTTACTACTAATGTTACTACGAAAACATATTTTTAACTTTTAATAACATTGGCTGTTCTCAATATATTCTGCAAAGGTTCTGCAAATGTTCCCTGTTGGCTGGAAATGTACTCCTTTATTTTGCTGATTCATAAGGGAAAAGCAGCATTGGATTTCCTGGTGTGGTAATGTGGTTTCTGGCATGAGTTTGTCCTTACCTGTCTCCTATGCGCACCCACAGGTCACTGAACAACCGCGGTCGACTGTACGTACGATGGGTTTTACGGGGGCGCTTGTACCGGCCAAACTCTTCTAGCTGGCTGAGACTGTCTGGCAACAGCATGTGGGAAAGATCTTCCTGACTCGCCTCCTCTAGCTCAGGAGATTCTGATGTCCATTCTGTCATTGGCTCAGAGCTTTCTTCAGTGGGAGTCACAGTGGTCACCTTCATCTCAGACCAGCTCCTTGGGTGAGAACATGTTGAGACCAAGTTATGAATCTTAGGGCACGCAGTAACGTTTTTGGGTTACAGTTTATTAACGGGGCCCTTGTGACAGTGTAAATATACATTTAAGTAAAAAATAATATGAATTAACAAGGGTTTGGTTTAGGGTTAGTTGCATGTGATTATGCATAATTTACTGTTATTGCTATAGTAAGTACATGTAACATATGTAACCAAGACACTGTAAAATAAAGTGTTATCCATTTTTGTGATGTTGTTCAAATCAATATAGGTATTAACCTATATGCTTGAAATAGTTTATTCATATTTACTATGTAGGTTATTGAAGAACTGGGCAGCATCAGGAGACACCTTTGAAGAATGGGAGATAAGAGTAAGGCTGTGTGTGTGTGTGTATATCTGTGTGAGCATATCTGTGTGTGGGTGTGCATGTATTTTTGTGTTTCAAAGAGACTTTGGACTTCAAACAGAAGCCGTATCAACTATTCGGCTTGCTAAGAATTTACGAAGAGCCAAAATTACCAGTGAGGTCAAAGCCACAACTTCTGTGTCCTGAGCTCTTTAACTGATATCAAAGTTCAGACATACCAGTCCATACCTCCACCAAACTCCAGTCCTAACCTCCACACTTATGATATGACATGTGATATGACATGATATGTGAAATTTCTTTCATCATACCAAAGTTTAAAAAAGTTCAAATTTAGAATGTATACAAAACAAACTTTTTACCAAACTACACCAGTAGGGCGTAGCATTGTTCAAGATTACGCCTCTGTTACACACTCGTCACATCCAGCTGGTGAGTGCCCACTGGGGCATTCCAACACAGCAAACATCAGCCAAAAGCCACACACACTGGGTAACCGTGACGACATTTGTCTTATGGTAAACCCTGTTTCATTCCAATCTGCCTCCCTGTGGTCAAATCAACCAGTCGTGTTTAGTGCATCCATGAAACATTTTGTTTGGTTTGAATCTCATAATCACCCATGTGCGCGCCACAAACGCGCTACAGGACCGATTCAGGCCCTGTGTTTGTGGTTCATGAGCTTTCAGTAAACACATGTCTGGCTGCCATCACATGTTGTTTTATTTGCCCATCATATCACCTCATTTGTCTTTTGCAGTGGAGATAGAAAAAAGCAGAGTGAGAGGGTAGGAGAATGTTGGAAGGGTTCGTACTTCTAAACCACAGTCAATCTGTCAGTCACTCCATACAGCTGTCAGCTTGTTACCACGGCCACTGTCATCATCTCCAGCAATTTGAGAACCCCCATCTGCCTCTACCACTTCCAGTACTGCCATGTGCCAGAGAAAACAGCTCAAACTAAATTTTGCAACAGAAGGCATTTCAAACAACCGTTGCCCGTTGTTGTGGCGGCGGTCGGGTCTTTTGCTCGGGGAGTTTGCATTGCTTTTTTGGGACAGCTTGTTTGCTCTGTGCTTTAATGTTTTCATTTACCCCTTTGTTTCAACTAGGTGTTGGAGCCAATACAAGTGCTGTTTTAATGAGCACATCCTACATAGCCCTTGGATCACCTCCCCCTCCCAGCCCCCCCAAAGGCCTGTTGAGTAATGGTATGAATATGCCAGCAAAGGAGGGGTTGCTTTTGTATGATCAGGCATAGCACCCCTCTCAAGAAGACAAATGGATGAGGCCTATGAGCTGTCTGAGTTGGCAGAGAACTGGTCCGGCCCACCTCGTCATGGTTAGCGGGGGGAGATCAAAGGCATAGCTGAGCTCTGTTTGCAGTTTAACACAGTAAGTGGAATATCCTTCCGGTGAATTACAATCTGGTTGAGAGTTTCTATGAGGTGAAATATGATGCGCTGGTGAGTGTGTGTATGCAGTAGGCCCAACTGTTTTCTGCACCCCAGAATACACAGAGAAACCTGTTGTTTGATGACTTCATAATTATTATGTGTTTGTCTGTGCGTTTGCAGGGTTATTGGCACAGAAAGAAAAGGAATTAAAGAGGTAAAAAAGTCACAGAAGTCATAGTCTTAACAAGGAGGAAAATTGAAGGTACACTTTGTCATCAAGCATGAACCATGTTAAGCGATTTCTGTTGTATACTGAATTTTAAATTAAACGAATAATAAAGTAAAATTTTACATTTCAATTAAAAAGCATCTCTGCTAAAATACACGGGGAGAGAGAAACAGACTGAAGCTGGTTTTATTAAACACTGGCAACGTTAATATGATAAAATCACCAATATACAGTGTATTTATTATTAATAATTTTTGGAAATTAATAATCATGATGCAGTAATATAAGCTCTGCACTCAAGTGTGTGTTTATCTTTTCTTTACAAAGCAAACGCAGCTCATCCAATCAGAACAGAGTCAGAATGATTCGACTAATGTCGAAATGCATTAAATTGGGTGAACAGGGTGTAAAACCACAGAATGAAAGATCTCACTGAGGTTTTCATGACAGAATTGTCAAAATGTAATAGCTGAGAATGACAGTAATTCCCAGGGAACACACATACTGACAAAGAATGTATATGTATTTGTTCCAGATGCATGAATGTAAATGTTTAGTGCATGGTGGAAAATATACAACCCGGATTGTAGTTATTAGTAGCACAACTTCTGCATAAGCATAATACAAAAGTGCAAAGAGTGTGTATAAGTGTGGGCTGTGTGTGTGTGTGCACTGACTGTGTTATGGGCTCTTCCGCTGGCGTGTGGGACACTATGTAGCCCTCCTGGCGCAGAATGTCCAGCACACTGTGGTTACCCAGGAAATGACCTGCAGCAAACAGGAAACAGAGCAGGTGTTAAAAAGGTGAAAAGCCAGTGAAAAACATAGACTGTGTCTTAAGTGGGTGTGTACAAACATGATGTGCGGGTAGACAAGTACATAGTGTAGTTTGAATGTGTGTGTGTTTGTGCCATCTCAAGACCACTCTCACCCTGCTACCCTGTTTTTCCTAGATCTTAAGGTGCACTTGTTTCTTGAAGAATGGGGCCATATTGCACGCCCCCATGGTCCTGCCTCTCTGCCTTAGCTCTCACGTATAATACGCCCATAATTCCTTCACTCTTGAGACATCAAACGCACACGCTGCAGTGCCACGCTGATGAAAGCTGTTTCGCTTCTCAGCGCGGCCGATAATCCTGCGTGTCACTCAACCCAGCAATAAGCGCTAATACGGCCTGACCTCATCACCTCAGCATGCTCCGCGAGCTTATTAACAGCACGCTGAAAATCTTCAAGGCTGTCTCTTTTCATGCTTCTTTATCATCATTATTTTGCCGATCACTCGCGAGGACGGGGCAGCAGAGGGGAGATGGGAGGGGGCCGCGGCGCTTTCTTGGCCGCTAAGTTCAAAGGCTGCTGGGGTGACTGGCACGGAGCGCGAAGAGGCTACCGCTGAGCGTCGGTCAGATCAGACGGCCAGATTATGCCACTCAGCGAGGTACCTCGCCCATTGGCATGGTGGGATGAAACAGGCTCTCCATTGAGGCCGGCCTCAGCTGAGAGCGCAGATTCAAACAGGTTCAGTGACACAGAGGTACGGTCGGCACACTCGCGCGGCCACATCCTCTGTTAAAATTCGTATTCAGCTCAGCTATAAACTGCTTTTGTACACATTTGGTGTAAAGCAAGCATCCCTCCCTGTTCCTCACGTGAGGTCGAGAGATCCGTTTCATTTGCAGCATGTATTTGTATGGTTTCAAACACATAAATAACCCTGCCGGACAGATTGCTCTCACAGACGCTCGCTTACTAGAGGAAGTAGTTACCAAAGGAACATTTGGTTACTGGAGGAAGTAGTTAGCTTAAGTTTCAGGCTGTGGTAAAGTGTGGGTGGTCACCTGGCTGAAGAGTAACCACGCAGGCATGGCTATCGTTTCATTTTCCACAGAACACCTGGAGAAGTTTTTTCTAGATCGGGACTTGCTTGGCCCGCATGTGGTGTAGATGCCAGAACGAAATCTTTCTAAAAAGCTTTGCTTTAGAAGTAGGGGCATGTTATAAAAAACGAATCAGCATGGAGTAATCTCTCGCTCTTACTCTGTAGGCACCCACGCCCAAAACACCAGCGTGCAGAAATAAATGTACACGCCCAGACACAAACAAACAAACAGACAAACAAACAAACCCATGCTCCATAAAAACAGACTCGCTTAATGACAGGAGCTTTAGTTCTCCCAAGGTTGATGCAATTCAGTATGTTATTTGTGGTGTTTATTTTGTGACCACAGTGTGCATATTTTGATTGCTTACGGAGTTTCCCTTAAGCAGTTTAATTGGCTGACAGACTTTATAATAGGTACTCTGTACAAAAATAAATAAAAACCTGAATAAAAATCTACTAAATCATTTTAATATATCTATGTAAATACAACCATTAATGCCTTTTAAATTATATATTACATATAAGCATATATAACTGAAGCTATATATTGTGAAATCAGAGAGTGCTCCCCAAGGGTTCTCCCAGAGGGTTCTTGTTTCATTTTTCTGGGTAATTAGAGGTTCTGCATCACTTTTTAGCAGGACTTCCTTGGTACATCCATACATTTTCCAAAGCCCTTTTCCAGTCCTCTTACTCAGAATGTGTACTGTGAATAGTTCAGGAGTTGGTTTGAGTATTTTGGATTTTGTCCAGGTGTGTCAGCAGTTTCATGCACACTGATGCTTGATACACACCCACACACACGTTAGGTCTCTATGCTTTGTGGGGACTTTTCACAGACATAATGACTTTTATTCTGAACCAACTGTACAATACTATCCCCTTAAGCTCACCTTACCCCTAAAGCTAATCTTCACAAAAAGTTTTTAATTTTTTACTATATTTTTATAGTGTTTTACAAATGGGAATGTCCTCAAAAGACGGTTTTGCTCAGATTTGTCAGGTTTTGCTGACTTTTGAGTACAAAATTGTCCCCAATAAATGGTTATGTAACACACACACACCCACAGACACATACATTATTTAAAGATGGGGAGAAGACACATGGTGAGGTATATAAGCTTGTAGGCCACCAGGCTGGCATTTTTTATTATAGTGGAATTTTGTCTTGATTGCTCTCTGCTTGCTGTCTATTATTATGTGTGTGTGTGTGTGTGTGTGTGTGTCTGAGTGCGTCTCTGTGTCAGATGTTTGAGGTAAGCCTCTGCCACTGAATCTTTTCTGAGTCATTCATTTTGTTGCTATCCAGCTCTTAATCCACTGTGATTACCCCACAAACTACTGACCTGTAATGCAGTACAGCTCCATCTAATCCACACACACACACACACACACACACACACACACACACACACACACACACACACACACACTGCCCTCTGCAAGTTTTTACAGCAGCAGGAAATCTATAAATCTCGACATGGTCTCTGAATCAACAAACCTTCTGTACTGCCCCGAGTGTATGCACGAGTATATGACCCACAAATCAGTTTGGAGAGCAGCTCTCGCACCTTCTGTAAATCTTGCAGTGAGATCAGGAAATTCCAGCCCCGGGGCCATCTCTGGGATCTGAGCTGAGCCGAGAGATTAGTGAGAATTAAGGGGGTGCTTCTCTCTTTTACCTGTCCAAAGGGACTCCTCTGGTAGTCGCAGACTCTCTAATGAGGGAACTCTGTTTAGGGCTGGCGCTGGGTGTGGTAAGGGTTTGAGGAACCGAGCTGAACTGTTTAAAAATCTGTTCGGGGTTCAAGGGTTTGATGCAGAAACACAGAAACTGTTTCCTTTATGGCTTTAAATATTTACATTTCCTTACAGTGACTGGTGGGGTGGTGGGCAAGCAAATGTATCAGTGCGAAAGAGAGAGAGAGAATGCATAATGGATCTGGCCATTTTCACGGTTAGTGGAATGTGAATGAAGGAAAGAGATACAGAGAGAGAGCAGGAGAGCATTAACAGTCAGAGCTCACAGGGGTTAAAGCATTTAGGGAAAATTGTCCCCAAAGTTTGTTTTAGTTTCTAGAATTCGGGGTCTCCACTTTTTTCTTGGACCACTGAAGTGAGTGCGTGAAGCAGCAGGCGTGATTCAAGAGAAAGGAGCCTTTCTTACTGTACACACAGATGTAATGATACACACACATACAGATAGTAACAGTCTCACTTTCACGCTTTTAATTCAGTTTTTATTTTATGTGCTTTACTGGCATGACAAAAGCTGTACATTTATTTAATTATATAATATATATTTGTACATATATTTAAACTACATTTATATTAAAACTATAAATAAACTGCAGCTCCTTTTTGTTTGGTTTGTTAGTATTGGTTTATTCTCTTTCTTTTTTCTAACCAATTATTTTAATTAATATATATTTTCAATATTTTAGAAAAAATTTGCTGCACCAAATACTAAAAACTTTTTAATAGCTAATTATTAATTATTTGTTCATTTGAAAATAAGTAAGCAGGGAAAGGAATATAGTATAAAGTGGGTAAGAGGTTTTGCAGATTACTGTTATGAATGAAAATAAATAACAAATAGGAAGGAATTCAGTAAAGACATAAAATGACTAAATGTGCCAATATTTGTAATATCGACTAATAAAGGCACAGGATTAACCCAGCTAACAAGAAACATTCTCAGAATGTTGGCTAATGTTCTCTCAAAGTTCTTTCAGTTATCAAAAATATTGCAGCAAGATTAGTAGAACATATTTATGACATATATTTATAAATCAAAAACATTATTCTTAAGTTGTTGGTGGAATGTTTTAAAAATGTTACAAAATTAAAACATTTGAATAATGTTCCTATTATTGAGCAATAACATTAATACAACATCTAAAAAAATG
This sequence comes from Chromobotia macracanthus, assembly GCA_036877525.1. Classification (NCBI taxonomy): domain Eukaryota; kingdom Metazoa; phylum Chordata; class Actinopteri; order Cypriniformes; family Botiidae; genus Chromobotia; species Chromobotia macracanthus. The sequence goes on along the minus strand of JAZGTH010000002.1, from coordinate 11,330,084 downwards.
GACATTTTTAACATTCCTAGAATATTCAAAATAACATTTGTAACTTTTTTTTAACAATGTAAACATTAGGGAAACATTCTTACACCCTAAAATTGTTAGCTGGGTAGGCAGATCACTCACTTTACCTCTTATTGTGGCAGACAGAGATATACATTTACAGTCCTTTTCCACTCTGACTCTATGGCATCTATAATAATTCCCACAATGCTTTTCTCTGTAGTAAACTTTACTTAAATAATTCCCATAATAAATTTGCAGACTCTTTGCAGTACATGACTCTTTGAATGTGTATGTGTGCGTTGGCTGGTCTCAGGTATGTGTGTGTAAATGCTCACCATGAAACAGATTGTGAGAAACAGTGTGTGGGTGAAAAAGGAAGAGATGTAATGTGAGCATAAACTCCATTAGCACTCAGATCAGTTGTTTTAGTAGCTAATGGGGCGTGTAATAGTGGAGTCAGATAATGAGCTCTGCTGATCTAATTAGCACTTAGAGTCTCTTTAGCATCTGTGCAAATGTCCTCAGAGACACAGACCAACACAGCACTACAGCTCAAGACAAACGCACCGCTTCCTCTAGAGTCCCTGAAGCCATTATAATTGATTGGAATTTAATAGTTGAACGCTGTATTGTGCAACCATTTGAAGTAACTATTTAATAGCTATTGAAAACATTCTGCTTTACCTTTTAACCCCTAAAATTTTTTATCTGCTCTCTTTTAAACATCAGATCATTAGCTGATTAGTAGATTTTCTGCAGGTGTAAAATTCTGGCATGTGATTTATATGTTTTTATACCGTATATAACGTTTCTTTACCATCTAAGAACCAATGACAGGGCTACTTGTGGTGCCATACTGGTGGATTAAACAATCAGAAGCATTGACGGTGGCGGGTCAAGGGACTCTATGGGTATAAATCCCACCAAAACTGTCTATGTGAAGTCTTTTGGTCATACTGTAATATTGGTTTTAACAGAGTCTGTTCATGTTATTAATGATACAGACAGTTGCCTATTGGCGTGGTGTGCTGAGAAGGGGCCTGTAAGATGGTCTATAGTAAACCACAGTAACCGGGCCTGTGCTGTATTCCATGGGTAGATTCACTGCTCACAGTGGCAGTTTAAAAGGTTTGTGTGTGGGGGTTCAGTGTTCATTCAGGATTTGATTCATTCTGATTCAGTGCAAAAAACCTTGTTGTCTTTTTGAAGGGCCCTTTGAACCATTTATTTTTGAGCACTTTCGTTAGGAATGACACTAAAGCAATCTCCACAAACAACTGCAAAACACATGTGCTGAGTGCAGCTCCTCAGCACGCACACACGCAGATGAATGATTACATTCATTCACACACAGTGAGAGATAATTGGTCTTCTATGCACACAGACTGCATTAATTCTTCTGCACCTGTGATATTACCTTCATCATCTATTAGTGCATGTCATTACCATAGAAACATATCTGGGGTCATTAATGATAAAACAATACTCATATCTCACACACACACACACACACACACACATAGAGTGTGTATTAAAGAATAGAGTGCCTGGGCTGTGGCCATCGCAGGAAATTCCATGGGATGTTTTCAATAACAGTACGAAACGCAGCACAGCACAGAGGAACCGGCAAATGAGAACCTGCTGAAACACCACACACACTGTGCTCTTGCTCAGCAAACTGCTAATTATGATGTGAGTAAATATGTTTGGGAGAGAGACAAATTGTTTTCAACGTATGCTGTAGCTTAGCGATGAGGCATAGACGCTGTGTGTATGTACGATTTGGAGGATAATGCGTGTGTGTCTCTGTGTGTGATCTGTAGCATAAACAGATGTGCCATGCTGGTGTGTTACCGCTTTATCAGTTGACCTGTTACGACTGTTGTGCAACGGTTATGCAAGTGTCTTATAAGGTCACACTCACAAAAGAACAAAGAAAATGAGATGAAAGAGTTCAGAAAATACGAATCACTTTTCTGATGACAAACAGAATTCTATTAAAACTCTCTAAATAAAGCCATGGTTTTAATATTAATGGTTTTAATCAGGCCTTTTCTTTGAAGAGAGGAAAACAAAAGCAGACAATACAGAGAAATATGAAATATGACACAAAATATGACATGCTCTTTTAGCTCAAGTAATACTGTTCAATAAAAATTTTCAGAGGTAGGCAGCTTCTCTTTAATTCTTGTTTAACATATGTAGTATGTTAATATAATAAACATTATTTAACCATTAAATATAAACATATTACAATATTAACATATTGATTTCTCAGTGACAAGAGTATGATAAATAATGTTCCATATGCCTCCTAGTTTCTGAAGCCTGTTACAAGCCACTGGTTTTAATGTGCTGTACTACTCCAAAGCAGCAGGGGGCAGTAAAGTTAACACAACATTAACAAAACTTTCTATCATAAAAATTTATCAGCTACACATTTAGTCCACACTTTCCTGCAATACAGTTTACTCAGGTATGAGGGTCTGGGCTTGGGGTATGTGTGAGTGCATATGTGTAAGCTATGATTTCCCAAAACAGTTTCCTGTAGAATCAGAACATGCTAGGGGATGGTCAAAAAAAGAAAGGTGACAGCTGTACAAAGATGGATGGTCTGTTTAAACCACTTTAGCGGCACAGCGTGTTCTGTAGTTTAATCAAACCCCAGAATGCCTCAAGGAACGTTCTGGTAACTGTAGAACGTCCGAGCCCAGGTTTTTAGCTCCTAATTTTGTTTCATGGCAGTAGTTCTGAAGCGTTTCCTGGTGAAATGGTCCAAGGCAAATGCAGCGTAACTGTGAGTCACTCAAACAAGAGCTTTAAGTAAACACAGTTAGAGACGGGCCTAAACACTCCTGGGACGGGAGTGCAAACTAAAGCTTCAGTCAACCAGCTATTCTTGTATTGAACATGAAGCTTCTGGCTGTGAAGCATTTCAATTTTTACTGGTTACAGTCGTAACTGTTAAATGAGCTGTAATCTTACTCAATTCTATTTCATTTACCTGGAGAGCCTTTTCCAGAAACAAACACAGAGATGCAGATTGATAGAAACACTAGAATTAGACTATTAGTGTTAATGAAATACACATAAACACACACCTCTGCTGAGTGGTAATACCTTAGTGGTATTAACATGGAAACAAACGGCTCACACTCGCTGCGTGCAGACTCTGCCAGTAACTGCCCAGCTCACAGGGAATGTTCTCTCAGTGTTGGCTAATGTTCTCTCAAAATGTAAATTAACAAGGTCTATTAAGTATTAAGATAAAGTTAAATGCAGTGAGAAAGATTTCTCGCTCATACTGTGTCGTGACACACACACAGGTGCATACAGAACAGGAATGAAAGCGATGTGTGCATTTCTGAGCTGTGGAAAAATTTTGAGGGCCGTTTGATTTTACTGCCATCTGGGGGGAATGTGTGTGTGTGTGTAGACCTGGACTAATCGCTTGTCGATGCGCTGACCTGTCAGCTGATTCATGTTGTCGACCAGCAAAGTTGGTTGACTGATGAAATCTAGCTGTGTCTTCAGCGGTGTGTTTGTGTCCGAGATGATTATGTGACTCACCAGCTCCAAAAGCAAAGAAGAAGCTCTGAGTGGGGCTCCTCTGCAGGAGGGCGGAGACACGGCGGGCCATCCGCTCGTTGCGTTTGTAGATCAGCTCCTGTCGCAGATAATTGTCAATCTGCTGTGCCGTCAAACGCTCGTGAGCTGGCAGGGAACTGTTGATGAAATGAGAAAGCTGAGAGAGAGAGAGAGAGAAAGAGAGAAAAGAGAGAGAAAGGTTAATGAAGGCCTGGCATACATTTGAGCCTTTATGTAAGTGAGAACCCAGCAAAAAAATTTAGGTTGTAAGAATATTTTGCTAACATTTCCATTAAGTAACAAAAACATTAAAAATGGTATTTTGAAAGTTCTAAGAATGTTCAAAATGTATACTAACATGCTCCACCAATAACTTAAAAATACCATTTTTGATATATGACGTATAACGTTAAAAAAGCTTTACTAATGTTACCGCAAAAACCTTTTATGATAACTATGAGAGAACGTTTAAGGACCGTTAGCCAATGTTCTGAGAATGTTCCCTCTTAGCTGGGAAATTGCGAAGCTAAGACATTTGTGGAACGTGACAGCCACACACACACCTATGTAAATGCTGTCGGTGTCTATGTGTTTAACCTCCATACAGTTTGATTGATTTGCAGTGCAGTAAAGTGTATGAGAACTATTCTACAGCTGGCCGGGTCTGTCTACACAGACAGCTATAGATACAGAGGGACGGACAGAACAGATGGAAAGAGGAATGGAAAAACAGACTTAAAAGAAAGATTGGGAGTGATGAATGAGGAAAACGTGTCTTAAAGCCTATTACAAGAATAAACCATTGCATCGGAATCATGCGAGTCTGGTCAGTTCACAGTACGGTCCATAAGACTAGTTTGTTTTTATAGACTTTTTGGAAATGGTATGTGTAGATTTTTGGGCAGGAAAAGAGCATTAGGGAATCATACATAGTTATGGTACTCATTTCTGACCCTATAGCTCTAATTGATGGAAACACGGCATTTCCCGTGTCCTGACCGGTTATACATACTCCAGAGATCCTTGTAATGGATAATGGTGCAGGGACAGAGGAAGACAGAGAGACTTAAAAGGGAAACAGTAAGGTGGCCTCTTGTTAGAATCCAGAGCTCAGAAACATCTAAATTGTGTGTGTGTGTGTGTGTGTTTATTCATACACCTCTCTTATGAAAGAACCTTTTGGGAATGGGAAGACAGAGAGGGTAAATATCACTGTGTGTATGTGTGTGTTTATCTGAGAGATTCCTGCTTGTGCTGTGGACTATCACAACAGAACTAAAGTGTAGCAGAGCTGGAAGTCAAACCTTGGGCTTGTGTGTGTGAGTGTGTGTATAAGTGTGTGTGAGCGTGTGTGTGTGTTCTGACGTTGACGGATGAACTGCTGTACCCCTGTTAGCATCCAAACCGCTTTTACAGAAGTATTTACTGTAATGCCCTCTTTCTCTCTCACTTTCTCCTCTTCTATATCACAGTCTAGAGACCCCTCAGTTTTCTAGGATCGGAACAGTTTATAATACAGTACGAGTTTGAATTTCAAGAGTATGTAGGTCTGAATGGGAATTGAAATGTTGAATTGAACTGATGATTGTTTTCAAACAGGTCACTCAGATGCATCCGTTTCAGATTGTCTAGTTGTCATGCGAGTGAGGTAAGCTGTTTATTTGCACGTTGTCCGTATCCTTGTGTTACAACCTTCTCATTTTTGTAGAATTCTGTTTTATCTAATGATTAAAAAAAGCGATAAAATGAAAATATGGAATTACAAAAAGTTCAGCTGTTCAAACCAGGTTTTCTCATTTTTAAATAACAGTCACAAAGCAACATAGATGCTCGTAAGGCAAAGTGAGAGATTATGTTTGGAGGTCTGCATGGGGTCATAGAAATAAAGAGAGAGAGAATGATAGAGAGAGAGGCAGAAAGCAGTGAAAGGGAGAACACACAGATATCTTATCAGACAGCAGAGCCATTAGCTGCCCTGTGTTTGACCTCAGCAGGAAATGTGGAACAACAGAGAGAAATTCCCTCCCTTCCTCCTTTCACTGATCCCTCACGTTTTCCTCAGTGCTCATACTTTGTGTGTGTGTGTGTGTGTGTGTGTCTTTGTGTGTGGTTAGGGTGAAGTGGAGAATTGTAGGGCCATCCATCAGAGGTATCCTGCTGCTGCTCAAACTTTAAGCTTATAATGACTCCAATACATCACATATATTCACACACACACTTACGTATTAACTGCCGTGATATGTAGGAGCAGAGCTGGACGCATGCAAGCATTTCCTAATGCATTTCTGTGTGACTGTGTGTGTTTGTAAGGTTATGGATGGTAAAGGATAGTAAACCCTACAGTACATTGTGGGGACCAGCCAATGTCCCCCACGGGGAATAGCTTAAGAAACACATTAAATAATGTCTTAATTAAAATGTTCAAAATATCATTAGCACAATATGAAGAGTTAAAGACAATGAAAAGTTTCTGTCGTGTTAGAAAATCAATCATGCGTGTACAGGTTTGGCTGCAATTTTCAAAAACCTCCAAAAAAGTGTTGTGCAACTTAATCCTCAACATGGAAAAAGCTTATTAATTGGCCAAAACCATGTCTTGCTTTAGATTTAATGATATCCACAGGTTTAGAGTTTGGTTGTCCGCATTAGTATACGTCGGCTTCAAAGGTGTGTGTTTACCTGTGATGTGTCATGGTTGAAGATGATGGAGTTGAGGTCTCCACAGTTGTAGTGTGTTATGAGGTCCTCAGTGGTAAAGGTGCCCTGCAGAATGCCTGCACGCAAACTCTCGTGCTGCAGTAAAGTCTGGTTTAGAGCAAACAACACCTGCAGAAAGGAAGAGAGAGAGAGAAAGAGTTTATAAAATACACAATCTTAGTCATTTTCTTTTCTTCACACACTAATATGATGTCACATCGGACACAAATAGGCAGCAATGTGTTCTCTTACACCTACTCACAAACACACACTTCATTTTTTCACACACTATAAACATAGCTCGTGTAATATGATTTTTTTCCCCTTCAGAAGTGGCCAAATATTACAGCAACATAAAGCCAGACACAAATACGCTGCATAAAATGGCCAGTTTCCAGAGCAACAGGTATAAGAGAGTGAATGTGAGAGAGACAAAAAGACAGGGAGTACGCCTTTAAAAACAGCTCTATCTCCAGGGCCCAAGGGTCGTAAATTTACAGCCCCCATTAAAATAAAAAGTAAACCCTCTTTAGAGAGAATTTATGGCGTGCAACAGCCACAGACCACAGCGACACTGCAGCTGTCCCAAACTCATGGGGTTAAACGTCTAAGTCCCACCCATTCCACTTTCACGCCATTCCTGATTGGCTGAATCATCCAGTTATGGCTGTCAATCACAGTTAAGCGTTTTGACAGGACACGCCATTGGAAATGGAAGGAGGGCAAGTTTTTTCTGGTGTTTTGCATGGAAAGGTAGATTAAATTTCACGCTGTCATGCATTCTGCTGGCTAACACATTCGTACCCGGTCATGTGTGGTCAGTTGATTTGTGTACTTGATTACACCACCTCTCTGTTCTGGCTGGTACCCGTCACACTAATTGCCTTTGAGATTTACAGAGAGGGTGTGTTTGTGAGCCTGTATGACAGAAATACAGTAATGAAAATGGCCTATGAGAGCGGTGATGCTGAGAGATTTATATACTAGCTTAAAGTCTACAAAGAGATTTAGCCCCTGCCTTACAGTGAATGGCTGGAAATGAGAGTTTGTCCTGAGAAAACAGAACACCGGTCACAGAGCGCTGTGTACTTGGTCTGTACTGTATAATGAGTGCACTACACTTTAAAGTTTAAACTTTATAAGGCATAAGTGCTGTAGCACAGGGAACGTTCTTGAAATGCTAATGTCTAATGTTCTCTAAAAGTTCTCAGAATGATCAAAAATCGTTCCTACAGTGCATTTTATCAGTGTGTGTTTCCTGGGACATACAAAGGTTGGGAACGCACAACTTTTGCGCTGCTAACGCAAACTCTACCAGCTGAGCTACAGGGACACTATACTAGAAGCAGTAACATTAGTAGAATGTTTTATCATGCATCAAGAACGTTATTCTTAAGTAGCTAGTGAAACTTTTATACATCTGTAACAAAAGTTACAGAATTAAACAATGTTTGAATAATGTTTTTATAACCAAGGGATTACGTTAATACAACATTAAAAATCTGGACATTTTGAACATTCCTAGAACTTTCAAAATAAAATTCGTAATGTTTTTTAACATTTTTGATACTAATGGAAACATTTGGAAACATAGGGAAACGTTTTTACAATCTAAAATTGTTAGCTGGGTATTCTCCAACATACTGAGACCTGGTGCTCACGTGGGCAGCAAGAGTTTGAACATGGCTCTAATCAATCACAATTCAGTTAATTTTGACCACGAGTGTGTGACTGTACCACGTCTTTCTGCTATATGTTCAAAGTAGTCTGTTAAAAATCATACTTTTGAGTCTTTTCCTATTGCATGTGTAATGTCAGTGTGTGTGTGGGGGGGTGGACAATATTTAATCTATTAAACAATCTATTTTCAGCTTAGCACACTGCAGACCTCTGTCACCCTGCCAGTGCGATAATCCCAAAATGGGCCATGATCAAACCAGCCCCAGATCAGAACGAATGCACTCCATCTATCTCACTTCACATCCAGCCAGCAATCTGTGCTCTGAGCCGACCCCCCGCTGGCCCTAATCGCCGGCCGTTTATTTCTATATTGCGTGTGTTGTTTTATTGTCTTCATTTTTTAAGTTGCCACGTCATGTCGGGGTGCTGCCCGCCCGTGCAGATGTGCTCTGGTTCCGTGTACTGTGGTATGCGTTCACCCATGGGAGCTTTTTAGCGATGCCAGCTGCAGCAGGGGGTGTCCCAGCTAACAATGTTTCTATTAAGTAAGAAAAATGTTTAAAAAAGTTGTTAAAAGTTCTAGGAGTGTTCAAAATGTCCAGTTTTTAAGACATTGTATTAACATTATTGCTTGGTTATAAGAACAATATTAAACTTTTTTAAAATTCTGTAATGTTTTTAAAACATTCCACTAACAACTTAAGAATAATGTTTTTCATATATATGACATATATATTTAAAATGATCTACTAACATTACCTGCAATTTTTTTTTGATAACTTTGAGAGAATGTTCCCTGTTAGCAGGGGTGGCATGCTCTGATTAGCAGAAGGTTATAGTGCACGACCCATCTGCCTCGGTTCTGTGGTATTCCAAAAGTAAGGAGGTTCCTTCAACCTTAAGCACATTCCATGTGAGAAACAGAGAGATGAAAGGATGACTGGGATATGATGGATAGAGGGATTAAAGAATGGAATGGAGTGGATGAGATGAGAGCAAGCCAGGAAAGAGAATTAGATCATCCTGCTCTCCATTTTTGTTCGTTTGATGGACAGAGTGTGAGAGTGCACTGATAATAAGGGCTGATGTTTTGTGTGTGTGTGTGTGTGTGTTTGGAATGAAGGATGGCAAGAGTGTGTCAGAACATACCATGTGTTGATGTGCGAACAGCCTTTAGCATTCATTGTGCTAAACAAAAGCATATTTCTATTTTTTTCTTCAGTAACGGTGATTCTCAGGATATAAGGTGTTCGATCTACCAGATGGACTGAATGCGTCTCCCAATTAAACACTGAAACCCCTCGGCACACAACAAAGCTTGGAAAACCCGTCTGCTTCTGGAACATCTAACTTTCTCCCAAGCATCGCATTCCAAAATTTCATTAGTGGTTGGAGAAAATAAACAGACAAAAACACCAAGAGAGGAAAGGAAACAAAAAAAGAGTATGTTAATTCTCAGTTAATGTTCCGAAATGGCGAGGGAAAAATACTCCGTTTTATTAACACATGTGAGCATGGAAGCAATTGACCTTTTGTTTGTTGACATACTGTAACTGTTCCAGTTTTGCTGGGTCAGTCGACATACAGCATCTGGCATCATTTCTCTCACACCGTTTATTAAACTTTTACTTTTAAATATTTGTCTTTTTTCATTCGAGCCTCCCACGTTAGAACTCAATGGTTGTCGTTTGTGAAAGGTGAGGAGCTTTAATAAGGCAGATGACAGGAAAGCAGAAGAACGAGGAAGCGAGCTGACAATTTTCTTAACATTTCCATTAAGCAACAAAAACATTATAAATGTTGTTCGGAAATGTTTTCTGAACATTCCACTAACTTCTTAAGAATAACGTTTATGAAATATATGCCATTACAAAAAGTTCCACAAGCATTACTGCAAGAAGTTTTTTGAGAACTTTTTTGAGAACTTTAGAGAAACGTTCTGAGACATTCTGAGAACGTTTCCTGTTAGCTGGGGAGAAAAGAGAGGTAGAAGAACAGAGGGATAGAGGGAGAGAAGATGGCAGAATAAATAATAGCTGGCTGCAGACACATGTGCTCCACAGCTGGAAGTGATTTCATCTCTTTTAGCGTGGTCAGAGGCATTATGGGAAAAGCACAGATGGGCACAGGTGCAGTCGGTGGGCAGTGCGAGCCAAAATCAGTTTAGAGTGTCCAATCAGAGAAGAAAACTACAGATGACAGCAGCCAAGCACAGCTGACCACTTCAAACCAACAATCAAAAGATGACACTTGGTCTTTATTAGTCAATTATTAGAGGTTGTTCTCTCTCTCTCTCTCTCTCTCTCTTTTCTCTCTCTCTATTTGTCCTACTACTTATTTTTTTCTTCTCTCTTGACTGCCCCCATCTGTACCAGCTCAGGTTATCTACACTATTTCTGATCATTCATTTTTATTCTCTTATTCTTTTTTCTGTATTCTGGATTGTGCATGCATTGGCTGCAAGACAAACAGCATCTAAAAGTTAAGAAGTGATGTTGTCATGTGATTTCCATTAGTTAATTTCCTGTAGTTAATTGCAAAATATATATTGTGTGCTTGAATTAACATTTAGAGGTAAGATACCTTCCAAAAATATGGTACAATATCGGGCCTGAAAATGTGTTTTATTTTCTTTTTTCTCAATAAATGATCAGTGGATGATTAAATGATAATTTGTACCTCACAAAATGTTCCCCTGTTTTTGGGAAGTATCATAAGCCTTTTGATAATATCCAGCTAATAATATATACGTGAGCAAACACAAAGCGGACTCTTCGATTATCCATATAAAGCATATTCTGGTTTTCTTTGTTGAATGCTCTTTCTCTCTCTCTCTCTCTCTCTCTCTCTCTCTCTCCTGTTCCAGGAGGTGCAGGAGTCTGTGAATTATTGCCATCTGACATTTGTGGCACATTGGTGCAGCTTGGTCCAGCTCACCAGACAAATCTCTTCATCTGTTAATTTAATCTCTCTATCCAGTTGTCTTGATTCTGACAGTCACTCTATCTCAAACCACTGTGACCCTCTGCTGTATCTGCTTAATAAGATCCTGGAGAGTTTCTCATTTCCCATGTTATTTTCTCTCACACCCTCTCTCTCTTTTACACTTGTCCAAAAACAAACTGTGCCATTTGACTTGGCAGCACCAGCAGAGAAGTCTTCAGCCATTCTTTCCCTTCAAACAAAAAACAAGACCAAAATAGAGGAAAATAATCAACTATCGCTCAGCCTTCCAGCTGCTTCTACGCTGTGAGGAGAAAAAGAGGAGAAAAAAGAAAAGTACAGAAAGAGGAAAACACTTATGCTGGTCACTAGGGTTAAGGGAGATATAGAATGGAGGGATGGATAAACAGTGAAGAAGGAGAGGTGCATTGTTGAGAGGGTTCAGAGGTCAGCTAGAACTCCCCACAGCTCTGAACAAACACCACAGCAGAGATGAGCTGAGCTGCATGAGGCTTCAGCACATTTATTAAAGCTGGTGAGTGTGTGTCTGTTTGTCTGTGTGTGTCTGTGTGTGTCTGTGTGTGCGTGCATGTGTGTGTTGGGGATGGAGTTTTTTTTTGCTTTCTCTGTACTGGTTTTCTGGTGAATTCCAGTGAAAGGATTTAAACATGGTCAAATTTATTAAGCACAACCGAGAGTACAACACTCTTTTTTAGTAGTTAAAGCATAATCATATTTGCCAGCAAAGATTGACCCAGGTAACAATTTTGTGTTCTAAGAATGTTTTTCAAATATTTCTATTAAGTAACAAAAGCGTTTTAAAAAAAATAAAAAAAAAAAAAAAAAAAAAAAAAAATTTTAAAAAGCTTTAAGACCGTCAGTTTTTAATACAATGTCCAGGCGCTGTATTAATGTTATGGTTTGGTTATAAGAACATTGTTCAAACATTTTTAATGTTTCACTAACTACTTAGAATAGTATAAGACTTAAGAGTAGTAATGTTACTGCTAGTAATGTTACTGCAAGAACCTTTTTTGATAACGTAGAACTTTTTAGAGAATGTAAGCCAATGTTCTAAGAACATTCCCTGTTAGCTGGGTGAGGGATATGTAGAAATCAGTAATTAGAAATTATTACAGAAATCTGCAGGACTTTCTGCAAAGTTTGCATCAAAGTATTTTGTAAAATAATATACAGCAAAAATAGGGATAGAAAATATTATCGCATTTTACAAACTAGAGGTCAGTGGAAAGACCCTGCCATGATAGAAAGCAAACGTGTGTGTTTGTGTGTGTGTGTGTGTGTGTGTGTACAGCACTCTTCCATTGATCCTTTCACATTCTGAAGATAGTGGCCTCTCCCACTGGGAGAGATAACAGACTCCCACTGCTCAGAGTTTATCAGACCCTGAGTCGTCTGATAGCATCTAAACCATATGATGCTCATTCCAGTGTAGCGATGAAGAGAGAGAGAGAGAGAGCCCTTCCAAGTTCTCTCTTATCTCCAGGACCGGCTTTCCTTCATTTAATGCCCTCGGACAGCATAATTCCCTCTGAATGATTTGTATTTTTCACAAACTCTTGCTGGAGGCCGTGCTGAAACCTGAGCGTAGCCCATACGTTTAATATGAAGATAAATGTGCAAAGGAAACTAGGAAAAAGTCCAGACTCCTACCGCTGCTGTTCATTCATGCAGGCAGACCTGTGTGTGTGTTTGAGAGAGAGAGAATTAGAAGCAGGCAGAATTACTGACTCTGGGGATGTGTGTCATGTTCTCCTGCTTATAGTCACAGATCAGATCTGGAACACAGCTGGACCGTTCCCCTCCCAAACCTGCAGTGTTATCAACCTCTCTCTCTCTCTCTCTCTCTCATCTTCATCATGATGTTTATTCTCCTTTCATCTCCTCCCTGCCCTTCCTGCACTGCCTTCCTTTCATGTGTGCGTGTGTAGATGTGGGTGTGTGTTTGTGGAATCTGAGTGTATGTTTGTGATTGTTATAGCTGATGTGTATGTGTGTGTATAGTTCATGTGTTCCAGTCTGTTTTTACCTGTGTGTTAGGGACGCACCGAATATCAGCCAAAAATCATATTTATTCAAACCTAAATTTGTTTGGCCAAAAAAGAAAATTGACCAAAAATGTGAATAGAAACTCTTACTTAAACATCTCATAATATAATAATATGACATCAGACAGAATAATTAAATTGATTTGGGTTTAATTCGATTTGTTCGAAGTTGTTGAAGCCTGGATGGTATTTTAGTGATGCCAACTGAAAGAAGAACGTAGTTGTATTTTATTACTTGTAATATTTATGATATTAATAAAAACATAATTATGGATTATGACCCACTGAGATTTTACTCTGGCCGGCACTACCAGTATGATGCAACAAAGAAACCAAGCAACTGACTAAAAGTTTTATTACATGTTAGTCACAGCTGGTTAGAACTAAACTACAAATAAAAAAAGAGAGAGCATACGTTTTGTCACTCACTTACGTCGCATCTAGTTAGGCCACAGTGTAAGAGTGAATAGCCGTCTGACTTTGTTACGCATGGGCAGAAATTACAAACCAATGCAGCCTGAGCCCAAACAAACACAGCATTTCATGGTAAATCATGTGCAGAAAAGTCTGATTTCACACATACACAGTGCCAGCTCTGCCTGCAAGCCACGGTCTCAGACTAGAACATAACCAGAGAATATGTGTGTGTGTGTTCTTGTTTTTCTACCATTGTGGTTACCAAATGTCCCCACAAGGATGGTAAAAGTAACACACACCTACATTGTCCGTAACAGCCAGCACTCCGCACGAGGAAAATGGATTATTAAACATACTAAATGATCGCTTTTAGAAAATGTAAAAATGCAAAAGGGTTAGGTTTAGGGGAAGGGGATAGAATCTACATTTATATATATGTGTTGTGTGTATGTGTGGGTGGGAATATGTGGTTTTCAAGGACACAAATGTGTATCATGATATGTTTGTATAAGAACGTAAACACTTCCTGTGTCCTCGTAAACTAAATTGCTTAAAAGCATAGTGTAAATAGTGATTTTCCTTAAATTAAAAATCAGTTTTCTGTGAGGGGTTAGGTTTCGGAGTAGGGTTAGAGGATAGAATATACAGCTTGTACGTCTATGGAGAGACCTCATAAACCACATATGCCAATGTGTGTGTGCGCCACATATGCCACATATGCCAGTGCGCGCGTGTGTGTCTGGATAAATTTGGTTGATGACAGGTAAATGTTAACTTGACTGTGTCGTTTGTGTGTACTGTACATGTGGCCTGATGACAGAATACATGGAAGTGTGTGCGTGTGCTGTCATATCATGAGCGTTAACATGGATAGAATGTTACATGTGTGAGTGTATAAAGGCGACTGCACTGTGCTGAAGAGGTCAGCCGACTCAGTCAATTCCAATGTATTTCATTACACCATGAAACACTGCTGTCAACATGTGCACACACACACACACACACACTGCAATGAGAACAAGCTGCCAGAGTATGAGCAGACATACATGTTCAGAGTCACACTGTATGGCTGTGTGGAGAGCCAGTGCTCTCTGAATGCTGGCTAGAGCTGTGCACTCAATGAAGTGACATTTTTTTCTGATGGAAAGTATGTACTAAGTAATGTTGTCATCTTTTTCTCTCTCACTCACTCTGTCTCTTTTTATTTTTTATCCTTTCATCAAGGCCCACAAGTGCTACGTAACATACACCCACAGGTATATAACATATAGACAGCGAGTGATAAGAGAGGCCCGTCCCCAACTCAAATCACTGGGCGGGCTTGCTTATAGACTCTGCATAATAAACTAGGATGGAGGAGGTATTTTAATTTTAAAAATGACATACTTCACACTAAACCAAAAAAAGCAAAATGTGGGTTACACCATTTTGATAGTCCACTTTAGACATTTAACTAACTATAAATAACTTATTATAACTTACTTAACTATAAGCAACTACTTGTCAGCTATCAATCATGAGTATTAGTTGACTGTCTGCTTCATATCTGCTAACACTTTATTTTGATGGCCCCCCACAGACATTATACCAACCTGTGTTCCTGTAGCTCAGTTAAAAGTGAAAAAGGTCATGGGTTCGATTCACGAGAACCAAATATTGACCAAATGTAGAGCTTGAATGCACTGTAAGTCATTTTGGTTAAAAGCTTCTGGCAAAATGCATAACCCAACCCTTAACCTAACAGTACTCTAATGAGAGTTAGTTGACAAGTTACTCTTAGTTAGTAGAATCTCTAGTATTAAAATAAAGTATAACCCAAAAGAGTTTTGTGAGGATTACGTTTAGGGGTAAATATCATTACCATTCCTATGAAAACCATCATGTCTGAGATGTCTTCACTAATATAGCTCCAGTGGTATGTGTAAGCGAGGTGCAGACTGGTTCTGGTCGCCCTGCCAGACGAAGCCCGACTCTCCCTCTGATCATAAGAATATATCGTGTCAGGTCTCTCCCTCTCCTCCACACCCACCTATCCACACAGACCGGGTGAAGTAAAGAGCCGAGACGAGAGAGTGTGAATTAGAAGCAGATGATGATGTGGAGTCACAGCCAGTGTTTCAGTAGAAACAAGAACTTATACTCTCTTTGAGTAAGTCCCGCATACCAACACACAACACACATACAGAAAGAGATATACACACAGCCAGCACTTCTGTTTCCTGCCGCAATCTGCAGCTGGCTGCCTCCTTATCTGAATCTGTGCATGAGACGGAGAGGGCGGAAAATGGCAAAATGGAATAAGGGATAAAACATAGACAGACAGACGACAGAATGAATGCAAGGAAAAGAGAAAGAGACACAGCGCCAAACGATGGAGCCAGGCAGACAGACACACAACTGCACACAGACGCGCACACACAGAGGGCCTGGTCTTAATTAAAAAATAGGATCCAAAGTTCTTAAGCTCTTTCTTTCTGTCTGTTTTCTTCTTTTGCTTCTCTTTCTCTCTCTTTTTGTCACTCGTCCACCCCCACCTTTCCAAACCAGAGAGAGGTTCGTTGCTTTTCAAGAATGTTCTGCAGGTGAGGGCAGGGCCAATTTGTAAATGAGCCATTGGGATGTTTCCAAAAATGCAGTCCCTCAGGGAACATTCTCAAAACATTGGCTAATGTTCTCTAAAAGTTCTCTAAAAGTTATTAAAAACCGTTCTTGCAGTAACTTTAGTAGAACTTTCTTAACGTCGTCCTATTTTCAAAAGAATTTTCTTAAGTTGTTAGTAAAACGTTTTAGAAACATTACATAATTAAAATAAGTTTGAATAACGTTCTCATAAGCAAGCAATAATGTAAATACAATGTCTAAAAACTGGACACTTTGAACGTTCCTAGAACTCAGAATACCATTTTACAATTTTTGTTACCTAATGGAAACATTATGGAAACGTTCACAACCTAAAAGTGTTAGCTGGGCTGTTTGAATGAATTGCAGCCATATTTTCTGTAATGTACGCCTTGTTTAATTTCAGTCTTCATTAACGTTCACAAAGGTATTTATTTGTATTGTATTCATGTATTTTGTATTAATGAATCAGTTGGGTTGAAACGGTAAATATCTCTGTTTGCTGCTTGGAGTACGATGCAAGGACACTGGAGAGCTCTGTGAGGATTATATTGAAGGGTTTATTTTATTGCTTTCAGGGGTTATATAAAGAAGGTACACAGGCTTGTTTGGATCTTATATTGTATCAATTATATACGTGCATGTGTTTGTGACTTGTAAAAAATGAAAATTCTGTAATTATTTATTTACCCTCGTCTCTTCCCAAACCACTATGACTTTCTTCTCACGTCATGCCAGAATTGCTGTTATTGGCGCCAGCACTACTGAATCCGTCACGTGTTGAAAACAAACTTGATGTGTGCCGTTTGAATATGCGCATACACTAATGAGGTTCATATGGATCACTTTTGAATATGCGCATACACTAATGAGGTTCATATGGACTGCTTTTATGGTTCTATTCCTGATCATTTTTTTTGTATGTGTTCCATTAAAAGTCACAGAGGTTTAAAACGTTTTATAAAAATTTATAACAGTGAGTAAACAAAGGCGGAATTTTTAATGGAAGAGGGTTAGGTGTGGTGATGATGTCAGTTTCACACTGTTTCGTGAGTGTATGTAATTCAGGATTGGACTATATTGGGGTTTCTAGCGTAATTAACTGCTTTCATATCATTCACATGATGTGTTTAGTTAGGCCAGTCCAACAGCTCAAAGCTGATTTCATTTCTCTTGTATGGTTACAGCTGTAGTTGTTTTCCCTGAATGTTTTATTGTTGTGTGTGTGCGTGTGTATGCTTTTATGGTGGTTTGTGTATGTGTGTTTGTTTGCCTTCCAGTAGTAGCATGCATTTGGCAACCAAACGTCTTCTGCTAAAATTACAACAGTATTTGGTTTACTTCATTCCGAATCTGTTTGTGTGTGTGTTTCATTTGTGGCTATGTGCTTTGAAAAACAAACACTTTATTATTTCATTAGACCTTTAATAATGTGCAGCATTAGGGAAAACAGAGATCTGGTTTTCCATTAAAAATGAGGATTGTTTTGTGTTATGTGGATATGATGGGCCAGCAACCAATCACAAACAATTCTTTCCTCCAACTACTGCCAGCAGCCAATCACAAACCATCCTCTGCTCCTGTTACTGCCAGTAACCAATCACAAGCAATCCTCTCTTCCAACTTTTGCCAACAACCAATCACAAACCAGTATCAAACCCCAACACTGACTAAATCTTTGGAAACTCATTTTGGCATTTTCAGACACACACACAAATCTGTTACAGATTGTGTTTGATGCAGTCGCCACAATACCAATCATACCAACTTTGTTAAGTTTAAACGTAGGTATTAATATAAGTATTTTTGTATTTTTCAGCCATTTTAAATGAATATTTATTAGACTGTTTCAAATGAAGCATGACTACTTGGCATACTTGTTATCGTTCATACAACACAAACACGCATACACAGCCTACAAAAACATTACACCCGCAGATACACCCACTCACACCTGTTTTGTGGTGGGGAACTGGATGGCACAGCCCTGACAAGACTGTTGGTTTCGTGGGAAACCTTCAGAAAGAATCAATGGCAGAGTCTCAAGTTGAGAGCGCTGCCGATGTTGATGGAACAGCAGGGGAAGGGAAAGTATTGCGCTTTATTTCAACCAATGAAACCAAAGAGCAGTTCAAGCGGACACCATGGCAACACACACGGGCACAAAGCAACCGTGCTCATTTGAAATGATATGTGCGGCACTGATTCTGCCCGTCTGCGATCGATAGCTCGCACGACACCACAGCATAATGAAAATAGAATCACTGAAGCTGAAACAGTGTTCTAGTGTGTTCTTGGTTAAATCTTTATTCTCTATTAAAGTCATGGCTTTTTATTAAAACATTTAACAGGGAAACCACACATGATGTGAACATTTTAGAACAGCTGAAGTGGCTGGTTTAAATAAAGGTTTAAAGCAAGTTGCTGACTTACAGTAAAAAAAAAACTCATACAGTCTTGTAGACAGAAATTGCTGAGTGGAAGCATTTAACTACATTTTTACTTTTTTAATAAAATGTGACCGGTGCTTGTCTATATAAAATTCGTTGCCACGATGCTAGGGTGTTGTGAATGGTTGCCAGGATGTTGCTAAGCAGTTGCTAAGATGTTTTGAGTGGTTGCCAGGGTGTTGGGTTGTTGCTTACTGTCTTGTAAGGCTATGGGATTTTTCCCTAATTTTATCTTCCACAAAGTGAAAACTGTTTGACTCAGACAATTGTTGGAACTTATAATGTTGTAATTCTGTAACTTTATACAGCACTTTTCATGTTATTCCCACCCTACGGTATATTGCATTATTGTTTTCCTCACCTTGTAAGATATTTGGATGAAAGCATCTGCTAAATGCGTCAATGTAAAAGTAAATGTATAATTCTAAATCTAGATCACTTATTCTCAAACCAAAGTTGATTGTGAAGGTTAAAGGGTTTGTTTAAATCCCTTTCCCTAATTATGAGAAATAGTTACAGTGTTACTTGCCTTAGCAAGTTAATCTTAATGGCATATTTTGAGTCCTGTCACAGGCTGATTCATTTTGTGACAAATTGTGTCATTAATGTCTATCAGTCCTGTTAATACAGTTTAAAACCGCATGATGGAACAGGTGAGAAAGAAGGTAGTTGCACTACGGTTGCGGTTGCACTAAACTTGACTTTTCTCTCCACCAGCTGTGAGCAGTAAATCCAGTGTTGTTGCCAAGTTGATCTTAGCTGAATTAATTTAACTAGTCATCGTTTTCCTGCTTTGGACAACACTGCCTCCCATCACATTAGGGCTGCACTGAGGCCTCATGGGAACGCATACAATGGGGCTCTTTTATTTGACTCCCAATACTATTCTTTTTTTCTCACTTTCTTTCTTTTCCTCTCTGACTTTGTTCATAAATTTCAGTGGGGCCGCTGGGTTTGCGAGGAGGGGACTCTGTGTTGGCTTAAGCTGGCTTAGAGTCTCCTGTTTCTATAATAGATGGTGCTGATTAAGTCTTTGGGGGACCAGGCGTGACTCGGATGGCCTGTTGCAGCTGTGGGAGGTGGGTGTGTATGCGTATGGGGGTGGCACATATAGTGGTATTATGTATCAGAATAAGGATGTAGTTAATGACTGGGCACGGTGTCTCACACACACACACACACACAAACACTTGAAAAAATAACTTATATGGCTAGTGTCCGCTTACCTGATTTTCAGACTTCCTAATTAGTGCATAATGAGCTACACTTATTAGATTTCTTAAGTGTCCTCCAACAAGGGAAAGTTTAAATCTCAAACTTTAAACCTTGAGCAAAAAACAAATCTGTGTTCTGTAGTTTTACAATAACAAACCCTTTATTATCTATATTTTATAGCATTTTTCCAAATGAGGACATCCATAAAAGGAGGTTTTGCTGAAATTTGTCAGGTTTTGCTTTTCTGGGGTAGTAATTTATCTCCAATATATGGCTAAGTAAACCTACACACACTCACAGCTTTTCATATTGGCCGTCATGTGACCCCACCACTATCTCTTGTTCAGATCTCTCTCTGGGACTCTGCTGTCTAGGTTGGCTATGCCCCAGGTCGTTTAACCTCTCCTCTCTCACTCTTTCTGTATCTCTGTATCTCACACAGTGAATCTGAATAACTGTGACACACTATGCGGTTGTGTGTATGTGTCTGAGCGTCTCTGCGAATGTCTGACACAGGGCTCAGTTTCACACAAACCTCAAGACCCAATCACTCTTTATGTACTCTTTGGTTTTTGAAATTAACGTTTTAATTTACATGGACGTTTGACTTGTCTTTTAAAAGTCGTTGGAGAAGCGTAGAGAGTTGGAGAAGCGTAGAGAGTTGAAGAACGGGTTCCTGGATATGTTTGGCCTTCCACATCAAAATACCTGACAGACATTTCACAATAGAACTGTGTCTGTCCAAACCACTTATGTAAGAGGAATATGTTTTTGTTTATGTGTTTCAGAAAGAACGATAGAAGCTATCATCACTGAGAAGAGCCATTGCTCTTGTTCCATTTAGTCACAGATGCTTTGGGTGAGTGGTTGTGGTTTTGCTGTGTGTGTGAAGTCGGGGCCTTTAAACATAATAAGAACTGTACAAAGAAGCTTTCCTGCGAAAATAAGAACTCTTTGACCACAAACACGGTCATACTATTAGCCATGTGAGGAAGAGCTTAATTTTCAAGGTCTTTTCACACAGATTAAAAGACAGCAAATTGTGTGCCCCATAAACGGCGTGCTACCAGAGTCCTTGAGAAGCTAAGACAAGCTCCAGACTCCTGACTCAGAAGACACACTTGCAACACACTTCTAAGGCCTGCGGAGGATGTTAAAGGTGACAATTAGCCAGACCACAACACACACTTAATAAAATCTGGTTTGTGGGCAGTCCAGTGGCGGCCGTGAGTTAAAGCACAACTTCCAAGGTAGCCTTGAACAGAACACCCTTCTGAAAGGAAATTTAAGCGCAACTTCTCTCCCACTAACAATTTTAGGGCCTAAGAATATTTCCATAACGTTTCCATTAAGTGTTAAAAATGTTTTAAATTTTGAAAGTTCTAGGAACGTTCAAAACGTCCGTTTTTAGATGTTTCATTAACGTTATTGTTTGATTATAATAATGTTTTTAAAACATAATATATATATATATATATATATATATATATATATATATATATATAATATGATGCTTTTTAAGAACATACCCTGTTAGCTGGGTCTGTCTGTCCATTTTAATAAATCTAGTTGCTAAGTGAGATCGACTAGTTTTTCATATTTTGTTTTCAGCTCAAGCGCTGACCGGGACACATGGTTATCATTGGTGGGTGTTGTGGATTCCATTCATCTAGGGGGTGACTGTCTGTTTCCTAAACCCTGCTGTGACCCCTCTACCTTTATCTCTCCCCGTCTTACTCTCTTTCTCTCTCCATTTTTCATCCGCTCTCATCTGCTTCTGATCCGCTTCTCGTCCGTGAGTGAAAGTGAATCTGGAGTCTGAAATTAAAGCATGTCTGGTGTGTCAGTTCTGCACTCCAAAGTGTTTTCCCATGTAGACTTGAAGGTTATCTATTCCCATGGTATAACAGCGCTCGCAATATCTGTTGCCTTTCAAGAGCCAATAGATACACGCAGAACGCCGGCCCAAACAGCGGTTCGTCAGTGTAAATGTGTGGGCTGCTTTCCTTTGTGGAAAAAAGCGAATGGAGATTTGAGGGGGCAGTCTGCCATTTCAAAACACACATATATACAGACATTCTGTAAGGCTGTCACTGCCTGTTAGGCTTGGCACTCTGGTTAGCAGGCGGTTTGGATCCACTTTCTGAAGAACTTTTACCCTGAATGTCTCTCTCATACACAGACAGAAAGCACAAGAGTAAGAAAGACTCTTTATACTTTATAGACTGAGTGAGTGTGTTCTTTGTTTTTTACTGTCACAGCTGTGTTACCTGTGCGATTATCACAACTTAATTTCGGTTTGCAGTGTGTGTGTGTGCGTGTGTTCACAACTCACTACTCCAGTGTGTGTGTGTGCACTAACTGGATGGGTTTAAATTCAGAGGACAAATTCTGAGTATAGATCACATACTTGGCGTGCACTTCACTACTGTTCCCAGCTAACAATTTTAGGTGGTAAGAATGTTTCCCAAACGTTTCCATTAAGTACCAAAAATGTTAAAAAAGATTATTTTTGAGTTTCTACTAAATGACATAAACATTAAAAATTTTATTTTGAAAGTTTTTACAATGTTCAAACGTCCTTTGAAGAAGTTGAATGTTATTTCTTGGTTATAGAAACGTTATTTAATTTTTAAATTCTGTAACGTTTTTAAAATTTAACATAACATTTTTGAAAGCATTCTACTACTGTTACTGCAAGAATGCTTGACTTGAATTTTTGACTTAACTTTGAGAGAACTTTTAGAGAACATTCCCTGTTAGCTGTGTTCACTGGAACTGATAATGACTGGAAAATGACTGGAACTGATGATGAGGAATATTTTTTGTTTGGAAGATCTGAACTAAAGGATCCTTATGAGACAATAAGTTCATAGTAACATCAGCCTTTAAACTTAAACCAGATCACACACACAGCTGATAATGACAGCCCATTATCACAGTGAGAAACAAACACTAGTATGATCATTACTGTACATTTACAGTACACAGAACAGTTAGAGCAGCATGAGGAGAATTCAGGTTTTGTTACCACAATAAACAAAAAGCAAGTCAGTTTGCACCATTTTTTTCAAGACACAGTGTCCTGCAGACTGCTGTCTCTCTCTGTTTATCTCTCTCTCTCTGTTTCTCTCAATCTTTCTCTCTGTCTGTTTCTCTCTCTCTCTATATGACTCTCTATATCTTCTTTTTTCCTTCACAGGAAAACCATTAACTCTGACTTTTTCCTCTATAGATAATGTGTTTCAAATGACTCTCACATCTCTTTCATCCCTCTTTGTCTCTCTCCTGTGGTGCAGGGTGCCTCTTGAAAGGCTTGCCTGGAGAGGGATGTTTCCTTCTGAGTTCAGCCCTGGCCCTTGGCAGATTTTAGAGGGGCCCCTGCAGTCCTGGTTGATTTTGCAGGTTGATGGATGGCTGTTTTACCTTAGACAGTGCTAACATTGGGGGCAGACGTTGCCATTCTGTAGCAGTGTGATGGGGCTTGTTTCCCCCGACAACGGATGGCACTCCAAACAAAGTGATCTGCGGGGGGTTGTGTGGTCAGGTCAGTTGTAGTAGAGTTAACAAGCTCCTGTGTGTTTTTCTCGCAATATATGCAGAGCTGTCACATTCAACCTTAATGCAGCAGGGTCATGGCTCCTGAAGAACGCGGAGGGGTGTGGGGGCTTCGCGATTGGCTGGTAAAGACATCATGGGATACACACGCACAGAAGCCTGAGTAAGACAAATCTCTGTTCACTTTTTTATGGGAGTCTTGCTTACATGTGCCCTCAGAAAGAGAAGTATCACACAGGGAAGGCTGTAAATATTCACATGCTTGTATTTAAAGCTGCAATCTGTAACTTTTTGGTTAAAAATAAAGTACATAATATATCAGTGTTCAAAATGGTCTTCTTACGTTATCTCATTTTGCAATGGTAAGTTTAAAATGATGATTTATAATTTGTGCTGTTGAGTCCGATTTCCCAGGAAATGTCAGTTTGGCTACATTTGACTTCAACATACATAAAGAGAAGTACGTAAACTAACCTGCAATTTAACTTCAGACAGAGAAGGTGACTGAGAGGCAAAAGTTGCGAATTGCAGCTTTAAAAATATTATCTGTGGATGAAATACACCCATTGCAACCATTCCGGCAAGCATAAGATTTGTACCCAGCTAACAGGGAACATTCTCAGCATGTTGGATGTTCTTTAAACGTTCTTTAAATATTGTCTCAAAGTTAACAAAAAACGTTCCTGCAGTAACATAAGTTTAGAATTTTTTATATATATATATATCATATATCAAAAATTTTACTCCTAAGTTGTTAGTGTAACATTTTGAAAACATTACAGAATTAAAAAATGTTTGAATAATGTAAGCAACTTTGATTATTAATAGAGAATTCACTTAACTCACAGCTGTGCACATATTGGCACCATATACAATGACATAAAGCCTGGCTCATCCAAGTCAAAGTATCATTAACATGTTTCTTTCTGTTCCCCAGTCAATCTTATATCTTCTTTGTGGTGACCTTTTTAACCCTTCACTGACCTTTTCTTTGTGTGCTTTTAGGAATTTGTTAGGAATTTACGGCTGAAGCTACCGCTGCTGGTTGTGTACACAGCAGCTGACACAGAGAGTGTCTGAAGCACACAGATATACAAACACAGGAAATGTTTGTGTGATGAAATGTGGACATTGAGGTCATCCCGAGGCTTAAGGCGCTAAAATATGTAAATCTTGGACCAAAAAGGCTGAAAATCGGTAATTGCTTCGGCCAGCGGGCTATTCGTAGTGCAGTAATAACATACTCCCAGTAATCACAACAACGTTGTACCTCCACGCCCGTGTTTTTAAACATTCAGCTAATTCCTCAACATTACCTGGAATCGCTCCAGTAATAACAGATTATACTATTAATTGAACGTCTCCAAAGTCTTTCTCGGCCTTCTACAAACAATCGCTTCATACATGAAACAAAGCAAATCCAGCTAGCGTACATATTGGTGTTCTGGATTAGCGTGTAACAGGGAAAGCTGACGAGTTTAGCTCAGTCAGGGATGGGTGGAAAGACTCGTAGCAGCTCTGTCGACACTCTCTTCTCCAGTTCTCCACCGTGCTAAATACCACCCCTGTTAGCAGGCATTAAAAAGCCATTCACACCATCGCCATGTGCTTGAGTTGGCCGCCACAATAGCTGAGCTAAAATGTCTGGAAGGTGTCTGTTATACACACACACATACACATACTCGCTCACTCATCTCTTTTCTCCATCTCCCTCAGCTTTTGGCAGGCCAGTGGTGTTCGGTCTCTTTGGACCTGCGCTTTGAGTGTTACAGCTATTCATGCGCAGCAGATAATGTCCCTCGCGTTTTTTCGTAAACCAACTCGAGCAGCTATTATAGCTGTTACCTGCGAGAACCAGCACAGCAGCCATGATTTATAGATTCCAAATACAGCGATTTGCTAACGCATGTCGATCGAATAACACGGCCAGTGGTGGAAAAGTGTTCTCTGGCATGGACGAGTGTCTGAAACCATATTTTTTACATTAGAGGTTGTGTAAAGTTGCCTTGTGGTGCTCGGGCCTGCAGTCTATCTGCTGGAAACCTGCATGGGAATGATCGAGGTGACCTTGCGGGACCTGTTCTCCTCCTGAGGTGCCCGCCTACCTCATAGGGAACGTTCTGAGAATGTTGGCTGACTTCACCAGAAATGATCTCAAAGTTATCAAAACATGTTCTTGCAGTAGCATTAGAACGACATTATATGAAAATTGTTAGCCTTAAGTAGTTAGTGAAATGGTTTAAAAACAGAATGAAAAAAGTCTTTGAATAATGTTCTTATAACCAAACAATAATGTTAACACAATGTTTTATAAGTTAAATGTTCCTAGAACTTTCATAAGTTTTTGTTACTTAATGGAAATGCTAGGGTAACATTCTTACAACCTAAAATTGCTCCACACGATCCCTGTAAACGAACTAGTTAGAAGTGTAGGGCGTGGGGGCTGAGCTAGTCTACGAGCAGGGACGTGTTGGAAAACAGGGGGAGGGGTCAGGAGTTTGATTGGCGGGATAAAGATGCTGTAATGCAAGACTCATTTTCTCTCGCTCTCCCTCGGGCAGGTGGTCTGACAAGGGCATCAGAAACCAATTACCCAGACTGCTTACACACAGGCTTTAAGCTGCCAAGCCAAACTATGCTATCTGAATAGGCCTGCGTGTTCACTCCACCTCCCACCACCTCTCGCTCTTTCTGTGTCCTGCTCATAGCAGACAGAATGTGAGATGTTACTCTATCATGTCCCTGCGCTCAGTCTTTCTGTTTTTCTTCATTTCCATCAGGCACTGACGTACCTACAGGATGTCCATTTACCAATTATAAGCAATTACTTTTTATTTATAAAGTGATGGTGTGTTAAAGATTTTTCTCAGAGGACCCAGAGGAGTATGTCATGAGAAAGATGCACTAAGAGTTTTGTGTGTTGTGTATGTGTGTGTGTGTTTTAGAAGTAAGTGCCAAAGTTTGAGCATTGCGCTCTTGACTGTTCTCTGTCAATTTGTGCAAATACACACCTCAGTTTTCCAACATGTTTGCCATGTATTACACATTCAATGAAAACACATGAAGTCTTTCCTTCTTTCTGTCTGTCTTTCTTTCTTTCTTTCTTTCTTTCTCTCTCTCACACACACACCTCTGTGGCTTATGCACCACACATATTCCCCATTCCCGCCCCAGTTTTCCAGGTTTCCCTACAGCTGCCCACTAATCTGTTTGCTTTGGTCTCACCACAGTCTGTAGTTAGCGAGCACATCAGGCCCAAGAAAGAGCTTCAGACGTGTGACTTATTTTCACTCTGTATCTCCCCTGAACTCAAAACCTGACATTTCTCATTCTGTCTCTCTCTTTCTTTTTCCTCTCTTTCTGTCAAAAAAGTGTAATTTCAGCTGCCTATCACCGTCTCTCGTAGCAACCGGCTCCTGAGGAACCAGAGCTGGAATCTTTAAGCAAATTTGATTTCTCAACTCATTTGCCTTCTATAAACGTTGCCACATGTTTGATATTACATATAAACTGTTCCAGTGGGTGCAGAGAGCAAGTGAGAGCAGGAGAGGAGAATCAGAGCATTAAATGGCAGGTGAAATCAAGCGAGATCTGAGGCAGGAAAACTAGAACCCAGAGAATGAGCGTTACATGACGCCAAAACATCGTCTTTCACCTTGGCCACAAACAGAGGAAAGTAAAAGATCTCATCTTTAATTCGGTATTTTCTTTTTACATATGAAAGTGAGAACATCCTGTTTGCCTTTTAAGGGCAGAACCTTGAAAGTTCAACCAGCAGACACGAAGAAACAAACAATACCCTGTCTTATCTTCACAACTGACCTAAACAATATAACAATAAGGGCCTAACCAGATGTGCTCAGCCTCTGAACTGAAAGGTAGGGTAGGTAATTTTGGAGAGGCTAGCAATAACAAGCTAGCTTTGAATGCATAAGATCCCATGTGGCTCTCCAAAGCCACGCCTCCTCCAACACACAAACACATGCATAGTTTGACATGAAAGTAGGACATCTTATCATTGCACTTGAACCGAATGCAATGATTGGACGAACATTTTATGCCCCTGTGGCTTCCACAGAAGATATGTAAATATATAAATATGTTTTGACCATTTTACTTGTCGTTGCTAGGATTCTAGGATTAAAAGAATGGGGTTTTGAAGCTTTGAAGCTGAAGCATGTCCTTTAGTTCTATGCCCCCAATTGCTTGTTTTCTATTGGTCAAACAAGCAGATAGCCCCACCCCCAATCTCATGCCATTCATTAAGCCAGGCAAGACATTTAAAACAGAAAAAAACATTCAAACACCTCAAATCAAGGACAGGCCGGAGAATTGACATTTCTTCACCTTGTAAAGAATGTAAAAAAAGAGATTTCCTCAGCCAAAAACAGAACAACAAATTTAGCAAAGACATAAAAGATAAGATGAAGATATAAGATAAAGCATAAAGGTAACAGATTTATAGAAGGACGAATGAAGATCTGATATTCCTGAAACAGCCCTGACTAGAAAGACTAAAGAAGAGAACAGCTGTGAGAGAGTGAGAGATGAGATGGGTGAGAAAAAGGAGAGAATATGAAAGAACAAGGATGAATGGACAAAAGGAGTCTTTAAAACAAGAAAGGATGAATTGCTGATGAGCTGTGAGTAACAGATGCCTGTGACTGTCTCCTTGTGATGTCACTGGTACTAAACCAGCATTAGTGCCGTGCAGAAACCTAATAAAGTGCTAATCTGGACCCACTGTATCTGGTCTCATCTTAGATGAACTGGGGAAAAACATCCAAATGCAATAAACAAGCACTTACTTCCACATGTAGTTTATAATCCACCCTCTAACAGTTACAAACAGTGGGCACTGTGTTACATCCTTGTTTTATTGATGAAGTGGGGCTGAATTTGCCTGATCTCATTCTGATCTTGTAAAAAAAATGGATGCAGGGAATGTTTGAGCATACGGTCCAAGATCCTTCCCATGATGCTTTGCTCAAGAGCAGTAAGTACGTCTGTGTTAAAAACCTTGTTAATATCACTCAAGCCTGTCTCTACCCCTCGGGTGCTGGTGATCGGGGGTCACTTAAGAAGCAGTGGGATGGGCAGTGACAAAGTTGAGGTGGGGGGGGTGGGGTTGGGGGGTTGGGGATGGCAGGGGTTAGTTTGACAGGGAATCAGAGAATTTATGTGCATACGAGTAAAACTTTATGAGAGGAGCTATGTTTTAATCGATCCAGCGGGCGTTTTTTACATCAGCCCGGCCCGGCGGGGGCGAGCTATGAAAACGTGGACTGAAGCAGAGGAGTTGCTAGAAATGATAAAAGAGAAAATGGGTGATGTGTTTTAGTCAGAGGCTCCTAGCATCTGTTCAAACAAGCAACCAGACAGAAACTTTATGATGCTAAATTGTCCACAAGGACAATGAATATTGTGTTTAAGAGAATGATTAGATTTTATTGGGCTGTGTGTGTGAGAGAGAGAAATAGTGTGTGTGTTTGGGGGACCAAATGTCCCCACATGTATAGTATTACCAGTCAATTTTGTCCTTGTGGGGACATTATTTAGGTCCCCATTAGGAAACTGGCATATAAATTATACAGAATGATTTTTAAAATCTAAAAAACTGAAAGTTTCTGTGTGTGTGTGTGTGTGTGTGTAGAGAGAGAGAGAGAGAAAGAGAGAGTGCATGCCTGCCTGCGTCTGTCCAGAGGTCACAGTAGTAGCCATATTTCCATTCTTAGTTGTCTCGTGGGATTCATGTGGATATGCATGGTCAGGACCCAGAGGAGTGTTTAGGGAGAGCATGGATCATATTAGAACACAGGTCACTGAGAGGTTGCTAACATGAGACCTTAGAAAAAGACCCTTGAACCCACTGTAACCTGAGATGGAGAGTCTCTGGATTTAAACACAACATTAAATGTCATTCGCAACATATTTAACTTGTCATGTGAAACCAAATATCCAGTGAGAATATAGGATGAACTCGATTTTAGTTACTGAGATTGG
The DNA here is from genome assembly GCA_036877525.1 of Chromobotia macracanthus. NCBI lineage: Eukaryota > Metazoa > Chordata > Actinopteri > Cypriniformes > Botiidae > Chromobotia > Chromobotia macracanthus. The sequence continues at coordinate 11,300,845 of JAZGTH010000002.1, read as the reverse complement.
AAAATGTTAGACCATGATAGTATTGGCTAATATAATTTTCTCTGCCCATCTTGCCTTCACAGTTTTAGATGCAGAAGAAACCATTTCTGTGTGATAAACAGTTTACAGTGTTTTATTTAAAGTGTGTGAACACCTAAAGAATATGTTCCTTTTTTCATTGCTATCTCTGTTCTCTTCTCCAGCAGAAAAAGCCTTGCAGGAAAATCTCCTCTCCTCATATTTCTGAAAGCGTGCCATGTCTGTGGTCAGTCGCCTCAGAAGTCTTTCCTATGAAGGAGGAAACACTCTCTCAGACTTTCTCTTTATCTCTCTCTCTCTGTTTGTAGTGGCAGGGCGTCATGTACTGATTTGCTTTGAGGGGGAATCAGTTGTGTCCTGGCTCAACTGATGTCTAGGCAAGACATAACCCATCTTAATTTGACAGCCCATGATCACAATGCATTGAAGAAACTCTTTACTGTATAAAACACACTTGGGTATTTTGATAATACCTTTTAATAAAGTGTTTCACTAGAAAATATGAGAGTGGGCAAATAATTTGTAACGTTTTTAAAGACAAAATTTTCAGGCAAATAATCTTTAGTCGGTGCGCCACATTTTGTTTAGAATTTGAAATAAAAATTCAGTTCAAATAAACTATTCAAAATGCACAAAAATTTTCATCGAAATGCATGTGCCTCGCATTTGAATGGACATGACGCTTCTGTTGTAGTGTGTTGACTGTTTAAAGAGTGTTTATAGTGTAATATCAAATATGATGCATGATCAAATTCTAACAAAGCCATTAGTCTTATTTGTGTGTATATGTTTAAGTGTGTTTGTGTGTGTATAGATGATTTTGTCGTAAAAGAGACCTTGTTCTTGCTGATAGGTAAGACAGCCGGTGGACGACCCCTCGCGTGACGTGAGGCCATTAAAACGAAGATGAAATGACTGTTCCATTCTTAAAGAGGAATGCAGCGAGGAAGATGAAGAGAAGAAAGGAAAAGAAAGGTGGATTCTGGCGCAGAGATCACAGCTGCGTGGAATAGTGGTCTGTCTTTTGCATTCCCAGCTGCTGGCTCTCCCGATCCAACTCACAGCCCTATAGCTCGAACACGATCTTTCCCCAATGTGCAGAATTCATTAGGGCTGGAATAGTACAACAGACTTAGCAAGATGGGGCCATTCATTAAGTCATTGAGATGTGTCATGAATCACTACAGATAGGAAACCTCAGGGGCCGCTCTCTTGACGCAGCATAATGTATATCATTCTGTTACCAGCAACTTGCATTCTACATTATGTTTAGACAAATATATGGAGTTTTAAATGGAGGTTTAGGAGAAGCGTGTTTATGTAAACCTGTCTATCACAATTCAGATGTACGTGCATGGTAAAACAGTGAGTTTTATTCCAAGATTTCATCGTTTTGTGGCAGTTCTTTAAAGGGCTTTAAACTGTCAAACTGTCAGCAGAGTTAATGCTCTCTCTGAAAAGCTGTGTCTTCAGTTTTTTTAAAGACAATGGCTGGTTTTACACAGACATGCTTCCCAGCTAATAGGGAACATTCTCTAAAAGTTCTCCCATTGTTATCAAAACTGTTCTTGCAGTAACATTAGTAGAATGTTTTATAACATTACATATATAATATACAAAAAACATTGTTTTTAGTTGTTAGTAGAACGTCACAGAATTTAAAACGTGATAAAAATGTGATGTTTTAAATGTTTCTGTAACTTTCAAAAAACATTTTTAGTGTTTTTGTTACTTAATGGAAACGGTAGGGACGAGGCAGCTCTTATAACATTCCAAATCAGTTTATGTTAAAGGATTATAAAAAACAATCTTTTCAAATCACTGTTATTATTTACCGCCAACAGCCAGGTGGGCTGTGCGTTGACATGTTGGGCTTCAAACGACCCGAGTTTGAGTCCTGGCTTGTGGTCATTTCTCATTGATGTCTTAAATTCCAAAAAAAACTTAAAAAAATACTACTACGTAACAACAATACAACAGATTTTATTGTGCAGTCCATAGAAGGGGATAATGTAAATATGAAAATCATTTTTTTGCATCTAACTCCTCTGTTTTCAACATGAAAGAAGTAAGCCTCAGAACAGGATGTTTGTGTGGCAGGCACCCTTGTGTGTACTGCATGGATAATTACTGTACGTCTGCGAGGAAGGGCGCACCCACGCCACAGACGCAGTGCTTGCAGGCCACCGCTTTCTCGCTGCGTGTGTACCACACGCTGGTGTAAGATGGCACTTTGATGAAGGGAACTACCTCTCGTTTGATGAAAGTAAACATTGCGGGATCCATGACTTGGCTTTTCCACTTCACTGAATTCCTGAGCAAGCCTCGTATTCAGGCCAATCCATAATTGTCTAAGTGGTTCTGGACAGCAGGGGGCAATTTAGTCATTAGAGAGGGCAATTAAGTCATTAGAGCAGCGGCCTGACTGGCGTGTGTATGCTCACGGGCCCTGCAGATTGCCTGATCTGGCACTTTTATGCACATTTGCTCTTGATGTTATTGAAGGGTTCGGTCCCCTAGTGGACACCCTTCACATGGGTGTTGCACAGAATTATGGGTAATTGTGAAAATAAAGACCTGGATGCAAACACGGAGGTCATCCCAGAGTCATAAACGTTTACGAAATCGAGAGTGCCAGAATCTTTGTTAATATTTAGAGTCGTGCTTAAAATGTCATCTAAAAGACTGACTTTCTTCCAATCAGCCACGTAAAAGCACAAAGCTCTGATCCCATCTTGAAACAATGAGGAAAGAATTTGACGATAACATCTTTGCTTCCACCAGACTGAAGGTCTAGCGTGTGTTCTCATGCTACAGTAAATGCCCATATTGTAAGACTCTAATTCTGGAGCTTTTAATTCCATTCTGTGCTGTCATTCATCTTCCACTCGACAGGTAGATGGCCACAGAGGTGCATGAGAGAGCGATATAGAGAGAAAGAGAGAGAGTATTTTGGGCTAGGAGGTTATCCAGCCGGAGCAGAAAGGTGGCTGTTTTTTCCATCAAGCTGCTGTCCATTGTTACACACAAGGACTGGAATGTAAATATATGAATGCTCCGATTGTCCATTATTCCATCATTTAAATATGAATTTAAATATAACCATGTCTCAGGTCCATCAGATGGTTACAACATGAACTGCAGAGTAATTATTTGTTGCAAAATGCTGATGATTAATGTTTTTGAACGAAAGCCAGTTGTGACCTTTGTGAAAAATATTTTGCATCCACATTGTCATCTCAGCTAACAATTCTGTTAGGAAAAGTTGTTAGAACATTTCCCTAACATTTCCATTAAGTTACAAAAACTTAAAATGTTATTTTGAAAGTTATAAGAATGTTCAAAATGTCTTTTAGACATTGTATTAGCGTTATTGCTTGGGTGTAAGAATGCTATTTAAATGTTTTATAGTTCCGCTATAAAAATATATATATATATATATGCATATATATATATATATATATATATATATATATATATATATATATATATATATATATATATATATATATATATATATATATATATATATGCATATTGTTATATTTGATATATAATGTTACAAACATTCTGTTAACGTTACTACGAGAACATTTTAATAACGTTGAGAACTTTTACAGAACGTAAGCCAACGTTCTAAGATTGCTCCCTGTTAGCTGGGACAGTATCATTCTTAATAGCATTTTTAATTTAGCAATATTACAGCGACAAGTTTGCTGTTGTACAGAAAACTCTTCAATAAACCAGAAGTGAGTATTCAGTGAAGGCTGTTTCACACTGAGTCAACAATGAAAGCCAACATTTCAAGCATTCTAAAGTTGCCTGTTGGATTTACAATGTTCGCAAACATAACTGTGATTTTCATACTGACCGAACAAACACTACCAGCTAGCACTGGAATTTAGTGTTTGTGAACTAGCCTTACATTACATTTCACACACACCATAGCCAGCTATTTGTTTATTTTTGCCCCACCATGGAAAATACCTCATTTACAGTGTTGCAAGCAATAAAACTGAAATCCTACATAGTAAACACAGAGAACCGAAGTGATACAAACAAATTAGTGGCGCGGAACTCAGTGTTGAAACGAAAACCAGCTCATGACAACTTCACAGTGAGTGTACAAACACTTCTGTTGTGTTAGACCTCAATGTTTCTTTTAATCCAATTTTAACAGGCTGCTGCCTTTCAAAACGGATCAACGCTGTAGCATTTCATTACAGCTGAACACAGATGTGGCTGTTGCAGATCTGTAGCAAAACTGTAATTGACTGTATTTTACATTGCTCCACTTTTTAGGTACGGTTTGTAAAACAGCCTTGTAACTTTCCCTGTTTGCTGGCCAGCTCAGTATCACACACAGACTCTAGTCTCTGCAAGGCTGTCTGCACCATCAGCACGACCATGACCTTTGACCTCAGCCCAGAGGAGGGTACCAGATATATAATGTTTTCTGTCACCTCCCCAAATTTTCAAATGCAAACTACAAAGTGACCCGAAGATGAATGAATACGCACACGCATGCATTGCTTCAGCATAGACGTCCAGGGAAGTGATGCATTATGGGGGCTGTTGAAAAACATTCTGTCTACTGTTAACTCTTGTTTTCTCCCTCTGTGTATTTTGCATGCTTGAAGCTTGAAGCAAGTGTGTGTTGTTTCCTGCATGCCCAGCTGTCTATCTTCATCCTCCTGTGCGGAGCTAGAGACGAACCATGAGCTCCCTGCGGCCTCTGAAAATCCCCGCTCCTGCTTCAAGGAGAAAACCAAACCCTCCCCATTGCTCTTCAACTTCCCCTGCACTCCATCCAAGAACCAGACGTGGATCCGTGCCAGGCCATGCAAACGGCATCGCACCCCATTATCCCCGTGGAACCACATTAGCGGTGAGATGGGGACCTGTTTTTCTGTAACACCTTCTGAAATCGAATCACTTCCCATGAAGCTGCAGAAATCTTGGCAACCGTGTGGCTTCCTAGTGAAAAGGGTCAGACTTCCTTCTTTAATCTAACATAGACAGTTCACCAAGCAGACCACATACCGACATGAACCCAGCTAACAATTCTAACAAGTTTCCATTAATAACAAAAACATTAAAATATTATTTGAATACTTCTAGAAACATTCAAAACGTCCAGTTTTTAGATTAACGTTATTGCTTGGTGATAAGATCATTATTGAAACATTTGACTAATTCTGTAACATTTTTAAAATGTTACTGCCAACTTTAAAATGTAGTGTTTCTAACAACTAAAAAAATGATGCTTTGATATATGATACAACTTTAAAAAATGTTCCACTAAAGTTACTGAAAGAATTTTTTGGCAACTTTAAAAAGAAGTTTAAGAGAACTTTAAGAGAACGTTACCCGATGTTTAGAGAATGTTACCCAACGTTTGGAAAACATTCCCTTGTTTGCTGGGAAGATGCCAACCGCTTCTGATGACTCACCACCACGTTTGCAAAGTACTCCTGGAGCCCCCAAAAGAGATCACGGTAAGTTGAAGGATATTGTAGGCAGTTACTTTTATTAGGCAGGATTAATGCGCCAGCTCGCGGCATTTGGAACCATTCCCAACTCTGATCTCCCACAATCCCGCGGCTCATGTTTCAGATTAAGCCTTGCAGCGACACCACAGCTTACACATCATCCACTCCTTCCTTCTTTTCCTTGCCTCCACGCATGATCTCGCCGGCTGACCTCACTCTTACTGTAGCGTTCCAGACGATCACAGCGCTCAAATTATCCCTCAGATTCTAATGCAGCATAATCATTTGCCTGTCAATTTCATTTCATGCTCTTTACATCTTCTGGGACTGTTTTGGGGCGGAGAGCTGCAGGAAATTCAGATGTTCAAAAGCTTGCTGATTAGCCCTGTGATTAAAATGGATCGCCGGCTGAGCGTTTGCCAGAATCTAAAGCAGAGACTTTTACAATCATTGAAAGCGCTTTGTAGCAGTTCGAATTGCACTGCACATCTACGTCTGTTCTGCCCATTCCGATGACATTTAGCTTATGAATGTAATTTGGTGAAAAAAACTGTCACTCAAAGAATGAATTTAACCTTTTTATAATCAAAGCTGCAATAAATATGTTTCATTTGGTTTAAAGCTGCAATCCGTAACTTATTTTGGTTAAAAATGAACACAGATCAGTTATTGAGCAAGTGCATAACAGATCAGCGTTCAACACGATTTCCTTACCCCGAAAAGTTTATAATGATCTCGAATTTGAGCTGTCGGGTCCAATTAGGTGGGAAACATCCAATGTAAACAGAAAGAAGATCCGGCTACAGTGGTCAGGTACTGTAGATGGTGGAGCATTTGTAGCTTGTTTTTACAGCAGTTGTTTAGAATTTGATTCCCAGGGAACACACATACTGATCAAATGTATAGCTTGAATGCATTGTAAATCGCTTTGGATAAAACCGTCTGCCGAATGCATAAATGTAATGTAAACGTTAAGAAAATAACTCTGCAAGTACCCTGCGTGTTTCAAACAAAGATGGCAGTAGAGAGGCTAAACGATTTATAGCTTGCAGCTTTGACACGAGCAAGAAACTGAAATTTTAGAACTATTTAGTTCTCATTCTTACAAAAGTATTACAAAGCAGAGACATTAAAAAGAAGAAATTTTGACTTTCCCAGCCTGGGAATAAGACTGTTTTTTGACCTCTCCTAGATTAAAGACAGAAGAGTTGTGGCCCTGTGCTGAGTACACATTTCCCACGATTCCTCACACTGCGCTGGCTGGCAGGCCCTGCAGGCATGTTCTTTTCTGACAGCATAGTTAGGAGGTGCTGATGAAAGTGGAGAGGCTATGTTGCCTCTGTAGCCTCTCAAATTAGCACAGGAGCCCTGTTGCCTGTCACACTGGGGCCCCCGGCTCATAGATATTGTTGCAGTATGACCGTTAGTATCTGTTTGTTTTTCCAGCAGTGATGAAGATTTTGCGGCAGTTATCGGTGTGTGAATCATTCGGTAGATTGACATTTGGAAAGGCATTTATCGAGGAGTTTTTAGTCTCTCATGAAGACATTTTAAACAAAAACTTTACTGATATTCTTGTGATTTAACTTGTGATACATGTAGGTGTAAAAAATGATAAATATTGACACTGCTTAGGTTTTGTTGATTTGTAGTCTGCACAGATCTGAATGTATTGTTTTTGAGCAGATTATTCTTACTGTATTGATCACCTCTTCAGACAAACACAATTCTGTATGTAAGCACCTGTTTGAATGTTGACTAATTTTGTAATCTAATTTTTGTGGTTACTAAAATGTTGTTTGTGAACTATGTATTATTAAAAATCCTTTTTTTTTCAAGATCCTTGGGGTTCGATACTTCCTACAATTTTAGGTTGTAAGAACATTTCCCTAACTTTTCCATTAAGTAACAGAAATGTAAAAAACCTTTTTTTTAAGTTCTGGGAACATTCAAAATGTCCAGTTATTTAGAGGCTATATTAATGTTATTGCCTGAACATTAATCAAACTTTTTTACTTTTATGTTCTTAAAACAGTCTACTAAAAACTTAAGAATATGACATAAATGATATATAACATTAAAAAGTTCTACTAATGTTACCACACAAATGTTTTTTGAGAAAGTTGAAAGAACTTTCAGAGAATATTAGCCAACATTCTGAGAACGGTCTCTGTTAGCAGGGTTTCCTATATTTTGCACCCTTCTGGTAAACACATCAGTAAATAAATTAATGAATGTCTTCTCAGTTTCAGGCCCTCAGAGAGAGACATGCAATGACCTCCTCTAGACACTGAAACGTAAAATCTCCCAGCATGCTTTATATAGCTCTTCCAGTCTCGCCATATCTTTGACCCTCTGCTCTTTTCATTGCAGAAATAAAAGCTGGATACCCTCCACCTGCATATCATCAAGTAATTAGGTATGTTTGTCCATCTTTCACTCTAAAGTTACATTAGACAGGCAGCAATAGGATAATCAAGACGTGTCACATGACAGCGAGACCCCACAGGCAGACAGCCATTCTGTTTCCACCCACTATACCTCATAAATTTAATTCAGCATTGATTTCCACTTGAATCGATCATCTCGACAGCTGCTCTCCCTCCCACATTGATTTATCTCTAGTGGCTTCAGATTTTGTATCAGACATTTGTCTCATTTCCCCACTGATCTGGTTTGTTGATGGTTAATCAGGATCACTTAATCCAAAGTGACACCTGTTTCCACCAGTATACACTTGCCAAAACATGCAGACACACACGCATACAGTGCGCACACAAGCATGTCTCTCTCTCTCTCTCTCTGTCTGGTTGCTTGCTCACCTGTGAGAAGTTCAGTCCATTTAGTGGATGACACTGTTCTTCTACCCTCTCCACAGCACCTGTCTGCTTTCCAAGCCGCTCGGCCTCCTGCGCCAGGAAGAGATCGAGGACCGGAGTTCCGCGTGACCGCACGTCTGCCTCCGTCAGCGAGTTCACCATTAGCATCACCCACACAGGTCGCTTGCGTTCCCAGTTCCCCGCAATGGCATTGAAGAGGTAGTCGGCGTACAACCCCCTGCCGCGCTGGTCTGCTGTCATCCACATGGGCATCATGTGTTTGACATAGTCCAGGTGACGCTTAAGGCGACGGTACAGGTCACGCGGAAGTAACGTCTGGAGGTTTTCTCCGTTGGGTAGCATCTGGCAGCTGGTGAGTTTTGAGATAGTTAGAGGATCTGTGAGATCCAGTTCGAAGAACACGTTGGTGCTAGTTTGGAAGGCCCGTTTCGAGCTGTCTGGGATGTAGTCCCACACTCGGGTGTAGGGGACGTGGATGGTCCCAAACAGGTAAGATGGAGGGTGTGGAGGAGGCCGTTTCACCGTCCACAGGAAGGAGTTCATGTCTTTCTGCTGTTCAAGATAAAAACAAAGATTTTGGGGTCAAAGGGTCAAGAGGAGAACATTAGAATAAAGGCATATAATATCAACGTTATTGGCTTTTAGAATCAGAATATGACAAATCAAATAACATATATCTGGAAAATGATGTATTTTGTGAACTGTACAATAGCACAAAGAGTTTTTTTCTCACACCCTCCATGCTTAAACCTTTTACAAGGTGAACCACAGACACTTATTTGATTATCTCAAAACCATAACAAAGCAATGTTTGTTTAACTGGATTTGACAAACATGCATACATATGCATTAACTAGTCCTTAAATCGGTCTTCTTATTCACTGCCAAAAGGGACACAAGCACCCGTATAGCAGCTCAATCACACAGGGGCGGTTCATGCCGCTGATAGAGCTGGCATATTAAATCTGTGGTGGAAATGTTTAACTGGGGTTCTTAGTTTACAGTGTGCCTCTCCTCGTAAAACAGAGACTTTACACTCTGCAGAGCTGCAAACTTCTGCTGTTCTACATTCACTGAAACTCTCAAGCATTTACTGGTTACTGAGGCTGTCAGTAGCTCTGCCCTTGTTAAACAGAACCTTCCATGTACAAGTCACTCTTAAAGGGTCAACCATTAAATGTAATGAATTATTCAACTTCCCCGATCAGGAAAAAGCAGTTCAGAGTTTATTAACCACTAGTAGAAGTTTAACAAACAGATCTAAAACTGGCCATTAATAGTGACTGTATTTTTTTTATGCATGTGTGGGTGTGGGTGTATTTTATTAATTTTGTTTTTCATGTTTCCTACAATAATAATATTACTACTAATAATAATTATAATAATAGTTGAAAAATAAAAATGCAATATGACAAATCTAAAAAAAATATAAAATGTTATTATTAGTAATCATTCACATGGTACAGACCCTGGTGGAAATGGCAAGGCACTAACCAGATTTACCAGAAAACATTATTATACAGTATTATGTTTTGTATGAGAAAGTCACATTTACGGACCCTCTCTGACGCGCACTGCCCCGTTTTATGCAGTAATTTCTTAACCAAAACCAGGCCTCGCCGTATGTGCGCATTATGAATTGCGCAAAGAATGCACAGGTCATATCCTGGACAATGGTGCCATTAATGATATAAATCTCAAAGAAAAGATACACATTAAATGTCAGGGAAAAATATGAATGTCAAATGAAGTAAATGACTTCTGCATGCATAATGCATTACATGCGAGTTAACTTTATGACTTACAAAGCCTATTCAGTTTCTGTCTAAATACGCACCGAATGAGTGAGGGATGGAGAGGCTTGGGGCCCAAAACTTTTGTAAGAATATGAAATATTAGATGCTTAAAGAGTTATATATTATTAATTAAATGAAGGATGCGGATTGCTACTTGAATGGTGAAACATGTTCATTTCCTCGACCGATTATGAATAGGTGCTCAGATGAAAGCGACTTCACATTAATTGCGTTAAAGAAGAAGCCGGTGCGCTCGCCAACTCGTGATTAACTAAACATGCCCGATAACAGCTTTAACAGTGCTCGTTTCACTGAAACCTGATCGGTTTATAAGGGTCGGTGAATTTTTCCATATAAATGCAATTGAAGTCCATCCATCCGTGCGTTCCCTGCTTTTTCCTTTGACACATAAACTGGCATCGCACTGGCAAGAGTGAGCAATATTTCGCTTGGCAGAAAAAATGTATTTTTCAGGCCCGGATTTCTACTGTACACGACCAGAAGTGACAAGCGGCTGGCTGAATAATTATTGACTTAAACAACTTATTGCTTAAGATGTTTAGTCTTTTTTTCATTTAATTGTTAAATGCAACAGTTATTCATGACAAATGAATGATTGTGTTCATTGTGTTCATTATTGTAAATCAGTGTAAAATGTAAGATGAAGAAAAGACAGAAAAACAAGAGCTACAGGAATTCACTGAACGTCCTATAAACAAAAGTAGGTTAAGTGTTTTAACTTAAAGTAAGTAACAATTGAACCTTTAAAAATGCACAAATGCACACTTATTTAAGCAGCCATACGGCGACTTAAAATGTAATGCATTTTCGCTTTTTTTAATCTCTTTTATTTGGTCTAACTAACAGCATGTTGTTTTTTACATGAGTGGAAAAGTCTTTTGTTAAACCGTACAAGTTTTCTAATAATTTTAGACATCAATCAAACTGGGTTCACTCGTTGGGAATAAACGCAATCCGCAAGCCAACCAAAACGACACCGAATCGGCCTCCTAGTTTGTAATTACACAATTACTTACACACTTTAAAGCTTCATATACGAGGTCCAGCAATAGTTCATGCGGTAAGCAGGGAACCACTTCATAGTGCACACTTTATAAACTCACCGACACATGTTCGTCACATTGCCGCGTCCTTTCGTGCGTATCCCGGGATGAGCCCGTTTGCAGGAAAACGCATAAAATCACCAACCATCGCAGTCGGGAATGACAGTTCATTTCGAGATGGGATCACTCACAAGCTCCACGGATCTTGCTCTCGACTTTCCAAAGTTTCTCCCTGTTGCGGAAGGCAGATGAAGTCTTTACGCCGGGTAGGGTTATCGGCTCAAATATGCCTTCTCCAAAGGGCGCACGAAGCATTCTGCCCCTCCGCCATTCTCTTGCCCCAGACCTTCAAATGCTTTTGGGTTGTCTCCGGGTCTCTTCTCTCTCCTCAAGCTGCCCAGCTGTGGCGAGCACAAACTCTGAAACTTCGCCGAGAACGCGCAGCGCCTCGCATGTCCCCCCCGCTTATTTAACTAGAGGGGAGAGCAGGTTGTTTTGGAGAGTGTGTGTGTGTGTGTGTGTGTGTGTGTGTGTAACATTGCGGTGAAGATGGAAACAGCACATTCATCTTTTCATCTTTAAAATATTCAATCCCTCATTGCACCGTACCGGAATCAAAATAATCCAGTCGGTCCTGAAAACTTTCGTCTCCAAAACGCGCACCGTTTGACGCACTCTTCCTTAATTCGTTTAGAAGACGCATAACATTTGGTATTGAACGCAGACTCTCCTCGTCTTTTAACGCAGTTAAAACCTTTCTTGTTTTGACATATTGCACCGTTTACCCTCCATTCATCACTGTCACCGCATATTTGACAGTAATGCGTCATGGCTTTTGACTCTAATCATTTTTGCACTGACGTTTGCTGGATAGCAGACGTAGCCGTGATTAATGTTTCCAAACACTGCAGGAAGTAATGCTTGCAAAAATATATATTTAAGTTTATTTTTCATTCCCGGTCTCGTTAAGGACGTGTCATTCTGGGTAGTGCCGACCGGGCAGTGTTGAAAGTCAGGTGTCGCTCCGCGGTGCCAGCCCTGGTGACCCGTGTTGTTGTCCGAGTGGGTGACCGACAGACGGTGTCAAGTGGTGGCCAATAAATCATAGGGATCCTTCAAAACAAGTGTCACAAAGAGCTCTGCTGGTGACACCAGTAAGGGTCGACACAAGAGCCCCTTTGTGTTTCCATCATGTCTGGGTCTCCAGGCTCTCCACGGGTCCGTTTGGAGTCTCCAATGTGGGCGTGCTTGCTCTTACTTACTGTATATTTTCTATAGGCTCGGTGATTACACGGCACTGATTACAGACTTATATTTGTTTATGCGAGTGAGAGTCTGCTTATATCCAGGCCTTCATTATGTGCAGTATCACAAGTTTTCCGTCGCTGTTGATGGACGATTAAACGTATCTATAGGTGGTTATACAAATATAATGAATGGCTGTACTGAAATGATATGTTTGCCAATAAAACCTGTTAATTCGAGGGCTCATTGGCTGTGTGGCCAGTTTTTCTTTCTGTTTATTACTCCCACAGTGAAGGATAACAGCACATCTGCTCTCCTATTGTATGTGCTCTCATATTCAGGGCTTTTCCCTTCATAGTCTGCCTATCACTTTTGCCCACCTGCAGTTGCGTTTACCTGCTGAAACCGACCTGAAGTCGGAGGATGATTTTCACATTCTTGGCTGGTGAGGGTGCGAGGTTTATGGACGGGTGCCAGAATGTACAGTACCTCTTGCACACATACATGGGAAACAAAAAGTGAAATGTTAATGTTTTGGTTAACAATGTTAGGTTGAAAGAACGTTTCCTTAACATTTGCACTAAAAAACTAAAACGCTAAAAATGTTTTTGGAATGCTTTTGAATGCTCAAAATGTCCAAATGTTTAATCAAGATTATTGCTTAGTTATTCAAAATATTTTAAATCCTGTAACATTTTGACAGAATGACTTTTTTATATGTATGATATAGTGTTAAAATCTAGAGAGAACTTTTAGAGAATGTTAGCCAACATTCTGAGAATAAGTATGTCTCTCTCTCTCTCTCTCTCTCTCTCTCTCTCTCTTGCTCTCTTTCTCTCTGTGTGTGTGTGTTTTGCTAGGCCATACATATGGTTACTTTGTCATCATCTGCGTCTGCGTTCATTCACCTCATCCTCAGGATCCTTCAATGGACGTTCAACCAAACAAACACACGACAGACTTGACAGACTGTTCTGCACTCTCATACACTGTCAAACCGCTTTTTACGATGTTAGTGCTTAATGTCTTTCACTTCCAGGTTCCATGAGTTGTGTGTTTTCATGTTCCTGAGGCCCGAAGAGTCGAGGACTGACACCGTGACATTTCACAGTTCACCCTCGTCTGAGCTCATGAATCATATTTGAGTCAAGACAGAATGGTTTCCATTCACATAGGAAGGTAAGCCCCCACCCTCTTCTTTTTTTGGGGGTTGATTTTTAGTTTATTTTGATCTGTTACCCATTACCTGCTGCGTCCATTCTAATACCTGTGGCTGTGTAACTTGTTTGACTTGAGAAGGGCGCCCTCTATTACCTACTGAGGGCTTTGCAGGTGGTTGTGAGGAGACCAAGAGAAACAGCCATTGTGCTTCCATGCGAAACCTAAGACAAAGTCAAACAAAAGGAAAAGTTCCCAGTGAGTGGGTTATGAAGAAATGATAATTAAAAGAAAATCTAGCTCGGACCCTTTCAACACATCAGATGTGGGCTCATCCTGACAGACAGACTGCAGTATCTGTTCAGTAACTAAACACTGTTGCTTTTCCTCCTGCTTGTCACAATATAATGGTGCAATAACCAATAACCTTCAACTAACTTTAAAACTGTTCTCCAAACCCCAAATAATACTGAAGTCTTGTCAGTACTGAGGTATTGTTGTGGCCTGTGGCTCTTTTGATTGTCTGGGGTAGTAGAGGACGATGCTGTGGTCCTCATAAGGGATTTTTTGGTTACTAACAGAGCTTAACTTTCTGAACTAGCTACTCTGATCAACCGGTCTATTAGAAAAGCACATTTAAAGGGATAGTTCACCCAAAAATAAAATGCTGTCATCACATAATTGCCCTTAATTTATACACAAGTAGCAGAATGTGGACTGGAATGTTAGTGGAATGTTTACAGAAGTCACAGAATAAAAAAAATGTTGGAATAATGCTCTTATAACCAAGCAATAATGTTAATACAATGCCTAAAAAACTGGACGTTTTAAACGTTCCTAGAACTTTCAAAACAACATTTTTAATGTTTTTGTTACTTAATGGAAACAATTGGAGAAATATTAGCTAGGCCTAACAGCCTAAAATTATTAGCTAGGATTCAAGCTAATATTTCCTTTTGTGTTCCATGGAATAACATGTCATGTGTTTGGAACAACATGAGCTGACTAAATAATGAGAGAATTGGTTTTTGGTTGAACTATCCCTTTGAGGATTAAGATTTCACTATTAGCAGATTTTAAGCCAACAAGAAGTTACGTACTGTAGTTGTAGTGACAGCAAACTAGCAAACTACATAAACAAAACCGCTCAAAGCTTCTCTTGCGCGACTCTGTCCTGACGTGTGCTCACACGCAGCCAAAGACTGTCAGGCTATCTCATGAATCACTCTCCCGAATCAGTGTGGAAGACATGATGAGAAGGAGTAAAAGTGAGAAGGGGGTGGAGAGATGTAGATGATGATAAGACTGGATGGTGAAAGATGAATGTTGTTCTTTCTTTCTTCACACAAGACTATGATGGATTTTCATAGATATTAAGTGAAAAACCGACGACAGTTTTGCTTCTTCTAGGAAGTGTTTATCAGCCACGAATGGAATTTTTTGCCTTTTCTGTTTTGGGTTACATTTTTTACAAAATCGTTTCAGAAAGTGTTGATGTAAAGCCAGGGGAAAAGGAGAATGTTTCTGTTGCACATTTTTGTATTCGTAACCTCAAAAGACACAGAACAATCACATCAAAGCGTTTGCAAACAAAGGCTTCCCATAATGCACCAGTGCTTTTTCTCAGATCAGAGATTATATGTGTAATTGTGTGATATTCTGCGGGGGACCCCTGCCATGGCGTCATCTGTTACTGAGGCCTTGTAGTGTTACAGTCTGAAAAGACCGTCTTTAGCCCCGCTGCTATCCATTTTAAAACTGTAAAAAAGTCAAAGAATGACCGCTGGTCAGTGACTGTGCTGGTGTAATGACCTAAAAGTCAGAATGTGAACAATAGACACGGCAAATCATAACGTTATGGAAATAACAGGTAACAGCCCCGCTAACAATTTTAGGTTGTAGGAACGTTTCCCTAAAATTTTCATTGAGTAACAAAAATGTTATTTTGAAAGTTTAATGAACGTTCAAAACATCCACTTTTTTAGATGTTGTATTAAGATTATTGCTTGGTTTTAAGAACGTTATTCAAATATTTTTTAATTCTGTAATGTTTTTTAAAACACTCCACTACTTGGAAATAAAGTTTTTTTATATATGATATATATAAAGTTAAAAATACATTCTGCTAACGCTACTTTAAGAACATTTTTGATAACTTTTAGAGAACTTATAGAGAACATTAGCCAATATTCTAAGAACATTCCCCATTAGCCGGGAGTTCATTTACTTCCACCGCAAATCGGCTTATCTTTGTCCAAGACATCATGAAGTAAAGGACATTGGCAGCGGGGCTCCAGAATTTCCCACAAAAAGAGACATAGTCCTTATTGAAGCTGGTGTAAATCTGATATTCTAAGACTATGTAATTATATGGTTTGCAGAAGCACTTAATCTGACCAAAGCAGGCAAATATTTGTTGTAATAAATTTGCCATTCACTATGTACTGACACACAGTTAGATGCAGTGTATCATCATTTTAAAATGCACTTGTGTATATTTGAGAGAGAGAAGGAGAGAGAGAAGCAGACAGAAATGGGTGGGGGGTGAGCAGAGAGGTGCCTAAGAAAATATGAAGAGGCCTGTTTCCTGGCTGCTGCACACTGTGTGGAGTTTTTATGAGTGGTGAAATCTTAACCATGTTTATCCAGCGTTTATCCAGCGTTTTTCCAGTGATCTTAAAGAACATCTTAGTTTCTTGACCTGGATTGCCTGTCAGGTTTAAAATGATTTGGTGTTGGGTGGATGCATAATAAACTGAAAGTTTAATGTGTGTGTGTGTGTGTGTGTGTGTGTGTACATGAAGGCTAAAATGTGACAAAGAAGCCTAGTCTTTTTAAATCAATAATGAATAAATTGATTCATTATTAATAAATACATTGCATATTTCTAACAATGTATGAAATATTGTTGCAGAATAGATTTTTGACTTTTATTGGATATAGTGAAATAAGGTAAAAACATTTAGTTCTATTTAATAAATGAAGTAAAATTCTTATTTGAATTATTAAATAATCAAATCCACTAATGAAAAACCTTGCGCTCTGTTTACTTTTATTCACATCTAATTATGAGATATACACTTAATAAACATTCAGCATTTTGTACCTTTTGGTAACACTTAATAATTCGAGTAAACATAACCTACAATAAGGTTATGTTTACATTATAGTTAATGCAATAGCTCACCTGAACAATATTTTTTACAGCACTTAACTGTCTTGATTAATGTCAGTTATGCACATTGTATATATTTTACCATTAGAAATTGCATATGTTAACAACAGTTCATGCATTATGGACTAACGGGAATTAACCTACAGAACATTATGAAAAAATGTTACCATTTATTTTTTCTTAAACTCAACATGTTCACATGAACACAGATGAGCTGATTGTTACAGTATGTCAGGCACTCTTAAATATTTGTCTGTGCATGTGTCCACATTTAATATTTCTGTCTCAGAAATCACAGATAAAGCAAATCGGGCCATGGGAGAGAGACTGGTTGACTGGTTCTCTTGTCTGTCAAGTGGACAGTATAGCAAAGCCATTTTTCAAGGCCTGTCATCAATTGGAGAAGGGGTTCCGTCAAACTACATAATTTTCTTGTCTTGCATTTAATCTTTTTCTCTTCATGTTTTTCTTTGTGTACTTTTGCACAGGAGAGAATCTCATGTATGCAATTTCGCTGGATAAATACAAGTCAAATAAATCTCTTATCCGGCATAATGTCTTAAGAGGAACCACACTGAAGACCAAAACAAATTCAATGAACCAAAACTCTCCGGGGACGCTGGAAGTGCAAGTAATTGTCTGGCGTCCTCAGAAGGGAAAAACAAAGGAAAAGCTCCCAGGAGACTAAAGTAAAAGCCACTCTTTCAGTTGCAGTGACAGATTTTGAGCTTGATGACATCACAACCGTGCCACATTCCTTTACAGTTTGTTCTCATGCGGTGCGGTCTGTAAACATCACAATCAGATCCTGCCGTCTCTCGTTGCTCGGTGTGTTTTCAATTTCAGCATGCAAACAGTTGTTACTCTCTGGCTCGACCCAAAGCAAAAGTGAAGAGAAGCTGTCAGTGGGAAACTGGAAAGCCTCTAAACAACAGGCTCTCCACCTCTTCAGGGCTCCTCGTGCCCCTCTTCCCAAAGAATGACAGACAAACAGAAAACTCCACCGCAGCCTTTCAGGGATCCTGTAAGCCCACTCACAATGAGTGTGGGCGCTTCCAGGAAAAGATCAGCTCTCATTTTCTGCTTCTCCTGTTGATTCTGAGCATGTGTCTAGGCTTTTACTGTAATCTACAGTACACCGCAGAAAAGAAAACACCAGTTATGCTCTTTTCATTTGGTGATTTGTTTATTGTCCTGCCAGGGGCCTTGGCCCGGCGTGTCACATGTTTGTATGGCGCGGCATGCGCAAGCATTCCACACACAGCACGTATTTATATGGAAGAAATTATGTAGGTATTTATGTATGACATGTGAATTCATCTATAGATGCACAATGTGTTAGGTGTGTATGTGCACCTCTGTGTTCCAGGTACGAAATGTAGTGTTAAAGACAGGCTAGCCAATAACAGTCTGATGACATTCAAATCTTGAAAAGTCCTAGTCCTGGTTTTGTCAGTCTTCCCAAGTGACAAAAACATTAAAAAGTCCATTTTTTTATATATTGTATTAACGTTCTTGGAAAGTTATTAAAACATCTTTTTTAATTCTGTAACATTTCTAAAACATTCCACTAACCACTTCAGAATAGCATGTTTTACACTGAAACGTTAAAAAGTGTTCCACTAATGTTTCTGCAAGAACATTTTTGATAACTTTAAAACAACTTTTAGAGAACGTTCTGAGAACGTTCCCTGTTGGCTGTCACTTATCAACTACAAGCTTAGTGGGCTGGACCCCCCACTAAACCTTGGAGAGGTCTGTTTCAAACGTGTGGGCAAAGGTGAAGGACTCTGTTTGCCTAAAACACAGCACTCAACAGGAGGTCAAAAACACAGCCAGGCCCGCAGGCAGATGGGTCGTTTAATTAATCACCGCCTGTGGCTGGAGCCAGGCAGACTTGTTTCGATGAGATGCTGATCCCCGTTGAATCAAACTCGGAGAGTTGCAGATTTATCGGCGTCGAGTTACACATCATCTTAGATGCTCTTCGTGATATCGCCGTTTTCCTCAATTTAAGCAAAAGTGCTCTGTATCGTTTGATTTCAATGAGACCGAGTACCGTGCGCTCAGACATAATAAATAACATGCGGCCCGGATGATACATTTCCTTGTTTTTCCATTCTGCTGTCAAACACAGATTCCATCCACATGGCATGTTATGAAGCCCTTTATTTGTTTCTGTTTGCGAAACTTTATTTTCAGGACCAGCGCATCATCATCTTTTATCATACATGTCGGGTTTAAATGATGCATGGACGGCTGAGGTGCGTGCAGGTACTGAAGATGCGATCTGCAATCTGTCTCCCATATTCACAACAAAACCGTAACTAAACAACCGTCACGTATCGTTGTTAAGCTAAATAAACTTTTTCATATAAAGGGAAAAGAATTCTAAGAATGCTGTTTCTAATCCTGGCCACCTTATGTTTTGCGTATGTCGGTAATTAAGAGACATTTAAAATGATTTATTGAAATAAACCATATTAAATTACCGTAGGCTATATTAGGCATAAAGCCACAACAAGATTATAACAAAAACACGTCATTTAATTGTATTATTTTAACCATTTTTAGACCATTGCTTCAATTTTTGTGTATAACATTTTTGTTTTTCTCTATCACAGATGTTGAGTCAAATGCTTCAACATGTCTCTCATTTTTATGTCATATAGTTGTTCTTGTACCCAGCTAACAATTTTAGGTTGTATAATTTTTAGGTTGCGTTTTAACTTGGTTATAAGATTGCTTGGTTATTAGAATGTTATTTAAACATTTTGTTAATTCTGTAGCTTTTTTAAATGTTTCCCTAACAACTTAAGAATAATGTTTTTGACAATATAAATTGATAAACGTTATACTAACTTTACTGCAAAAACATTTCTGATAACTTTGAGAGAACTTTTAGAGAAAGTTAGTCAGCATTCTGAGAACGATCCCTGTTAGCCAGGCAGAGACACAACTGTTTTCAAGATGCAGTACTCAGACAGTAAATTAGCCGTGATGTAGATAATTGGAAAAATAATCCCCCTGAGCTGCCACAGCATTTTTTTAAAACTGTTATTAAGTGGAAACAATTTCATAGCTTGACCACCACATACCATCCCAGAAGAGGAAAGACAGAGATGAAAAATTGCAATAATCCTGGCTTTCCTGTTTATCCTGGCTCAGTTTGACGGTATGTGATACGCGGATAAAACAAGGAACCAATGTTTGATGCCGGGGAAAAGGTTTGTAATGTCAAGCAATGTTGTAAATTAAAGTAAGAAATACTGTATTTACTCACATATGGAACATGCTGTTACTGTAAAACAGCACTGTAATTTGTTTGGGGATCGAATCATAAACATAATAGTACTGATACAAAAATCAAGTTCATTTGTCTAAACGTGCAAAAAGATGGAAGACTGGATCCATGCATATGGAACTTTGAAAGTTTAGATAGAGGTAAAAATAGTTCATCTAGACCTAACACACACACACACGCAGAAAAATCTTTTGAGAAGTCACAGAATTCTCTATTCTGTTCCTGATCACCAAACAGCTATAAAAACATGTGCAGACGTAGCCCTCAATCAGTACTCAGAGTCAGCTGGGGCCTTTAAGAATTAGTTATGGGGATTCTGCATATGTTTAATTAGATTAGATTGGAGCTGATTCCTCTGCTATTCACATGAATGAGCTCTGGATGGTGCGGGTGTTTATGTACGTGCATTATACAGTGTGTCTGTGAGAGGGACTCTCAAAGTTTTCCATGGCAGGGGCCAGACAGACCCCCAGGCCCAAGTCTCTTCTAACACAGCCTGTGATTTATCACTTAGCAAAGCCGGTTGCTTCAAAACTACACACACACACACAGACTGATTAACTAAGTTGTCATGTGGTTAACCATTCTGCACAAAAACAAAATCAATGATACATTCTGAACTGTCTAAACTGGTTTATGAGGTGGATCTCCAGGTTTTTTCTGGACATGTAGTTTGTGCAAAAAGCCATATCACTGTAAAAAATTTTGTGCTGTAAATTTACACGTGGATGCTGTAATTTTACAAAGCAAACTTTACAGAACTCTCCATGTGAAGGGCATGTAATTTAGTGTGTGGAGTTTGGGAAGTCAGATCCCGTAGATGTTAAATATCAGTGTTACTGTTCCCATCAGCACGGAGGCAAGCATCTCCAGGATTGTTTTTTCCAAATGTAATTTTTGTATAATGCCATACTGTTAAATAATGGAAGGTGCTGTAAATTTACACTTGGATGTTATAACTTTACAAAACAAACTCTACAAAGCTCTCCATGTGGATTGCATGTTACTTAATGTGTGGACTTTGGGAAGTTTGATCCCGTAGATGACAAATGTCAGCGTTTCTTTTCCCCTCAGCACGGAGGCTAGCATCGGCCAGGAGGGCTCGTTTTTCTCAGCCTTCACACATGCACAACTCCCATGGTGCATTTCTTAAGATCAGGGGAGGGGAGGAGTATCAGATGAGAGGAGAGATGAGAGAGGAGGATTTAGTGTGTGGGGGGATTGAGGTTTGAGGTTGATTTGAAGCTCCCCCAGGTTGCCTCCGAGCTCTGTCGTCTCTATGGTAACTTTCTTGTTTATGAGGCAGAATTTTGTTTTGGGGGTTCTGTTGGTGACCTACTGCACTGAGACCAGGGGTGTCATGCTTCACTATTTAGTGTTTTTAAAAACAGGGTTCTAGATAAGAGGGCATGTTTGAAACTCTAGTACATCTTTGCTGCATTTTATCTGTACAGAGGGCCTACAATGGAGGAAAACATATATTCTCTAATATAGAGCATAAAATCTACTATGATATGCCTTTCAGATTTATCGTACAGAAGCACAAGAAGAGGTCAAAACAGTTCAACACATTGGCATTTGAACCACGAGTCCCTGTGTACGATGAAAGAGGCCAAAATTTGGAAGCTGAAGGAAAGAGAGCGTGAAACCACAGATCAAGTGATAAAGAAAAAAGGAGTCGCCTGGCACAAGGAGTCTTGGCTAAGCGCTACAGGAAGTCTTCGGTACAGAGAAGCCAGTCATTAATCTGGTGTGATACCTGTGCTAGATTGGCTGTGGGCCAAACCAAACAGAGGTGAAGGGGGAAACGCAGACCCTACCTCTTTCCTCCTTCTTTGAATGAGCTTGTCTAATTAATATACGGGCCCTGTGTCACCAGGAAGCAATTAGAAAGTGTTGAAGTTGTCACTTCTTGTGTTCGTTCAAAAACTACATTTAGTCAGTCAGGGGCAGCTACTTCAGTACACAGAGCAATGACTTAAACTTTATGCACTGCACAGCTTTACATCAGACCTAAAGACATAATCACAAGTTAAGTTTAAAAGAATAGTTTTCATTTTGGTTGACAGTAAGTCAAGATTTGTCATGTAAATGGTAAATAACATTGTGGGTCTCAGATTTTGTCAGGGGTTAATATTTCAAACAGAATATTTTGTGAATGAGGTCAGCAGCAATAACAATTTTACTGTATTTTACAATAACAATTTGTCACCTCTGCAAAGCGAAAACTTTAGGCAATACTTTTCTGGTAACTCTCTTTAGTTTGCTTGTGCGTGTGTTTGCATGTTTATTCTACATTTCTGTCATTTCAGGTCAGTTACTGGCTATATGTCAATTATAAAATGCTTAATTATTAGTGTAATTTTCCTAACAAACATGCTGATGTAATTTAGAATAAAAAATAGCTTGGCAGGGAGTGTTTCATAAAAATGACATCACTGCCTTGCATATTTCAGAATCAAGCTACTGTGTCAGTTTTCTAACATCTAACTAACACACTGGCAGCCATCTGGTTTATATAAGAATAAATGTTACAATGTGTTTCCCTGGTGATGGAATACGTACATGGCATATAAATCAATAAAACTCCATTCTGTTGACACTACTGCATTTCAAGTTCCCTCCATAAATAGATTAAGTTACTTTTGACTTCATTGGTTTTATTAAGTATCGCATATAGTTAATCATTTTGGCATCCAGCGCTCCACATTCATCTTACCGGCCCTTTAAAGGGGAGCCCGGGCCCTCTGAATGCGGTTTTGTTCGCTGGGTTTACACACTCAGCGGCTTGTCTGGCAGTGTCATACAGGACACTTATTGGCTTCATTTTAAGTTGACTCTCAAGGTTGCCAGGTTGGCCAGTATTTACGATCCTTTGTGACCCGTGTTGGCTTTGTGGATCGGTGGGGTGACAGAAAGGCCACGGTCCAGATCAGTCTAGAGTCTAGGGTTTCAGAGTGACTCTGAAATGACTTGCTCACCCCTCTTCTCTGTTTTCCCTATAGGATCCACAGACCAATTCACCCAATTCACCCAAGGGCCTCCTTTAGCCCCATAGCTGTAAATGTCACTTGACTCCTGCCACACCAACACTTATTGACAGGCCTTTTATTCCTGCCGCTTTAACGAGGTCGAACGCTCCCGTTTCATTCCCTCTGGCTTTACAAGTGTGCACTAAACACCATTGCCCCCAATAATTCTCTCATATCAGTGAAGTTTACACCCGCAAGATGGATGGAACCTGTAGTTTGGCTCTCCAAGATATACATCCATCCATTTGGTTTATTGGTGGTGCTTGCTGAGGCAAGCATTACTGCTACTTTAGCTTATATGTAGAGTTAGCAAATATAATAAACATTTAACAACTTAAATGTTCAACTTAAAGCTGCAATCTGTAACGTTTTAGTTAAAAATAAACAAAAATCATGTATTCAGCAAGTACATAACTGATCAGTGTTCAAAACGGTCACCTTACCTTAACCCAATTCGCAACAGTAAATTTTTAAAAAAGATTTATAATTTGAGCTGTCAGGTCCGATTTCCTGGGAAGTGTCAGTTTGCCTTCATTTGACTGTAAAAGTAAAGTAACCTGCAATTTTATGTTTCAGTTTTATGTTTCAATTTTATTTTATGTTTCAAAGTAACCTGCAATTTTATGTTTCACAGAGATGGCGATAGAGAGGTGATTGCAGCTTTAAAGTAGATGGGCGTTATTACTTTTCTAAGAGTTGCTATTTTGCTTGGTGTTAGGGTCTATGTGATTGTTTTCACCTGTTTTATTCCTTCTAAACTGGGTTAAAAAATCCTATAGATTTAATACCAGGCAAAAACTGCAAGCATGATCACATAGAACATAACAGCATACTTAAATGGAGGCATCTGAGTCATATCTACGGACCAAAATATCATATGCCCTTTTAATCGGAGCCTGTAGAAACCAGCATGCCTGGGTCCAGGAGGGCAAAACACCTTAATCCAGATACTGCAGATCTCAGGTCAGGTCATACGCAGCGTGGTTCCACACAGAAACCCCATTCAGGAAGCTCTATATTACAGCAAGATTAGCAGTTATTTGAGCAAAGGGACAGTAAAGAAGGAGAAAGGGAAAATAAAGAGACAGAAAGAGAGGGTGAGCGAGAGAATGAAGAATAAAAAAAGAAACAATCTCTTTTTGTGGTGCTTTTTGTGACAGCAACTTATTTTAACCCAGACTGTATAAGAGAGAAGTGAAACTTCACGTAGTGATGACAACTTGATTTATAATGTCAAACCGTACACTGCTCCCACACTTGTATGTTCCTCTTTCTCTTCCCTCTTACTATGACTGTCTCTTGCTCTCTCAGACTCTATTACGAAGGTACGATCCACTCTGTGTGCTTTCCTGTAGGTCCTTTAGGCACACACAAAGTATTGTTTCTCAGTTCGTACCATTTATGGTAAGCATCAGTTAGGGCTGAACACAGCATTCAGATCTGAAATTCACAGCGTGTTCGTGTTTGTCCACTCACTGTGGGAGGTTTTGGCGGTTCGTGACTGTTCGTGGCGTGATAAACATCTTAAACTTTGACCCCTCCTCTCAGAAAGCAGCTGTCATCTCTTAGCTGAACTTCAGAGAACATTCTTTGAAGATGAGAACGCTCATCCTTAAGTTACTGCCCGGCTAAACTAGCAGTAAGTACATTGAACTGACAAATCAGAGGATCTTGAGCAATGCCTTGCCATGTCTGCCTGAGATGGGTTCTTGTTTGTCAGTATTGCATTACATGTGCTTATCTACAGTAAAATCATTTTCTAAATCAGTATGATTGTTTTGTTTTCCTGTAAAAATATCTAAACAGAATTAAAACAGCCAAAGCACATTTTGTGCGAGCTATAAGACTTTCAGGAAATTTATTATGAACAATTATGTATTTTTCACAGTAAGCAAAGAGCTTTTTCTTGTTTTAAGCATAAAGCCCTACAATTGTTAGATTTAAGCTTAAAACTAAAATAACTTCAATTTGCCTTTCAAATTGTTTTATTATAATATTTTATAATACAATATATATATATAATATGTTTTACCTATTGCTATTTTCCTAAAATATTTTAGCTTCAAGAATGCATTTAAATGAGTAAATGCATTTTGCTTCAAGAATGTTTAAATAGTCTTATTTGAAAAACACACACCCATACAAAATACAAATAATTATACATTTATATAATATATATAATTAAACAAACATGCATGTGTATGAAAGGAGAGAAGGTCAAGCACTCCCCTTGACAAGGATGGAAGAGGTCCTAGTGGCCTTCAGCGGTTAAGGCATTGCCACCTACTTCGTGGCATCTCTAACCATGTTTTTTTAGGGGGCAGTTGTGGCCTGCTGCTTAGTGAGTTGGGCTCGTAATCAGAAGAGCGCTGGCAGGTAGCAACTGAAGTGCCCTTGATTGCTCACCTAACCCCTGATTGCTCCCCGGGCACAGTAGTGTGCTGCCCACTGTTCCGTGTGTGTGTACGTTTTCACGGCTTGCAGTGTGTGTTCACTCCTTACAAGTAATGGCTTAAATGCAGAGGTCACATTTTGAGTATAGGGTACTTATATAATAGGATATATATATATAAAAGTCTGTGCATGTTTGTTTGTGTGAGCGTATATACTGAACATAGGTTCCGCCAAGACTGTGCTCTGAAGACCTTTTATATACTGCAGTTTGTTGTGCGGCAAACAGAATGGCCATCTGTAGTATTTGTGTATTTTCAGACAATTATGACTGGTGTTATTTTAACCCTTTTTTAAATGTTTATGAAAAACATCCCCATGGTGTCATTGTAATGCAGTGGTTATGAAAACACAGATGGGATTCAGTTCATTAGAATCTTGAGTCTTCTTAGCAGTTCAAACCCTTATGAAATCACAAAAGCCAGACATCTCACAGCCTGCAGTGATGTTTGCTTATTTTATGTTATGGGAGTCAGCTGAGCATAAACTTTCATTAATGTTATAGTTAATACCCCCCTCCCCCCCCATAGTCTCATCCAGCAGCACTTAGACAAATAAAAACATTTTAGGAATGTGCAGATTTGCAATCCAAATCGTTTTATTATTATTATTTTTAAAACCATTTGAAAACTATAACACTGATTTCTGTCCAGCGTGCATTAAAATAGTGGACATCAATGCAATTCGGCTTCCGTAGCTCAGTTGGTACAGCATTGCGTTAGCAGTGCAAAAAGTCATGGTTTGATTTTCAGGAAGCACATGTACTCACAAAAATGTATAACAGAATGTACTATAAGTTTTCCTTGGATAAAAACATGTAGGCACCAAATGCCTACATGTACACTTGTAATGATACAATAAAATAATGATTTTGTGCATAATAAAATAATTTGTTCATAAGACAGTAGTTCTTTCTGAGTGCAATTTGCATTTTATGATTCAACAAAGTTCTCAAGGACCGTTGAAAAAGTTTCTCTCTAAAACCTCCATTTGAAAAGCAAAGCAGATAAAACAGTTTATATTTCAAACCTATTGTGAATCACTTTCACTTTGTGTGCAGAAGTTTAATGTTGTGGAGTTTTGGCTCTTTTACTGAAAGAGTTTTGTGTGACACACTGAACAGTATGGCTTCCCTCCCTGCTCTTTAAACACACCCTGACTCAGCTGTCGAAGGCAGAACGCACACAGAAAGTGCTCGGGGTGAAACTTGCGGTCGAGAGCAGCGATACAACGACCGGTTATGGGCTCCCCACAGGTCCCGCAGAGAGTCCCCTGTCTGGAGTGATAGTGCAGCAAACAGAGTGGCCGACCATCCAACTCAAGAAAACAACCGCCTGTAAAAGGCTTCAAACAGTCCTGGAGAGAGAGAAGAAGAGACCCATAGGAATGAAAAATGACATTTGAGAACTCTTTTATATCTTAATTGTTCTCAGAGACCGCAGTGAGATTAAATAAAGAGCAAATGAAAACATTTTCTGAAGTCTCCGGTTTCACCGATTTTTCTCATGAGAAAAATACCCCAATAGTCGTGTGTTTCTCCTGTAAAGTGTCAGAGGAAGACATCTCAACAATGTCTCAAATATTTCTCATCAATATTTCTCTGGTTTTGTGTCTATACAACAGAAGTCAATGGGTGCCACTGTTGTTTAGTTACCAACTTCAAAATATCTTCTTTTGTGTTCCTCAGAAGCATAAAGTCATACAGGTATACAATGACATGAGGGTGAATATATGATTTATGAATTTTTTTTATTTTTGGGTGAACTATCGTTCAGATTCCTAGGCTATGAAGGAAATTTTCCTCTGGGTAAAGACAGTAGAAGGCATAAAAAAATAAGTGCATTAACACAACATTTAAATTTAAGAAGAATAATTCACTTAACGTTCTAGAATGACAGATTGAACAGGTAAAGAATTCACCTTTGAAGCTCAGCACAATAGAACAGACTGACTGACTCCAGATTCCTTATTTATAAGAAGTAAATCACATGATTGAATAGCATTCCTGTCTTCCAGCCCACCAGCTCACTCACCGCACAGACAAAGCAGTCGGGGTGCCAGGTTCCATTGGCTGCAGACAGATAGTTCTCCTTCACTGGTTCTCCACAGCCAGAGCATTTGGGTGCAAAGAGGCGGTAGAAATCCCTGGAGCAATATGGTTTTCCATCCCTTTCCATATACCCTGGCAAGACAAATCCATTAATTATGAATGCTGAAATGAGTCTTACAAACCATTACAAAATGTGTAGCGTGTGTGGGGTGTTGGGATAAATTGGAATGTGGTTAGAATTCCCACACAGCATGTTGTGTTACCATTAGGTCCAAATAGACCTCCGCAATGAGTGCAGAAGAAATGTTCAGGGTGCCATGTTTGATTCATCGCTGTTAGAATGTTCTGAGGAAAACAAACATACTTGATTATTTCCTACTGAATGAGTATTTGTGACATGACAGATTTGAAAATGCATGACAGCAACATTCAAACGTGATTCTTTCCTCCTTCCTTCCTATTTATTTATTTTTATTTGATTTATGTATTTATTGTGTTTGGCACTGTAGGTTTGGTGGCTAAAAGGGGGCTTGAGGAGGGTCCTGTTGGGTTTGTATTTGTGTATTTTGGCTCTTTTCCATGTAACAGTGAAAACCTAGTAAATACAGTATAACATTCACATGTAACTACAATTAGTGTAGTATACAGAATATACTGTATACAGGCAGTCTTTCCATTTTTGTTATGCTGGTTGAAAGTCTCTTCACGTCCTGATAGCAATCACTAAGTGGTTTAAATATATTTATATATCTTCTGTGAAAGGCACAGGACCATAAAATGTTCATCCAATCATTGCAATCGGTCTGAATGCAATGATAGGGTGTCCTACTTGCCTCTCAAACTATGTATTTGCATAACTAAGTATGTGAATTACTGGAGGGGGTGTGAATTTGAAGAACACTCTGAATGAAGGGCGGGATCAAAGCTAGGTTAATATTGCTAGTCTCTCCACAATTGCCTACCCTCCCTTTAATAATCTTCAGCAGAGCCACAAACAGAGGATACATCAGTAATGTCTAGTATAAAACAAATGTAACAAATTGCTGGCGCTTTAACAGCGTGAATAAACACAGGAGAGATCACCTGAGTAATAGGACCCTTGCAGTAAGCACAGTGGGGAGAGAAGAGGTTAGTATAGTCCTTCTTACAGTACGGCTTGCCATCTCTCTCAAAGAAACCATACGTGCCAAGCTCTTCTCTGCACTCCATACACACAAAGTGTTCCGGGTGCCACACCTGACCCAGAGCTGTGATCATCTGCATTAGATTTGATGCACATGATGAAGAGGAGCAGCAAACTTGGGACATGTGATCAAAACAACATCTGTCTCTATATATTTTTATAGTACCTTTCCTGCAATGCACTTGCCACAGGAAGCACAGTGGCCTTTGGCAGCTGTGTGGACCCCCATCTTCTCCATGTCTGAGCTGAGGGAGCCCAGTAAGTCGTCTATAACATCCACACCCTTACATAATGTTTCAGACAGAGGTGGATGCGCTGGTGTTTCTTCCTCTGCTGGCTTTCCACTAGCACTTTCTGTAGTTGCTGCAGGATTTCTGTCCTTTATTGATTTTCGAGCAACCGGAGGCGGGTTTGATGTGCATGTTTGTTCAGGAATCTACCAAATAAAACAGATTTGGGAAGCTTCAGGCATTATTAAAGTTCTTTTATGTATGAAATTAATGACATAGAGACCCTGATATGCTAACGCTGCCCTCTGCTGTTGATACTATGTAAGTACAACCCCGCTAACAATTTTAGGTTGTAAGAACGTTTCCCAAACGTTAAAAATGTTATTTTGAAAGTTCTAGGCACGTTCAAAACGTTCAGTTTTTTAGACGTTGTAGTAACGTTATTGCTTGGTTATAAGTACTTTATTCAAACATGTTTTATTCTATAACATTTATAAAATGTTCCACTATTTACTTAAGAATAATGTTTTTGATATATGATATATACTGTTAAGAAAAACTTTTATTAACATTACTGCAAGAATCATGATACCTTTGACAGAACGTTCATTAGCCAACGTTTTGAGAATGTTCCCTGTTAGCTGTTGATAGGCAGGAACAGGTCAAGAAACCAAGGTAGGTCGAATCTGTTTCTTACCTACCTCAAGATCTAAACCCAAAAGGTTGTTCATAATGGAATCCAGCTCTCGTGTGGCTGTGGTGGGACTCATCAATCCTGCCTGCCCTTCCTGCACAGGAGCTGGAAGATCACTAGAAACAGATTCCTTAATTTTATGTTCTTAGGGACAGCATGCATGCTCAAATGTTTTAAAATTACAGGGAAAACCACTCCGACCCTTGATATGATCAGATCTAAACACACTTTATTCACTATATGTTTTTGAATTAAGGTGCATGTACCTGTAGGAATGATTAAAATAGGAACATGTTGTTCCTTGTCCAGAAACAAGACCAGGGGAGTCAGTCTGTGATGGGCAAAAAAATAGAGAATTATTTTATCTTAAAGGGACCGTTCACACAAAAATTATTATTTTACCATCATTTACTCACCCTAATATATGTATTTATAATATAATATATGTATATGTAATATATGGTTTTTTTGTTCTGTGGAACACTAATGAAGATATTTGGCCTTTTTGACAAATGTGTCAGTGGTTCTGTGTACATACAATGGAAGTCAATGGGTGCTCAAACTGTTACCAACAAAATATCTTTTGTATTCCTCAGAAGCAAAACAAACAAGTCATATATCTTTGGAATGACATGAGGGTGAATAAATTAAAAAAAATCATTTCCTTTTAAAAGACAGTTACAACTTCAGAAATCTAACTTGAAAAATGGAAATGAATTGGCCTGAAATGTCATTTACATGTTCAAGCTTAGCTGTGTTGCCCCCTTTAACTGAGGCTCCCGGTACGAGAGTTTTGGGTGGAAGTTTTGCAGGAGCAGTTGATGCCTGTAAGGAGGTCTGGGCCAACTCCTCCAAAAGCTTATCTGCAATGACCAAAATCACACATATGATGCTCCTAAAGTGACAGTGATCAGTAACATATCACATACATACACACACTGATAAACTTTACACTTAAAGCAATGGAAATATTTTGCAATAGCATGACTATATCGGTCAGGGTTACGTACTAGTAGGTGTGGTATAAACTACATGGTAGCAATCAATGTCATTTCCTGAGGAAGTGAAAAGGCTTGTTGCCTCTGTCATTGTAACGGGGGCAGAACACAGAAGATGACAAACGCTTGAGTTTTAAACCTTTGCCACAATTTTTCTGATCCAAAAGTGAATTAAATATAAGCCTGGGTGGCTGACTCACTTAAGTCAGATTACCAAGAAAATAGGGACACTTAATTCTTTAGATTGATCTTAGATAATTCTAAGATCTTCAAAAGATCACAATGATTTTATTTTTAATAGTCAATTTCATAAACCCTTATAACTTCTTAGGGGGGAAGCAAAGTGTACTGAATACTTTGTCCACATCAGTTTATACCAGATTGTTGCCTGTGGAATAGTGTCTAGATTTGATTAACTTAAGTTATTTTTAAGATAACTTTTCAATGACTTTCAAAATGCTTTAGGTTTAATTATGCTGTAGTACTGAAGTCTGTAACTTTATACAGTAAACTTGAATGTTTCTGGTTAAATGTTTTTGGTTAATGTGTATTTTTGTCACATCCTGACAAGGGTAATGCACTCGCACGTAGAATGTCTGACGTGTTTCTCATAAAAATGACCCTAACCCTAACCTAAAACACACCGGTTACATTACTTCCTACCTGAACTTTTGAAGATACCACCAGAGATGTTAAAAAATACACTTAAAGGCCAATGAGCAAAGAAAACAGAAAGAATGCCTCTGTTGTATTTTGTAGCAAGAACGACATCTCTACCAAGGTGTTTAGATTACAAACCTTCCACATCTTCAGGGTTATGATCTGGAATAAGACTTCAGTTTATATTTACGGTTAGAATGACACAGAATGTTAAACTCACCAAGTTCATCCATGTTGATGTGTAGAGATGAGACAGCGCTGTGTTGTGGGCTCCTACTGAGCATATGTGCTGGTTGATTGAATATGAGGAGCTGTGGGCTGAGCCCACTTTCACACATGAAACTGATGTTGCTTCCTTTTTGTGCTCTCATTTTTTAGTCTTTATTTCGTATCCTGATATATCATTACATTTTTCTGCTCTTTCATGTTGACATTGAAATTATTATTGTTATTATTACTGGGGGTTTAACGGTAGTAATAATATTTGTATGTAATATTTGTAGTGGTATTTGAAAACAAATACAGGAATAAGGTCAGTCACACATTACTCAAAATGTAATATAATGGTAAATGTGTAAAATTACTTTTTTAACACTTATCGTATACAGCGCACTCACACACACAAGTTTACCTATCTATCTACATGGGGTCATTCCATAGACTTCTATTGTATTTATTCACAGCTAGTTATAAACAATGTAACTTAACCCCTACAGTAACCTAAATGTAACCTAAACTTTTCACAATTTAAAATCACATAAGTGCACTAACAGAACAATCACAGGCGTAGTTTATCACATATTCAATAGCCGCCTCTTTTAAGGCCACTTTAAAACGGGACTACTCGGGATTATTATAAGACTACATTTCCCATGGATCCTAGCTATGCCGTGAGGAATTATGGGAGAATAAACTTCCGATTTGGTGTTTTCGCTGCGTTTGACATATTATTCTGGAGCAAAATGTTTTTGAGCAGATGATTTCAGCCAGCGTCCTTCATTTTCTTTGTAACGAAAGGCATCGCGTACATCGTTTTCATATCTGTTGCGCACAGTTACTATTCATTGACCGGAGCAGCTTCTTCTTAAAAGGGCAACAGTTCAGTGAGTGGACCCCGCAAACACTTGTACTCGGGATCACGATGAAGGTGTGCCAGCATTGTCCTGTTTTTCTGTGCCCGATGACTTTATTGTAGCGCTCAAAAATGCATCGTGCATAAATACTTTATATACTAAATACGTATATTTCATTGCACGAAGGCCTTTGAGGAGCAGTGATATTGTAACTATGGTATTTGGTGGAAACTATAGTAACCGTGATATATTACATTACTGTTAAAGCTGTTTCTAAGGATTACATTCAAGTAAACGTGTCTGCTGGTTTGAATCCAAATTTGTGACAAGTGAAAGTCATTACAGAATCTACAAAACCAACAAACAGACTAATAAGACTGGTTTAAGATGGTCTGGCAGTCTGGCCAAGCTAGTCTTAAGTTGTTTTAGCTGGTCGGCCAGCTTGCCTCCCATTCTTACCAGCTTGCCTCCCATTCTTACCAGCTGACCAGGCTGCAGAAAAGGTTTTTCATCTGTTTTTGCAACCCAGTAGACAGGCAACGTTCTCAGAACATTGGCGAATGCTCTCTAAACGTTCTTCAAAAGCATTCTTGCAGTAACATTAAGTTCTTAAATTTATTCTTAAGTTGTTACGTTTACAAAAGTTACAGAATTAAAAAAATGTTTAAATAACGTACTTATAACCAAGCAATAACGTTAATACAACGTCTATAGAACTGGACTTTTTAAACGTTTCTGGAACATTTTTATTGTTCTTGTAACTTAATGGAAACATTAGGGAAACATTCTTGTAACCTTAAATTGTTAGTTGGGAATCCTCTGCATAATAAAACCCTCATAATCTCTCCACCTCTCCACCTTCAGCAGCATTTGAGTGGCACCTGTCAGCGTGATGTCCTCTAAAAACATTCTGCGCAGTCAGCGGCGCAGGGAGCTGGACGCTCGCAGGAGTAAATCTCGCGTGCGGCTTGGCTCATGCCTGCACAGCTGGGGTCAGCTCAAAGAGGAACTGGGTTTCTCTCTTCACTCCGAGTTCGCTCAGCATCTGCTGGACAGGTATAATACAGTCATGATGTTCTGCAGAGGATAAAGTTACTCATAGACTCACTAGATGACAGTTCGTTGGATGGGCAATGTAGAACTCCAGCAGAATTGCATCTGCAGTTGTTGATTCTGGCTTTGAAGATGAGTCTTAAATCTTTCCATTTGTTCTGATCCAGTTCCAGATCATACAGGGAAGAAACAGAAATTATGAGTGTGCTTTAAAGGGAATCTAGACAAGAAAAACAACGATGATGGTTTATGTAGTTTAAAACATATTCAGTTCGGGCCAACAACCAAGTCTTCTGGTGGTGTGAACGTTGAAGATAATTTGTGGTCTAACTGACGTTTATATGTGTTCTCTCTGTTTTACAGCTACATTTCAAGAACGTGTATAAAGTGTTCAGGTAACCTTGTGATCGTGGGAGGCTAAAATGGTTCTTCATTTTTGATCATTCTTATTTAAGTTACAAAGTGCAGATTTTGTGGTATTGTAACACTTTTGAACTTGTTAGTCTGACTAAATCATGAAATCAGTGGGTACCCAGCAAATGGGGAACGTTCTCAGAATGTTGGCTTATATTCTCTAAAAGTTCTCTCAACGTTTTCAAAAATATTCTTGCAGTAATGTTAATAGAACTTTCATAACAGTATATATCATATATATCAAAAATGTTGTTCTTTCGTGGAAGCAGTTCGTGGAACGTTTTTAAATCGTTATATAATTTACAATTCTAGTAATAATGTCCTAGAACTTTCAAAATAACATTTTTAACATTTTTGTTACCTAATATAAACATTAGGGAAACGTTCTTACAACCTAAAATTGTTAGCTGGGTAGTATTGAACGTGTGCTTGACTTTCACCAATGAATCTCATTCCACTCTTTGAGGTTTTACATGTGGCTTTGGCCTCTGTAGGTAATGAGAAAAGAGATGTCACAGGAAGCCTGTCAACCACCAAGGAATCTTTGCAGGAGCTTATCCTGTGGGTCCACAACCATGGACAGAAATGTCCTCTTCCACCTGTCCTACAGTCCAAGACAGTTACAAACAGAGCAGCGCAGGATCTGAGTGGCCATGAAGCAGGAAGAAGAGCTGTTGAGACTGAGTCAAAGGTCTCCAGTCATTCATCTGAGGTATTCATCTGTCTCAAATACACTTGTGATGGTGGTCACCATTTCTCGTGGACTCCTACTGAAAGAGAGGCTGAAAAACAGGAAATAGTGTCTAAAAATGTGATCGATGACAAATGTGGAGATGTGGCACCTGGTAGTCCAAAAAAGCTTAGACAGCGAGGCAGAAAGGAGCTGAAGGAACCAATCACAGTAAGGCAAGAGTTGGTGACTAAAGTAACAACCAGAAGACAACAAGGAGGAAAATCTGGCATTACCCTGAACGAACCAAAAGAGAGAAATGAGACAAGGTCTGAGATATCTGCAGACAGCAAGAATGCTGGTGAGTAAGATTAAAATTAAGATTTGACTCAAAGAAAATGGTTATATTGTTGTTCAATGACTAATCACAAGCTTGTGTTAAGATGTTACAGTGGATGCAACTGCACAGGATGTTTTTGTTCCACAGGAAGGACGTGACGTAGCAGATGTCTTTCATCTTATAGGCCATAGGTATGTATCTCTGCATATTTTGTGGGTTAGTTATATTTGTAATAATTTGTTCTCTTCAATATTTTTTTGATGCATGTTGTCAGATCACCAGCAGAAGACAATGAGATGACAGTGGATGATCTTGATATTGTTTACAGTGAAAGCCAGAGACCTTCAGAAAGGTATCTGCTTTATTCATCTGCACTTCCTGAGTCACTGAATTACAAAGGAAGATTTTAAGTTCATTTGAAGATTTTTAAGTTCATTTGACTGTCTCCTAGCAATGATAAAGCTGCAGTGCTGAATTCAACCAACAGAGGGACCCAGAGGAAAATAGGTACCACAGATAAACATAACACCAACAAAAAGGCAGGAGCACATAAAAATAACAGGTAACTTTCAGACAGCGCAGACTTTGTGGAGTTTATCCTTAAGGATTCCCAATAAATTAACCAAATGTATATATTTCTGTGCCCTGTTTCTCTCTCCAGCCCACAGTCTTTAAAAGATGACATGTCTCAGATCAGTGGCAAAAAGAGAAGGTTTGTTCTTCAATAGTACCTTGATATAGTTGTGTTATGATATATTTCTACATTTCATGCCTTTATTTTAAAGCTCTTTGTGGCAGAGTATTTGATACTGATCCTTGTGTTCACAGAAAAATAACACCGAAAGTCATTTTGCCTTGTGAGTTTGAGGGCTGTGATAAGATTTTCTCCAGTCGGCAATATCTAAACGTGAGCGCTGAGTCAAGCCACTGTTTAAACTGCATGACATTTTCATTCATCTTAAACAACCCTGAAAGAAACCAGCCTGTGCTATCTAATTTTTTGTCAGAATGTAAACCTACACAGCTGTAGAATTGGCAGAACAGATGCCTTTATTCAAGGAGACATACAGGCTATTATTATATTTTTCTCCATATGCACGGTCCCTGGGAATCGAACCCAGGACCTTTGCATTGGTAATAGTATTGGTAATGCTCTACCAGTTGAGCTACAATAACATGAACAGTTTTAAATCAAGAATTTATAAACAAATTAACAAACCATATAGTCCAAATATTTATATACCTATTTCAGTTTATTTAAACAATAAGAAATACAGTTAGATTGAGTTTTTAATGAAAAGGTGACAGGACAGGAAGGCAGAACATCTAACAAACTGTTTCTCTTCTCAGCATCACATCAAGTACCAGCACCTTCAGCAGAAGACGTTCTCCTGCTCACACCCTACCTGCAACAAGTCCTTCAACTTTAAGAAACATCTGAAGGAACATGAGAAGCTTCACAGCAGTGAGTGTTCAGTCTATAACAATGATTAATGGGTTAGAGATGAAAAAAATGCTCCTATAATGAATTCATCTAACATAGGGACTGGGTAATTATTTAACATGCATATAAGCAGATGTTGTGTCTTTAATGCTTCTACAGTACTTTTGTATTTGATGATTTAAGTCGCAGCTGTAATTGTTTAAATTAAGAATTTATTTCTGTGAATTTTATATGGCTAGAATAAAGTGCCACTGAAATGCTCCTTAACATAATACTTAATTTCTGACACTGTATCCAATGTGATTATACAGTATAATTTTGAACAGACATAACAGGTTAAACTTTGAAGGTTGTAAATAAAATTATACTAATTAAACTACTGGATATGGGAGTAGTAAGTAATTTCATCATATAATATGGTTATGTGTAATGTTTTGCGTGGTTCTTTGTGTCTGTGAGATCAGAGAGACTATATCTGTGAGTTCTGTGCCCGGGCTTTCCGAACCAGCAGTAACTTGATCATCCATCGCAGGATCCACACTGGAGAGAAACCGCTACAGTATGAGTTTCACCACACATATGGCCCTTTGTTTATGTGCCCTTTGTTTATACCCAAGCTTACGTAACTACGTTTTGCATGAACATTTCATTAATGTTTAACATAATTATGTCTTACTGCTCGTAGTCTCAGCCTTGGGTGGCACGTGCACAGACATCCTGGTTTGTTTGCTGACCATCTGATATTACAGACAAAACTAGAAAGCGGTTTCTTAATTTCAATAGCTCTGCTATAATTATTATATATATTAATGTTATTAATTATCTAATATTAACGACTTGGAGTGAGAGGATATTTCATCAGTCTGTCAGGAAACAAAGTCAAGTGTAAATACTGTGTTGTTACAATGAACACTTGAAGATAAAATATTTACTGGGTTTGCCACTTTTTGTTTACTATAAACTTTGTAGGGACTATGTAGCAAGTAAACAAGATACCGATAGACAGAACAGTATATTTTTATATCTGTGACATCAGTTATTACTTAATGATGGATAGAAAATCTGATATAAAGTTTGACACACTGTTTCTCCCTATCAGGTGTGAGGTGTGTGGATTCACCTGTCGACAAAAAGCTTCTCTGAACTGGCACATGCGCAAACACAATGCTGAGAGCACTTACCAGTTCCCCTGTGAGATCTGTGGTCGTCGCTTTGAGAAACGAGACAATGTCACAGCTCACCGCAGCAAGAGCCACCCGGACCATAATACGCCCAGCCCGGAAACCCGCTTTTCCCAGTCTTTTCCCCCTGGCACAGTCCTACATCCCTCAGGGCAGCACACATCTTCCCCTGTCACTTCGAAGAGTCACGTAGTATAAGATTTGTGCTAAAGGAACACAAACTTTACAATATGTGGATGATCATTCACAAATTCACAATGCTTTAAAGCCCATGCAATGGCTATGTATGAGCTTTTTATTAATCTCTCATTTTGGTGGGATTTTAACTGTTTATGTCGGGTGTTGCTATCAAGCAAAGGTGAGTTTTTTGTAAAGCTGACCTGTTATTTATTTGTCATTAATTTATCATACATGAGTATTATATATGACTTCTGGGTAACATTAGTTTAATTAGTAAGTAGCTTTGACGTGTGCGTGTAATATATAGATGTTTTTACATTTTGATACCATTGTTTTTATGCTAAAAACGTTTTGGGAACGTTTAATAAACTTCTAAGTACTGTTTAAACAAATTGCTGGTTTTTGTGTTGAAAGCTTCGTCTTTGTAAAGATTTGGATAGCGGGATGTTGAACTGAAACGAATTTGCATACATTACCACAGCCCGACTCAAGAGTTCCCGCCTTTTATAAAGCTCCGCGCTGACTGAAAAGCGCTTCGTCCAATGAGGGTCGTACATTACAGGTGGGCGGTGACCGCCGAAATAGAACCATCATCCTATTGGCTCGCATTTTGTCTGTGGGAGCACAGTTGCCATGCCTACACAGCTTTGCTCCGGTGACGCGTGAGTGACGGGAAAAGCGAGCCAATGGGAGCAAAGGTGGGTGAGGATTTTTCAATACTGTCAACTGTTCGTTTAAACCGCGTTACTCTCCGTAACACATTGAACGCGGCGCGGTCGGTACGACCACACGGAGCTTACCGGCAAAGAAAATGAGCCAAGTTGTTTGTACCGAAAACTCAACCAGGTAACATATTTCCCTGCCTTTCTATTCATAAAACTGACTGGTTGTTCTGCTGAAGCATTTTCCCGGTATGCAACATAACAGGCATCCAGCACTGGGCAGTTCATTGTACGGCGCGCCACAATGACAGTGAGGGTTTCCGCGGCGGTGCATCTCTGTTTCAGCCTGTCAGCATTGTGGTGTAAAAAGCGTTATTACTGACACAAAGACAGTGTTTAGTTGGGTCTGGCATCGTTTGAGGCTGTTTCCAGATCGGTGCAACCTATGTTTCCTACATTTCTGCAGAGCGTAGACTTTAAACGTTGGTGCTGTGTGCAAGGAAGTCGCCGCAAAACAGTAATGCTTTGCAAAGTGCTAAAGATTTTGTGCTGTTTCTTTTAAGCCTAACATTTTTACGTGGATGGATTGCTTGGATTATTATATGTTTTGTGTGTGACGTGCGTATTTTGCATATTGTTTCTGGTCTTGCCTTTGCTGTATGTGTCAGTTTTCAAAACGAGCCTGAAAGCGGTAATATTTCGACTGGGAAACGTTGTTATGCTTTGAAAGACGTGTCGTTTGTATTGCAAATTGTGCAAAAATGAAGATGAAGATTCTCTGTCATTTCTGATGAAAAAAATGTATCTCTAGAAGTGCCCAATCGCCTCTTCAAAAGTGTGGCAGGTTATTTGCAGAAGCACTTGGTGCGCATCCTGTGCCACTGCCTTGTGGTTTCAGATTCGCTTAGAAGGTCTGCAGGCTGTTTTCATATTCTGTATAAAGTGAAAAGAGTTTGCAAAGTCCAGTGATTGTGTACGGAAGATCCTTTTGAGGCATGTTGTAAGTCCATGTCACGGTATTCAGACCTCATGATAAGAGTCTTGTGATGGAGACTGTCTTTGAAAGTGTCTTGTTCTTGTTTAGTCTATCCCCGAAGCAACCCAGAGATTCACAAAATCATAACCTATATCTGGCCTTACAGATGTAAATAAAACATTCCTCTGCTGTAGGCCATGTTGTGGCTCATTTGAGAGTTGGGTGAAGAATGCTTTTCAGTCATAGAAACCAACCCTGTAGCCATATGATTTTTAATGGCATCTCTATGCAAGCATTTACAAGTGTGACAAATATGGAATTAGTGTCAATTACGGCATAAATTAAAAAATTGCAGCATTTCGGTGCGTTTCGAATGTGTTGTAGTGAATGTAAATACATCGGGCATTTTGAATGTACTGACAAATCCTCATGATGTCCTGTTATCACAGTATCACATCTTGTTCAAAGCCACAGTCACTTTAAATATTTCATGCGTGCCACTCATAATAAATGCAAACAACTTTAAAAGTTTGTAATTATAAATTCAAATATCCGTATTTGGCATTCGTATCTGCATCCTCTGCCTTTTCATGGGTATGTGTTTAATGAAACTAATTCTTTTATTATTATTATTTTATTATTACTGTAGTAAAAGTGGTAAATGAGCCAAACAATTTTTTGAGCCAAAGGCACACTTTCAAATTTGCCAGGACAGGTGCTGATTGCTGTTGCTTTTCATCTTTGTGCTCCGAGATATTCACAACACAGAGCTGCAGTGCCGTATGGATCGCCAGTGTGAGCGCGCATTCATGCAGGATGCATTGTTTTCTGTTTTGTAGTGTAAGCTTTTTTCTCTCTGTTACAAATTCCATGCTGAATTTTGATGTCAAAGGTGAAATTTGCAAAACTTAAAGGTTTTTGTTAAAGGTAGAGTAAGCAATTTTTTTTAGAAACAGTTTTTGTATGTTGGTTGAAAGTCTCTTCACATCCTGATATCAAACACTAAGTGGTCTAAATATATTTGTATTAATATATATCTTCTGTGGAAGGCACAGGACCATAAAATGTTCGTCCAATGATTGTGTCCGGTCCAAATGCGTTGATAGGATGTTCTACTTGCCTGTCAGGCTATGTATTTGCATACCTCTGCTCACTATTGGAGAAGGTGTGGCTTTGAAGAGGGCTCTAAAAAGAGGGTGTGATTTCAAAAGCTAGGTTGCTATTGCTAGCCTGCTTACTCTACCTTTAATCAGCCGTACACAAAAGACTGATTAAGGCCCTGTGCTTTGTAGACATCTGGATATCTATAAGCCCTACCTAGGAGAAGAGTCTTGAAATCATCCACAGCTTTCAGCTCCTTGTTCTGGGGATCATAGAAGAGTTAACAGTGGCTGCATCAACCCCATACAGAGCCTGTTGGGTCTTAGCTGGTCTGGCATATTTTAAAGCAAGCTGGATTCATTATCAGGCCCCTGCTAGCTTGACTGAAAGAGGCTAGGCACATGAAAGCCAGTGCAGTCTGAGCTAAGAGGGATCATCCAGGGACACCCCATTGCTTCTGAAGACCAAAAGAGAGAGAGGAGAGAAGGATGGAGACGTGCAGAGCAGGAGGTGGTGGATGCACACTACTTTGCATTTAAATTTGAATTTATTTGAATTGGTCCTGTTGATTAGACATGAACCTGCTGCGTTAGCGTGAGCTCCCTTATTATCAGAGTGGAGAAACACTAAACAGATGAAGGGAAGCTCATTTT
Organism: Chromobotia macracanthus; assembly: GCA_036877525.1. NCBI lineage: Eukaryota > Metazoa > Chordata > Actinopteri > Cypriniformes > Botiidae > Chromobotia > Chromobotia macracanthus. The sequence continues at coordinate 11,259,708 of JAZGTH010000002.1, read as the reverse complement.
AGCATCCTAAACAGCGAAGCCCGTGAAGTTTTAAGGCAGGTCCAATTTTTCTTGTACTGGTAAAGCTGCAGCCCTTAACTTTCATCTCTGTTTGAAATTTCAGATTACTTTATGTACTTTTCCTTATGTACGTTAAAGTAAAATTAAACCAAAATGTCATTTCCCCAGAAATTGGACCAGACACCTTAAATTATAAATCATTATTATAAACTTATTATAAAATCAAGGTAAGGTAAGGAGATTGTGTGGAACACTCATCTGTCATGTACTTGCTCAATAACTGATTTTTGTTCATTTTTAACCCCCAAAAAGTTATGGATTGCAGCTTTAACTAGAGGTTGTGTGTCAGTGCTGCTGGCTCAACTAGAGCCTTGCCAAGCAGGACAGTGCCTGTGGGTAAAGCTTGGCAGATTAGGGATGTCTGCCTGTAGGGCTGTCTAGAGGCACACAGAAGCCTGGTGAGGGAAACATGGCTGACATATTGCTCTGAGCTACGCTAGGTTGTGGGTCATTGTCTTTTGAATCAGATGTAGGACGCATTTGTTATATCAAGGCCCTTTGTGAGTATTACGTACATGCTTGTCCGCGATTATTTGATCTATTTGCAATTGTTTGAAATAACTGCAACTTGGTAACTGTATGGGATGACACCATTGTTGACTAATTGCTGAAGTCTCACAAATTTTTAGTTATAGGTCTGTCACACTTACTGCTTAGAGGCGATCAATTAAACGAACGCCTCTGACATTTTCCACAGATTGCCTGTCACATATTGCAGCGCCTCATTTCGGAAGACAATCAACGGAAGCTTGACACAAATTAGAAAAAGAGTTCTTATTCTAAAGTTCTCTCAGATATTAAAGCCATTCCTGCAGTAATGTTAGTGAAATGTGTCTTAACATTATATGATCATATATCAAAAACATTGTTCTCAAGTTGTTAGTAGAAGGTTTTAAAAAGTTACAGAAAAACTGTTTACATAACATTCTTATAACCAAGCAATTATGTTTATACAACAAATATCTAAAAAACTGGACGTTCCTATAACGTTTAAAATAATGATGGAAAAATTACAGAAACGTTCTTAAGAGCTAAAATTGTTAGATGGCACCATGTACATGTGAATGTTGTTCTGTTACGTTTGCTATATGTGCTAATACTTGATAACCTTTGCTTATAAAAAGAGGCAAAAGAGGATGCATGAAATATTTATGGTTACTACCACAAGCCCACCAACCACTGCAGATAAATGGTGTAGTATTTGTTGTTTCCGTAGTCCACATGGAGGCTTAATAGGTATAATTCAGTTAAGAACTGTTAATATACATCCATTACCAGACATAGCCAAACACCCTGAAAACCAGAAAAATCAGTTAGTAGGTCTCTAGCTCCAGACATTTGACTTGCTTGACTTGAAGATTCAGGAAAATGGTGATTTAAGGTCATCTGCAAAGGCACAGAATACTGGGAAAAAAGAAAAAATAAGCCATTGAACTGCTTGGAATAAATAAAAGACATGTGATGAACACAAGTATCAGTTGCTGTTTTCTTGCTCCTAGCAGTGTTTGAGAGAAGCGATCAGGTCAGCACAGACCCTAAGGAAGGCTGCATGCTGTGGCATGTTGAAGGGGCAATCCGTAATATTCGACTCTCTACCGCCGTCTCTGTTTGAAATGTAACATTGCAAGTTACTTTGGGTAGTTTTCATTACATATCTTGAATTAAAAAAGCCAAACAGACATTTCCTGGGAATTCGGACCAACAGCTTAACTTAAAAATCATCATTATAGACTTGCCATTCTGAATAAGGTAAGCAGGGATAGGGTAAGGTAAGGTAAGGAGATTGTGTTGAACATTGATCTGTCATGTACTTGCTCAATAACTGATTTTTCTTTATTTTTATATAGATAGTTACGGACTATTAATAAAATCAAGTGGAGAGATAATGGGTTCAGGCGTGGCATTGATATGCAACTGTCCTCAAAACCAGGAGACCCTAATCAAATTTGAAATCTGGGTCATTTAGAAAGAACGTTCTGAACCAAAAATATTGAGAAAGCAAAAGCAAACAAAGACAGATTGGATGGAGATGCAAATGGACACAGTTATTCCCATCATCAGCATCTTACTGGCACCTTCTGTCTGTTTAAATATGCAGCAGGGTTGTGCAAACCCAGCCTAATGAGCTGCATTTATTCATGCATTGTGGGCAGTTAATTATTGTGCGTTTGCTTGCACACAGCTGGGTGACGTTTCGGCTGGAGGTGAGCTCTGGCCTGCTGTCCCAGACTGTGCCTGAGCACCACTAAAAACAACAACAGCATTCAGCTGTGTACAAACCAGCAGAGACTGTGGTTTCATCTTATCGCACTCTGAACAGAGAGACAGCAGGTCTTTGCAGCAGCTGATCTCTGCTGCTGCAGACACTGGGCTGCTGTTGTCCACATGGTGCCATTCACAGTGGTTTATTATCGTGTAATGTTCAATGAGGGTCAGACGTGTCTTCGTGACAAATTAGCTCTTTAGGAGACAATTCATCATGCAAAGTAAAGGGATGTACCAATGAGGTTCGGGGGGGAATGCTTTTATGAATATAGTCACCGAAGGGCTGAAGAGGTTGCTAGATGCTATTTTTGGGGAAACAAACACAAACTGGTGCCATAAATGGTATTAGCATATTTTGACCATGTACTAAGGTAATTCCATGGCTTGCTTTGAAGCACCCTGGAGTTCCTTACTGTAGTAATTATTAAGTACCATGGTATGCAAGATATCAAAGTACCATCTGATACCATCACTGTACCACAGTACCATCATAGTAAGACCAACTGTTTGTGTGAAACAAATACAACATCTAGCAGTGTGTTTTGTTCTTAAGTCAGAAGAACTTGCTCAGGCCAGAACTAATCTCCATAAAAATAATCCACCAGAATTTATTTGTAATTGCACCAAATCAAGCTTGGTCGCTAAAGCACTGATCTAGAGATACGATGGGTTGGCTTTAGGTGGGTGGGGGATTTGGCAACATGCTGCTGAAGCCAGAAGCAAAACCCCCTCTGACAGGAAATGTTCTCTACGCCTTTTCTTTGCCAAACCAGGTACATTGAGGAAAGACACAAAACGCTCTGAGACTGTTCACTAACCCAAACACGCATTAGTCACTGGCGTCAGGCTCATCTTTGCAGATTGCTGATTTGGTATTTTGTTTTAGTCTATGCCTTTTATGTATTTTAGGACACTTCAGTTACATTAAGTTTGTTTTGCTCCCTCAGTTTCTTTTTTCTAATGAAGGCCTGATATATATTTACTCTTAAATTTGTACACTGCTGATTTCTGGAGGCTGTACCATTTCTCTCTCTCTCTCTCTCTCTCTCTCTCTCTCTCTCTCTCTTTCTTCCTTTCTGCCCCTCTCTCTTTCTCTCTCTCTCTCTCTTTCTTTCTTTCTGCTTTTCTGCCTTTCTCTCTCTCTCTCTCTCTCTCTCTCTCTCTCTCTCTCAAATAATCCCGCTCAGCCTTTGACAGATGGGGTTGCTACTATCCAGGCAAGCAGTCTTCAGTTGATTGGCTCTGTGAGCATGCTTCACTCCTGGAGTGTGCTCAGCTGAGGGTTGATAGGCTACTTCTGTTTATACACGGCACCATATGAAGCTTCAGAAATGGAGAGATAGAAGAGATCAGACCCCCTTCACCATCTTTGTGTCCTTTCAGAGCTGCATCTGCCAATAACTGTGTAACAATCGGCCACGGTGAAGTGAAAAAGGATGAAAAGTGCTGAGCGGGGCCATTTACATTCTGCCAGAGACGCATGAGGCTAAAGGCTTAAAGAGACCAAATTTCATGGTGCTCATCTGATTGTCACTGTCTGTCATAGTCTATCTCTCTGTCTGTCTGTCTGTCTGTCTGTCTGCCTGTTATAGTCTATCTGTCTGTCTGTAACAGGTGCATTTTACATAAACATTGTGTTAATGGAAACATGCAGTACAATACTCTTCTTAACAATGAAGAACAGATATTTGAGAATGGCCATCTGGACATTATATTAATCTGAGACATGATATCAATCTGTTATGTAACCCACACTAATATTATACCGAGTGCGTTTTGGCTAGTTTGCATCCTGATTCATTTTGTTAGCCAAAGTCAGTCATAACATCATAATTCAATTGTCTTTTGCTCTATGGCCAATTGTTTCTTCATATTTAAGTACCCAGGGAGGTTAAGTGGCCTTTTAGTTCTGCTTTGTATATCTGATGTGGTTCATATCCACTGTTTTCCAGACTACAGCCATCTTTACACTGTCAAATTAAAGCTGCAATCTGTAACTCTTGCTGCTCTACCGCCATTTCTGTTTAAACATAAAGTTGCGGGTTACTTTACATACTTTTTATTGTGTATGTTGAAGTCAAATAGAGCCAAACTAACATTTTGTGAAAAATTGCATTGAACAGTTCAAATTATAAATCATTATTATAAACTTGCAATGCAAATTTGTGGTGAGGTGAGGAGGCTGTTTTGAACACTGTTCTGTCAAATACTTGCTCAGTAACTGTTTTTTTGTTCATTTTTAACCCAAAAAAGTTATGGTTTGCTTATTAAGCGATCAATACATAACATATCCATGTAAAGAAGCAGATCAGAGTGCTAAATTTAAATATGACGGCATGTTGATAACGATAATTGTTGATCACTTTGTCATTGACATGTCAATGGCGATAACTGGCTACGTTTTCAGTCACAATGTATATGACGACTAGTCACGTGACTCACAAGAACCAGTGAGATTCTAAGTTACCAGATGGATCCAGGTCTCACTCTGCAGTTACCACAGAATCAGCTCTAGGACGCTGCCAGTGTTCAGTGGAAAATTCAGCTGCCAGTGTCACTCTGTTTTGTTGCCAAACCCAATGGAAAGTTCTGTCATGCTCCCAAATGGCTGGAATGTATTTACAAGATGTTCTTTAACTGGCTCGTGTAATTTATTTGTATATTATCACATGCTGTTTGTTGAAAGTGACAAGCATATCTGTTTCTTTTAAGGTTTTATTGATTTTAAGATCATCGAGGCCATTTTTAACATCTGTAGTTTGTATCATTTTCATTGTCAACTACAGACTGTATTTTCACATGGTTGACACATAGACCTAATTACAGGGTATGAGAAGTCAGTCTTCAGAAATTCCTTCTGGTCCCAGTTGGATCGTATTCCCTGTCCACCACGCTATGCCCTGATGTCTGTTTGGAGCGCTCTGAACCAGCCATTGATTCTTATTTTTGGAATGAGCCATGCTGCCAAACTCATGTTGTCTATGGGGGTGTAAAGCTGGCCAGGCCAGTTAATTAAAGGGGTGTGGGAGAGCGAGAGAGAGAGTAAAGGGTAAGCATTAGTGTTTCCCTGTCCGGTGAGAGGTCGTGCTGGGCTCAGGCTGATGGCCTTCAACGGTGCCAGGAGAAGGCAAAGAGAGAGCTGGCAGGCCAGAGAAAAGCCCTGTGGTCAGCACTACATGGGCTGCAGATCCTGCCAAAATCCAGCTCTCATAAACATAACAGGAATCGCACCTCCAACATGCTCTCTGTTGGAGGAGCCACAAACACTATCTAGTCAAGGACAGCGCTGTCGTTCAGCTGTTTCCTCAATGCTAATCACTATAAACTGTGTAAAACTTCTTTTTTAAAATCTGAAGGTTCCTACAAGATATTTCTTGTAGACATATTTCTTGTAGGCAGGTCAATTAATAGTTGCATATGTTGACGTTTTAACCTGTAATTTAATTAACCTGCATGTATTTTAACAATTTAACCTACATTTTGGCCATTTGTACTCTATAATTAGCTCTAGAATTATGTCAACAGTGTGACAAAATGGACGATATATAAAAAAATAAGGTAAAGCTGATTAAATCTCTTAAACAGATAAGCTTGATATTATCAATGTCACAATGGCTTGTGATTATCTGTCGATGGATAATTAGGTGTTTTTGTCATGCCATCTTACTCATCTGTTGTCAGAATCCTCATTATAAGTTGCAGGTGTTGAGCTGCAGGTGTAGCTGGAACACACTTTACCTGCCAATACAGTGACACAGGAATGGTGATGCCTGAGCTCATGGCCTCCAGTCACATTCTTAGAGCCACACAGACACTGGCAGGATGTGTTTACCAGAGAGCCTGAGGAAAGATGAGGACAGGTTGGGAAAGAGGTATAGCATGTGGGTGTGTGTGTGTACAGGTGTATACTTATTTTGCTTATTTGTCCTTGCAAATGTATTAAAGCATGTTGAAGCATGTGAGGATGCAAAATCATGTATAACTTGTATAGCATGTGTCTTTATACATGTGTAGTCGTTGTCATTTCAAGTTCATGATATATATGCGTATATATTTTTGTGTATATATGCATATATATTTTTGTGTATATATGCATATATATTTTTGTGTATATATGCATATATATTTCTGTGTGTATATGCACATATGTCATGAACTTGAAATGACAACGACTGTCCCTGTAAGAGGTCCTTTGAGAAGTAGTATAGCTGTGTGCGTGCATGTGTGTGTGTGTTGAGAGAGGCTGTATTACAGAAGAGTTCTGTAATGACTCAGCTCTCTGCACCTGTTGTAGCTGTCAGGATATTGTCTCACCTCAGAGAGACGCTGAACCAAACAACCAACTTCTATGAGGATTCAGAACACATTACATAACGTTACCGGGTTCAACTGATCTGAAATCAGCTATCAGCTTTTAAAAGCAGTTTGTTTTAGCCCCAGACCTTCCACGATGTGCCAGTGACGTTAGTAGCAAAAAATCCATTTGGTTATGTTGAATAGACTTGATCTGAACAAAGAATCCAGTGGGATGTTAGCGCTAATAACAGAGGTAAAGGCTTTATATTTCTGAGTTGGCTGACATTTTGTATTCACAAAGAGACACTTTTGCAGTCACTTTAGAATCACCTATTCCAGCAAAGCATTGAAACAGAGCATGTATAAATGCGTGTGTACTTTAACGTGGGTTTGATCTTATTAAAAGTGCCTAGAGCTCTTGCCGCCAGTCTTTGCAGTAGCTTACATCAGCATTGTCTTTCTGTCTGCTCTGCTGGTTAACCTTGTTTCGATTGTGCACCTTGTCCCTTTCCCAGATGGCTCTGTGCAGTGCATCCATTTAGCAGATTTACAAAGACACATCTAATATCAGTTGATTATGCAGAGAGAGACTTCCTCTTTTGTTTTAAAGATGCTGATTACTTATTGTAACACCTCGTCGCAGCCTTTCAGTGCAGCTGGATGAAACTAACACCATGATCTTTGTCTCTCTTTCAGAACACTTTAGAAACCCTCTAAATGGAGATGGCATATTTTAAGAACAATTTTTGGGTAAGTCTGCCACATTTCTTACTGAATGTAATGCGATCTTTATGTTTCTGATGTTTAGCAGTACAGTAACAGTACAGCCTGTTTCATACCGCATAGATGAGCCGTCCAGCAATATACTTGTGACCGCAGTTTTGTCTATTTAAAATATAAATCGAGTAGTACTTACCCAGCTAACAGGGAATATTCTCAGAACATTGGGTAACATTCTCTAAAAGTTTTTTCAAAGTTTCTTTAAAGTTATCAAAATGTTCTTGCAGTAATGTTAGTAGTTTTTCTTTGTACGTTATATATCATATATGAAAAACATTCTTCTTAAGTTGTCAGTGGAATGTTTTAAAATGTTACAGAATTTAAAAAGTGTGAATTATAGAACTAAGTAATAATGTTAATACAACATACAATGTTCCTAGAACTTTCAACATAACATTTTTAACATTTATGTTGCTTAATGGAAATGTTAGAGAAATGTTCTTACCACAAAAATGTTTACACAATTTACACAATAGAAGGTGATAAAAGCCTACATTATATTGCCTTTCTTTTGTATTTTTTGTGCATTGTGCATATGAATACTGCACTGCTTATATTGCTCGTGTGAATGCTGCAACCTGTTAATGTGGGAGCCAAAATGAATTCACATCACTTTGCTTATGCATGCTTATTCCCAGTGTTGACTTGTAAGCAGTTTGGGAGTTATATGTTGACAGCTTCAGGGAAAGTATGGTAGAAAGGGTAGATGGATGGATACAGAGAGTAAATAAGAGAGAGATAGAGAAATAGAAAGCAAGAGAAGAAACAGAGAGTGCAGTGAGGAGGGACAGACCAGGGCTTGGTCAGCATTCCCATGAGGACAGCCGGGCTCTGTGCTTTTCACACACCTGGCAGGGCTATTTCAGGTGTGTCCTACTTTAAAACCTAGTCAGCTCCACCTCAGAGAGTAAGAGAGGGAAACAAAGAGGGAGAATAGAGAGGAAACCAAGACAGAACCTTCACAAACTACTGCTGCACATTCCAACACTACAGAAATCTTGTTCCAGATCTATGAACTCCATATACTATATTAACCTGAGGTCATAAGTTGTCCTGAATCAAAGTCTCTTTAAGGAAGTCTCCGTATACGGTGGCTTTGCCTATCAAAGCCTCCAGTTATTTCAGTCATACAGGACTGAAGTTCTGTCCACTTGAATGAGGAAAAACTATTAAACTTGTTGTATGAATGTAAATGTGTGTATATACACCATAAAAAACATTCATGAACCATAAAGTTCCTCATAAATTCTGCAATCTCTAATCTGATTGGCTGGTTTTACCCAGTATCTAGGAGTTTGAGACACTTGTTTTTCCAGAATGGACAGTTCTTTGTCATATTAGACTCGACTGCAAAGAGGAATTAACTTTATGATAGAAGACAAAAGTCTGGCTGTTCGAGACTGATGCATCTGTGTGTGTGTTTCCTGCAGTGTAATCTTAGCACCCTTCTTTCCTTATAGTCTCGACTGAGGTTCTATTTTTGAGTTCCTCTGCTGCAGTATGTTCTGCTGTGTGGTTTCAGACTGTTGTCAAGCCACGTCATGTGATTGTGTGTCTTTGTGTCGCCGGACTGTCGTCCATGCAGAGACCTCCCCTATTGTGTTATCAAACAAAGCTTGCGTTAAAACAGCCCCCAAACTTCCGTCTTCGCAGACCTATTCATTCTGAACCTCCTCATTGCACATGCAGATGCACTTTTGTTCGCATTGTTCTGAAAAGAGTTGAATTCAGTTCCAAAATTTGAACCTTTAATAGACATTCTTTGTTGTTGTGCATGATTCATCATGTTATGCATGGTATACCAAGAAAAACCATGTAGCATCATAATCTTTCATAGTGTACATTTTTCACTCTGTACTCACAATAACTAGCTTCACCTGTGAAACAGTTTTCCTGTTCTGCTAATGTCATCAAGGCCACATAGGTTTGTAAGTAGTTTGTGCCCTTCAAAATTGACTGGTACTCTCAATTTTTTTTACCTGTATGACTTCTTTTATGACGGACATTTAGTCAATTAGTTACAATAAGTCCTCCATTAAGAAATATATCAGATGTTACATATAGAAAACAATTATAGAGGAATTCATTTGAGGGATTTTTTTTAATCCACATTTTGAATATTTTGTCTGTGTGTGCATGCTTGTGAATGTGTGTGCATGGGTGTGAATGTTTGTGTAGTGGTCTATGGCTATGTGTGTGTGTATGGATGGGTATATAAACGTGTGGGTGTGTGTGTATGACTGTGTTTGTGTTTTTTCACTCTGCCATGGCTGTTCTTTCAGCAGTGAATGTAAACACCCGTGTCAAATGACTACAGTGACACATTTGAGTAATTTCTGAAAACTCGTGATTAATTAAGTCTCAGAGAGGGAATTTGCTATCGCAGTCATTAAGCACATCCCTAATTTAGCTCGTATGTCTTCATCCTGTAGACTGCCTTCAATCTGGTTTCCTCTCAGAAACAAAACAGAGTGTTCAGAAGACCTTCAAACAGAGAGCTTGTTTAGCCGCCTAATCGCTCCATTTAGTTCCACTTTCACTGTTTTAATTTCTCCCGGATACTTGCAGGTTTTCTCATTCTTAGATTAAAGTGTTTACAGAGCTTTGGAAGATAAGACTTAACTCTTTATTTTCACTTGAATTCAGACCCTGCTGAGAAATAATCTCTCTCTGTTACTTCCTCTGTTTTTTAAGTTTACTGCTAAAGCAATGAAAGGCAGCTTGTTTCTCAGTTTGTTGCTTTACTGTAAGCACCTTTAAAAGAGTCTCAGACACTTTTTTAATTCCCTTAAGGATCTTTCAGTTCTCTAAGAAACTTGCTCTTTGTTCCTTTAAGAAATCTTTGTTCCTTCTAGTATTAAGAATACTAGAAGTCAATGGTTCTAGTATTCTAGACTCTTAAAGTCACCATGAAACAGAAGTTGTGATGATCTTTTATTCCCTGTGAAGACATATCAGAGTGAAATGGCAGAGGGTTTTACTTGTGTGTCAGGCGAGGAACCCCAAGTGGTGCCTCTAGGGTCTCTAAATAAATTATTTAATGTTCATTTATTCAGTTGGACAATACATCATCTAGGTACAAGTGTGAACACACTACTCATTCTACGCTAATGGCATAGATTACTGCATGCAGAATAAGACACACTCAATGTGTAGGTCTGTCTTAACCATCCGATTAAAGATCAGCATTGATATTGCTTCTTAACGGTTATGCTCGTCTGATTTAATGAAGACCTGTGAAGATCAGGGTAAAAGATATGAGCATCATGTACTTTAGGTCAGTCAATGGTTTCTCTCTCACACCTGAGAGCTAATGCAGTTATTCATTAGCGGTGACAGGATTGGGCTGTGTGTGTGTGTTTAACATGGTGCACAGTCAGCAGTTAAAGTCCTTTGACAATGCAGTACCTTTTCTGGGAATGCTGGGAAATCCAATACGTACAGCGTTACAAACAACTCTGTCTGATATTCTGATGATGATATAAATTATGCAGTTGATACGCATAGGGTTTATTGCTTTCATGCATGGCTAGGACACAGTGTAACACATCTCAAACTAGCCAATCAGCAGCACTAAGACACAGTTAACATTATGTCCTCAGCCAATCCAGCACTTTTACATCTGAATTAGCCAATCAGCGTCACTAAGATACTGTTAACATTATGTCCTCAGCCAATCCAGCACGCCGTTTACATCTAAACTAGCCAATCAGCACCACACAGGCCTATAAGAGCCTCAGGACACAGTGAACTTATGGACCTACACTGACAGTATGTGAAAATGGTCTTCTGCTCTGCTCGCCGTGTGTGTGGGTTTGTAGTTGGTCTCACATGATTGCCTTATGGCCCTGAGCATCAGAGTACTGGAATGTCCAGCAATCATCCAATTACATTTCCTGGGACAGGGCTCATTCATCAAACTACATATTAGTTCTCCTTACCAAGGTTATTATAGTGTAACTGAAATGCTGAACTGAAAAGTTCTCATGTCATTCTCATCCCTGCTTGTTTGTTTGCAGCAGAGTGGTAATTAAAATCAAGTGAGGCTGGTTAGCTCTACAGTAAAAGAGTCTTAGTCTTAGAAGGCTGCTTCTGTGGGATGTTCAGCCCCATACTCGTCCTGCAGGGCAAGCTGGGAAAGTTTTAAAAAATGTTCTTTAAATAGATCCAAAAGCTCTCACAATCATAGAAGACCCCCAGGAAGTCACAGATAATTTGGCACGCAGCTTAAGTATTTTGAAATACAACAGTATAGTTTTACTTATCTGAAGACCATGACTGATGGTTGGCTGTGCAAAACTTAATTTTAGATCATTTCAGGCAGCAGAATGTATAGTGACTATTCAGTTTCATCTGGCCCTACCTGGGACTTATGAATTAGAAATAATACCTAAGCCCCTCTTTATCCCTTTTGCGCCAACACACACACACACACTCTGTCACCTTATGAAAAAAGCTGTCATGTGTATCCCACTCTCTCTGTTACCAGGGGAACCCTGTCGCTTTAGCAACCGCTATGTCAGTGGACACCCATTAATACAGAGTGTAATCGGCCAGCGTTGGAGTTCATCTTTTAAACACCTGCAGCCCCGCTTAATGTCACCCCACCCCACTGCCCTTGTCTTTCTCCTGTTTCTCCTGCTCTCTCTCTCTCTCTCTCATGTCTGTCATGTTCTCTTCAAACACAAAGTTTCCTCTGTGTCGGCTACACATTAGATGAAGGTGAATGGCAGATACTGATGCATACTTTGCAAATGAACATAAGAGAATGAAGCTAGAAGACAAGCATGCTCTGGACGTCAGCAGATGGGCTGTGATTTAATTTGCTTTCAGCACCAAATTCTGTGTCAGGGGAACAGACTGGCGGTTTCTGCCTGCCAAATATTTCTTTACTATCACTGGCATATAATAAAGAGAGAGAGACTAGAGAAGACAGGCAGAAGAGAGTGAGAGAAGGACTGAAGAGACTGTGTTAAAGGGTGCAGTTGCACCTGAGCCGTGTGGGCGGAGCACAGAGAACCATGGGAGATCAGCTTTCCAAAGCGGTCAGGTTTCAACAAGCATACTGGCAACACAAGACTGAAATTACATGTTGGTTGCTGAAGTTGCACAACTCTTGAGATCTGCTGCTGTATGTTTTTGCAACCTCAGTTTTTAAACAGCACCTTACTGATTATGTACTATATAAATGACAGAGACAAGGCCTCAGATGGGCCCATGGGAAATTGATACCCTGTCTGGACCTGACTGTATTACTAAAGTGACTTATATATAGGAGTATAGGAGCATAGGAGTAACTTCCCATTTTGGGTTCCAAAATTATTCTGTTTTACATTTTATGCATTTGGCAGATGCTTTTAATCAGATGACAGACACATATGAATCATATGTGTGTTATCCCCTCCTCTGTTGCAATGATCTGCTATTTGAGCTATAGAAATATATTCATTGTCAGAGTAAATTGTCCATTGTGGATCCTTAAAACTGCAACCTGTAACTTTCTTTGGTCAAAAATAAACAAAAAGCAGGTATTGAGCAAGTACATGACAGATTCACGATGGTAATCTTATAATGAGTTGTACTTTGAGCTGTCAGGTCTTGTTTCACAGAAAGTGCACAAATGTAAACAGAAAGAAGATCTGACCATTATATCGCATATTCGATGACTGTAGATGGTGCAACGCTTGTAGCTTGTTTTTACAGCAGTTATTAAGAATTTAAACTTTCACATTAAGAAATTACTCCAAGTAACCTGCAATTTCATGTTTCAAACTGAGATGGTGGTAGAGAGGCAAAAGTTACGGCTTACAGCTTTAATGATAGAGTGTGAATTTTTATGTTAAAGTACCTGGGAAGTTCTTTCTGTGGTGTGGAGGTATTTATGGTCAGTGGCTGCCCTGGTTCTGTCATCTCTCTCTCTCTCTCTCTCCTTTGTTGACATTTTGCCGTTTGTTAAAAAGAAAGGGTGCTATTTTTATACTTGCTAACTTTGACTGCAGGATGGGCCGTTACTTTGTTCCAAAGGTTATCAGCTGAGGATCTCCATGCTAAGTCTTGGAAGAAATATTGTCCTCCTCCCTCACGTAGCACCTCGGTTTTGCACACACTGTTGTCCTGTTCTTTTGTATGTGTGTGCGTTTTAGTTCACCACACTGTTTCACTTTTGTAAATGCCAAGACATTTTCAGGGAGTATAGAAAAGATGTTATGAGCAAGAAGTGTGTGTGTTTTTGGTAACTCAGCTTTGAAGCTCAGCTTTAAGAAAGCTCTTTACCATGTCCACCCAGGGTCCAAAATAAGCATTTTTAACACCTGCTAATTTTACTAGTATTTTTCATTATTTATGTGCAAAGAATCTTTAGTACACCACAAAAGTAGGCCCTGTGTCCACCCTTTTATTTGTTTTTATTTGTTTTTGTTACTTTCCACTTTTGTAGCCTCACAAGACCTCACAGAATTTTCCTTTAAAATTTTTAATGTGTTCTGAGAACACATAAAAAGGGTCTGTTCATCTCTTTATTTATTTAGTTGTTGATGTTACGTACAAACACCCATTTGTTTCCTAGCAAATTTTCTTTGCTATTTTGATATTTACACTTGCTGTTTATTTTCAGTGTATGAATCATTTTAACACTTGCAGGGATTGTTCCTCACATTGGTGCGTTTGTTTTCTTCACAGGGAGAGAAGAATGCCGGTTTTGATGTCCTCTACCACAACATGAAGCATGGACAGATCGCCACCAAGGAGCTGGCTGAGTTTGTGCGTGAGAGGTGAGGTGTTGTTTTGGTGGGAGTCGTCATGGTGTTGGGAAGGTGGGGTGAGATTGGTACCGACAGGAATGTAACACAGAATGTGGCTGCTTCATCACACTTGCATTTTCTTTCTTGAAGCAACAGATACGTTTCTCACACGTACTAAGCTGCACAAAGATTAAATCATCCTAAAATAATGTTATTTATGTAATGTTGTGTGTCATCTGATCTTATGCATCGTGTAAGACAGATCTCACTCTCCAGTTCTGCACCACTGTGCTGTTTGCACACAACACTAGAGTGTTATAACACACTACGCTGAAAGAAGCAGTGTAGTCTACAAAGTGCTCACTTTGTCCACTCTCACCCATTCACATGTGTTTGTGCACACATGCATTTTTTTTGTGTGTGTGGGGGGTTAAATTCAATTTCACATTTATGCATTTTATCCAAAGCGACTGAAAGTGCATTGAAGCTGTACATTTGATCAGTATGTGTGTTCCCTGGGAATCAAACCTTTTGCGCTGCTATCGCACTTCTCTACCAGCTAAACTACAGGAGCCCAATTTTCGAGGTGTTTGATTCAGAGCTCATTTCTGATTAGAATAATTAAAATGAAAACTCTGTGAGGACTCATTCTGCTGAGAGACTCGACACTATTTACAGCTCATACAAGCCTCCTGCCAGCTTTCATAGTCTTCTCTATCCATTATGATGGAGCTGGACCCAGGAGCCATTCATCTTGGACTGGAAAATTAAATTGTATTTTTTGTGTGTGCGTGTTGGAAATCTGTCCAGGAAAGCCCTGGAGGGAGCGTGCAGAAAATTGAGAGGGACAAAATACGCCCCTGATAAAAGCGTGGCTTGTGCAATAAATTACATAAATCAATTTTCAAAGACCATTTTGTATCCACTCAGGACATCAGACTGCAGAGGACTGCTGTGAAATTATGGCTTCACTTTCCATTGTGCTGTTACTATAGAGAGCAAAATGTCACTTACAGGAATCATATGAGATGTCGTCTAAAAGATAGGGTCAACAATACAGCCTCTGGCATGTTGAATGTTCTTCGCTGTGCCAGTGGTTTATTGAAAAACTAGAATGTGTGCTTTCTCAGTGTTTTTATAAGGAACTAAAGATGCAATCCATAACTTCAATCTGGACCCGGCAGCGCAAGTTATAAATAATTTTTATACACTTACTGTTGCAAATTGGGTAATGTAAGGAGACCGTTTTGAACACTGATCTGTCATGTACTTACTCAATAAGTGAGTTTTGTCCATTTTTAACCCAGACAAGTTACGGATTGCAGATTTATTGTGGAATCTTCAAGCACTGTAAGATGTGTGAGTCTTTGACAGTGGGAGCTAATAATACGAAGTTATCACAATGTAGAATTGTAGCAACAATATCTGGTAGAGAGACCTGAAGTAGAATTACTTTCTGTCTGTAAGTTTCTCAGATGTTCCTTAGATTATGAGGTTGTAATATATGAATGTGGAGGAGTGAATTTTGAAACGATAAAACTGTTTATTGCACCAAATATAAACATATTATTTTTTTCTTTATTTTTTGCACTGTTGCTTGTGAGCACTGAGGCCTTAAAGGGGTGTAGTTCACCCCAAAATAAGTCATTTTAAACCTGTATGACATTTTTCTTCTGTGGAACATAAAAGAAGATATTTTCTTCTGTCTCAGTGGTCCATACAATGGAAGTCAATGGACCACTGTTGTTTGGTCACTGACTTATTTCAGAATATCTTCTTCTGTGTTCCTCAAAAGCAAAAACGTCATACAGGTTTGGAATGAGGGTGAGTAAATGATGGAAAATTTTTGGGTGAACCATCACTTCATTGTAAGTGCTAAATCACTTCAGTTTGGCATCATTTGTGTTTTTATGTTTATAAGCTAACTTATTACCTGCTGTGTATATGTGTGTTTGCTTTCAAGGGCGGCCATTGAGGAGACCTATTCAAAATCAATGAGCAAACTGGCTAAGATTGCTTCCAATGGAAGTCCTCTTGGGTAAGTCATGTCACTGCTGTTCAGGGTTTTATTATTTTCCAGACACGGTTTACCAGATTACAGGTATTACCCAGCAAACAATTTTAGGTTGTAGGAGCATTTTCTTAACATTTCCATTAAGTTACAAAAAAAATATTAAAACTGTTAATTTTGAATGTTCTAAGAACGTTGTGAGAAGTCTGGAAAGATGCATATTAGCAGCAAGGGTCAAGAGGATTGTGCTATCAGAGTTTGCACGCTTGTGTTTCTGTGCATGCGTGTGTGTGTGTGTTTGGCATTTTCATGCTATTGCTATGGTTAGCTTTTCCTCTGCGCTCTTCACCTCACTTCCTGTACATGTGCTAGTCTCAACAACAGTCACACTGTTTTCAGCAGTAAAAACAGGATTTAAAGTTAGCATAAAGAAATTCAGACACACAGCAAATAGAAAATCATTTCTAATTAATGACTTTGTTTCCATTCCATTTGTATTAACAAAATAAAAACTGGACATATTTGTCCAGTTGTTTTTTTGAGTGTCTTTATATAAATGTATAAGCCTTGTGCTAAAGGGGAAGATTTAGTGAACAGAGAACGTTTTCAGAACTTTGGCCACTTTTCTCTAAAAGTTTTCTCATCAAAATCATTTTTGCAGTAATGTTAGTGGAATGTACTTTTGTCAATATTTGTCATATATCAAAAACATTATTCTTAATTTGTTAGTGGGTTGTTTTAAAAACTACAGAATTAAAACTATTTTTAATATTTAACATTCTCATAATCAAGCAATAACGTTATAATGTCTAAAAAAACTGGAAATTGAAATGTGCCTAGAACAGTTTTTATATTTTCGTTGATGGAATTGTTAGGGAAACATTCTCACAGTCTAACATTGTTAGCTGGGGTGTGGAGATCCACAAAGATCAGGAAGCTTGTTGTTGTTGTTTGTCTAATACTGCTGTGCTGTTACAAATCCAAGCGGCTTACGCACTTCCAGACTTCAGAATCTCACCACCTGCTCTGATCCTCAGCACTTTTGCCCCCATGTGGGACGTGTTCCGCGTGTCCTCTGACAAACTGGCCCTCTGCCACCTGGAGCTCATGAGGAAGATGAACGACCTCATCCGTGACATCAACAAGTACAGCGAGGAGCAGGTCAAAGTTCACCGCAAGGTAATTTAAGGTCTTGCGGTGGGATCCTCCAGTGGTTTGCGGAGTGCCTGCACACACAATCTCTGCGTGTGTCTTTGATTGCCTGGAGCCAAATAACTGGTTCTTGTACCCATAATGCATTGTTGTGTGTTTTTCATTATTCTTCTAGCACACGCCCTTGGACTGTTATGAACAAACATATTGGGTTTTAATGCTTTGTATTTTGATTTTTACATGTATTAAATACTTTTTGAAAGTCTATTCCCTGTGGAATTATTTCACAGGGCTGAACACAAAAAGATGATTGAAAACTAATAGTGATTAGCAACTAAAATACACCCTTACCTTATACAATTACAAACATTTTAACCTATGAAAAAATGGATATGGTATGTGTTTGATATCAGCAATGTAGAATTGACGTTGTGATATGTTGTCTTTTATGGAGACGAAGGAGGAGGTGATTGGCACTGTGGAGGCTGTGCAGTCAGTTCAGGTGCAGAGTGCTCACCTGCAGAAAGCCAGAGAAGTCTACCACAGCAAGTGTGTGGAGCTGGAGAGACTGCGCAAAGAGGGCGCCCCTCAAAAAGAGCTGGAGAAGGTGTGTGTGTGTGTGTGTGTGTGTGTGTTGTGTGTGTGTGTGTGTGTGTGTGTGTGTGTGTGTGTGTGTGTGTGTGTGGTTAACTTAACCATATATTGGTGACAAATGAATACCCATAAGCAAAACCTGACAAATTGGAGCAAAACTTCTGTTTGGGGATGTTCTCATTTGTAAAAATGCTTTAAAAATAAAGTGTTTTTAAATTGTAAAAATTGAGAGTTTTCAGTTAGGGTTAGACTGTGGGTTAGGGTTTAGATTACAGTGTTTATAACTAGCTGTGTATAAAAACAATAGAAGTCTATAGAATGTCCCAGTTGAGATACTGTAGATAGGTAAAAGTGTGTGTGTGAGTGTGTAAGAGAGAGAGACAGAAAGAGAGAGGAAATTAAAGGAATAATTCCCCCAAAAGCAAAATCCCCTCATCATTCTCACCCTTTTCTCCATTTCTTTCAGTAAAAAACGACTTGCGTTTCCATCTGTTTCTAACCTAAAGCTATCGTATGATTTAAGCAATAGGCAGACAACAGCTTACCTTAAGTATAGTCATATGGGCCACATTTGTGCTACTTCAATGGTACTTTTGTATCCCGATGAAGCTTAAAATTCTTAGTCTCTATTCATTCTGTCTGTGTGGAAGAAATGACCAGATCATTTAGAATGACTCATTTTGTGTTCCACAAAAGAAAGAAAATCATGTGTTTGAAATGACAGGAGGATGAGTAAATAATGAGGGGTTATTTCATTTGGGCTGAACTTTAAGCTGGTACTGTAACTCTCCTGCGTCATCTTGACAGATTTGTGATCTTGACAAATGGGATTTCCAGCCATTCTATTATATCTCCCTCTCTTTATTTCCTCTTTGTATCTCAGGCTGAGCTAAAGTCTAAGAAAGCAGCCGAGTCTTTCGCAGGGTCCATTGAGAAGTTTAATCGTGCTGAAGGAGACTTTGAGCAGAAGATGATTGAATCAGCACAGGTTGGTGATCATCTGACATTTGAGGTCACTGCGACGTGTTTCCCAGCCAGGGTATTTCTGAGGTGGCGAGTGAAGACCACAAGTTGCATGTGGAACTTTTGAGAAGATAATATGTTTGGCGGGCTGACGAATTCACAGAATGTAGACCTTTCACAGCTTTTCAACAAATTGATAAAGTTACCATGGCTACAAGAACCCTCAAGGAGTCTGTCTGACAAAATAATTACATGTCTGCGGTCTATTTCTGCCCGGTGAGGACCTGCGAGTATGAATAATTTGAGACTGAAGAAAGGAGGAATCTATAATATGAGATCAGATGGGTCATGGTATCCTTCAGTTACAGCTGCACCATTAATCTTTTAATTGAAGAGGCTGACCAATATTAAATGCTAATGACAGTTCTGTTTCAACTTGGCAGTGATTTGCTACCATCCCATATACAAGGTACTAATTTGCATGTGAGTGTGACAAATTGGAGGTGCTCTCTGTGACCCCCCTATGAATGGTTCCCCTAAGAATAATTTTGTAAAAGGATTCATGCTCATATATGTGAAACCCACATACTGTGGGACATTTGTTGTTTCTGTTTGATGACGCCTGTGGTGCAGGAATTACAAACTTTGTAATTTGTAACTTTGTAACACCTTTGTGTTTCTGTAGCTCAATTGGTAAAGCGTTGCATTAGCAGTGAAAAAGTTGTGGGTTCAATACTCATGGAGCACATATATTGATCAAATGTATTTCTTAAATGCACTGTAAGTTGCTTTGGATAAAATCATCTGCCAAATTCATTAATGTAAAGTAATGAATTTGTATAATAAAATGTTTTAATGTAAATTTGTTTTCATAATATTTTTATTGCCTAGTGCATTGTGTATAAGTACCTTTTTATAAAAACAAGCCTGAATATTGTGAATATTCGTGACTTCCTCCATGTCTTTCCGTACATTCCATGTTTTATAACATTGCTTGCCAAGTCAGATGAAGTCATAAACTTCTCCCTGTGTTTGTTCTTACACACCTACAGAAATTTCAGGACATCGAAGAGGCTCATCTGAAGCAAATGAAGCTGCTGATCAAAGCGTATTCTCATTCCATAGAAGACACACACGTACAGGTTGGGCAGGTACAGACTCACGTCGATTTCTCTTAGGATTTGAATCATTTCACCCAACTTCTGTTTTCATCCTTCTAATTGTTTTTAAAATTGTGTCCGGAAGCATCACCCCTGTGGTTCAGAGTTGTTTTCATTAGCCGTGCTTGAGAAAATCTCATTTCGGTTCCTCCCGCAGGTCCATGAGGAGTTCAAGCAGAACGTGGAGAACATTGGCATCGAGAACCTCATTCAGAAGTTTACAGAGCAGAAGGGAACAGGCAAAGAACGACCCGGTGAGCCACAGAGAGATAAAATCCAGACATGTTTAAGTCCCGGCTAAGATTGAACGGGATCTTCAACAGGTAGTGTGGTGTGCTTTAGGAAAGTGTCTAAAAAACTCGGCCCACAAGAAATTGAAAACATCTATGAAAACGTCACTACGTTTGACTGATTGATTTTTTTTTATTGCGTTGGCATGTAAGATAAATGAGCCCATATTAATGTTTTACAGCAACGCTTTGAAAACATTTTCAGCATAATACAGGGTCATATAGTAAGACTTTGATAGTCTGAATTAGCAAATCTAAAAACTTGAAAATCATATTTTTGTTTTAAATCTAATGTTCACGGGTTAGGTTGGGGGTAGAAAATGCAGTATGAATAGCCTGCTCATGGACAACACACAGTGTAGAAAGACAAAATGTATCTCTAAAGTAAAGGCCTAAACTAAGTTTGCAAGCTCTGGTTATAGCGATGAGTCTAATATGATTACAGTGGAAGTCTATGTGATGTCTACACCAGTGAAACAAACCTGTGTGTTTGTTTGTATGTGTGTTTGTGTGTGTAAGGTCCAGTAGGGTTTGAGGAGTATCTGTCTTTACTGGTACCTGAGAACAGTAAAAAGAGCCGCGCTAAAGCCTTTAGGATCCCTGGATTGGGAAAGAGAGACAAGGAGCCTGATTCAGCGTGAGTCATATGAAACAATAGATTTACTTTTCTGGAGAGGTGTAACTACCATAGACATTATAGGGAACCCGGGCTAACAGGGAACGTTCTCAAAAAATTGTCTAACATTCTCTAAAAGTTATCAGAAATGTTATTGCAGTAAAATTAGTAGAATGTTTATGTAATATGCTACAAAACGTTATTCTTAAGTTGTTAGGGGATTGTTTTACAAATGTTACAGAATTTAAAAAACGTTCTTGTAAAAAGTAACTAAAACGTTACTAAAAGTAACGTTCTTATAACCAAGCAATAACATTTATACAAATATTTGGTTCCATCATGTGAGTATTTATACCTGTTCTGTTTTTGTTTTTCAGGGATTCAGCTGTGGCAGATGCTCTTGTGAGTTTTCTTAACACAAACAATACACCCTGTTTGCTGTATTGATTGTAAACACAGAAAAAGTGTATGGATTTGTGTGCATGTGTGCCTGTGTGTGTGTGTTACTGATCTTACATTACCAGCTGTTCTTGATCAAATGCCTTTTACTCTTCTTAGAACATGTAAACCCAACACACACACACACACACATTTATTTAGCTATCTAAAAGAGGACATGCCATGCCAAAGATGACTTCTGTTTTTATACAACTAAATATAATGACTTCAGACTACCTCCATTGTGTATGTAAAACTAAAGACACTGTTTGAATTTAGGCTTGTATGTTGATTTGGAAAACTCATTCTCATTTCAAAGAAATGTGTCTGTTTGTGTACTAGTACATGTGGTTTACAAGGAAACGTGTGTGTATAGTGACGTGTATGATTACGTGTAAAACGACATAAACATGGTTTACAGGGACACTTCCTGTTATTAGCTCAGTTTAAAATTCATTATGTCTATGGAGAGTCCTTGTAAACCACATATGTGAGGGTGTGTGTGTGGGACGTATTTGGCTGGGTCTGGTTACCTCATTAGACTATATTTACCCTTGTTGTTACTCAGTGTTTAATGAGTGTCTGATAGCCCACTGGCTGACACAGATCCTTCATAAACACACAGTATCATGGATATGTATGTTATATTTGGCTGTTTTCTGTCAGTGCTGATGTTTGAATAAAGTCAGTGGATGTCTGTGTTTTCATGGGTCGTTAGATTGTTTATTAGTGACAGGCACATTACATCCACATTACTCAGCTGTAAAGATTCACTTATGAGCAGGTGTCCTGTCTCTTTAAATGTTGTGTTTCTTATTGTGAGTTTGTGGTGCCTCTCTGTGTGTAGAACTCGCCCCTCGAAGTCGACGACGAGGGCTTTGTGATACGTGCAGACATCAACCAAAATGATATCCTTCAGAATAAACTTGTCACAAGAGAGTATATGTGTGTATTTGTGGGTGTATATATGCTTGCGTAAATGTCAGTGTGGTTTAAGACTCTAGGATCGCACTGTATAAATGTAAAGATGGAGCAACATTTGCAGTACTAAAAATAAATATTGTTTATAGACACGAAAACATCCATGTGTTCCTAAACGGAGAGAACGGAATTATGCACACACACACACGCTCATACTTATCTATCTAAATTGGGACAATTTATAGACTTCCATTGTTTTTTCACAGCTAGTTGCTGTGCAACAATACAACCTAACCCTAACAAAAACCTTGTTTTTACAATTAAAAAAACTTCATTTTCTATATTTTTAGTGTTTACAAATGAGGACTTTCCTTAAAAGGGTTTTGCTCAGATATGTCAGGTTTTGCTGAGTTTTGTGAACAAATTTGTCCCCAATGTATGGTTAAGTAGAAACACTCACACACATATAAAGGGGGACATTTTAAGTAGCGTCAGCTGGTAAGTTGTTCTTGAAGATGTGAAGTGTAAAGGAGGCTTGTGTTACTGTCCAGTGACAAACAACAGTTTCTCCTAAACAACCTTCTGATAAACATCTGGTGTCCTTCTCAAATTCCATCCAATTTTAAGTTCCCCTTGAGTTGTTTTAGGATGTGAAACTTCTGTGTCCCTAAATAGGACAGATATTTCTGCACTTCTCCACGGTTTGTTGTCTGTTACGAACAGCTGTGTCTGTGTGTGTGTGTGTCTATACACGTTTGTGTATTTGTGTTTGTGAATCCTGTATGTGTGTGTTTTTGTGTCATTTTGTGTTAATTTGCTCCTTAACTTCATTGCTCTGTACGTTGTGCTGCTGAGGACAAGGAGGGCAATTTTTACTCCAGCGACTCCGACTTCGATGATGAAGAGCCCAAAAAATTTCACATTCAAATCCGACCGGTCGCAAGCAGTAGCCGTAGCAACTCGGCAGCCAATGAGCTGGAGCTTAAGGCCACGGTGGTGGCGCTGACCCTGCCCCCTAACAGAGCGGTAAGGGCTTTTTATCTGTAAAAGTTCAAATGTGACTGATGCTAGATAATTATTTTAATGCAGTAGTATATTTGTAATTATTTTGTATTTAAATGGTTCATACATGCTAGCCCTTAAGCTCTAGCAGAATGTTTATAGACTGCTGATAATTTGAACAAACTGAATGACATTTTACTCCTTTTTCTTCCCATCGTTCAGGTGTCGGTTAAGAAACAGCTCTCAAGTAAGTTCATATATATTTCTCTGCGTGTCTTGCAGATAGCTGAGAGGTGCCCTGCTTGCCAGCTAACAGAATACATTCTCAGAACGTTGGCTATCATTTTCAAAACGTTCTCTCAGTTACTTACTCCCTCAAAGTTATTGTCGTAGCGTTAGTAGAATGTTTCTTTAACATTATACAGCATATATCAAAATCTACTTATTATTAAGTAGTTTGTGGAACATTTAAAAAAGTTACAGAATAAAATGTTTGAATAACATTCTTATAATCAAGCAATAACATTAATACAACGTCTAACACTGGATGTTTTGAACATACTTAGAACTTTCAAAATAACATTTTTAATGTTTTTGTTGCTTAATAGAAACATTGGGGAAATGTTCTTACAACCCAAAATTGTTAGCTGGGTTTTTTACATGCTGTTCTTTGCTACAGGAAACTCCAGCTCAGCAGGCCGATCTGAGGGGGAAGGAGAAAGTGTTCCTCAGAGAGGTCAGTCACAAATCTTTCAGCTTCATTTACTAAATAGATCATTAATTTTTCAGTGTTCATACATTGTTCATGTGATCATTTCAACCATCCGTCTCAAATGGCCACATTCACATACAGAATGTCTCATCTCCTCCAGTGTCCACATTAATAGATCTCATTATCCCACAAACAAAGCTTCATCTGACGCCTTAATCACGGCAATCTGCCATCCAGCTGACCTGGGATCAGTGGTTGTACATCATATCTGCACTGCCATTATTGCCTTAGACTGACGTACTGATCTCAGGTCTGCCGAATGGCAGATTGCTATAATTATAGCCTCAGACGGGGCTCTATTTTTGTATCGCGGGATTTAACATAAAATAGCAAAAGTGGAAACAATTTGGTGTGTGTGTGTGTGTGTGTGTGTGTTTTGATGAAAATGGTTGTGGGCTGTTGTCTGCCTGACTGGCTATTACTCAAACCTGCCTAATGGCAACGATTAGTCACACAGAGGGATGGCACTCTCATGTTGACTTAATTTCTTGCCTGTCAAACTATGGATTTGTATTTTGGAAGGGGTGTGGCTTTGTAGAGGGTTCTAAAAGGAGGGTGGGATCTTACGATTTTAAAGCTAGCTTGCTATTGCTAGCCTTTCCAAAATTGCCTTCCCTTCCTTTAATGCAGCTAATACTGCACTGTGCTATTATGTATTATGGGGAATGGTTTGGTCCAGAGTAGTATTAGAGTAATGCTGTGTTGGTTTGTAGATGGAGAGCCGGAGGGTCTGCGCAGATCTACGTCCAGCCCAGGTCACAGCAGGTAAACAGGCAGTTTCACGTACATGCAAAAAGCATTTTTAAATGTGAAGTGTCATTTCTGTGACACTGTCAGGACCAAACTAAACTGCCCAGTTGAACAGGTTTTCCAAACACTCCAAAAAAATTTTTTCCAAAAAATCCTGCTCCACATTATATTATATATCAAGCA
This sequence comes from Chromobotia macracanthus, assembly GCA_036877525.1. Lineage (NCBI taxonomy): Eukaryota > Metazoa > Chordata > Actinopteri > Cypriniformes > Botiidae > Chromobotia > Chromobotia macracanthus. The sequence goes on along the minus strand of JAZGTH010000002.1, from coordinate 11,234,715 downwards.
TCAAGTGTGCTCTCATTGACTCTGTAGCACTGTACAGCTCACTTCCAGCACCATGTTTCTTCAACGCACAATTCACAGTATTCGTTGGTTTCCTGTCTTTCATCTCTGCAGGTTGAGCTCCACTGCGTCCGGTTCTGATGCTCTGTTTGGACCTCCTCTGGAGTCAGCCTTCAAATCCCACAGTTTTGCTGGCAGAGAGCAACTCCAGAACACCTTCGCTGCGTCGGAATGTAAATTCTGCTCCAAAAACACCATCTCCAGTCTCATTACCGTGATAGATGCAAATCGACTGTACAGGCTATTCCCTTACAGCTTTTAAGAAAACATAATTAAAAGTTTTATATTTACTTTACTAGGCTACTTTACTAGCCTAATATTTGTCAAAGCATACATTACCATATTCTCCAAATTAATTGCCTTGCTTTCTCTATCTGTGTATCCACTAAAGCATGAATTATTCAATTATGGACAAAATGCCTAATTGAAAGATAAATTATTTGCTTGTGTTCTGTTGATATTTTTTTTTCTCATCAGATGATATTTTCATATATTAGCATCAGATGACTTTGACTTTCTGGAAATTTCTTGTCTGATCAGTAATAGACTCATTTATTCATTTTCTGGTAGATGCAGCGTTCTCCTCTGATTCTTCCTCACCTGAGAATGTAGAGGATTCTGGACTGGATTCACCTTCCCATCAGACCCTTGGGGTGTCCCCAGAGCCCACTGGTTGGGCAGCCTGGCCCCAGTCTCAGTCTAAAGACTCTGTACATTTGGGCCGATCCTCTGATCCCTTCTTAGCTGCGTTCCGTGACCCTTCACCCGGCCAGTCTCCTCTGCCAAAGGATGACTCCACCAACGCCTGGTCCTCCAACCTACGCTCTCCACGCGCCCCACCTGACATCGAACCTACCACCTTTAGCTTCCCAACCTTCTTCCACACCCTGGCATCTTCAGAATTGGAACCCTCAGTCTGGAGTTGCAAACACATCCCTCCTGAAGACCCCTTTCTAGCTGCTTTTGAGCGGTCGACCCCCAAGGACAACATACCACCACCTGACGCCTGGGCCCCGCCTCCACCTCGACCCTCCAGGGATGGCAGAGGCGTTGAAAGCCGCACCGACCCCTTTTCCACTTCTGTGAGTGACACTAAGACCCTACCTCCACCATCCTCCAGCCGCAAGGACCGTGACAGGAAAAGAGATCGTAGTGTCCCACCCCCAGAGTCCCCAGATGATCCATTTGCTATTACTATGATTGGCAGTCCAACGCACCAATCATCACTTGCGGCGCAGGCCACCGCACAAGGCAGAGTCAGTGGAAATAGGCCGACACCCTCTCCTAACCCCACCCCCAGTTCTCAGCCAAAAAAGGAGCTGGTACATTGGAACTCTATTCATAACCCCTTTACTGAGGGAACTCCCAATAACAGCACTGTCACACAAGAGTCAACCAGAAAACAGAGATCTTTTAATGATGAGCCTCGAAGGAATGGACCGCCGCTCACACGGCATTCTGGGCCACAGGAGGACCTCTGCTTCTCTACAGACAAAGACCAGAACTGCCTGGATATTAACACACAGCCAGGTATGATTAACCATTATGGGTTAATAATGGTCAGTGCTAGCAATGATGAATAAAGGTTTACATAGTTTGCAAGTCTATAAAATTAAACATGTTTTAATTACAAATCATTAACATTTAGCAGGTTTTGCAAGGTGTATGTAAACTTCTGATCCAACTGAATTTAGAGAAAAGGGCGAATTAATATATAATACAGTTTCGTGATAAGCAAATAAGATTGCACACAAATTTGCATTTGTAAACATGTAAAAATGTAAACATTTTATGTAAACGCCAAATTCATACAATATTTATCTAAAAAGCACACAAATACATAGCAGATGAAATTCTTACCATTCAACTTACAGAAAATATTTGTAGATAAAATGTTCATAAATATTTCAGCTGTACATCAAAACCAAAAAGTAGAAACACCTGTTTTGTTGCATTGTACCATTCGGTTGTAACAGATGGCTTTCCATTGTCATGACAGCTGTACAGCATGACCTTCTGTATTGGTTCATTTGTAAGGCTACTAATTTATGAGAAAGTGGACCATGTTCGGCTAATTGGTGACTTCTAATGTTTATGAGAACGCAACCTAATTAACCCTCTCTCTCTTTCTCTCTCTCTCTCTCTCTCTCTCTCTCTCTCTCTCTCTCTTTCTTTCTTTTTCTTCCTCACTCTCAGTCTCCCAGCATGGTTTCAGGCAAGACAGCACAGAGCGTCTGGTATTGGCTCCGCCCCTCTCGGTCCGGTCCAAGCGTTCCTCAGGCAGACTCAGCGGCTGTGAGCGGGTAAATGTTCCACAGATCTCATTACACCATCCGTCCAACCAGCAACACTGAAGTGTCTTTAAAACCACATAAACAAAAGGCTTAATGGGGCACTAGGGCAGACTTTTCTGTTTTTACTTGTTTTATGAGATGCGGCTTCACTCTTGTGGTGTCTGAAATTGCTCTCTTGACTTCAGCTCTAAATTAACAGCTCTACTGAGATCTCACTTGAAACTCTTAATTGCTTTACACTGGGAGGTAACAAATATTATTGCAAGGCAGAGAAACAGGACTTTATGGGTACCACAGAAGACACTTGTTTCCATCATTAAAGGAGAAAGTAAAAAATAAGCGGGTAGTTGATAAATAACCTGGGGCTGGTTTTTGCCTTCTTTTCAACAAAGCAATAATTACAAACGCTTTGAAAAATTGCACTTCAAATAGCTTTAAAGTATTGTCATCCTGCTTTAAAAGCATTTTAAAGCTGTAATGCGTAACTTTTTTGAGTTTAAAATGAAGTTAATTTTGAAAAAATTAATTACAAATTTGTAAGATTTGTAATTATTAATGAAAAGTGTGTAATGTAACCTGATATTATATATTTTAAACAGAGATGCCCTCATTTCACTTAAGTATCACAACTTTGACTTTTAATCTGTGTGTCTCAGTCTAGGTCACTGTGCTCATCTCCACTGCCTGAGCCCAGCCCCCCCCTCACCTCCTCATCGTCCTCCAGCCCCAGCGAGTGGGGGGTGCAGAACCGGGTTCCAAGCCCAGCCCGAGGTGACCCTGACAAAATCTTATCTTCACAACATGCTGATACATCATACAGTGTAATAACATTAATACTAATCAAATGTAAATATCAATGGCTTTGCTTGCATGACCCGGCAGGTTTGTCTCGAGGCCCCAGTCCTATTTCTCTCAGCACTCAGGAGGCGTGGCCAGTAGCTACAGCCATCACGGAGTACATCAATGCCTACTTCAAAGGAGGGGAACACAACCGGTGTGTGTTAAGTTCTGTTGACACCTGCTTCACCGAATGCTTTATTCCTAATGACCGGTCGCACAAACTGCTTAGACTAATCTTACACATTAGCCATCTACAAAGTCAAAGACTGGTCATAAATTATAAATCAGTTACCTTAAAAGGTAGAATTTGAAAATTCTAATTAGCCTTAACTTAATTGCTAGCTGGTCAGCCTAGTCCTTAAGACACAGTCTTAATTTAGTGGCTGTTTATGCTGTACTCAGCCTCATGAGTAAATACCATCTTAGGTTCTTTCACCCCACCTGGAGAACAAAGTCTTTTACCAGTGTCCTGCAGTAGCTCGGTTTAAAAATGGCTTGCTGTGCCATCGTTTCCAGTGAAATCCAACCCTTGGTTTGTGTTTGTTTTAGTTGTTTAGTTAAGATCACTGGTGACCTCACCATGTCATTTCCTGCCGGAATCACCCGCATTTTCAGTGCCAACCCCAACGCGCCAGTTCTAAGCTTCAGATTGGTCAGCATCTCTCGAGTGGACCACTTCTTGCCCAATCAAAAGTTACTCTACAGGTATGACGCTCCTATGCACTTAAACTGACTTTTTCAGAATATTACTGGTACCACAGAAAATAATTTTTTAAGCTGCAATCTGTAACTTTTGCCTCTCTACCGCCACCTCTGTTTGAACCATAAAATTGCAGGTTACTTTACATACTTTACTCATGGTAAAGTCTAATAAAGCCAAACTGACATTTCATAGGAAATTTGACCTGAAAGCTCAAATTATAAATCATTATTATAAACTTACTGTTGTGAATCAGGGTAAGGAGACTATGTTGAACAGTGAAAAAGTGTCAGATTGCAGCTTTAATCGTTTTCTATTTTATGTCTCTAGAGTTTAATTGATTTTGTGAAGGTCTAGCACACAAGACCCAGAAAACCATTTTATTTTATTAATAGAGGGGTCTTGCCAAACACATGCTTTTGGTCATGTAGTGTATGTACTTACAATGGAAGTCTATGGGGCAAGTTTGCAACCATGCAATGAGTGCATTTCTGAAACTCAGAAACGAGTCAAAAGATGCCACAGATGCTGACAGTAGAGTTTAAATTGCTCCCCCAAAATATTTCTGTACAGTAACAGTGAAGGCAGCTTTTTATTCCTGTCTGTGTTTCTGCAGTGATCCATCACAAAGTGACCCAGACTGTAAGGATTTCTGGTTTAACATGCAGGCGTTAACACTGCATCTGCAGAGAGAAGCAGAGCTCAACCCACAGGCCTCGTATTACAATGTGGCTCTGCTTAAATACCAGGTCAGTACCACCACAAACCCTGATAATGCTTGAATTGCAATTTGACCTGTTTAATGATACTTCTAAAGCCACTCCCACATTTAAAGAGACAGTTCACCCAAAAATTTAAATTTGATCATTATTTATTCACCCTCATTTTTTTATAAAACTGTTGGATTTTTTTCCTTCTAAACACAAAAGGAGTCAATACATTTTTTAAGATACAAGATAGTTTAAGATACAAGGGTTTAGGGTGAAATGAGAGGGACATGAGGGTGACACTTGTAAAATGTTTTTAAACCGTGTTAGATTTCAGTCATTGAACAGAACTGCAGTAACTAATCAGGAAAGATAAAGACAACAGAGTGGTGTTTTTTAGACAGACACATACATACAGACATACACACACATACATACATACATTACTGATGTCATCAAAACGACAGTATCTGCTCACAGTGCACAAAAAATAGCAGATCTTTTAACAATGTATATGGAAAAGTGTGGTATTTGTCTCATGTCACATTCTTCTCTGGCAGGCGTCGTCTCAGGATCCGGGTCGTGCGCCACTCCTGCTGTCTGCAGAGTGTCAGCGCAGTGGCACGGTGACCCGCGTGTCTCTGGATTACCACTGCTGCCCTGCCACTGCCCCTGCCACCCAACTGACTTCTGTACAGGTGCTGCTGCCCCTCGACCACACCGCCACTGACCTACAGTGCCAGCCGCCCGCATCCTGGTGAGAGTCACAGAGAGTTTGTGTGAATGTGTGGGGTGGATTAGTTACTTTGGTAACAATATGATCGGGAGTTCCCGGTGAAACAAAAAAAGATGGGTGGGTAGACATGAGAAAGAGTGAGAAACAGGTGAGAAAAAGGAGGTGTGAGTGTTGAACGAAGTGTTAGATGACCAGATGTTTTACACAGATCTGTTGTGTTTCACAGGAACGCAGAGGAAAGACGACTCTTATGGAAATTACCTAACCTGTCCCCGACCAATCACAGCAAAGGTCAATACCATCAGCACCCGTTTGCTTTTACCACTCTCTTTATCTCTCTCTCAGTGAATATTGATGTGTAACTTTTGCCTCTCTACTGCCATCTCTGTTTGAAACATAAAACTGCAGGTTACTTGCAGTTATTTTCTGCTAATTCTAAACAACTACTGTGAGAACAAGTTACAAACGCTGCACCATCTACAGTACTCAGACATGCCATGTAGTAGCTGAATCTTCTTTCTGTTTACAAAGGAGATTGTGTTAAACACTGAACTGTCATGTACATGCTTTGGTTAAATAAACAAAAATCAATTACAAAGAAAGTTATAGACTGCAGCTAAAGAACATTAAAGCTAAGCATTACTGATTTTCTGGACCAAAAAAATGTATCTAGTGCTAGTCATATTCTATATTTAGTTTAGCGTTGGTACATCTAAACTGATTTGAAATGGCTGGATGGATGCAAGATGCAGCCATCATTTCACTGGAAGTGGGTGGAGGAGGAGTTGATCAGAGCAAGAGGCCAGGAAGCGAATACATATGATCCGATCAGAGACCAGTAGAACGGCATGGGAGGTGTAGAACATTTTGGAAGCAACTGAATATTTTTAAGAACTATATTTTAACATTATAAACAACATTTCTTATGTAACTCGATAACATACGTCAAATGGCTTCTATCAAAAATATGACATTACTTCGTCGTGGGTATAAACATCAACTAAAAAAACATTTTTTTATATTGTAATTTCTAATTGATGTACACACCTACAAGTTGTCTCATTGAGTTTGTATAAATTATATTTTTCTACCGTGTTTTAAATAACATTGTTATAACATGTATGTATTGAACATATTGAACAAAGATCACTTTATAAAAAGTGCATGTCTGCTTTGTGATGATAACAGATCAGTTCATAACTTCAGTAATTTCTGTTTATTGACTCTCAGATAGGTCAGCGAAACAGAGAATATAATGACAGTTATTATAAGAGGTTAAGAAATGTCTACTTTACATACATATCAGTAAGTCAGTGAAGAGCGTGCAGTTATAGAGCTAGATAACAACACTGTGTGCGAGTGTGTGTGTGTTACTTAACCATATACTGGGGAAAAATGTGTACCCAAAAAAGCAAAACCTGACAAATCTGAGCAAAACCTCCTTTTGAGGACGTCCTCATTTGTAAAAAAGCTATAAAAATAAAAAATGCAGAAAGTTTTCGGTTAGGGTTTATAACTAGCTGTATATAAAAACCATAGTAGTCTACAGACTGTCCCATTTAGATAACAACTATTAACAATAAGTAAATGTATGTGTATTTGTGGGTCTCAGGATCTGGCACATTGTGCGCCAGTTGGCAGTGCCTCGAGGTGCCCCGCGGTCCTCCCCCGAGTCTGGCTGTGCAGTTTGTGGGATCTGGGGCTTCTCTCTCAGGCATGGATGTGAAGCTAGTGGGCAGCCGGTATCGCATGTCCCTGGTGAAGAAGAGGTTTGCCACAGGTGAGAGCCCGACCCATTTATTTTGGCCGTGACAACCATCTCTTTGCCATGCATAATCGTTTATTCAGTGAGATATAATACAATAATATAATTTTGAAATTTGTTGGAAAATCCTGTTACGCAGTTTTTGACTAAGCTAATAATTCTGTTTGTAAAACTCTTCTAGTTTTACAAAAAAATGAACTTGCAGTAACTACGGCTTGACTCCGCTCTGGTAACATCAGGGCTGTTCATGGTCCATTTTAGACCGAGATACACCGTGACTAATGCAGAAACATTTTGCACTCAACATGTTTTATTGCAATTGCACACAATGTGCTGGTAAATTGCCCAGTAGCCAGGGCCTACTCATACCCCTGGCGGTTCTTACAAAGCTTGCTTACCATCATTGTCTGCAGTTGTTTGGGTGTTTTTTAGTCAGGATTTAAAAATATAGTTACACTTTATTTTACAGTGTCCTTGTTATGGTGTAATTATACATTTACGCACTGCATTAATATGCACTAACATGCATTAACAACAATTTACTATAAAGGTTAGGGTTTACAGTTAGTTGCATGTAATTGCATTAAAGTTGCATTATTTACTGTTACTACTATAGTAAGTACATGTAACGTGACACACTGTAAGATGTTAATAAATATGATTGTTTTAGCAACATTCTTTTAACAAATGTAGAAGTAACATTCTTTTCTGCTATTTTCCAGGAAAATATATGGCTGGCTGTTCTTTGTGAGACAAGAGGGTGCGTGGTCTGATATCACAGAGGCACAATGTTTGCACTTTGGTTTTTTTTTAAACCCTTGGGCCGAGAGTTCATGTTGTACATGTATAGAAAATGGATAATATCCACAATGCATTACTTCAGGAAAAGTATGCACTGGAACTAGGGACCACAACTGACTAAAATCTGGAAAATCTGGACCTGCTCTAGAAAATCTAGAGATGATAAACTGAAACGCTTATGTGTATATATTGTTTCTGTGCACAGACTTTAATTGAAGTTTGGAAAACTGGATGTAAATTTTGTCTTTTGGTGCAAATTTGTGAACAATTAAGTACACACATGTATGTATAGTAGATACACAATTTTAAAATGACATCAACAATGTTCATGTTGACTATTTAAGATTTAATAAGAAAACGTGTATTTGTGTGAATTGTGAGTTCCTCATTCTTATGAAATGATTTGAAAACACAAACGTGGTTTACACAAATTTATTACACTTTTTACCAGTACAAAATACAGTCCAGCTAAGCGGTTGAGGCTAATAAAGAACATTTTTTTAAAGACACAAAAATAAGGTATCAATATAGTAGTGAGAACTGCATCTACCGCCATAAAAATATTCCTTAGCCAGAAGCTTTATAACGGCATTACGAAAAGAAAAACACAAGTTAACATTCCCATCCCAAAAGCACACAAAAGGCAACAAGCGTGACAGGCGTTAGAATACACAGCCTGACACGGACAACCAACCACAGTGAGAGAACACCAGCCAATCACTTCTCAAACACAAAACGGCCAATAGAAATGAAGTTTCTCTTTGTAAATAGCAGAGAGGGGCGTGAAGGGTGCCCGTTACTCGCTACCAGGCACCTATAAAGATCCCAACCGGGTTCAGAACAATATTGTCAAAACATTGAAAATCAAATGAATCGTCAAAACAACATTATCTCCTGAAAATGTTTACAGCTTTTCTTCAGTCAGTTGGGCGTGTCAGCTTTCCATTAATAGTGTGAAAATGAATCAACAGGTCTTACATCAGACGTACAGCACCAGGCGATGAGGCGTTTCTGTAATTATCTGCATATTCTGTTACTGGATCTATTTTGGGTTTTTTACAAAAAAACATAAGATGTGACAGTTTATAGAATTAGAATGTCACTTAAAAAACAATATCTTTTTTGCTATTACATATACACAATATCTACGTAAAACTGTTACGCACAGAAAGTTTTTAATCTTTATAATATAAAAGTATGGGTTATGTGAAAAGCTCAGGTACGTTTCAATAAAAATTACACAAAACTATTCACATAACCTGGTGAATGCGCGCACACACACACACACACACACACACTTCCAGTTACTTTAGAAGGCCTTGTGTACAGACTCTCTCTCACACACACAGACACACACAGGCAATATCAATATATTCACAAATCATCTAGGCTCTTTATAACCACTGCAAACAACTAAGTATTTCTTATATAACTACAAAACTAGACCAAAGTTTTACAAACCATATTTGGTGAGAACTGCTCTACTTGTTTTCTTAGTGCTCTAAGAAAATGGCTCTACCGGAGTAATAACCATCAACACAGTAGGTGTATGTACATCCTGGAACTTTCGAACGACAATGGGGTACTTCTAGGGCAACCAGCCGGAACAAGCGGATTCGTATAATCTCTTTTATGGTGATAAACATTACAATTAAACATTGAGGAGTACAAACTTGAGGTATAGACTAGTCATCTCATATGGCCAGGGCTTTTTATCTACAAAACTGCAAGAATTGAGTGTTTACCCTCCATGTCACCATGGAAAGGTGTTTGCATGTGCAGCCCTGCATTTAAGCAGCAGGTTCGGGTGGGTCGCTGCGGTGCAGCTGAGCGGGCGGCTTTGGGTCAGCGGGTTGCATCCACGCCAGAAGAACCGCAGGAAACGGCCGAGGCAGAAAATCTTTAGCGGCACTAATGAATGTGCGTCTTTAAAAGGTGCTTCGGACATCTGAGGTTCTGAGACGATACATTCATTCTGCGGTTAGAGGCACGGCCGAGAACGACAGAAGGAGAGAGTCAGAGAAGAAAAGAATAATAGCTCTGCTCTAGTGTTTCTAAGGCACTGAATGAAGACTATGGCACGCCAAAAAAAATACAATCACAAAACCAACACGTTCTTAATTCACAGTCGCAGAGAACCTAAAAGAGAGAAAGCGAGACAGAGACGAACAGATCCTAAACAAACCTACATACCCTCAAGATAAAGAGAAAGCTCACATAGTGTTAGTTTGGCCACCGTCCAGTCACTGCTGAGTACAAACACACACACAAACACACACTCGGGCAGCTCAGCTGGGGCTATCATGATCTGGAGTGAAGCTCTCAGATCTCCTGCAGCGAGTGATTGATCTCGATTCTCTCTCTCTTCACCGCCGGCTCGCTCATGCCCCTCGACACATCTCCATCACTGGCCAGATCATCTGAGAACGAGGAGTCTGGAGGAAGAAGAAAGAGAATGTTGGAATATGGAGCAGAAAAACATTGAAGAGGAGAATCTCACGTTGGTTGAGAATTAAATTCTGGTACCTTTCTCCATAAGGGATGGCATCACTGTACTGAGGTCACTGAACTGAAAATGTAAACAAAGAAAACTATATTGACATTCTCAGAGCAAGTATGGGGGTTTCTTTAATTGTAGGCGCTTTGTGCGTTTGTTGGGGTTGATATTTATTAAACAACATTTATTAACATTTCAGCTGCTTAAAATCAGCTTCCATGCAAATTACAACATTTGTGACTTAATTTCTCTTCATTTTAAAGTATCTAAAAACATGTAGAGCTTTGTCAAATGTAGCTTCTGAGGACAATGTTTCTTGTTGAAAATGTCCTCAAAGTTCAGGAGTGTTATTCAAACATTTACTGTATTTCAACTACTTTAATTATAATTAGTTTGAATACAAATTACAACTTCTGTGGCGTCATTTCCACCACTGCCAAAAATCTTTCCCCGTGCAGTTTTATTTGTTGTACTTGGTAAAGGGACAAGGGTCAGTGTTGAAAATAATGGTGTGAGGTTTTAAGAAAATTAAGTTTGTTTTCTAAAAGTCCACAGAACTATAAATGCCCAATACATTCAACCCATTCACAAGTAAAATGTGTCAGATTAACAGAGAGCTGCTAGATGAATGTGACGGTCTGAGCAGTCAGATCTCCTCACCTCCCCCATGACAGCAATGGGCGTCTCTCCGGTTGCCTGGGCGACACGGTGCTCAACCAAATAGAACATGTATTCATCATAGAGCAGACGGATGAGGTGGAAAGAACCAAAACTGGCAGCCGAGCGCAGAGTCAGATCTCTGATCACCATGGAGCTGTAACCGGGGCAACCAGAGAGTTATTACAAACTGTAACACACGGCACACTTAGAGAAGCCACATATTAAAAGCACAGGCGAAAAATACTGCTCATTTCATTAACTCTTAAAAGATCAGATAACCATCTCTGTTTGAAACATGAAACTACAGGGTGCTTGGAGTTAGTTTCTTTTGTGGAGTTATTTTCTTAACGTGAATGACAAGTTGAAATTCTAAACGGCTGTAAGAACAAGCTACAAACGCTACACCAACTACAGTATCTCTGTACAGTACCTACAGACCTTTTTCTGTTTACAAATGGACATTTACTATAGCTAGCTCACTATAGTAACAGCTCACTATAAACGTTGTGAATCGTTCATTTTTAACCAATAAAAGTTACAGACTGCAGCTTTAGGATGTGTGTTTATTGTAAAGGTGTGCTCATCTTTTATTATTGTACTATTCTACTTAATATTATTTAAGACAAAAGACGTTGCACCATTGTGGCCTGATGGGTAAATGTTACTGTACCTGTAGAAAGACCACTTAAGGAGGAACTGGCGGGCAGCGCGGGGGAAGCTGGGACTGCCCTCGTAAGGTTTCAGCACCTGGCTGACCACGTTATCTAACCAGGTGGCCCACTGGTCCAGAGAGCTCTGCTGCTGCAGGGTCACCTTAAAATCCTGCTCCAGACGCTGGACGACGCTCTCATCACACTGACACACCCAGGATGCCTGCTCCTGTGACACGCAAAACACACACACACACACGAGTGAGACACTCAGTGAACCACAAACAATAGACTGAGACAGAAAGAGAGAGCGAGAGAGAGAGAGACAGACCTGAACGTTAGCAAAGTCCACCCTGTTGAGGTCACTGAGCATCTGGTTGATCTGGGAGGTGTTCTGCAGGACAGCACGTGCTGCCTGTGCCAGGTGATTCAGAGAGGTGTACCGGCGCAGGGTCTGCGCAAACGCACTCACCACTGCAGCCTGCACATGCAACAACAAAACAGCCTGAGCTTTAACTCATTACTCTAATTTTTGCCAAACAAACATTTATTTCAGAGTATTACAAAATAATTACTTTTACAGAGAAACTTCATAATTACTTTGATATAATTATAATTTTGCACAATTAATTTGTATTATGTTGTAACATTTTTTAAAGGCTCTACAACATTGCAAGGTTTTGTCAAACGCAGCTTCTGCAGACATTTCTTCTTTGAAATGTTACACACAGGCGGGCAGTACCTTAGTGCGAACAATCTCCTGTGGGAAGTCACTCATGGCTGAGGTTAACCAACCCTCCAGACTCTTAGCAAAGTTTCTGATAGCTTGGGTGAGGGTGCCTGCAGGATCACATTTCCATTAGTCACCCTTTTACGTTCTGATCACAGTCTAACTGCACCACTGATCCTAGAACAGCTCACAGAAAGTGTGTGTAGGTTTAAATACTGACTGGGAACAGGCCGCAGTACATCAGGAATGAGGATCTCCACCAGCGCCTGGTACAGGATGTGATCACAGCTTCTCATCCACTGTTTGATTGGTTCATATTTACACAGAGCGATGAGCTTCTCTCTGGGGAACCCTCGGATCTCCTCCACATCCTCTTCACTGCACAAAAGCCAAAAACAGATTCATTCAGACAGACCATCTTAAATCCAGACTCATTATGGAAGTACACACAGCTGTTAAAACTGTAAGAATTGTATTTAAAAGACAGTTACCATTTCTGTTTTTTATTCATTTCTTTTATTAAATTTGCTAAACGTGTATAAGATGAGCTGCATTGAAATGAAATAAAAAGCTGAAAAATCAACATGAATTTCAGAATTGCACTCAGTGAATGAAAGGAAACGACTGAATTGAAATTGACTTTGTGACATTAATGTTAATTCCTTTGTACAAACTGCCCTATCTGATTAGTGACAGTCCTTCTATGCACATGTACACATAAAATATATGCATATTGTAACGTCACAAATCTCCTTAATATTTAAAAGTTTAAAAATCATAAAACTGTCTAAATATATGAGGTTGTTTATCATTCATTTTGAACGTGGTCTCAGAGGTTTGGACACAACTGTTTCTATTAAAGTTTATGTTTTTGGATATGTGGCACCTGTTGGGAATAGTAGTGGCTCCGTCACTAGATGGCGCTGTTGAATACCAAAAGGTTTGCCAGAGCTTCTCTATGAGATGGAACTGCAAGTTCATCACTACATCTAGAGTGGCCTGACAGAGAGAAATCAGAATTACAAATTAAAAAGTTTAAACATGATTCAACACATTTAAAACACTGACACCCTTTATAATATAAAAAACTTTTCTTCTTTAATGTTATTTCATTTTAAATTAAAATGCAACAATCTTCAACAACAACACTAATTAATAACATATCATTTAAAGCTCTTGTTGTCTAATGTTGTTTTCTGTTCAGTAGGATCTTATGAAAGCTCTCGAATGAGTTATGTTAACAGTTTGAGATGAGTGTCCTCGTTCAGAGTATCTTTGTTTTTTCCTGTTGGCATAGATAATGAGATCTGCTCGAGTGCGGCCCACTCACGACATCACTGTACAAAAGTCCTATTATAAAAGCAGCTAATAATGATTGAGAAGTGCTCATCTTTAAAGCAAGCCACCGTCTTCTGTAAATACGAGTGCGATTGTTACACGACACGAACCGCACACATCATAAACTGTGCCAACGGACTCACGCTCTTATATCTTCAAATCTGTTCAAGGTAGAAAAGGGAACTTAAGCCAGTGCGGTAAGGTGACATTTTACTGTGTCATATGGAAACAAAAGCAGGAGTTTAACATTATTTAAGAGCAGAAGTGAGAACGTGTGTGTCTGTTCTGGTTTCTCGGTCTCAGTGATTCACACTTAGATTTAAGACTCTCAGATGAGCACACACACTATTGTATCCAGTTACACAGCGCTCTCCTCCCCTCTCTGGTCACATGCTATGTTTTGGCTTCCACAACCAGGTCACCATGACAACCTTGTTTACCGTTCCCCCGGCAACAGTTCAAACACAGCACTCCAAAACAAAAAAGAACGAGAAAATTCTCCTTCCCTGACAAACAAGCCTCCTCACCTTCATCGGAAAGAGGGGAAACACAACTGCCCTGTTTCTAAGGGACAAGTCGATCATTTTAAAGCGTCCTGCATTTGTTTGTCTTATGAACTTGCATGCAATCTCGAGCAGTTCACAAATGGGAGTTGTCTTAAAATCAAACAACTGAACGGGAACTTTTTGTATGTTAAAATACAGGAAATGGCAGCAAGTTTGGCATGGGCAACCATCGGTCACTTTTTTAGGGAAATGGTACTTTTTTAGGGTACGCCTGTCGTTATTTATTTCAATTACATATGGTGCCACTGGTGGTGCAGAAATGTTGATCGTCTGCTTGCTGTTGACAGTAAAGCTTAAACGTGAACATAACTGTGTCTGTTTGGAGGGAATGAGGGGAGCTAGGTGATGATGGAGGGGAGGCGGTGTGAGATCATCGCTCTGAAACCTGCAGTCAGGCACAGACGCGTGATAAAGATCCTGCTGGATGAAAGGTTAATTGGCAAGACTGAAAAACCCTAGACTGAGAAATAAAAAAAACCTGGAACAAAAGTGGCCAGGGAGGGCTAGAGAGAGACAGAGGGAGTGAGTGAGTGAGTGAGAGACAGAGGTAAAAAGAGAGAGACAGCAAGAGAGAGACAGACAGAGTGAGTGAGAGAGTGAGAAAGACAGTGAGTGAGAGAGAGACAGACAGAGAAAGAGACAGCGAGAGTCAGAGTGAGTGAGAGACAGAGTGAAAAAGAGAGAGACAGCAAGAGAGAGACAGCAAGAGAGAGACAGCAAGAGAGAGACAGACAGAGAGTGAGTGAGAGAGTGAGAAAGACAGTGAGTGAGAGAGAGACAGACAGAGAAAGAGAGAAACAGAGAAATAGTGAAAGACACAATGAGTGAGTGACCAAGTGTGTGTGTGTGTGTGTGTGTGTGTGTGTGTGTGTGAAAGAGAGAGAGACCCGTAGAGTGAGTTAGTGAGTGAGTGAGTGAGTGAGACAGAGAGAAAGACCCAGAGAGTGAGTGTGAGTGAAAGAGGGAGAGCTGTAAGATCATGGCAGAAATGACATTAAGACTGTATGCTCAGAAATGAAGATGGGCCGAATCCGTCTGTCAGTATATTGAGAGCAGTGCTGCACTGAGACTAATGAGACCAGCTGCATTCTGAAAGTAAAACTCAGGAACATGTCAAACCAGACACTCCATCCACACAAAGACTGAGAGAGAACAGGAATACTGAGAGAGAGAGAGAGAGAGAGAGAGAGAGAGGGAGAGAGGGAGAGAGGGAGAGAGGGAGAGCTCTAAGACTGTGCCACTGCACGCAGTCTAGCTGCAAATGCTTTGGCAATACAAATGTCCAGTTTTTGTCATGCCAATAAAACTTGAAACTTCTTTTGCACTTCTTCTGCACAAGTGAAAGTGAAACGATATACATTTTAATTTCCCCTTATTTAGGGCATAAAACAGAGTTTGATGATACAAATTTTTTGTATCATTTTGTATTTTTTTCTCTCCAAATTTTATTTGGGGAGATCCTGGGAGGAAATTTACAGGCCAATCAGAGAACACATTATTTATCATTTAAAGCATTTAATATGATAAATGTTAAGTTAAATGAAAGCTTTAATTCAATTCTAACCTGCGCACATCCCAACCGGATTTAACTGATGAATTAGTCATACAGAAGGTCTTTTTTATATAAACACAAGATCTGCTGGAGGACTGTGGTGTGTGTGGTCTGATCTATAACTGTTTCGTTCTGTGCTGTGTGATTTTTTTATGTCAAATTGAGTGCATGTGTTAACCACATTATATTTTACTCTGACAGGCCGAACAAGATTGTGTGACTGAGAACAGAAAACAGTTTAACAGAAGAGTCTGAATGATCATTTTTCACATTTTCAGGAGATGCGGGCGTTTCCATGTTCCAAATTATTAGAACAGGACTATTAATTAACATGACATTAATTTATATGTTCATATAAAATATTATAAATACATAGCATATGTGTGTGTGTGTATATGTATATGCATGTATGGTGTATGTGTGTGTGTGTGTATATATATATATGAATATGACTAATATAGGATAAATATATAACCACTGGGATAGCCGTTAGCAGCTTAACAAAAACAGGAAGTGGTCATCAGCTGAAGTCTAGTTGCTCTTGTTTAGTTTTGTAATACCAGCCCAGCTAGACCAAGTTTTTTTTAAAACCTTCTGTGGGAATGACACGGTCCTGGTGCCAGGCACTAGTGGTTTCTAAAGACCGCAGGCCCAGAACCATCTTGTGGGCACTAGCTTTGGCCCAAGAACCTGCATCTATGGACAGGGATGTGAGTGCACCCGAGTAGGCTCTTTTTTTCACTTACAGCTCTTTTAATAGAGAGCTTTGTCCCATAACACTGTTTCAGTAATTTGTCCCAAATAAAGTTTGTCCACAAAAGTGTGTTACCTCACAGTGAATCCTGTAGTTGTTATGCAGCTTTTTCACATCGTTTAAGCTGATTGCCTCAGGCAGAGGACATGAGCCGAGATCAGGAGAGGGGAAGGGGGGCAGCACATGAGACACATCTGCCAAAACACAAACACACACACAATATTACTACTATGTGACAGGATGAAGTGGTAGGATTGTAAACCAGTTGTGAATGAATTAAATAACTTTTGATGTGAGTGTAGTTCAAATTACAATCCGTAATTCGTTTTGGTTTGAAATAAACAGAAAACAGTTATTGAGCAATCAGTGTTTATGATATGATACATAACATCTGTGTTCAAAACAGTCTCATTACCTTTACCCAATTCCCAGCGCTATATTTATAATAATGATTCATAATTTGAGCTGTTGGGTCAGATTTCCCAAGAAATGTCAATTTGGTTTTATTTGATTTTAACAAATGTAAAGAAAAGTATGTAAAGTAACCTGCAATTTTAGGGTTCAAATAGAGGTGGAGGTAGAGAAGCAAACGTCACGGATTGCAGCTTTAAATTGTAATGTATTCTGGCATTGTGTTTACCAATGTACTGCTGGTGATGCTGACTCTGGGCGGCCACGCTCTGCTCAGGAGTGCTGGACAAGTGCTGGGAGCCACTGTTCAGACTGTCTCCCATCCCATCCATCTTGTGCAGGGGCTTGAACCTGGACATAGGAAACATACAAGGGACTGGAATTCAATACTGAGATCACATGATTATCAAAGATGTGACAGGGAGAGAGAGAGGGAGTGGGAGATACGACAGAAGTATGCTGGGATTTGTGTCTGAATGTAGAGATTAAAGATGTTTGTGGAGAGACTGTGAATCTCTATCTATTCAACCGGCGTGGGAATCAATTAGACACTGATTTAATGAATCAAAAAAGTCTGAGCTCTGACTAAATCTAAACAACTGAGAAAAACATGCAAACAAACAACATAACAGACCTTGATGCTGAAGAAGTAACTGATGTAAGACTGGAAGCAAGTGAGAAAAGAGACAAAGAGAAAGAGAGTGAAAGATAGAGAGCAAGTGAGAGATAGAGAGCAAAGAGAGAGAACAAGAGAGAGAGAGAGAAAGAGAGAGCTGTAAAAAGTGAGATCGTTTCACCTCTGTTTTTGATGGACAGGCTGTTGTCTCATTGCCATGTACTGCGTGTCCTCCTGCAGACGGTTAAGCGGCGAGTCAGGCTTCAGACGAATGCCGTAATAATGGTATTTTGAGTTCCCCCTGAGAAACACACACGCCATCACATTTTTATCCCATCAATTTTCTCCCAGCAACCCCATCGTCAGCATCAACACAGCACAGTTTGAGAATGAATGTGATTTATTTCAGACCATCATCTCATGATCATTCTTTAAGCATGATACTACTGAATGTTCCTCTTTGTGCTGCTGTGACTGGATCTGAGAGTGACTCGACCTGTAATCCCAGCTAACAGAAAACATTCGCAGAACGTTGGCCAACATAAAGTTCTTGCAGTAACGTTAGCAGAATGTTTTAAAGTAAATATTCCTTATTTGTTAGTGGAATGTTTTAAAAACATTATAGAATTACAAAAGTTATAATGTAAAAAGAATGTTCTTATAACCAAGCAATAACATTAATAAACTTGCGGTTTTGAACGTTCCTAGAACATTCAAAATAACAATGTTTTTTTGACAATGAAAACGTTCTTACAACCTAAAATTGTTAGCTGGGAATGTGGTTGTGTTTGTATGTTAACAGTAGCCCTGTCTGGCAGTATTCTGATAGTGTTTGTGCTGTGGCTGTAGTCTAACTGTCGCTGTAGATGTGTATCTGACCTGGTGCCGAGCCGACGTGTGCGGAGACCCATGAACACAGAGCGGATGAGTTTGCCGAAGGAAGCGGCATTGACAGGATCCAGTTTCTGCTCCTGACAGTGTCTCAGGTAGTGGTTGTACAGAGAGCTCCGCGGCAGACTCACACCTTCAGCTGTCTCATAATTATCCAGTAGCCACTGTAACTGCGCACAAAGACGCAATGAACAGAACTGGCAAGAAATTTCTAATTCAGCTCTTCAAATTCATTACTGTTCTTAAAGGGATAGTTCACTCCAAAATGATTTTTTTACGACATTTATTAACCCTTGTGTCATTCCAAACCTGTATGATTTTCTTTTGGAACACAAAAAAAGATATTTTGAGAAATGTCTCAGTGGTTTTGTGTCCATACAATTTAAGTCAATGAGTGGCACTATGGTTTGGTAAACCAACATACTTCAAAATATCTTTTGTGTTCCTTAGAAACAAAAAGCCATACAGGTTTGAAATGACATGAGGGTGAGTGAATTTTAATTTTTGCATGAACTATCCCTTTAATGGCTAGATCATGAGTATTACAATAACGGCCCCTCAAAACAAAAGCATCAACAAATCACACAGAAAACTTATACATATTTATTGAACTAATAACTAGCCTCTCACAGATTCTGCACACTTTCTCATTTTAATGCACATCATTATGAGGAAAAATGTGGTAAACTGGATTTAACTCAGTGTATCTGAATGGTCACAGTGTCCAAAATATTCAAATTAAGGGGCAGAAAGGAGGAGGTGTGGAAATTTTTGAATTAAGGCCATTCGAATTTTCTGGAGCTTTCTGCAGGCACAGATTCTACTGAGGTAAAACATGGGAGAGGGAGTTTTTAACATGGTAAACGCCTCTGTTTGAAATGTGGGAGATATCTACAGACTTTGAAGGGGTAATAACTAATTGACAATATGTGAAGATTAAATTAGGCCCTCCACTGCCACAAACACACACAGCTGCGTTACCTCAGGCTTTGTTAAGCCAACACAGCCCCTCTTAAGAGAAGGATAATTGAATATTTGTAAATATTCATAACCGTGGGCTGAGGTGTCTGTCTCTCTGTTGAGCTACACAAATGTGCCGGACTCAAGAGCTCTAAGCCACTTCAGATTGTTAAACATCTAACACGTTTCGACAAGGATCTGACGCCCCAGGCAAATTACATCTTGCTAAACGAAACCTTTAATGTACGGTTTGAGAGTTATGCTTTAATGTTTAGCTGTCGGTTCAGATTTTGTGTATTTGGTGAAGGCGAAGAACATACAACGTTCGTCTGATATTCAAATTCAAGCTTAGGACCTCCAAAACTGTAATTAGCCTTAAACAAGCAGAAAAACACACAACATCCCAGCTAACAAATGGCTATCGTTTTTTAAAAGTTCACGGTTTTTAACGTTATAAACCTAAATAAAAATGTTATTCTTAAGCGCTCCTAGAACTTTCAAAAAAACCTTTTTAACATGTTTGTTACTTAATGAAAACGTTACTGAAATGTTCTTAAATTCTAAAAATGTTAGCTGGGATGTCTAAAATCACACACAGAAACACCCTCAGCCCCGGCATGCCAATAGAATTTCTCTATGAGTGACGTACAGGTGAATGCGGAGGATCACAGGCAGTTTAAGCCCAAATAAAACAGAGAAATGGGCAGTTCTGGTAAAAGCATGCTCGCAACAGCGGTGAAGAGCAAAGCAAAAGAAGCAGGCAACACAAACTAAGCTTTTCTTTCAGGGTTTGTTGCAGTTTCAGATCAAGTTTTTTTCCCTGGTTTAACTTACATGGCTGTTGAGCAGGCTGCTTTTGTGAGTGGCGATCCCTTCTGACTTTTGGAGGTTTTCAATCGCCATTTCAAGCTGAGGAAAGTAGGAGCATGCAAGACATGAAACGAAGGGAAGAGGAAAAAAGAATGGAGGGGGTGGGATGTGTGGGGGGGACAACAGAGGAGAAACACACACACACAAAAAGAAAAGGAAATCAGTCTGTTAGCAACAGCCCGATTTTTAGCATTTTCATTACAGTCTGTCAGTATTTGCAGCCACATTCATTATGGGTGGACAAAAAGCATGCAAATGTGAGGAACTCTGTGGGTTACAGCGCTCTTCCTGTCTCTGCCTCATATATGCTAATGAGCTGCGTGCACGGGGCGCGAGGTCACGCTACCCTCGAACACGCGAGACCAGCTCTTCAGACGCTTCTGAAATCACATGGTTACGCAGGGTCGTGATCTCCGTGAAGAAACCTGCACGTTTTATGCAAGACTTCAAAATGGCACATTTTACTAATGTAACATTCATACATAAACATGTTGTTATTGCAGGTATTAGCTAGGGAAGAGGATTTACGGTTCCGTTGCTGCAAGAAGTGCTAACCTGACAAGGCAAACAATGTATGGTCTCCAAATAAAATAAATATATACTGTCTTTCAAAACTTGAAAGAAAGTGAGGCCCAAAAAGATTAAAGGGAGAAAGGCAGTGAGAAAGAGAGAGATTTTGGCAGTGGCAAAACTTAGAAAGAGGAAGACAAGAGAAGAAAAAACACTGGCATCTTTCCAAGTGTTTAAAAGGCTCCCGAGGGCTCTTGGCCAAATGGTAATGAGCCCCAGGGGTTGATTTGTTTCGGAGGCCACTCAAGTGACTGTGAAAACTGCTAAAACAAGGCAGAGCTGAATTATTTAGAGGCAGTTGTCCCCTCAAGCTCTATTCCTGCCCCAAGCCCACCTCATAAATTAGTACAGAGAGAGAGCTATACTCTGATGATAGAGTGTGTTACTGTGTCATACATTTCTTCTCTGAGGGACTTCTTGAGAAATGCACAGAACTGCAAAATACTTGTTTGTTAAAGGAACGTTCCAGGTGTAAAAAAAAAGTTAAGCACCTTCGAGAGTAATAGGTACAACAGTACAAAAATTATTGTAATGCACTTATTTAAGAGGTCTATGGGGCAAAGCACTGGGATTCATTTTTAAGGTGGATAAACTTGCAGTTATTCTTTTTAGATTATAAATACACAAAACTTCTAGTATGTGTTTATAATCTATAAGCATGGCACAGAGCTGCTGTAATTAGCTTAGCATTTCTAAACTCAAAGCTTTCCAAAACTTCAAAGTAACTGACACAGAAACTCCCCTCCCATGTCACTAATGGACCAGTCTTAAAGGATTTCAGCACAGCAGACTGTACCATTGCCGATGAAGAGCGGGAGGAGTGAGAGGAGTGGTGGCGGCCACCCTCCATACCACCGTGAATCAGGTAGGCGCTGCCACTGGAAATGATCTGACTGCCACCCACATCCATGGCGATGCCCACCATACTGTGAGCGGGGACTCCGCCAGCAGACGAGACAACGGTGGTGACCTGAGTCCCCCCTGCTTGAGTGTCGAAATAGGTGCTTCCGCTGCCCTGTCCATACAGCTGAGACTCTGGGTTGTACGAGTATGCGGTGCGACTGAAAGAAGAGAGTGTGTGCAAGTGAGAGACAGTCATGTATTAACAGGGGTTTAAGGTAATCTCAACTTTCAACACATATCTTTTGCCATCAGTTAATGACTTTTCAACAGTCATTAACAGAATGTATAACTTGAGCTCTAACCTGCAAATGACTATCAAATCTTTTAATAGCGTCCTAACTAGCTATACTAGCACAAATAAACAGAAAAATAAAAGGAAATCTCCTAGCTTTCCCTACATTTCTGTTTTAAAAGTTTCTGTCTAGATTTTACACCACCCCCCGCCATCAGTTGAATACAGGTCTGATTGACACACTGATAGCCACTTACATAGTGCCATTGGGGTAGACCGCCTCCCCACCCTCCACGTACTGCACCTGGGACTGGTACACATGCTGGACCTGTTGGACCTTCACAAACACACACACAGAGAGAGATCAAACTGGTACTAAACACCTGAGTTGTGCTAATATAGATACTATAAGCAAACGACATCACTTATAATTCTACATTCAGACTGCAGGCAGCAGAGGGCAGTGAGCACAAAGATTCGCATCGACGATCAGACACCCTGTCAGACTGGGAAAGCGCTTATTAGTGTATTAGCCGCAACAGTTCAGACATGAGGTGCGTGAAAGTGAAGCGTGTCTGAGTTTTGGGGTTCTGACAGTATGCTGTTGATTTAACAGAGCTGGTGATGCAGAGACAAAGACAGTGAAGAGAGAGAGCAAGGGAGATATGCACAGAGGACAGAGATAAGCCAGAAGTGTTGATGAGCATAGGGCTGTGCAGTGATTGGCTGTCCTGTGTGTGTGTGTGTGTACCTGCTGAGGGACCTGTTGAACTCTATGAACTGGCTGCTGTTGAGCCTGAGACCCCTTCTGGGCAGAACCAGTGGTCTGAACTAACACACGCTGCAGGTGAGGGACACACACACACACAAATGTGAGAATTACAGCCTCTAATTCTTTAAAGGTCTCTTGAAAGGTGAAGTGTGTCATTTTTCAAGGTTAAAATATTTTATACTAGTATACTGTGAAGGCCAGCCATTTGTAAAGGGTAAACACTGTGGTGCTTTTAAAACATTGCACTTCGTTCGCTCTGTTTCTGACTCAGCCAATGGCTGGAGTTTCTGGTAGGGCTATCTGTTTGGAGTCCCTGCTGAAAAAGATGTATTCCAGCCTATGAAGGTTTGCTGGACTTAACTGGTTTAAAATGGTCTAGTGAGTCTACCAGCATGATCAAACTATGGTTGATGTTGGTCTTGGTTTTCCCAGCTAACAGTTTGAGGGTTATAAGTACCTTTCCTTAATATTTCCATTAAGCAACCAAAACGGTTTAAATGCTATTTTGAGAGTTCCAGGAATGTTTAAAACGTTCATTTTTTTAGACATTGTATTAACATTGCTGGGTTATAAGAACATTATTCAAAATGTTTTAATTTCGTAACATTTTTAAAACATTCCACTAACTACATAAGAATATATATATATATATATATGTGTGTGTGTGTGTGTGTGTGTATATATATGTAAATGTATATATAAAATGTATAAAAAAAAAGTAAAAAAAAATTCTAAAATTCTTTGAGACAACTTAGAACGTCATGAACGTTAGCCAGTGTTGTGAGAACATTCCCTGTTAGCTGGGATGATCATTGGTCACCTGGTCTCCAAACTGACAAAGACACTCTAAAACCAGAGAATCATATTGCCATGTTTTTTCCGTTAGATTAGCTGGTGGTGCAGAAATTACACACTTCACCTTTAAGCAAATGATTCTAGCTCTTTCTCTGTCATGTCACATCACACTCTTCTATATAAAAAAAGGTCCGTCTCATTGGAGAACCACAGTGAAAGGCATTAAAAGAGGAGGTCTATATAAACCCAGTTTAATCTCTCCAGACTGCTAGCACAAAACTGGAGTCTATATGCAGAAAATGAATTGAATCAAAACCTGCTGATGGCTTTATATTCTCTACTGATTTTAGTCAAATCATCTACAGCTGTCAGGAGAAATATGATGTAAATATTAACCCAAATGATATAAAGAGGGGTTTCTTTGAATGTGTGGTTGATCCAAACCCAACATCTCCCTCAGCTGCTCCACTCAATGTCTCTGCTAATCATTTCAATCGGCTCTGACAGCTGAAGGGTGTGGGTGAGGAGAGAGCTTTCATCACTTCACACGGATCCAGCGCATACTGAAGTCATCTTTACAGAGATTCAAACCGATGAGAGAAGTGCTAAACTAAAGCTCCACATATGTTCATGGGGTGGGGCTTCCATAATCATTACCTGATTTTTTTATTAATGTGCGGTCGGGACATTTACCTGTTGTGAAGGGGGCACGGGCTGAACCACTGGTGCCTGGGCTGAAGTGGATGTTCTCAACGCCACAGTGGTTGCCGTCTCTGAACCGCCCTCTGACCGCTGCATGGTTTATCCTAGAGAGAGAGTTACAAAGTAGCTATTAAACTACATGACACATCAAAACTATCTCTGTAACCTGATTCACAACGGTAAGTTTATAATAACGATTTTTAATTTGACAGGACTTTAGTTGACTTTAAGATACATAATGAAAAGTATGTTAAGTAACAAGCAATGTTATGTTTTAAACAAAGATGGCGGTAGAGAGGTGAAAGTTAAAATGGGAGAAAATTGCAATTCAAATCTTATCCATCATATTTATAGCGTGTAGTATACTATCAACTGATTTATTTTAAACAAAGAATCACAATTATTTAGTAGCATGCCGTGACGAAGAAGAGCTAGTCCTAATAGATATCTATACATTACTTTTTTTTACCACGTGTGAAAAAAATGCAAGAAGTTCAAATATGGAATCAAACTGAGCTGCAACAGGTTGCTAGAAGGATGAGATCTGTCCTACAAAACAACCATGTGCATGTTGCAGCCAACGTATTGCACAATGCATCTTTTCACACAAGATGCTACGCAAGGACCAGGAGCTTTCAAGCAGACCATATAAAGCTCAAACCAGCCAAGTCAGAGTGAGTCACCCACAGCCCCAGCAGGCCACTCACCTATGAACTCTATTATGTGGAAATGAACAAAAGAGACATTAACAATCCCATCACAACCACAGTGGTCTCCTATAGGCCGAGGGGGATTCAGCTAAAGCGAGGATCTGAGCAAAAAAATTTGGGGTTGTCGTCAGGAGCTCAGCGCAACTTTCAAAGCTCGCAACTTATATGCGCACGCTGAAACAGGAGAGAGGAAAGAGAGTGACACGAATGGAAACCTTTCAGAGTCCCATAGAACAAGAGGGAAACAAAAATGGAATTAGAGAGTCGATAGCACAGGACTTTGGAAAGATTTTTGAGGGGCGGAAAAAAACAACATGCCACCCCCCCGTAAAACTAAAAAAAAAGAGAAAAAAAACTAAAATGGGAATGAGACCGGTCCCCCCCGCCTGGATACTGATGATCTCCAGCAGTTGTTTGGAATGAGAGTCTGTCTCTAGGGGCTCCAATAATACAGCTGATATGAGGAAATTCCTCAATGCTTTGTAAACGTTTGTCGGTTGCTATGGTGAGGGATCCATGGCAACCATCCCTAACTCTACCACCCTCCTCCTCCCCTCATGCTATTCTTTTTTAAGCTCACACACGGGAACTCTGGAGTGCTGGAGAGACAGACAGACTCAGAACCATGGAAAAAGAGCTACAGGAGGGCTGCCGGTCTCTGTACATCTAAATAAGCCCTTAACCAGCCTGACAACAACACAGATCTTTCGTTACTCGTGTTAAAAACAACCGCCGGAGCACGCAACAGGTCCCAGATCAGCTTTTAGAACGCACCCTGCATCAATCTCAAAGGCTGTCAAGAGCCAAGACTGATCTGAGGGCCGATCAGAGAGCTTTGACTGACAGTTTGTTGTTCAAGTTTACAAGAGCAAAACAAAAGCAATACGCGTAACATCCACAATTTCATCTGCAGGAAAAGCGCGTGCTAATTACAAGCGCTGAAAGTTTTCCACTGGGAGCAAAAGAATAAAGAATACAGCTAATTGTGTTTCTGAGATTAGTAGTAAGAAATAATGAATTCTCAAGTGTGAAGCTCAATTCAAAGGTAAATTAATTGGAGCTGAATAAGGAAAAATAAAACCGTCTTCTGCTTAAGGATAAAAGAATTTTGATGAATGACAATACGACATGATTCAGTCCAGCAAGGTTTAAACTCTGGGTGGAATAATTACAAAACAAACACAAACGTGATTTATATCATTTCATAAACAAAATGGGATTTCCATAGCACTGGGTGTGTTTTTTCCCCACACGTTTGACAAATTACATTTCTTTTTCATGATTTTTCTGGTCAGATAGTATTATTTGAGAATAATAATTTATTAAATAATTTTTTAGAGACTGTATTCCAATAGAATAACTGAAATATCAGTGATATATGTTAGATATATACAATATATGAAGCCAACAAAATATTTTAGATTTAAGCATAACTAACAAAGCATAGCCTTTCACAGGCCTGGAAATCAGGTTTACAACTCCCTAATATTTGCTGGTTATACATGGGAGCCCTAATTGTTAAAGAAGAAATGTAAATTAATGTAAATTAAAAGTTGGTGGCGTTTAAATCAGGCATGTTAGTTTTAAAGCCATCCATATGCTAGCATACTCCTCAAAAATGAGAAAACTTAGCAGAAAGGGTCTTGAAAATGACAATTTTGTACTGAAACTGATCATCAGTTATTGCAGAGTCATCACCGGGGCAGAATTGTCCCAGTTTACTTGTTTACTTCGGTTAGCAGCTTGTAAATGCTCACAATCACTCACTCCAGTTGGGTTCATTGGACCAACCAAATCCAACCGACTTTGTATAACTTCCACCTAAATCAGAGCAGTAAAAAAAACCTGAGTCATAACATCAAAAGTTTCATCAGAACTCTGAGAATAAACAGTACGAGTGCACTTAGATCTTTTTAAAGAAAGGAATTTGCCTGAGGAGTGTTGCATTGGATATAAATACGTCCTGCTTGGCCCAGATGCAGTTATCTTTGGAGCCGGATCCTGCCTACCGCTTTTATTTCTACAGTTATTATTCATTACTGTAAGCCTTCAGGTGCTTGGATAGAAATTAACTTCAGCCTGAGTTTTGTTGTAGAGGAGCTTCAACTTTAAAAAACTTTAAGATAAAGTGAAGCAGGGGCAGTTTGCCGTGAGCGGCGTCACTTTCTCGCCTTCGCACGAGCCCCCAGAGAAGGTTAAAAGCCACACAAATTCCCCACCAGCAGCTACGGGCCACACAAAGGCAGAAAAACAGCAGGGGCTCGGCACTTTGGTGCGAAAAGTGAGAGAGGCCCCGTCCTGAATAGGGTTCTGCTTTATTACAGTAGAGCTCTGGCTCCCCACCGCACGACACAACCGTTCTCTTCAGCTAAACAATAATGAACTATTAAAGAGCACCACAACAACGCGGCAATTTCCTTCTGTTCTCATTAACCTGAGTTTGACGAAAAGGAGACCTAAATCCTCTCTTTTGGAAGTAACCTAGCGTCAAACCAGTACTAAACAAGAAAGAAAACACAACGTAATACCTGTTAATAAGGTTAGTGTTGAGAAAAAGGTTTAGACACATCTGTCAAAGACAGATCGAACTTAAACAGCACTCTATCAGAGCAAAGCATATGCAGATGTTCAATTAAAAACAGGAGCCCACAGTCTTGGCTCTTGTTTGCACTGGCCCACATTGTTTGCAGAGCAACAACGGTTGCTAGTGGCAACACCGTCCACTCCCGTTTCCAGGAGCCTGTTGCTATGCAACCAACAGAATACTTCCCAAACCAAACAATGCCATCCCCCAAGTGATCCTTCTATCTCACATTAACCAGAAACTTAGAACAATAAATACATAAGCTATTACTCTGACCCTCTATGGGGGGGTGGGGGGGTGGTAGGGGGAGGGCCGGACAGTGACAGGAGCTGGGGAGGAAAAAAACGTGCCATTACAGCCAATAAATATATAGATAGATATAATATATATATATATACACACACATTTACAGAAACTAGAACTGCTGGACTTCTTCGTCCTTCCTTCCTTTGGTACACTATGTGGTCACACTGACAAGGAATGTTAAAGCCATTAGAAAAGAAACATTTAGACAAAAAAGGAGAAAAAAGAAAAGCCATCAGGAGTCTTGACTGCATCTCGACAATCCAAACTCAACAATCACTTTATAAACGAAGCTTTAAATGACTTTTCCAACTAAATACTCCAGACTTTCCTGACAGATTTGCAGCTTGGAAATACACTCTGATTGCTTTTATGACCCACCGGAAGCTTCAAACAGCCGTGCAATAAAGCAGAAGCACTTGTTTGCCATTAAAGGGCTGTCTATACTGGACATCTGCGGCCAACAAGCCTAGCTGATGTTACGCAGAGACACGGCTTTCAAAACACACACAAATGACACAGTGAGCTGCCTACTGCTTATATTACGGACATCCATCTCAACTAACTTAACTGACAGAAATAAAAACCTGTGTTTGTGTATACTGGGACTGATTTTGGTTTGAAACTGAATTGCAATCCAGTTCCGTATAGCATTGAGTGTGAACCCTAAATCTGATGCACTGTATCTGCTGTAACACGCACATACAAAATTAAAAATCTATGGTAAGGTAAGACAGAAAGCTCTTCAGATCTCTGTATTTACTGGCTGATCCACAGAGAGTGTGGAAGTGGACAGTCTAAGTGGTCAGCTGGACCCTTTGTCAGATTAGATCCATGTGAGCCTCTCCAAAAAACCTGCAGCTTTTACTTGATGCACTCTCCTCGATCGCCCACCCCCTCCAAACACGCACACACGCAGAACCCTCAATCTTCAATTGCCATCACAACCCCGGTCTATCCGTCGCCAGCACGCCAAAAGCAAAGGGCTCTGCAGCCAGGAAGAATCGGTCGAGCGTTGCCATGGAGACCGTTTGTTCACACTTACAACTCTACAACCCCCCCCCTCCTCCTTCTCCTCCTCCCCCGGTAACCCTTTCCAGATTTCCGCACCACCCCCAAGCTGAGGATGATTCTGAGAAAAGAAAGCGCATTGTAAAACAAAAACCTTACGTTGAAAACAAAGACCAAAAGAAGTGTGGGGGGGGGGAATACACAGTCATTACGGTAAACTGTAAAATGGTTTTGTAGTAATCGTTTCCTTTCTTCTTTTTTCAAAGGGTGACAAAATGGTGGAACTCCAGTTTGTTGTCACACCATCTTGTTGCCCATAGTGATACAAAAACAGAGTCCTGAGCTACAAAAAGGTGCTGTAGGGTAAGTCCTGCATTTTACAATGTTCTCCAAGAAGGTTTTTGTTTCTGGTGCAAAAATATACATCAAGGTTACTACACCCAGTGAAACATAACAGGAAAACTGATCAGGGAAGGATTTCTTCACAAATGTGATGCATCACAGGCTGGGAGTAACTGCTGCAGGCTTTCTATTGCAACAGTGCAACAAGTTCTAGCTGGCAAACACACACACACGACCAGATTAAAAGTATTGCAATATTTAATGCACCCAATCCACCAGCTGGGTTTGTATGCATGTCTACATCTGTTATTATATGTCATAAAACAGTAAATACTACATGCATCTGTCCATTGCTGTTTGAAGAACCACTCAGGGAAGGAAGATAACCAGACGACCGGTGATAAGCGCCAAATGGCATCGGGTCAACAGTAACCTATATAGTGGGATGTGAAGAGAAGGAAGGGGAAAAACTTCCTGAAGTGATTCTGTTCCATCAAATTGTCTCCACATTACGTCTGCTCTCCAGAGAAAAACCTCCATGTTGGGATATTGGAGTCGCACAGGCTGAGTAATCTTTCCTTTATTAATCTAAAAGAACAACACAGCCTTCTCCACACCTTCTGTGATCGACTCGGGTTCATCTGAACAATAACTGGATTATCAGGTGCCCTTTAGGATGTTCTTATGACCAAGAGTGGCCGATCTCTACAGCTGTAAATGAAAAGTCTCAGCTATACTCCATGTGTTGTTGACATTTAAGCTTCTTGACTTACAGTCAGTCATTATAACCAAGCAGACAGAGACTGGCTAAAGAGAAACAGACTGGATGAAATTTGCCTCTCTGCATCTGTCAACATGTATCTATCCAACACAAATTCTAACAGAAAAGTTCACCTCAGCAGTCATCTTTCCAAAGTATCACATTAAATAATCCAATAACTACCCAGCTAACAATTTATTTAGGGTTGTAAGAACATTTCCCTAACATTTCCATTGAGATACAAAAATATTATTTTAACGTTTTTGGTATATCAACTATGTTATCAGATATGTATATAGGAAAAACATTCTACTTATGTTGCGGCAAGAAAGTTTTTGCTAACTTTGACAGAACTTTGAGAGAATGTTAGCCAACATTCTGAGAATATTCCCTGTTGGCTGGGTCATGTCAATGCTTGTGGCCAATCTATAATTCCATATGACCAATTTCATGATTACTATAATTTACGATTGTTTAAGCATCCAATTAACTCCAACTGATCCAATTAAATGCTGGACCACCCAAGGATGTATGTGTTCTGTTTACGCACAATGATGGGTAAATCAGTAACATAGTATTATTTCAATGCAAAACTTTATACTTTCAACTCATCTGAATCCGTACTGGTCAACTGACCGTTTTAATAAATATTATGAGAAATCCTGCGAGTAGCTGCATGGAAAACTGTGTTTATTGCGGTCTTATAAACGACTGCTGCCCTGATCGGTAATTTATGAGAACTTTTGACTGTTTGGAAGCCTTGGAAATTTTTTTAATGAACAGGAACAACCTGGTTCTGCTGGAGATGATTCGATCCAGCCTCTGCAACAGCCTGCCGTTGACCGACGGGGGAAAAAAGGGGTCAAATTGTTTTTTTGACAAGTTCTGCATACAATAGCACAGAAGGCACAGCAAGAGTCACACAAGATTCAGCCCCCACAGAATAAACAAGCACTTCCTCGGCATCTATTCAGGTGCATATAGAGAAATGAATAGGTATTCATGGGCTAAAGTGAACATCTGCACTCAGGCATAGCTTGAGCAGCGCATGATAAATACAGAGACGTTAGCTTAGGTGGAAGAAAAGTGCTGAATAAAAAGCTGTTTATCTGTGGGTATAAATGTACTGGAGTGACCTTCTAAAGTTTGATGCTGTAAAGTGTGCCAAACCTCATAGTGACGGATATTAAACAAAATAGGAGACAGAGATGAAGTCAGTATAAGACTGTTGAATACTTTTTAAATCCGGTCTTTTTCTTCTCAATCTAAATAAACCAAATATTAAGTTTTAAGACTTTATCCAATCTTAGGGACATCGGTATGAGAGTGCTAAAGTAATAGATTATCCGAAAATGAAAATTCTGTCATCGTTTACCTGACTTACTTTTTTCCTTGAGGTCAACAGCAGAACTGGAAAATGGACAAGAAAACAGCACTGTATAACATGTAACAGTAAAAAGGAGGACATCAGAGGGACCGTCCATGTCTACAGATCATGAGAGACTGAGGCCATTGTGATGCAAATGTCACAGCCCAGTGTGCTGTTTGTGGCAGGAAATTTAATTAGCAGTTGTGCAGCCACGATACAAAGCAGGTGGAATGTAAAGAACGCCCCGACGAGGAGCGGCTTGAGACGAATGGGGGGGTTAAACACTGAGGGAGAGGCTCTTGTGAGCAACACATTTCAATCTAAAACAAGTCTCAGCCTGCTGCTCAGACATCTCACAGCCAAGTCACCCGTTTCCTTTTTTTTTAAAAAAAGGGGATAAGAGGGCGTAGACACAGCATTTGAATCACTTTTGTATATTTCATCAGAGAGAGTGGTTTAATGCATCGTAGTTCTGAGAGCTAACAGATATTGGAACTAATTGGATATACTAAATTAGATGTGTACATTTTCTGAGAAATACTTCAATAGTGCTTGTCTGTGGAAAAAAAACACCAGCACAAAGCTAGGGTGGTGGGGGGTTGTCACCAGGGTGTTGCTACGCAGAGTGCTTTTGGCACATTGCCAGGTTGTTCACACGGTCGTTGTCTACTGGCCAAAATCAAAAGAATCAACCCCAAAAGTGGCTCAGTGGCTTCTTTCAATGTAAATCTACAAAGATTTTCTGGCCTGCTTTTAAATCCTTTTAAAACCAAGCAAATCACTTACAGAAAATAACAGCAGATGTTTATCCAACAAGCGATATGAATTAAGGTATCATTCATGTCTGTAGCACAAAAGGTGTGGGATGAGTTACACATGCAAGTTTATACTTATTGCTAGGAATCTGAATTAAGCTCACATTTTAAGTATGAGCATGCTTGTCTTGGCAACAATCAAATCGAAACAACCTGTCAATTCTGTATGACAAAAAAAAAGCCATTTGTGCAATGCTTGAGTGAGAGATAATGAGATAATTACAGCCATAAACAGGATAACAAAACATGGTGATTATGATATCTATGGAGACAAGAAAGACTTTAATCATCAACACTGATGCACACACTGCCTGTACGAAATCTTTATCTCTAAATACATTTATAATGGCATGAGAAAATACTAACAGTGCCAAAGCAGCTCATGCACATTTCGTTTGTTTTGTGTGATTTTATAATGCCTGAGAGCTTCCTGCAACATCAAATGATTTTAGTATGCAAGTATTACCGCACCAGTGTGAGAACAGGCCCAGTGTTGACACCCAGGCAGCCTGATGACCCTGTACAGCACAAGGGCAGTTGCCGGGCGGATACGGCAGTGATCTGCTTCTGGCTCCACCTTTTCCACAAGGGCTAAATACAGCAGCAGCTTAATCATGTCCACACACACATTATCTGGTCATCTGCCACCCCTCCCCCACGATGCATCCACATGCACAAATACCTTTCACAGGGGACCACTGCAGCTGTCTGCTTGTACTATAGTCCATTAAAAGCTCAGTGCAGTATAGGGTTACAGTAGACCCTGCTAAAACAATCATAAAGTCTCCATGATGGCAGAAGATTGGTGGGGGGCAGCAGGGGGGCAGATGGACTCTGACTCAGGTCACAGGACGTAACCGTGGTGAAGCATGGTTCAACATGGACACCGAGAGTTGAACCTGATCTAATGGGGATTGCCCCTTCGTAAATGTGTATATGTGTGTGTACAGATCAAAATGTACAATCTCACACATACACCTGATGTTATCACTTCCTGTTGTGTAAACCGAGACTTTGAGGTTCAGATTTACGATTTAAGAGCGATCGCCTATAGAAGCTACACACAGCGATCCGCAGAACACCTGCTTTTGGGGTCTTGATGTTCCTATGGGGTATGAAAAAGAAAATGTGAGACATCCAAACTCGCCCCACCGAGCAGATATCTGGCATAAAACGGTGTTGTGTTTGGTACCGTATTAGTTTTTCTCTCCGTTCACCTCTACTCCATCAGCTGCTTTGCAAGCAGAGACTATGTACATCCATCACCACAAACAGATTGAAGAGGACTGATTAAAAAAACACTGACTTTTGAAAGAATAACACGGCACCCCCGGCCCAGCCCCTTTCTTTCCATAACCCAGACTGTATTTGTGTATCAAGTTGCCATGTAAACATAACAGCTGCTTGGATCTGGGTTACACAGAATTCCATTCTCATTCCTTTATTTTTCTTTGCGGTGGGTGTGTAACCAAATTAAAAGCTTGATTTGGTCTACACTGCATTACGGGGCTTTGACAAAACAAGTGAACAAATGGTTTTAAATTTGCCCATTGATTTAGAGCTAATTCCTTCCTCAGATGTGCATTACAAAACTATTGATATATAATTTGCTACATATCTGTGGTGTTTGGAGGTAAAGTTTGCCAAATATTGATTGTAGGATGATATGATATTGTGGGCAATATATTATACACATGACCAAGAACTCTACGAAGATTGAGTGACATCAGCATGAACTAATTAATATTCATGAGCCAAGTCTTCTTAAATTCGCTCCAAGTACCCTGTTTGTCATTTTCAGTAAGTAAACCTACCCGCATTTACGTGAATAAGAGACGACAAACAGCAGACAAACAAACCACAGATTTTCCGATGGGGTGCACATGGTAAACACTTGCACAGTCAAATTACAACCATAGAAACAGTCAGCACTTATCTAAAATGAATTACATGACATTTCACCACTATCGAAACCACTACTTCCTGTCTACTTGAGAGCAAAGTTCTCAAGTATTATTTGTAACCAAGCTAGCATATGACATATACGTTCAAACTTCAGTGTATTTTCCTTCACTTTGTTATTTTTATGACAATAAACTTCTGGCTCCACAGTAGCCTTAGTTTGGGCGGGATTAACCGTTTAACCAAAAAACAAAACTTCTGACTATTCCTTTTGGGAAACCTGTGTAGGAATCATCACTGTTTTGCAATTTCAATAAGTGCCACTAGAGGCACAGTGATTACACGCCTCACAACTGATATTTTGTTCCCAGGGCCCCCTAGTGTTAGACAGCTTAAATTACCAACACATCACACCCCCTGACACAAGCCCATGCAAACTTACATGCAACTACCTAAATCCTTTGGATCTGATTGCTGGAGTAAGCCAGGCAGAGAACAGCCTACAATCTAATGACCAGAGAGGAAGAGGTGAGTGCCATAGCAGTGTCGCGTACAAACCCCACAAAACTGCTTAACTGGACATCCCACAGCCCAGGATGCAGTAACTGACCCCATCAATAATTAACTTCAATTACATGAATGATTCATTTCTCCTCCAGCCTGGAAATGCACCTGTAACAACATCTTTCCTTACAGAAACCGGATCTTGGGGCTTTCAGAGATGTCACATCGTGAAGATGTGTTTGGGGAGAATTTCAGAGCTCAGTGAAGCACCTGACAGACACGTCGGCAACTGATGTGAGCTCTGCTGCCGCCCCCCTCCTCACCCCCTTCAGCTGAGCTCAGGAGGGACTCGTCACATGGCAAACGCACTCTGCTCACTCTGACAGGAAAAAACCCACCCAGAACCGGCGCTGCAGAGAGAGAGAGTGAAATAATCGAAACTACCCAAGCATGATGTTATAGATGGCGGGCGTGATTTCACCAAGAAGGACGTGTTTCTGGGTCAACATTGCTGGTTGGAACCACCTTTCTATCAACCAATCAAATTGAAGGATTAGGTTTAGGGTCAATGTTAGGGTTAGGCGCTTGTATACCATTTCTATGAACCTATTATTCCCCCTAGTTTGTTTGGATATACCCAGCTAACAATTTTAGGCTGTAAGGACATATCCATTAAGTAACAAAAACGATTTTTAACCTTTTAGGACCATTCAAAACATCAAGTTTTTTAGACGTTTTTGCTCGACTATGAAACGTTTTATAAACGCTCCACTAACAACTAAAGAATAACGTTTTTAACATACGATACACAGCGTTACCAACGTTAAATGTTTCATACTAACTTTGAAGGAACTGAAGTCAATGTTCTGCGAACGTTCCCGGGTAGCTGTTACCATAGAGGACGAGAATGGAGCTGGTCAACGTGAGCTCCGCCTGTTGCATCGGGACCTGCATCTGTCTCCATGCCAAATATCCTCATTATCAGCCGGGCTTTCAATGGCGAGCACACTCTCAGCTAAAGAGAGATCAATAGAGAGGCAGAGCCCGATGAGGGCCGACACCTGGACCGCTTGCTATTGTCATGAAGAGCGCTCATTACCGGAATCTCTGGCGAGCAGGTGTAACATCGCCACGGCGACACGGTGCAACTTCAGAAAAATGACAGCAGCTTTGGACCAAGCTGTTAGCGTCAACAGCATCCCCTGATCTCATTAGAGATGATGAGAAAGCAAATACATATCTAATTTGCTCACGATGGCTACAGTATGGCGTTTCACAGCTCTGCTTAGTTACGCCATTAAAAAACTTTGAAGAGGTGGGGGGATACGAACCAGCGTAACGCAAGCATCACCCAATACGCACCACTTGTGTTACTTAATAATTGCAAATAGATCCCATTCATTTCCCCTAAGCACAAGTCAATAAAGCACACAAAAACAACGAGGTTTCAGACTCATTTAAGTAGCCGCTTAAAACAGTTTAGAAGGTTTTTATCTTCTTAAAGAAGATCGGGGTCTGCGTTTGAACCGGCTGTCTCTATATAACATTATAAAACAGTATCGCTAAAGGCAATAAATGTAAAGGCTTTGTCTATTCCAGATGTACACTGAACGGCTGAACTTTTCAGCTATTTCAGAGTCTTTGGTGATTTTATACGAGCCCGGTTCGTATAATCACCATTCAGATTCATTTTAATAACCCGTTGCATGCAGTTCTGCAGCATGCAGAAATTAGTGCAAGATAACAACCTACAAGACATGAACCGGGCGATCTCTGTATATGAAAGCAGATGTAAATCTACCTACGCAAATATGTAAATAGAAATATTATCACGTTTGAACAGTTCACAAAGTTTGACGCTTGTAAATCAGATAAATATCACTTGTGTCGGTCACCGCTCCTCTCTCTCCAACAACCTGTTGATGCACCCGAACCTACATCTCAAATAAAAACGACAGGACTAAAAAAAAAAACGACCCATTACGCGACGTTTCTTTTCTCAAGATTAAGAAACGATACGTAACCTCAGCGTTGCTTAAACGGAACCGAATCGATCCACTTCACACCACATCCGTCTCTCCGAATCAGCGCGGAATCGCTCTCAAAGCAATACGATGCGAAACGATTGCGGAACAAGGTTTTTAAGTCGCTCCCGTAACGGATCTGAACGTTATTAAAACTGTTCTGGCTTTTGGGAAAGTTCACCTGGTTAGCTGGTTAGCCGGTTAGCTCGAAACTTTGATATCACTGAATTATATCACTCTCGTACGCGTAATAACGACATGGATTGACATTTAGCACGCAAACAGAGCGCCTGAGTTTTTCCGCTCGTTAGTTTCACCCATCTCCAAACAAACCGATTAAAGTTAACGAGCCAGATGAGCTAACTCACTAGCGTGCTAGGGTGATACTACTAGACAGCGAGTAGATCGGGGCGTGAAAACACGTCCAGATGAAGATCCCGCAACCTTAGTGGCCTGTTAAACGTACAGGAAATTCATTTTAATTTCTCTCTAACTAGTAAAAAGATATTCACCTCAGGCTTCTGCTTAGATCTGCCCTGGCTTTACTGTGCTTTCCCCCTCTCTCTCTCCTCCAGTTGCCGCTGCTGCTGCAGTTGCTGAGTGTTGCTCCCGTTGGTAAGTAACTGTCTCCACGACTACAGTCACTATGGCGAGCGGGGGTCTCGAGGCAACTGTTGCTATCGTCCTCTTCCTACGTCAAAGGCTAAAAAGCGAAAGGGGGCGTGGCCGGGCGCAGGCTCCTCCCACAACGCTTTGCGCTTGGCTCGACCCGCTCGCGTTTGATTCCCGCGGCGAGCGGCGCGGAAAGGCGCGTTGGCTCCGTCCGGTCCGCCAAAACGGGTCGTTTTACCGCGCAAACTATCAGATAAACAGATTAAAAAGAGGTAATCTGACTCTTGTGTGTATTAAATAGCTCGTAAACTCTTGTGTGCCTTTCTCAGCAACGAAACTGTGTGTCTAGATGACGTTACAATAAACTACGGCGCTTGTACTGTAAAACGCGGAGGTTTTTTATACATACTTCGTTTGAATCGTCCCTGCTGTAAAAATAAATAAAAAGCATACTGTACTTGCTCGCAGATAAATTTATAGTGTACTGCACTAAAGTCACCACTCAGTGGCAGTGTTGCACCACGTAAACACCTACATTCACGCAATCGTCTACATAAATGCTTTTATCCAAAGCGATTTATAGTGTATTCAAGGTTTACAATTGATCAGTGCATGGGAATCGAACCTAAAACCTTCGCGCTATTAACGCAATACTCTACCAACAGAGCTACAGGAACAATCAACGTTAGCACGCTGCCCACTGTACGGCATATACTGTATATTGCCTATATTTAAACTATATATTTACTTATGTATAAACATAGTATAATATTTATATAAACATAGTGCTGGTAACCCTTGGCAGTCTGAGTAAAGAGGAGAAAATCGCGGCTGATATTGCTCTGAATTATTTGTCTTACTTTTTTGTATTACTTTTTTTCTAATACAAATCTACAGTATACTACAGTTTAAGCAAATGCTGACAGCTCTATAGCCGAATTCTCAACATCAATATAATGAATACTGGGTTATTTTCTTTATTCTGTTTTTATGACATTGGATATGCTTCATACATACAATATGAAGTATACTACATACTGCGTGTGTGATTCTGTTATATAATATTTAATAGATATTTCATAAATATACAATATTTATTACTATTATATATATATATATATATATATATATATATATATGTGTGTATATATATATATATATGTGTGTATATATGTATATATATATATATATATATATATATATATATATATATATACATACATACATACATATATATATATATATATATATATATACATACATACATACATACATATATATATATATATATATATATATATATGTATATGTATATATGTATATGTATATATATATATATATATATATATATATATATATATATATATATATATATATATATATATATATATATATATATACATACACACATATATATATATAAAACTGTGTAGCACAATTGAACACCAGGTGGCGCAGGTGAGTCTGGCCTGTGGTGGGGAGGCGTGAGTATTAGTAGCGGGTGTGAACTTCATAAGGTCAGCCGGTGTTGCTTTGACAGCTTCACACATAAACGTGATCTGTCTCTGATCACGGGCACCGACTTAAAATCTGTCCTTGAATCAAATATCTGTGTATAACTTGCTGAAGTGACAACCTCAACACCTGGACGTCCCCATATTATAAAGACGGGTAAGTGCTTTATTAAAGATCCTTATGAGGATATAATATATATAAACGCAATTGTTCACCAGTTACCCGTGTTCATTTTAGTTACATTTTAGCTGCTTAGCAAGACATTCTGGTTACTCTGGTTCAAAAGTGAAACGTGAAAAAATCAAACGTGTAAACGCTAAATAACAACAACAACAACATTAGCAATTATTTATTTACTTTAATCTGACGGTATTTGCAAATCTTCAGATAACAACAAAACTTGATCTTGGTTTGTTATTTGAATCCGTACAGTTCTGTCAAAGTTAACCAAAACGTTCGTGCAGTAACGTTGGCAGAACCTTTTTAACGTTATGTATAACGTTCTCTCTATTCTTCAGTTGTTAGCGTAACGTTATTAAAATATTAAAGAATTCAAAAATGTTTAATAACATGCTTTTAATCAGGCAATAACGTTAATGCAACGTCTATAAAACGTGACGTTTTGAGCGTTTCTAGAACTTTAAAAATGACATTTTTACGTTTTGTTTCTTAATGAAAACGTTCTTGCAACTTAAAATTATGAACTGGGCAGATAGATATATCAACAAGCACGTCATTATAATTAATTAAAGCGCAATATTTGTGTCTCAGTATATACAGCCGCTTTCCTAGATCACTCACGAGTAGAGCTTTTTAATTGCCTAGTAACTCTACCAGCATTAGCATAAGATTCTTGGTAGTGTACACTGACAAGGGCACTAGAGCACACTGATAAGTCTCACTGATGAGGAATGTCAATGACCGCGAGTAACCTCCCTATCTCGCGCCAGATGCTTCTCTGCCAAGCCAGCAGTGTTGCAGAACGGAAGTGACGTAATCGCATGGTGCTCCAAACCCACCCTGTCATTGGTTGTCGGAGGTCGGGCAATGCTGCAAGGTCACAATGTCAGTGATGACATTTAAAATTACAGCTGAATTATTTAGACTACCCTTGATCCTTGTCTTGCATGTCTGTGAAAGCACATCCACCACCCTAGCTGACAGGGAACATTCTCAGAACGTTCTCCCAACGTTATCATAAAACATTCTTGCAGTATCGCTGATAGTTGCATATCATATCTTAAGGTGTTAGTGGAACGGTTTGAAAACGTTACCAAATTAAAAAAAGTTTAATAATGTTACAACATATAAAAAAAACTAGACGTTTTGAACATTGCTAGAACTTTCTATATATATATATATAATAGTAAAAATATTGTTACCTAATGGAAACATTAGCAAAACATTCTTACAACCTAAAGTTGTTAGCATTATGACATTATGCTTAAGCACAGCTGCATGAGATATGCAAATGATCACCTAATATGTTTTCAAGCAAGCCAGGCCAAAAGATCTTGAAAGAGTATACACAAGTAAGTGAGGCAATGAATCACACTAAAATCAAATTACCCATAACATTTACAGTCATCTACCAGGTCACATGAGCAAACTGGTGAAACATCAGGTAGTTTCCTTTACGATGGGGGTTTGGTTTTGTTTCAGTGCCCATAAATTCAGAATCTCAAAGGCTGAGGTTGCTAATGAGTCAATAGGAATGTTTCTGTGTGTTCTAGATTGGTTCAAAAGCTATTTCCTGTCATGTAAACACTGGATAATAAACCATATGGTTATAGTGTAATCAGTGTTAAAGACATGATATGGCAAATGTGTCAATAACATATTCAAACACTGACAGCTGGTTTCAGACTTTAATTAGTAACTAGTACACGTACAGGGAATGTCTCAGATTGCATGGAGAGACCGGGAATTCTGAAGTGATGTGATGTCAACTTGAGCTATCCTGTTTAAAAGGAAACTGGGCTTTCCTGTTCCAGTGAGCTGAAGCAGAAACTTCCTGTTCCTGTGAGTGAAACTGGGAAATGTGTCATGGGATACACTCTTAAAAAGATTGTCTGCCAAAGAAACAACACCATAAAAGAACCATTTTTGGCTATACAGTTCCATAAAGAACTTTTAACATTCGTAGA
Organism: Chromobotia macracanthus; assembly: GCA_036877525.1. Classification (NCBI taxonomy): domain Eukaryota; kingdom Metazoa; phylum Chordata; class Actinopteri; order Cypriniformes; family Botiidae; genus Chromobotia; species Chromobotia macracanthus. The sequence goes on along the minus strand of JAZGTH010000002.1, from coordinate 11,193,748 downwards.
ACCATTTTGTTTCACAAAAAGGATTTTTAAACTATAAAAAGGTAAGAAAGTAATGGTTCTTTTAAGAACCTTTGACTGAAAGGTTCTTTGGGGAACCAGTAATGGTTCTTCTGTAGCATTGCTAAGAAGAACCTTTAAAGAACCTATATTTTTAAAAGTGTATCAACACAAAATTTAGGCAATTAGTTGATTTAAGGGAAAAGTAACATCACCTACATTTAAATGTGTTTAAAGGTAAAACAGTTTCACAGTTGTAAGCCTGATGTTTTTATTTAGTTTTATTTATAGTTTTTTCTTCCTCGCTTTAGTTTATTATTATTATATAGTTTATTATTTATTCATTAAAAATATGTAGCACTTTCAGGGTATGTGTAATCAAAGAAACAATATATCAATAACCTCACATGAGTTGGTTTGTCCAGAAATATTCCATATGACTGCATCATAAAAATCTTCTGAAACCATATTATATTCACAGATAATCTTCACCTCCACTCACATCTCACATCTAGATTAAAAAACACCACACCTGTGCTAGACATGAACTTCAGAAGAACTTACGTTTCAGTCTGTTTCTCAGACAACACCATTAAATGGTTCAGAAGATATGGAAAACTTAGCATACAGACTACTTTTATGGTGATTTTTCTTGTCTGACAATCTGCATTTTTTGAATGTTTTTTCTTTGGTGTTCAATGAAGAAAATTATAGCATATGGGCTTTGAATGACGATGGAGTAAACAGTGACAGAATGTTTCTTTTGCGGTGAAGCGCTCGGCCAAAGAAAAACGCTTCCTGCGTTTTCAATTGTAGTTTCAACATGCTCGTGCTAAATCTTTCACTGACCTTTGGGGTCAAAGCCTCCTCTTCACTTACATTTAGAATCTTTCCACAATAGCTTACCGTATGCAAAACCTAAAGACACACGGCAGCTCTTAAAAACTTCCCCTCACCACAATAAATTCTTCCTTTTTTTGCATATTAATGCCTCACATTTATTTTTTGCATTGCCAGAAGTGGCATCTTCTAAACACATTAACTTTGTTACAAAACCAACAAACAAGAAATACAGGACCGAGCTGTTAAGCACGGAAGCAGCTTCAATTGTAATGTGCTAAAATTAGGCTTTGTGTAGCTGTTTTTTGTGACCTAAATCTGTTGATTGTGACCAGTGATAGCCCTACAGAGCATCATGCACATTTATCAAGTGTTTTTAAACTTCTCTCATGAGAACTTCTCTGTTTTAGCAGTTTTTGCCCGTACATCTCTTTCTATTTAAGGGGTTTGGTTTCATGGTGAGGCTGAGAGATGGGATATGAAACAAGTCAAGTGCTTTTGTGGGTGGTCATGCAATGAAGGCAGTAAATTGTGTCAGAAGAACAAAGCTTGAGATCTGAGATGAACGTCAACTCTAAAGGTACTCTGAAGTAATCTGAAGGTACAAGTTCATTTAAAAATTGTTCTTATTATTTACTCATGGCATTTCAAACCGGTATGACTTTCCTTGTGGAACACAAAAGAAAATATCTGGAGAATCTCGCAGTCACTCTTTAAATAAAAATAGATGGTAAGAGGACCGGTGCTGTTAAGGTCCAAAATGATTTTTAAAAAGCATCATAAAAGTGATCATAAATCATAAAGCCATATCATACTTTTGCGTTGTATTGCGTCAGAAAGTTGCTCTTGGGGACATCAGTTCAAATAATAAACTCAGTTTTGTGATATGGATCTGTTGTAACCAGATCTGTTGATCTGGTTTCTTGGTATCTTTTAGAGAATGTTAGCCAGCGTTCTGAGAACGTTCCCTGTTAGCTGGGAAGTCACATGGGTTTGGAAAGCCATAAAAGTGAATAAATAATGACAGATTTTTTTTATTTAATTTGTGAATTATTCTTTAAAGATTCAAGTGTGTAGATGAAATCCAGTGCACAACAGCACAATATCTGTCTTGTGTTCTAAGCGTATCAACTTAATGTAAGCAGGACAGATGTGGGTTACGTGTCTCTGGAATATCTGCAGGCTGATGTCAGCGCAGCTGTTCTTGCATTTGTAAGATGATGTGTCGTACTCAAACATACCCTTCAGTAACCTCATCGCAGATGCACTGGTCTGCATGCTAGAGCGACAGCGGTGCATGTGTTTTCGAAGCTCCTCCCTTTCCTTCAACAAGGCAGTATGCCCATATTTGGAGGGATGAGCACTGTGGTGTGAGCGATTTCAGCCAATCAGAGCATGAAGAGTGTTTTTTGTTGGGGGGGAGGAGGATACAGCAGGGGGGTGATGGTGCTGTTGAGGGTGTGGTTTCGGTGGAGGGGAAAGCTCTGTGTTTGAAAATGAATGTGGTTTATGCACGGTTGTAGGGCGTGAGGAAGCAGCCACCATTTTTGAGTCTGCCGGCTGTGTCTGAACCAAACGTTGACACACCAAAGGAAACTGCCAGTAAGCTTTTGAAACAGGAAATCCAAAGACAGAGCTGAATTATTTTCCCGCCTGTAAGGATGCATTGTAAGTTACAGTTTCTGTTTTAAGATTTTGCATGATGGTTTTATAGCGTTTGAAATGAGCAATGATGGATCACATCATAAAAGCTTGGAGTATGTCTCTAAAGCAACAGATCTCTGTTAGGTGTCTCTTTAGCATGTGTATATGTGTTCGTATGTGTGTATTTTCTTGTTTGACGCTTTTGGATGTTAACAGATGTGAATTGTGCTATAAATGTAGAGGCGTGGCCTGCGTGCCGGGTGACATGATTTTAGCCTATCAAATGAAGCATTGAATCTGTGGTTTAAGTTAAAATTTAACCTGTATTATCATACAAACAGCTACTCGTGTAAATACAATGAAACCCAGCTCTCAGTACTGGCTTACAGATGGTAATTTTTTTGGGTGGGGGCTGATCATGGCAATATCAACAGTGTAACCCCCGCCAACCCCCCATCACCACCCATCCTGCTCTGACCTGAGTCCTGTATGTTTGGAGCCTGGACAGCAGAGACATGATGTGGCTGTTATTTGGGGTGTGGCATCATGGTTTGTGTACAATTTGGGGTTTTGGGACAACGTCTGGTGTGTTTGTATTCTCCCATCATGCTCTGGGGAAGATGCTGGTTGCACAGTCTTCGTCCTAATAGCTGCAATTGAGAGAAAATAAATAATCAGACAGGAAAATAAGATAGGTTCACATATGTAAGCCTTGAAATCTATATGAGACAAGAAATTGTTAGAGAGTAATTACTTAAATTAGGTAAAAATAATTGCTAGTAATATATTAGCCACGTAACTAACCACGTAACCATTCTCAGAACGTTAGTAGAACAGTAACATTAGTAGAACTTTTTTTACATTATATATCATACATCAAACGCCTAATTCTTAAGTTGTTAGTGAAATGTTTTAAACGTTTGGAAAACATTCAAAATAACACTTTTAGTGTTTTTGTTGCTTAATGGAAACGTTAGGGAAATGTTCTTACAACCTAAAATTGTTGCTTGGGCTATTATATGTTAAAACTTGTCAGTTGTTTTATGGTATGAATCATATTTTTGGGGATTTGTGTATGATGTAAACCAAGAAAAAACAGCATGCTCACCTAGTTTCACAACACGTGTGAGCTAAAGGTGATGATTATCTTGTGTAAGAAAGATGCTGAATGCACAGATCTCAGCTCGAACCTGGCCTCCAGTGAACAGATTCAGCTGGGGCTTTTCTCCTAAGGTCCCATAGCTGTGCCAGAATGGAAAATACAAGGCAAGTGTGCTCATTACTGAAACCCACAAGGATCATAGGAGATCTCCACTGGACACCTGTATGAAATATTTTAGACGTTAAGGATGAGATTACACCCAGCTGGACATCAAGTAACGTTACACTTTGTGAAAAATATATTAATTATTAAGAAAGAACACCACTTAAGTTTTTTTAGGTGATTGTATCTAGAGCGATATGAATACTGTAACTTCCTCTTGTATATACATGGCTGTGTGTATGGCCACCAAAAGCTTTGCATGAAGTACGTGACATGATTAAAGTGAGATAAAGGCACAAAGCATAAGAATGAATTTAATTCGGACCGAATGCGATGATTTCTTTAATCATTCCTTTAATTCCTTTAATAACTTTTAAATGGTCCTGTACCTTCCACTAAAAATATATATTTATTCCACTTTGCATAGTGATTGTTTTTTGGGATGTGAAGAGACTTTCAACCAGCATAACTAAAATTGTGGAAAAAGGATTGAAAAGATCTTTTTCTGGAAAAGATCACCTACCCTGCTTTTGAGTTCATAATATAGCATGTAACACAAGCGACTCTTCAGGGATCACAGGGTGTGATTTTAACCAAAGAGTGGCAGTGGATTTGCATGCTGAGAGCCAGATAGGGATGGAGGGAGATGGTGTGTCTGTGAGGATCTCATGCACCTCTGATGGTGCCTGGTGAAGGCAGGTGGGGATGAGCCAGCAGGGTCTAGAGTCAGGAGGGAAGTTGCTATGGTGAATAGATTGGAAGGATGGGGGGGTTAACTCATTTTAATAACTGACAGGAGGTCAGTAGAGCTCTGTAGTAAGGCAAATAAATGCACCTAACAATGTCTCAAACAAAACAATGCATGGTTATAAAAAACAAACTGTATATATTAGGGAATTTTAGAACTTGGATTTCAAGTTCTACTTTCTTTTATTAAGTTCTGAACCTCCATGAGCCTGTTTTTCTTACCGCCGCCCATTTCTTGTTGTGCCAGAGCTCATTAGAGAAGATCAGGAGAGCTGCTGGCATGTGTTAAAACAACATGCTGTTGTAAAAGTGCAGAGGTCATGCTCTGGAATGGAGAGGGCAGAAAATGATACAGTGGTGGGCAGTATTATTTTTCCAGAACACGATGATGTATTTCCTGTACATGGACACAATAGCCTTTCTGATAGAAACTGAGGCAGCACTGGTAAGAAATAATGTGTTCATTTGTCTATGAAATTGCCATTTTATAGCTTTATAATGTTATACAAAAGGAGTTGAAGGGAGATTTTGGGACTTGGCCTCTAGGGTTTGAAATAACAGAGTGAGGTTTTATACAATGTGCCATAGCAAAATTATGAAGGTGTCCTTTGATTGACAGAAGAAACTTTACTGAAGATTTCACTAAAGGCTAAAACCATTTGAAAAAAAAGGAAAATCCTGTTTATGTGTTAGTCCGCTGTGACAGATGAGGCATGTGTGACTCTCACATGCTCACCACATCAGCTGCTTACCTTTGGGTTTAGCCTTTGGCTTGTCTGGTTGTGTGTGGCTCACCTTTTCCTCCTGTCCTCTTGATCCTTGTCCATGTGACTGTGTCTGAACAATACAGACAGTATGAAGACAGAAAATTTACTGTTTCAAAATATTTTTTGTTATTTATTATTTTTAAAATAACAAAGTTATTTTTGAGTAAAGGTCATATTAAATAAATGTTTAAAGGTGCAATCCATAACTTAAACAAAAAACAGTTATTGAGCAAGTATGTGACAGAACAGTGTTCAACATGATCTCCTTACCCCTGCTCGCAATAAAAAGTTATATTATTTATAATAATGATTTATAATTTGAGCTGTGGGGTCCAATTTTGCAGGAAATGTCTGTCTATTAACAGAAAGCAGAAGATCTGGCTATTATTTCGCATGTCAGGGTACTGTAGATGGTGCAGTGATTGTAGCTTGCTCTTACTGTTGTTTACTTTTAAACCTGTCATCCACATTAAGAAAATAACTTGTCAAGTAACCTGCAGTTTTATGTTTCAAACAGAGATAGCAGTAGAGAGGCAAAAACCTAAACATTTTTAGTGAGGTTGCAAATGTTACATTGTATATTGGCTTTCAGAAACCTTTCTCTATTTAGATGTTGGCATTTGGCTTTTAAAACAGAACTGTGTGACCACTTCCTTTTAACATTGTGTGTCTTTTTAGTGACTTGTGAACCAACGGCCATGTCCACAGCTGTAGCAATGGAGCATCCAGGAGACGCAGGCCTCCTCCAGTCCTGTGGAACCGGGGACAGTCTGGCCTCCCTGGAAGATGTCAACACTGAGTCTATGGCAAAGTTAGTTTTTCTCTGTTTTTTCTGTTTCATGTACACATAACTACCAGACACATTCTTAACATTAGGATTGTGTTTGTAAACACGAGAATGATGTTATTCAAGACATTATCAAAGATATTTTTCTATCAAAATATCCTGAAGTTTTGGATCATGAATACACATCTATTTTGCAGCCTTTGCTTGGTTTTTCAGTCTGTCCGACCTGGACATAGAGGTAGTTAACACATTTAAACTGAAAATAAATACAGAGTATTGAGCCATGTAGGGCGATACTCACAAGAATCTCTGAGAGAGAGTTTCTGCTGTGCAGAATGCTGCTCGTCTGGAAAATCCATTATTTGATCATGATTTTTTTGGACTGATTTCTGCACAGTGAGTCATCGGAGGAGGAATCGGCATGCGCTAGGGAAGAGCAGATAAACCCCAAAGCTCAGCAGAGCGTACACACAGAATCAGGTGAGATCACACACTCAGTTTTCACAAACACTCTCAAATCACTTCAGACACTTGGGTGAAATGTCCAGAACACACTCTCACTCTCTTACAAACAAACAAACTCTCATGTGGATGAAGCACTCGCTCAGACATGCAAACTTGCCAGGGACTCTTCATTTGCACACACACTCATCCAGAGGCTGCAGAGAGCTTAACCACCCACTTTAAACACACAGGCCTTGAACGTCTTTATAGGTCCCAAAACCACTACATGTGCATAGAGTTCTGCATTCGAGAGATAAAGACGGATGGAAAGCTGGCCAGTGCGTGAACTTACTGGAAGGACATGCATCGGTGTTCCTCAGTATTTCCCTACTTAAAAATAATCTCTTATGTAACTTTTCGAGAACTTACAGTCAGTAGGACCTTCGCACGCTCTGTTAGAGGAAGCTGCTGCCCCTGTGCAGGTCAATTTCCTGTTCCTTTTGACACAGGAAGACATTGTTTTTTATGGAGATTTAGACAATTTTAACAGGCACATGAGAGCTTTACACATGAGGCGTAAAAGTTAAACATTACAGAGTCATTTGAAAATAGCCTGTGTGTGAACTTGCAGGAGGTCTGTCACTCTGCTGTTGTCTGTCGTGTTTATATAAGATAACAGCATTTTGAATGAGGTCATCTTGTAATGAGGTCACATGACCCCAGATATACAGATATAATTTATCTGTTTTTTCATTCTGAGTGGTTTTGCAAAACGTGTGGTCTGTATATACACTAGAGGAACATGGTTGTATCTGATTGACACTGTGCAGGAAGTTGCTTAATGCGTGGAGCGACTTTCTGCTCATTTTATTAAAAGCTGCTAAATCATTCAAGTCAAATTCTTGTTAATAAATGTTACTTCCTATTAATCTGGCAAGTTTCTTTTTTTAAAGGTAACGTGTGTTACTTCTGCACAACTAGTGGCACCAGACTGATTTATGAAAACAATGATTTGCGAAAGCACTTACAGTCTGCCATTGTTGGGGCAAATTAGCCCCACCTCAAAGTCACACCATTGCTTAAGGAAATACGTTGGGCTGCTGAAACAAACAGATTACAATTCACAATTGGTGCCGCTAGTGACGGATAAAATACACACTGTCTCTTTAAATTAAGACAATTACAAAGTGTCCCCGTTGTTAACATGAAACTAAAATGGAAATAAATGAAAATTTCAGTAGCACTGTTCTGACCTTTGACCTCTCTCTTGCAGGTGCCACCCCTCGTCCCAACTCTCTCTCCCTGCCTCCTCAGGCCACAGAGCTCTGGACCACACGCAGGGATGGAGAGGTGAAGCTCCGGATGAGTGAGTCAGGCCCCGCCGCCGAGCCCCCGGTGACTGTAAACCAGATGTTTACCTCTGCAGTTCAACACTATGGTAACTATACCGCGCTGGGCTGGAAGGAAGGAGAAGATTGGAAAACCATGAACTACAGTGAATATTACAAATCCTGTCGCACGGCCGCCAAGAGCTTCCTGAAGGTGAGAGCCATGATGTCATTTTTAGCAACATTATAAAATTTAATATGCATCAGTAAAATATACATATTTGTATATTCTTTATTAAAACATAACTTTTTTCTTAACAAAAAAACGATGTACTACCATTAATATTTAAAGCTGCAGTTAGTAAATTTCACCTCTCTTCCGCAATCTCTGTCTGTAACATAACAATTTTAGCTTTATTTATGTTCTTTTCATTACGTATACTGAAGTCAAATGAATCCAAACTGATATTTCTCTGACAGCTCAAAATCAAATCAGTATTATAAACTTACCGTTGCAAATCAGGGAGATAAGGAGACCGTTTTGAACAATGATCTGTCATGTTAATTTTGTACCCAAAAACATTACAGATTGAAGCTTTAAGATTTTTATTTTGCAATAATAGCTAGAAATCATCTGTCTATAACATAACACAAATTCATACTCACACTTTTGCTGGATGGCATGTGATGCTGAGCATTTCTGGTTTGTTTGGTGCTTTCAGGACCATCCCAAGTTCTTGCATAAGCGGCTAGATAACAGAATCTTGGTGGCATATTTAAAGCAGTAGAATTTACAACAACATTATACAATACGTAATGTCATAACCCTGGCCCATATTCTAAAGGTTCAGAGCGCTTATAGTTTACAACTGAAGTAGCACAACAGAATTCACTCATTCTTACAGATAGTTAAGCTATTAAGTAACTCTAGTAATTCATACTGTCTTTATGGTTGTTGTTGAGATAACCATTCCTACTCAGTTAAATGAATTGATACCGTAATGTTCAGGTTTTGTGTCAGAGGTACCTGATAACAGCCACTTAAAAGCATAAAAGTGCATGTAAAGTGTTATGGAGATCCTGTACGTCCCTGACTGAGGCACTTCAGGTTACTGCAGGGTAAAAGTGGAAACAATTAGCGTGTCATAAGGGCCCGTTCACACACTGTGTTTAAAAACAGTGAGGCCCTGTGTAACGTAATGGAACAGACTGCAGGTGTCTGGAGACACGCTTTGAAATCAAACTCCAATTAAAAAACTATTTAAAAACAGCTCGGACAGGCACCAGAACATGTCCTGTGTGAACACCCAGCTAATAATTTTAGGTTGTATGAGCATTTCCTGAACGTTTCCATTAAGTGACTAAAATGATAAAAATGGTATTTTGAACATTCTAGGAACGTTCAAAATGTCCAGTTTTGTTAGATGTTGTTTTAACGTTATTGCTACTTTATAAGAACATTCAAACATTTGATTAAATCATGTAACATTTTTAAACGTTTCACTAACAACTTAAAAAAAAATTTTTTGTTATGATATATAAATATATATATATAAAACATTAAAAAATGTTCTACTAACGTTACTACAAGAACTTTTGATAACTTTGTGAGAACATTAGCCAATGATCTGAGAATGTTCCCTGTTAGGTGGGAAGGCCTTAAAAAGGATGGTTTAAGTGTCACGGTACCCACAAGTCCCTCTGGGTTATGCTGTGTACAGACGTTTGTCTGACCCCCTGAGTGAAATGAAACAATACAGGATAGGACGTGGATAGCCATAACATTTGATGTTTGTACTTTTAACTGCTTTTGTTTCTCTTTGACCTCGTCTCGAGTTACGTGTCGCTCAGGGTGAGCTTTAACTCTCCCCGTGGGGAACAGGACGTTACGCCCGGCAGCTGATGTGGGGAGATTTACATGGTTTTGTTTAGTGTTTGCTATGAAACCTTAGATGAATTTAACGTGACAGACTCTGACTCTGTGGGATTAATTCAGGTCATGTTGTGTTTATGCTAGGCAGTGCATACAGAGGAAAATCTTCACAAAGGAGATTTTTAAGTACCAAACATCAAAAATATTATACACAAGTCCTGGAATCCAAGTACCAAGGCCAGAATTGACCAAAGTTAATAAAGTCAAAAATTCAAAGGGTTTTTGATTAATCATTTATAGTTCTTACATCTAAATAAAATTAGAAAATTTCAAATAAATGAATTGGACTTCCCAATGTTAGTAAGACAAGCCACTTAATAGCAATAATCCCATTATTCTCTGTGACCACTGTGGCACCAATCCAGTTCAGTGCCAGTCTAATGTGACTGATGAATTCAGATTGTTGTTTCTTATGTGTTAATGTGTGTAAACTAATTGTGTGTGTGTGTTCGCAGCTCGGTCTTGAGAGGTATCATGGAGTTGGTATCCTTGGGTTCAACTCCACCGAGTGGTTTATTGCTGACATCGGGGCTATTTTAGCTGGGTAAGTGTGAGTTGTGTGATCTAATCACGTACTTCCCAACAATTTTAGGCTGTAAGAACAGTTCCCTAAATTTTCCATCAAGTAACAATGTTACTTAACAACAAACGTTAATTCTGTAACATTCCACTAATTACTTAAGAATACAATTTTTGATATGTGATATGTTAAAAACTTCACTAATTTTACAGTGTTTTTTGAATAACGTTTTTACCTTGAGAGAATTTTTAGAGAACGTTTGCCAGTGTTCTGAGAAGGTTCCCTGGTAGCTGGGTGTCATGTCTATATTATGTTGTTTATCTGCAGATAAGATGTTTTGTCCTCTGCCCTGGATTTTACACATACATAAACCTTTACATTAACCATAAATGATCATAAACACAGAAACTCCAGGGGCATGCTGGGTAATTCCCAGCAATGCACCATCAGCACTCTTTAGAACAAAATACTGGCTCTGTTGTGTCATAAACTACTTGGCTGCCTTTATATCTACCTAAATATCTACCTTCATGCAGCAATAAATTCATAAAAGCACAACCTGTAACCACTTTCACCTAAATTAGCTCTAAATCTGTAAACATCTAGGTGGAGTTTGAACAGACGGATAGGTGGGAATGTTGTTTGTGTTTGATGGTGTTTCCTGTTGCTGTACTGCTTAACCAACTTTTGGTTACCACAGTAACAAACTTTGGGGTGTTTATAGATGGATTGTGTGTGTGTTTTGTCCACAGGGGCTTTGCTGTGGGCATCTACACCACCAACTCTCCAGAGGCGTGCCAGTATGTAGCTGAGAACTGTGAGGCCAACATCCTGGTAGTGGAAAACAACAAACAACTACAAAAGATCTTACAGGTACTGAGAGTACAGGTGCAATGTGTGAAACCTGTTCAAAATAAACCAAAGCAGACCTTTTACCTACTACTGCGTCACATTCAGATCTATAGAGATCTGTGACTGGGTGAATCTCATAAAGAAATGTTCAGACAATATTTCTTCCCAAAAGGAATATCAGAAGAATACAAATATTTTGCAAAATTTTGGCATTATTTTGCCCCTAAACTCTATACATTATCTTAACTGTAATGCAAAAAATAATCTCGTTCTCATTGCCGTATTACAATATTAAAATTTAAACAAAAATTTGAATAGACTTTTTTTTATTACTCACCTCTTACACTCTGAATTCAGATCCAGGACAAACTGCCGCACCTCAAAGCCATTATCCAGTACAAAGATGAGCTGAAAGAGAAGAAGCCTAATCTCTACACGGTACATTTCACAAACCAAACATCTCAGGTCTTAATATTTAATCCCCTCTTTATTACTAATTGAAAGTTGACATTTGCTATGCAAACGTCTGACACGCAGTGGGCGGAGTTTATGGAACTGGGCCGCAATGAGCCTGATACACGCCTTGATGACATCATCAGCTCCCAGAAACCCAATCAGTGCTGCACGCTGATCTACACGTCTGGAACCACAGGCCAGCCAAAGGGAGTCATGCTCAGTCACGACAACGTAAGTTAAACCCAAAACACCACATTCCCAGGCAGTAGGAAACATTCTCAGAACGTTGGCTATAATGTTATAATCAAACATCCACCTAGCAACTCCCCAAAACATCCTAGCAACCTCATAGCTAGAAACCACTCAGAACCTCTTAGTTACACCCACAGCAACACCCTAGCGATCACCCACAGCACTTCTGTACAGGCCAGCGTCTAAAACGGTTCTCTCTCTCCTCTTGTAGCTGACATGGACTGCATTTGCAACAAGCCAAGATGTGGGTCTGATGCCTGCAGAGAAGTCACAGGAAACCGTGGTGAGCTACCTGCCGCTGAGCCATATTGCTGCACAGATGATTGACATCTGGCTCACCATGAAAGTGGGCGGAGCCACTTACTTCGCACAGCCCGATGCGCTAAAGGTCAGTGTGTACGATTGTACAGTCATGTACAGTCTTACTGAGAAGAGCTTAGACTGCCTTCAACTGATATCAGAATGGTCATATTTTCCTACGATCTTATTTCAGAATCATGGTAGAGACTGATCTGTATTGATCATAATCGTTGTACAACTGACTGTACAATTTAGTTTGTGTTTGTATACGTTTTGTGTTAAAGAATGATAACGCATGCCAAATACTACTAATTTAGCCAGTTTACGAGGTAACAGACTTGAGGTAACTACATTTCCCATAATTCCCCCTGGCAATATGAGAATGATAAAATGAGCAACCAATCACACCTAGTCAACTAACTGCTCTTAAGGTGGCCCTGTATAATTATTGTGGATTGAATTGGTGGATTGATCAGGTTTCTTAGGGGTAGATAGGTAAGATGCAATTAAAATCAGATGAATGGAGCGCAACAGAATGAAACAGTCATCTTTATTAAAACAAGAAAAAATGTAGTTCACCATTGTGACCCACAAAGACCTTGATGTTCAGAGGTGCTTCATTTTCAGTCCTTTCCAGAAAACAAGGCAAAGCCTGTTTGATGATCTGCTGATTTGATTAAAATCTGCGTATAATATGTTGCCCCTGTGAAATTGTGCTGTTCAACTGTTAAAACACTGTTGAAACACTGTTTCATTTGTTACGTTTCTTAAAGCCAGGCCTCTGACATTTTAAAATTCAATTTTAGTTTTTTTATCAAACATATATTTTTAAAACCTTTAATATAGCTAGATATTTTAGATGGATAGATAGATAGATAGATAGATAGATAGATAGATAGATAGATAGATAGATAGATATGGATCACAGATAGTTAAAGAATAACAACTGTAGTAAACTTATATATATATATAAATAAAGAAAATAACAATTTTAACAGTAATATATTAGTAACTTGTGCTTTACCATAGTTATAGAACATATAACAACATGGCATTACATCCCTACCATAAGTCCTGTTGCCCATGTGATCTGTTGAATCTGAGCATGTGATTGGTCTAGTGTCTGAGTTATGAGCTGTTTACACATGACTCAGTGTAACTCTGCAATGCTGGGATATAATGGGGTCATTGATTTGGGGTCCCAGGGCCAGAAAGTGACATGATCTACCTGCACCAATGAGAGGCTGCTCATGTCACCTGATTCAACCCTGGGTGTCAGCTTATGTTGGCACACACACATGAAATCTTTCAGCACTTCAGCCCGAGACTGTTTGCATGTGTATTAATAGAAATCTCTGTGTGTGTCGCAGGGCTCTCTGGCTAACACCTTACGTGAGGTACGCCCTACTGCTTTCATGGGCGTCCCGCGCGTGTGGGAGAAGATGCAGGAGAAGATGAAGTCGATCGGAGCCAAATCTTCCACCGTCCGCCGGAAGGTGGCATCCTGGGCCAAAGACGTGGGTCTGCAGACTAACCTCAGCAAAATGGAGCTGTAAGTACTCACATAAACAAATAGCACAAAGAAAGCAAGTCATTACTTCTCAAAAGTGACCAGAAATCCACAACAACATTTTCTTTGTTCTTTTGTAACAAAAAGGAAATAAAAAAGTAAAACGTGACATATTTGTCAGGTATGGTAACCCATACCAAATATGCATTTAACCCATTACTGGTGAGGAGTGAACACACACTACAAGCCGTGAACACAACTTAACATAACATTGACATTGACAATGTTACAGTTAAACACACAACAAAAACATTTAATTCACAACCATGTCATTCATATCATGACACGGTAACAATTAAATCTTAAAGGTACAGTGCATATTAACGGTACATGTACATCTAAATAAAAAATTAAAAATAGTTAAACTAAATTACTACTGTTCTTCAAAAAACTTTTTCATTCTCAGATTGTTATACTGATATTCATATCATTTATTGTTATACTGATATATCATTTGTATTGAAAAAATATATTAAAAAGTCAAAATAAAACAATTGTGCATTAGTGAAGTTTTCTGCAATGAAATATTATTATACTATTATGAACTTCTGACTGTGTGTTAATGGAGAGTAATTGATTGTTTTGCCAGTAATGGCAGCCTGACCAGGAATCCACTTAACTATCGGCTGGCGAAGCGCCTGGTGTTCCGGAAGGTTCGGAAGGCTCTTGGGCTGGACCGCTGTAAGAAGTGCTACACTGGAGCGGCTCCTATAACCAAAGACACACTGGAGTTTTTCCTCAGTCTTGACATTCCTCTGTTTGAGCTCTACGGCATGAGTGAAAGCTCAGGACCCCACACCATCTCACTGCCCGATGCCTTCAGACTGACCAGGTACACACACACACACCATCTCACTGCCCGATGCCTTCAGACTGACCAGGTACACACACACACACCATCTCACTGCCCGATGCCTTCAGACTGACCAGGTACACACACACACGCCATCTCACTGCCCGATGCCTTCAGACTGACCAGGTACACACACACACACCCACCATCTAACTGCCCGATGCCTTCAGACTGACCAGGTACACACACACACATAATCTTTCTGAAAATTTGTTTAATCTCTCAAAAGTGTAAACTTTATTCACTTTTTTAAAAACACCATTCTCTCTCTCTCTCTCTCAGCTGTGGAAAGGTGATTCCAGGCTGTCAGACAAAGATCTTCAGCCCTGATGCTGATGGGAATGGAGAGATCTGTTTCTGGGGTCGTCATGTGTTTATGGGTTACCTGAACATGCCTGAAAAAACTGAAGAGTCTCTGGATTCAGAAGGCTGGCTGCACTCGGGCGACCTTGGCAAACACGACCAGAATGACTTCCTATTCATCACCGGACGGATTAAAGGTAATGACTGTGGATGGAAAGCAGACTCTGTCCTTCCTGTCACAAAATACTTGAGGTGTAATGTGATCATAAATTTAAATGTGATGTGGCCACAAATGTAAATGTGATTTCATCTGAAGCAAGTAATAAAATGTATGTAAATATTCCAGAATTGATCATCACAGCCGGAGGGGAAAATATTCCCCCTGTGCCCATAGAAGACGCTGTGAAAGAAGCTGTTCCACTGATTAGTAATGCCATGCTAATAGGAGACAAGAGAAAGTTCCTCTCCATGCTGCTTACCATTAAGGTAATTTTGTTTGTGTGTGTGGGTCACTTTACCATAAATTGGGGACAAATTTGTACCCAAAAGTCAGCAAAACCTGACAAATCTGAGCAACACCTCCTTTTGGGGACATTTTCATTTGTAAAAACACGATATAATATAGTAAATAAAGTTTTTGTGTATAAAAACAATAAAAGTCTATGCAATGAACGTGTGTGTAGTATAGTAATATGTTTGCAGATGACCCCAATGTAAACCTTAGTACTTATCTACTTCTTATTGTCTCTTTGTGTAATCCCAAAAGATACCATGCTCTCCTAAAACTGATTTCTGTCTAATCTAACCTGCATATCTCATCTGATGGCTCCAAAGTTTTTTGCTGTATGGTTATAGAGATAACACTGTTTTTTCAAATGCACAAGCCAAATTCCCCTGCACTCTACTGAAATCTTGTCCTGCGTTACCTAACCTCTTCCATAAACTCATTGCTCCAAAAGCTGCTGCCATCTTGCAGAAATTTTGTGTAAATGCACGGTCTTCATTCAAAAAGACTTTTCATGGGCTCAGTGCGCCCCCTGATGGCAGCCAAGTGTGCTAGAAAAAATAGCATTAATTAACATTAATTACTGTCACATTAATTTAAAAGAATGGCCTACATTTTGGTACCAGAATATCACAAAGACTCACATTTTCCACATGAAAAGCATGGCATGCTTTAATGAACTATCAAAAACAAATCAATTAAAAATGTTCATCTGAAATGGGATTAGAATAGGATTTTTATACTATGCTCTTACCATTTTAAACCATGGCCTCTCCTCTGTGTTTTCCTCAGTGTCAGGTAAACGGTGATACAGGCGTTCCTGAAGATGAACTGACTCCTGAGGCAGTGGAGCTGTGTCGTAAACTCGGCAGCAACTCCACACGGGTCAGCGAGATCGCCGGTGGGCGTGATCACGTTGTGTATGCAGCTATACAAGAAGGCATCAACCGCGTCAATGAGAAAGCCACTTCTAACGCCCAGCGCATCCAGAAATGGACAATGCTGGAGAAGGATTTCTCCATCCCTGGAGGAGAGCTGGGTGAGTAGGTGCTAGGCAGCTCAACACATATAAGAGCTTCTGTTTAAACCTTTTTATAAAAGTCATAATCAGATTTTGGCAAATCCATTGTCTTCTTGTCAACCACATGAATGTTTACAAACCTGATCCCATATGTGGTTTGAAATTCAGTTCAAATCTGATTCTTTAAGGAATGCAGTCTAAACAGCCAGATCAGATTTCGAGCAGGTTCTTTATGTTCTCTAACATAATTACTATAGCAACGATACACTATTCTGTCTGAGCAAATAGATCAGATTTCAGTTCATTTCAGTTGCAAAATGACAACGTGGATAGTTGGTACTAAAGATTAGATTTCAAAACCAAATCAGATTTACGCGCAATGCGGATGTGAAGTTTTAGCGACTGACTTTTTGTCTATTTTTGGCAGGATAGTTTTGTTAGTTTTTATTTTAATCCAAGTCTCTCTCTCACGCTGTCTGTCTTTCTCTGTCAGGGCCCACAATGAAGCTAAAAAGGCCAGTGGTTATGAAAATGTTTAAAGACCAAATTGACAACTTTTACAAAGAAGTCGTGACCCCAACCACCCCAGAGGACCCCCTGCCTTCTAAATAGGTTTTCAACAAAGGGCCTCTTCAGAGATCGTGGCATCAGAGACAATGATATGATCTAAAACACACACAAACGCACACACACACAAACGCACACACGTATACAAAGGAACACCACTTCAGAACTTATGTTTGCTTCTGCTTGTGTCCAGTTTTGCGTTAATATTTGTTCAGGGCTTAAATTGTTGTTGTTTTTTCAAATTGTTTACATTTATCTGTAGAGAAAAGCGTGTATAACACACCAAAAGCCATTCGTGAAAAATTCTATTTTTTTGAAGGTTTTCTGTTTGTTTGTTTTATGGTAATTTACTATTTATTTACTTGCCTGATTACAATTAAGTGCGGTAATGAAGTGTCTGTTGAGCCATTTAATTCGTTTATATGTAACTTCGCTGCAGGTAATTGAACATCTTTAGAGAAGCTGCGCTCAGCAATATCATTAATCATTTATTTATGGTGTAGTTTGTCACTAAAGTGTAGGAACTCTTATTAACAGACAAACTTGGACATCAGACATGACTGAATTTTTTTTAAGAATAAAAACTGTCTGACTGAGATGTTTACAGTTACACATCTTATAAATCTATGAAAGTGTAAAACTAGTGTAAAAACATTTAATAGTGTTTATCTGGGTTTATCTGTTTAATGGAAACTGGATGTAAACAGAGGAATTTAGGACCTTATTCCATGTTCGTTTAGCAAGACACCAATATCATAAAAGCCATCTTTTTTGTTGTTGTTTTTCAACCAAATGCATCATATATGTTCACATGTTTGTTTAATCAGTTGATTGGTTTGTTGTTTTATTTCAGTTCTGTAAAATTGAACCTGTTATATAGTGTAAATATGTATTGCCTATATTTACTGCCCTTTTGTGGTCTTAATTTTGCTTTGCTGATGCACTTTGACTGTCTTTAAAACAGAAATGTTTTGGAAGTCATTGTGATCCAGTATTAGCAAGAGCTTTATGTGCCGCCATTCTCATGTGGACAAATATAACAGCGAATATGTATCTTGCGAAATAAGGAAAAATGACATGAAGGAAATGTTTTTGAAACATTATTGAGAGTGACGGGTCTATGCAGAGGTGAACATTTGATTTGCCATGTTATGTTTTGTTGCATTATTCTTTGCTTTGCATGTGCAAAATGGAAAGCTACGGAAATGCCGTGTGATTTATTTAAATTGTACGTTGTATAGTATAATAGTTATAATGCAAATTGAAGAGAAAAGGTTAAATAGACGTGTGGACATAAGTCTTGTCTAGTTAACCTTTTTGTCTTAATTGGTTTACATTTAGTGAAATAGGAAGTGACATTTTTGTTTGACAACTGAACTCTGTCAAATACTTGAATACGCAAACAACAAAAGTGCAAACTGCAAGGCAACCCAAAGATTTTATTTTGCCTCTGTAAAAAGACTAGATTTTTCTCTCTAGCAATCTATCCTTAACTACTGGAACTAATACTCCCTAATGTCTATATTCAGACCGCATAGCATGACCACAGTAAGACCTTTTATGTAAATATAACTTTTAGTCATTTGAGCATGAATAAGACATGTCCTTAGCTCATTCAAAATTGAGAATGAGGGTAGAATTCAGGAGCTAGTGAGCGACTTCCTTTCTTCTGTCTGGGATTTTTGTTTCAGCCAAATGTCTCTTGGTTCTCTTTATCACAGCTGACCTGCTTGTTCTCATGAAACATGGGACATAAATGCTGTGACATTTATTAAAAGGAACTGATCTGGAGCTAACAAGCTTGAAAATAGAAGTCCATTTACAAATGTGCCGACATTGAAAAGTTAAACCTGGTTTCACCTGACTCTGAGAACGTTTGAGCGGGGCGACTTGTTCTGTGTGTTCTGTGTGTGATAAGTTCTGAAAAGTGCACGTCACTGTCGAAGCAAGATTAATATTGGAAATGATTGCTATCAGGATGGAATTCTGATTTCCGCTTGTACGTGTGAACATTATCCCATTATCTGAAAATATATATAAAAATATGATTTAATAAGATGTCATGTGATTTTTCTTTGCTCAGCAATTAATATGAATAAGATTGCTCCTTATAATAATAAAATTGATCCTTTCCATAATATATAAGGAAAATAATGTTCTGTTTGTGATGTATTATGCCTATAAAAAGTTATATATATAAATATATATATATATATATATATAAAAAGTTATTATATATAAAACTTAAAAACTTCAACACAAGTGAAAGACATTTCACACCCACCTGTTATTTTTAAACCCGGGTTAACGTAATGGGTTAGTAATGTAGTGTATACCTGTGTAACCAGGACTAAAAGACGTGCTAACCTTCGTGTGCCAATTCCAACTCAGAATAGAGCAAAGGCAACGAACAAATAAATAATCCCCAAACATAACAGTTAATAGAAATGAAGTCAAACAGAAAGTGTTGCATCTTATCAATTTGTATGAAATAACATCGTTTAGGTCTTTGACTGGAACATCATTTAATACAATAAGAGTCATGTGAAACATTGCTAAACCCACCCATCATAAACCCACAAACCCATCATATTGTATTAAAATGTTATAAACTGAATGAATGACGCCGAAAACTACTGAACAGTACTGAAATGACTTTATTCATAATATGATTTTGCAATAAAAACATAAAAAAGGAACATCTTTTGCCCTTATTACAACTTGCATCAAATGACCACACGGTGGCACTGTATGCCAAGTTTAACACGTACTAAAGGACACGCTTCTGTTCAGAGCACGGAAGGTTTTCTATCACGTTATAATCAGAAGACATGTAAAAAGCCCACACCTCCCCAAACCCACGGTTAAATACAGCAAGTCCTCACAAATGAAAACACCACAGACTGACAAAAGACCTGCAAGCGGAGTATCTGGAAATGAATATGTGTTATCTTGTGCCTATAGATGAGAATCCCACTGCATGGCATATATTTATAGCTATGAAATAATGTTGAAAAGTCCCTCCCCATTAGTGTTCATTAGCTGTGTAATGTGTGAACAATGTTTTAAATATGAATCAAATCCCCAAGACTCACAAACTTATAAATACTCTCGCCATTTTGCATGTCTGCCCTTGTAGTGAATAATTTTAGTGATGTACTGCAGGCTACAACAAAACAGAGCGATTATATTTTGTCCTGAAGTAACATATTCATGCTCCGATGGTCTTTACAGTCTATGAAGATACAATGTGCCGATACAGAGAAACCAAAACCAATAATCCCTTAAACCCTTGGAGAACCTTGACACGAAAACTGACCAAAAAATGAATATCATAGTACATGTAAATATCATATAAAATTCTTAAAAATACACTTTAGACAATTACTTAAGTACTCGAGTCAACAAAGCCAAAAGTGCAGAGGTACATAAATAAAAATAAATTTACCCCCTCAAATAAAAAGATAAAGAATAAAGAACAGGGTGTGCTCAGTGGGAAAGTTCTTCAGAGCTGTCACTCAAGTTCACTTAACTCCTCCCCCTTTGCCTCTTGCCCTGCACCTTTATGACAGGCTGACCCGAACCAGTATGCGGTCAAAGGTTAAAGTTTGTGAACTACGAGCCGGGAGTTAAAAGTTCACACACAGGTCACAATTCAGCCACAATCTCAGAAATAAACAGTTCATAATGCAAAGTTGATTAGTATAAAATTGAAAAAAGTTATATAATTTAAACCAACAGGGTCAGAACCACTTGAAGTTAAATGAAAAACTCAAGCAAACAGACGTTTTACTAAACTAAACTCCACGCACACATGCACGCGCGCACCTATACGCACACACGGGACTCCCAGACTCACACAGGGTGAAGTTAAGGGCATATGGTCTATAGCTTAGGCCACAGAGCCCTTTAAAGCTATTAGCATGAAAATGGATGCACAGGGCATCGAGACGGAGCCGAGTGGAGCAAAGATAGTCAGTCTGAGAGAGTTTATATCAGAAGCACAGTGGATTAACAGACTGCCGTTTCAGGGGCCATTTCCTATCGGCTACATCAGTGAGTAAGCTCACCTCTCCCATCGTTTCTTTTGTCTCTTATTTGTAAGTCTATGTATAAACCGAATATGATAACAGAAAACACACAGATCAACACAGATTTCCAAATACTTTCACAAGCTGCACTAGCAAAGCACAACATTTAGTTCTAAGGCCTGTTTGGCAAACACATAAATGAATGAAGATTGATACATATTGGCATACGGATCTGAATTTCCCGGGAACAAAATATCCAGGTATCCCGGCATCCCACATACACAGAAGGAAGTGAAAGTGATAACACTGCTGTAATTCCTAAGAGCACAAATGAGATGATCAAGGCACTAAGACTAGCCCTAGAGGATAAAAAGCAATACATTCATGGCGTGCGGGGCTTTCGTTACGACCACAATCAAAAATACCTTGAAAAACGCTGGTAGAAAAATAAAATATAAAAAGGTTGTGGCCCTCAATGCATCAGTGCTATGGCTACACAGAGACTTCCCGATTCAGATATGACCCTCTTAACAGTTCTGGTCCTAATAAGCAGTGAACGTCCTGTTGCGCAGGATATTAAGACGGGGTGAGAAAGAAGAGGACAGCACAGGAGAAGAGAAGAAGAATGAAGGAAATGCTTATTCCTGGGCAACCTGCAGTGTCAGCTCACCACCGAAGATCTCACATAGCAGCTCCCAAAATACTGTCCGTGCATCAACATCTTTCGCTCTTCCTCGGTTCCTCTTCTTCAGTAATCTCTGAATGTCTGTGATGTCATTGTTTTTGTTTCCTATTTCCTTTTCACAGATTTTTCACCTGCCATTTCTTTCTCTCAGCACAAAAGAAGTGAAAAAGGGCAGCCCTCCCTCCCCCCAACCCCTCCCCCAACCGTGATGGACTTCCTGTCATGTGGCGGTAGCCTCCAAGTAGCTCTGTAGTTTGCGAACTGTCGACTCATCCAATGAGAAAAGGTCAAAGTCAAAAGTTGTGTTGGTGACATTAAAGTGGCCGGTCTCCTCGATGAGGTTCACGATCTAAAGGTACAGAACAGGTCAAAGTTAGAGCTGTACGATTTGGTAAAAAAAACATACACACACACGCACACACATATATATCTATCCCAGGTGTGTGTGTGTGTGTGTGCTATAGGGCTTGTAGGCCGATCCATCAGACGGCTATTTGCGTCAAAGCTGTTTACTGTGACTTTAACTCTGGTATGAATTAACTCTCTACAGAGGATTAGAAGGTGAATGCACACACACACACATTCACGGAACGTGTTTTTTCTTTAAAACAGCTAGATGGAGCGCATCAAAGCTGAACAGAGCACCGGGATCCAGGGACATTTTGAACTTGACATGCCACCTAAAAGTGAGCTGCCACACAATAGCTGAAGCCAATTACTAAAGCACTCAGTTACCCATCAGTGTAATGCACACACCTGTTGCAGAACATTGCGCTCCCTTAATGCCATCAGTCTGCGGTGAAGATCTACCAGCTCCTCAGTGTACGCCTAAAACAAGATACAACATCAGGAACCAGAGAGAACAACACATCGCAGCTTAAGAGAGACAGAAACACTTGCATCAATCCTAAATATTTTTATAGTGTTTTATAATCACCACACATATTCACGGCAATTAGCATGCACTGGTGGTTATGATGTCATGTTTTAAGAATGGCGCTCTATTCCGAAACCTAGGGTGCTGCCTATGTAGGAAGCATTCTGAGACATCATAGACTTACTCCAGCAGATGTTACTAAAGCTAAGCAGCATATCCGCGCTGCCTTCTAAAACAACTTCTTTCCGAATTTTGCATGTGTCCCAGGGTAATAAGGCAATCCCAGAATGCATTGTGACAAGCTTAAAGAAACTTTTCCAAGATGGCGAATAAGCTGCTAGAAATACCATATATAGTAATGAGAAATGCCATAAAGAGTAGCATTTTCTTCAATACCAAAACATTCTTATATCAAGTTTTAGAGGACTTACAGAATGTACATAGCATGCTACAGCAAATCAGATTGGTATTCAGTATTCAACCTGTATTATTTCAGAACAAGACTTTTATGTGAAGTTGATCAAACAGGAAGCTTGGGAGTGAGAGGTGCAAAATTAAAAGTTTGATTTACCCTTCCTACCTTGTCGTATCCCTTCTTCATGACCTTCTCCTGACGCAAACAGGGGTCTGGACTCTTCCTGCCTGATATCTGTAGGATAGACAGACAGAATGGAGCAAAATGAAGAAAAATTAGATCTATATTTAATCACACAGATGGACTAAAGGAGACGTTTAAAAAATGAGCAATCAAGAAAATGATCTATTGGAGTGTTTTTCCAGTAATAGTGGGCCAGCGCCTGAAGCATTGTTGAAAATAAATGTCGCTCTAAATTGCAGTGAACTGACTGGCAGCTCCTAGTTCAGTAGCATTCCATGAGCGTTTGATCAAAAGCCGTGCATCACTGCCTCCTTTCAACACTAGGTGCAAAGTAATCCAAAAACGAATGCCAATCGTCCATCACTTTCAACATTAATAATTCCCCAACAGGCAGTAGACTGCCACGATCAAGTTTCGGATCAAAAGGAAAAACCAACCGCTTGCTGCCAACTGAGCGATTTGTATGACTATGAATTAAGACACCAGGTGGACAAAGGTCAGGGTTCAAGGAGACATGTTGCTATGCAGTCTTGAGTATAAAATAACCTTGTTATTATTGTGTTTCTGCGGCAGAGGGGCGGGGTCTCGACTGCGTCGCTGCGGCCCGTCGCTGCAGTCACTCTCGCTATCCAGGCTCAGCCTGCGAGGGGAAAGGGCAAACGTCAAATAATTACGTCTAACATACAAGCTAAAGTTTCTGAATACATTTAATTCAATTAGTACTAATACTAGTTTTAGTATAACATTTTTTTACAAAATGTCTATGGCTCAACTGTTAGAGCATTGCTTTAGCAATGGTGGTGGGTTCGATTCCCAGGGAACACACTTACTGATAAAAGCGATTATTCTGTTAACTAATTAATCACTGATTAATCTATCAGAATTGAAGTAAAGATAGTAAAAATAGTTTAAAACATAAAAGGTTAAAACATTTTTATAAGTATGTTTTAAATTGTTCCAAAAAATTAAATTCCAGTTCCATTTTTTGCCTCTTTTAAAGCAGCATTTTTTGCAGCCCTAATCTACGTAAATGCTTTTCAGAGTTAAACGAAATAATACAAATTAAATCTACTGACGCTTTCAGCCTCAAAAGTAAATCTCTTAATTCAGCAGCTCTCGACTGACACAAGGAACAGAGAGAAGCTCATGAAGTGAAGTGTTTACTCAGAGCAAACAAACTTGTTTCACTGCCTCTCCTAACATTGATTATAGAGACTTCAGGCATCTGAAAGACCTGCTTAAACAAACATTGGCAAGAAAGAGGGAGAGAGATTTGAATGACCTGGAGTCCCGATTGGGCAAGTTGTTCTTGACTGGCGTCTCTTCGTCTGAACTGCTATCATCATCATCAGACTCTTCTGACTGGAGATCGGCCACCATAGAGCGCAGAGGGCCTATAGACCACAATCCAGTATGAGCACGCACAACATCTACTGTGCTTTTGGCCTGACTTCAAATGAAGTAATCTCATATAATATTAAAGGCAGGGTAGGTGATTTTTTTCCAGAAACATTTTTTGTTACGCTGGTTAAAAGTCTCTTCACATCCTGATAGCAATCACAAGTGATCTAAATATATTTATATATATCTTCTATAGAAGGCACAGGACCATAAAATGTTTGTCCAATCATTGCATTAGGATGGCGTACTTGACTATCAAACTATGTATTTGCATACATCTGTGCACTGTTGGAAGAGGTGTGGCTTTGGAGAGCACTCTGAAGTGAGGGCGGGATGCTTTCAAAGCTAGATTGCTATTGCCTACTTATCTCCAATATTGCCTACCTTTAACTTTACATGCTTTAAATCTAAAGTATGTTTAGGGAACCTGTTTTTCATTTTTGCAATTGTGTGTGGTGACAATAGTGGCACACAAATGACACACTTCATCTTTAAATAAGTATACCCTTTCATTTTCCATTATAGGTGTCTGGATCTGACACATTCTAATTTTCACCCTCTCCAAGGTAACAAATCAAAGCAACACACTGTGAACTAAGTTAAAGTGTAGTAGGGAAATCTATTTATGGATCAGAGTGTTTATCAGGACACACCCCACAGTAAAAGATCTGATCTTACCCTGGCCTTGTTTCTGCTGTGGCTCAAAGTCTGAGTCCGAGCTGGACTCTGAACTGGAGCTAGAGTTAGATGGGCTGGAGGGTGCAGATTGCTGTGGGGAAGAAACAGAGAAATAACTTTGTTTGTTTGTTTGTTTGTTTTCAATGCCATTCGAGCTTCCGTGGCTATTTTCATGGCTATAAAACTGTATTTGGTTTGATTTTTGTTACAAATAATCTCAAGGTTTTAACTGAACAGGGGGTAAACCCAGCACCATCTAACAAAACTATTTTAACAGAAATATTAAGATTTTACCAGGAAGTAAGCTTTAGGTCAGGGTCGCAACCTTTACAACGTAAACTTTTAACATACATTTTTCACGATCAGTTACACAATCACCATTTCAAACTATTGATTATTTTATGGTTTTCCAAAGTGATCTGCACTGCATTGTCAAAAGTCATCTGTCCCTTTAAGAGGTCATTTTGGATGCTGGGACTGAAAGTTTGCATACTGGCCTGATAACACACAATAATACACAAAATAATCCTGGTAACATGCTTCTGGTGTGGTAAATCTCATTAATTTACAAAAAAAATCTGTGCATTTCAATCCTTAAAAAAACCCCCAAACGAATCTAATCTAACCTCAGATTTGGACGACGCCTCATCTTCTGAGTTTGAGTCATCGGATTCCGGAGGCTTCTTGGACTCCTTGACCTCCTGGGCCTCTGATTTGCCCTTGGCCCAGCGGCCCTTCTCCTTAGAGGCTTTCTTATCTGCATACCCCGAGGAAGTTGTGGAGGATGATGCGGTCCGGGGGGAGGTGCCCGTGAACCCCCCTCCGCCGGAGCCTTTCGACCCCTCGGAACCCCCCTTCTTTGGCTTCTTGACACTGGGTTTGGGCGACTCTGCATTGGAAGGTCGTTTGCTGGGGGCTTTTCCGTCGGCCGTTCCTCCCCCCCCTCCGCCACCCGCTGACCCGGCCCCCCCTCCTTTCGGAGACGTGCCTTCCATTTTGGACTCCTTCAGGGTGAGCTTGGGCTCCTTGAAAGCAGCTTTGGGCGCAACTTTGTTCTCCTCTTTTACTTTGATCTCAGGCTTCTTGGACGACGAGGACGAGGAGGAAGGCTCACGGCTTCCTTTGCTTCCGCCGTCCCGGTCAGCGTTTTCTTTAGACGTCGCCTTGCTCTCAGAGTCCTTCCTTGGGCGCTCTCGATGCTCCTTGGACATTTTGTGGGATTTTGACACTTTGCTTCCCTCTTTACTGGACTCCTACAGAAAAGAAACGTTTGATTTGAATCATTGCAACTTCAGTTATCAAACAGCTAAAAAACTAACTGCTCCAGTGGAAATAACACAATATCCCACAGAAAGATAAAGTACCACTTGACACCTCTAATAATAAAATCATCACTAAAAGCCATTAAAATAAGTCTGATTTCACCCAACATTGACCTCCACACAAAGGTCATCTGCTTTATTAATGAGGATGTTCTCAGATCAGAGCCGTTAATGATAATGGTGATGCTGGAAGACGGCCAGCTCTGGACGATCACTGTGAATTAGCAGCACCCGACTGATCTTCTTGACTGAGCTAATGAAAGTAGCCACAGAGTGACCCAGAGAAAGCCATCAGCATGCAGATGTGATAATTAAAGTGCAGGACCCTCAGCAGCAATATGACACGTCCCACATAATCGACTCTTAATTCCTGCTTAAAACGATGTCATCTGGTGCTTACAAGTATACAAAAGAACGAACAGATAAGGCCAGGAATCCACAGTAGCTTGATAGGACTCTGTTATTCATGCATAGGGTTGCAAAGCTGGCTAATTTTGGAAATATTCCAATTTGTAATATTATGGGAATTAAAGGGAATTAACAGGAAATTTTGGGTAATTTATACAAACATAAATACAAAGAATTCACTCATCAGATGACTCATCTTCATCTGTGTAACATAATTCCCATAAAATCGCCATTAAGTTTTGAAAATGCCCGGAATTTAGCAACCCTATTCATGCATAATGAAGTATTTGAGAAGATGCAAAACAACACAATAAAGAGATAATAGCCCCTTTCACACTATAAAGCCCTGATTTCTGGAAATCAGCCATTCTGATAATGGCTTATAATGATAAAACATGCTGGGAAACGCAAATATTAGGTGATAATTTTCCCACCTTTGATCCTTGCAAGGTTTTGCTCTTTTTCGGGTCAGAGAAGGCTGACAGTGGGATGGTTGGAAGCATGGGGTAATCTGGACTGGGTCTCGGGACCACCTCTGCCCCCTCTGGGACCACCATGATCTGACACATACAGAATGAATTAGACTACAGCATACATACAGCAAAAACACAGCAGTAAGGACAGTGGACACATAATGCATCCGTTAGTTGCATGTATAAGGGACAGTGTATAAGGGATGTAGAATGTATAAGGGATAGTGTGTATGTAGTGTACCTGTAGCTTATCTGGTACAGCATTATATTAGAAGCCACACAGGTTGTGGGTTCAGTTCCCAGGGAACACACACACTGATCAAATGTATAGTAAAATGTAATGTAAGTCATTTGGATAAAAACGTTTACCAAATGCACATTCGTAAATGTAACGTATATCCATTTACATGGATATCCATATAGCCATCAAACATTTACAATGTTTAACGTATATCCATTAAACATTTACATTTTCACATTTGGCAGATGCTTTTATCTAAAGCAACTTACAGTGCATTGAAGATATACGTTTTATCAGTACATGTGTTCAATGGCCTTGCGACCTTTGCGCTGCTAACACAATGCTTTACCAACTGAGCTACAGGAACACTTAATAATAACAGTAACTATATTAACAATGATAAGTAAGACACAATAATAATTAAGAAACACCCAATAATCCAGCACTCACCCCTCCAGCTTTAACCAGCTTGCGACGGAAATCGCGGGTGGGGTTATTGAAGGTGAGTTTCTCACAGCGCAGGTGATTGACAGGCGGGTTGCCCTCCAGGTTGAGGAAGAGGTCGTAATTAAAGCACACCTTCTTCGGCTCCTCCTGAATGAATTACAGCAGTCAGTGTTGCTATTATTCTGCTCGTATCAGTGAACAACTCAGACAAGCATCAAACCATTAAAGCAAGCCAACAGAGCCGAGACCAACAATGCAATCTGATGGATAACATTTCACTGATAAAGACCAACAGGCAGAGATTCATTCAAGATTCACAGGCAGAGATTACAAAAGATACAAGTGAACTTTCCCGCCCCATCTTTTTCTCTCTCTTTTCATCTCATTCCCTCAACAAATCTGGATTTGTCGAAAACAGCTCAGGAAAACTAGAGTCACTGAAGGTTTTAAAAAAGATATGGCTGATACGGATAAATATCACAAGCTTGTGACGCAGCGGGTGGGCTAGAAAATGACAGTGTAATCGTTTCGTATTATACCAACCAGCATAAAGTTCAAAAGAGAAAACATTCTGTTCCATGTACAATACGGTGCCTACTGCATGAATCAGAGAGAGAGAGAGAAAGAGAGAGAGAGAGAAAAGAGATACAGATGATAAAATGAAGAACACATAAAGATTCAGGGATCTTACCTTGTTTTTGAAGTAGACTTCTATGGGCATCAGAAAGCCAGCATAACCTGACTCCTCCACCTTATACGGGGGCTCCTTACACACTGAGATCCAAAACATGAATTATTACACTGACAATTGCTGCGCATAAGTATAATTGGCTCATAAAATGATGCGTCTCGTTTCACACTGAACATCTGCCAACACAAACCTGCATGAATCAACTGGTACTTGATCTCCTTTAGTTTTACAACTAGGGAGAGATTACCACCAGCTATTTGTCATAGTCATAAAACAGACACTGATAAAAGAGCACTAATAATTTTTGTCTTTATTGAAGTTATAACCATTAGTGTTCCACAACCATATAGGTTGTGGAAAACGTACTTATAGTTAATCCTTTAGAGTCACCGCATTTTATCAAAGAATAGAACAGGACATAGAATATAATAGCACAGAATACAGCTGGGCAACACAGCAAATCATTTATATTATTATTTAGCCTTTTGACAATTTTTAATCTAGCCTGTAGCTGGATATTTATGTATTTGTTCTAAAATGGACATTTCAATGAGAGGAACAATAATTTTAACAAATCATAATAAACAGCACTGCATGGCTCATTTAGAAGTAGTTGATTCTGATTGGTCAGTCCAAACCACCTTGTGGTCTAATATTTCTGTATATAGCCCACTAAACCGTGACTGTTGTACTTGTCAATTTTCCACAAGGTGCTATTTTCTGTCTCTCATAACACCCAGTCTCTCTCTTCTCACAAAATCATGTTGTTAAGCTCAAGTCAGTTTTTCATGTACACTACCAGTCAAAAGTTTGAAAACACTTTTTCTTTGTTTATACTTTTTTTTAAATTTATGAATAATTGTAAACTTATCAAAACTATGAAATAAAACAAATGTAACTTTAGGAATTATTTTGTTACTAAGAAAATTAAAAATAAGGTAAAATAGGATATATTCTAGCATATTCAATATAGTCACCCTTTGTCTAGAATTTACAAAAGTTTTCTAGACATTTTCCATCACCCAGTTTCTTGAGGAATCATCCTGAGAAGATTTTAAAAGAGTTTTGAAGTTCCCCTCTATCCTGCGCTCTTATTGGCTGCTTTTTTTCTTCATGTTTTGGTCCAAATCATCTATTTCAAACACATTTTTTTAAATTGTAGTTTTCTAATAACAAAAAAGATTTCTAATAACATCAAAAGATTTTTAAGATAAGAAACATTTCAGTCGAGTGTTTCCAAACTTTTGACTGGTAGTGTACATTTATTTACCTACTTGGTGAGAAGCAACATAATACACAGAATAACATACAGGTTTCTTTGCAACAGGGTCCTAATCATCCTGTCAGGGGTTGTTTTGTATCCCTTACATATAGGTACATAAAAATTTGAAATGGCACCATTGATGCAAAAAACACACTGTTACTTTAAGACGTGACACCTGGAATTGATAACAAGTGATGTTATTGAATATTAAATCATGACTGGTGCAAAGTGTTTTTTATTAAATGTACCTCTCTTGGGTTTGGGAAAGCTCTCGTGCAGCCGGAAGACAACTTTATCCACAAAATGCTGGATATCACTGTTCTCCGGGCCTCGAACAAACACCATCCAGTCATGGGTGAAGCCTTCTGATGTCACCTTCTTCCTCAGCTGAGCCCTGTGACCCAGCTCCAGCTTTACCTGAACCGTGCACTGCGGAAAGAGAAGCAGGGATAAACTACAGTAAACTACTCAGATCAGATTGAGGTCAGTGCACTAGAGAAGTCTCTTTACAACTCGCAGATCTCACTACAAATTCTCATATTTTAGCATAACGCACGCACGTTATGTCAAAGTAGCAGTACCATTAAGATGTTTACATTGACATAGACCACAGGAATTGGGAAGTTTTGCAATATTTTAACACAATACCATAACAATATTCTTGTGTGAGAATTACTATTATAATATTGTAAACTAATATTATTTGTTTTATTTATCACCAAGCTGAAAACTGTTATTTGCTGTAATGGAGCAAAGGAACTTAAAAAGGCCTCTGAATAATTTTAACACCAGGGTATTTAAAGGGACAGTTCACTCAAAAATGTGATTTTTTTTTTTCCTAATTTACTCACCCTTTTCAGTTCACCCATGTACATGTCATTCCGTATCTCTATGACATTTTCTTCTGATGGACACAAAACAGGCTATTTTGAGAAATGTGATTTTGCATCTATGCAATGGAAGTCAACGAGTGCCACTGTTGTTTGGTTACCAACTTACTTTAAAATATCATAACAAAAACGTCATACAGGTTTGGAATGACATGAGGGTGAGTAAATGGAAGAATTTCATTTTTGAGTGAACTATCCATTTTTTACGCTCAAACTAATCATCCGTATCATTGGCTGGTACTGCCACACAGTAAAAAAAAACGGCCATCAGGGGAATTCCTTGAAAAGCAGCCAGGAAAAATGAACACTGCCCACACAGGGTGGAGACAGGCCAGGCTGGATCCAGGTGCCCAGAGATGTTCAGCTGCTGTTGACTCATGGTCCTTCCCACACCAAGTGAGTGGTGAATTAGGAACCAGAACAGAAAACAGGCCTAAGATGAGCGTTTCTGGCTCAAATAAGAAACAACACAAGAGTATGGGAGAAAAGAATGAAAAAAAAGGGTAAGGATCTCATTGGTTGCTGCCTGGCCTGCTCGTCCTGACACCAGAATGCCCTTTAACTCTCTGTTGGCCGACACGTCCACTTTTTCCAGCCAAAATCTGCCATGGCCCGATGCTGCCAGGCTACATAATTACCCCTATGAGTTCATGTCTCATTTAATCAGCCATAAGCTCCAGCCATGTCACAAACAGACACACAGACAAAAGGCTGGAGCCTCCTTTAACAGCACGGATGAAAGCTTCAAGTCACTTCAAGTCACCAAATATACTATTCATATTTTTTATGAAATACTGCAGGTTTATTACAAATGATTCATCTGTGCACACCATTTTTTTAATTAATGTGCTCTCATAATCATTAATCAAAATCCAAAAATGTTATTCCCTTTATAACGGCAGACCTTCTCTGATGACATCAGTCTGACGGTTTGGGCGGAGCCAGAGCCTTTAACCACTCCCCTCCAACAGGCAGTCACAGCGAGCTTTGAAATGCCTACTTTTCTAGATCCAGTCAGTTCCCAGTGGGGGAAAAAAACAAGCCACACCCCCATTTCTTCATTTTACTATGAATTACATCAAAACACCAAGGTAAATTCAGTTCTTCCGGGTTCACGCGGACTTTCAGTCTGTTCTATTGCCAGGCCTCTGGTGCAGCAACTCGCCTTAAGGTAACAATTACAAAGAAAAAACCTCTTCCTGCCCGAGTGAAACATGACCACCGACTATGAAGACGATACAGGACAGAAAGGAGACATACATAATGAGATCCAGCACATGACCACAGTAATCCCGGCGAATGGGGGCAGAAAGATCAAAAAGATTGTTTGAAAGGGAGTAGATTATACAGAAGACTCCCGGCTCCTGGTTTCAGCGTAACATCTAACAGAAGACAGGAGAGTGCTGGCCTCACAAATCCCCAACATAGACCGACTCACCCGCATCGCTTTATTAAACTCAAAACAGACAAAACGTGCAGCATGCCGGTTCACTGCTATGATGCAGATTATCAGTCAAGCACGGGAAAAATACAAGCAGCTCCTGAGTAACCTGCCAAGGGAGCAATAAAGCAAGTCTCAGGAGAGCCGCAGTGTTGTTGTGCCCGAACCAGGTGGGGAAATACAAATTAATTAATCCAATGTAGGCTGCATGAATGATATTTCATATTATGAATGATTGATATATACATATGTGGAGTGTACAAAACACAAGTTTACAGCTTGCCTTTAATAACCTCACAAACAATGCAGGTCATAAATGAGATTCATAAACAAAACATGCTTTTTAAATGTGCATTCACAAACAAATATCTGATCAAATATCTCATCATCATGACTCGTGTGATTGTATTAAGCAGTTTGGGCAGGACTGAGGAAGCACATGTCGAGCAAAAGACTCATTAATATTAAGCGCAATGATTCACATAAGCAATCGGAGTCGTTTCCAACATGACGCATTATTTGTCATGACAGTACTAGACAATGTTTTTCAATGAAAAACAAAACAGTAAGCACATTATCAAAACAAATACGTACAATATGAACTGTAGTTGCGGTCAAAATAACACCGAAACAAAACAAAAGTGCGAAAAGAAACAAAACAGAAACATTCAACTCACCACTTAACGAAGACCTCATATTACCGTATTATGATTTTTTGCTAAATGCAATAGGTATAAACACAGAAATGCGATTCGCGTGTTTTATAGCATGTTAAAAAATAAAAAAAAACTAATTTAGCTAATGCAAACCACACACATCACAGAAAGCATGCGATGAACCTCAAAATGTTCATGCGATCCTGCTCGTCTACGGCTTACGATCGCCGCTGCGCTGCTCGTTTAAGCATCTCATAAATCATCACGCATAAAGGGGCAATTAATTTGCCTGGAAGATGACAGATTCCCGCTTTCAGTAGCCCACCAGGAACCCCCGCTCTCCAGCAAGACCCGTGCAATGCCCGTACCCTTCACCCACCGTGCATGCTCTGTCAAAAACACCAATGCATGGAAATGCATGCTCCTCATTTCCTCTAATAAACGCCGCAGACCGCACCGACTCCCGGGCTAGGGAAGCACGGGACAAAAAACGCTCTCTTTGTGTTTCCAGTCGTGCATGCAATATAAAGCTGCCTAGCCTTTGAGGCTGAGCCGACGTCCCCAAATACCGATGTAGCTTTAACATGCGTGGCCTGCTCGAGTCAGATAGCTGAGGGGTGGGAGGAGGAGGCAGTCAGGGGGGGTTACACGGGTCCGATCCGCTGCTTTCACGAGCCCCAAGTGTCTACGTTCAGTGCCAATGGTGGATTTCTCCACGCGCGCTCACAAAAGTTGACTTCACCCCATGCAACACCGAAAGCATTGATTACTCTACCTGATTCTCCATAGTTCGCCGGCCCGATGAAGGTCCCGTTTATTTACAGAAAGCTTTCGAGCGGCTGTTCGCGACTCCTCATTGTGTGTCAATTCCAGCCCAAAACCGGAAACTAGACGCTTCCCCTCCCCTCTCCGGACCTCTGGCATGCACCCAAAACAGAAAGCGTTTGCGCCCAATCAGGTGCCGCCGGGGATACGCTTTACACCTCTGAGCCAATCGCGAAGCGCGGTGGGCGGGACTTGCGACTGGCTGCCTGTACTGGTAGGTAATAATTAGAGATTAGCCGATAGGATGTTTTTGTTTTCGCAGTCGTAATATTTTTCCTGGATGCTTGTTATTAAAATTGTTTTTTTGTCAGAGCAAACACACAGTCTGGGTTGTGCATGGACGGTCGAGGGCATGCCTCTGTTCTCTGTGTTTAATTAGGGAGATTACAGTAAATAATTAATGAATGGGGATTTCGCTTGCCATTTTAGGCGACTGATTTAATACGTGTTAAACAATGAGCTTTCACTTTAAGAGGCTTTTGTGCATTAGGTCTTCTTTCATTCACAATGTAAAACCTGAGAGAGAACAGACGAGTGAAATTATCGTTAATAATTGTTAAATGTTGCATGGCTTACAAAATGCGCTACAAAACATGACTACTTACATAACAATTATTATTATTATTATTTCTTTATTTCTACTATAATTTTGTAATAAAGTAATATGGGATCTATTTCAGGCAGTGTGAGCAACCTGCTGTCACTTGTTTTCGTGGGATACCATAACTAATAAATGATACCAATAAATGTTATATAAATTGTACTACGTACAGTAAAGAGGAAGACATTTGATAAGTCAGCCAAAACATTTAATAATATCTTTATGTGTGAGTAGATTCATATTTATCTTCATACAACCATAAATACCTCTGCAGACGGGGCAGAAGTGGGGGAGGTTGTTCCTAATGCACTGAATCTAGGTTCTGTCCCAAATATATACACTAGATGGCGCCAAATAAGTGCGAACCGAGTCTGCAATATCTTTGCGGAGAAACCGTAACCTCAACTTGACCCTGTTTTAGTTTTCTAAATAAAGTATGCGACCAGCTGCATCATCATGAGGTTTTGTCCCTTAGTGGTATGTATCACGTGATGTCAAGAGTTTAATGTGCTTTGGGGGCAGTTGTGGCTTAATGGTTAGAGAGTCTGACACCTAACCCAAAGGTTATGGTTCGATTCCCAGTGCTGGCAGGAAATGGCTGAGATGTCTCAAGCAGGGTAACTTACCCCCAATTGCTCCCCGGGTGCTGGAGCAAATGGCAGACCACTGCTTCAGGTGTGTGTGTGTTCACTACTCGCTACTTCACTACTTAGTGCTTGGATTTGAATTTAACTCGGATAGGTTAAATTCAAGCTCTGAGTATAGGTCACCATACCTATCATCACTTCCTCTTCTTCTTTAAAATCACTTAAGATGGCAACATGATCTTATTCCAAATTTCATCAATCAAATGATCATATCCTCATTTATTGTCACATCACTCTTTATCACCAGTGATATCACACAACACTGCACCATCAATATACACAATTTCATACACTGAGGTTACAGGTGGAGGTTGTAGATAAAGTACCAAGTTTTCTTTATGAAATATTGTTTAAAAACATTAAAAAATTCCAACACCAACATTTACACAATCCCTATAATTACATTTGTAAACAAACATCTGCACCATTTTTCGTAGAGAAAATAATTTTGTGTTGTAAAAGTAAAAACATCTGTCATCAGACAGACACAGTGACTTCTCAATAAACAGACTCAGAATCTAACACAGTTATATTAGCACCTTCACACTAAAGGTTTTTCATTACAATTATCATTCAAGTTTTACCCATAAATCAAGTAATCACGCGTTGCTTAGTTAATTAACATAATAGTCTTAAAAGTTGAAGCCCTTGATTAATATTAAAGAGATCAAACATACATTCAATCTTGTCACAACAGTGCAAATATTCATTTTCGCACAACAATAGAAGATTGTTTGTAAAGATGATAAAGATGACAGTTAAGATGACAATACAATCAGTTTACCCTCACTTGGAGCTCCAAAAGCAAGACAACATTAAGTAACCACTCACACACACACACACACACACACACAGTTTCTCAGTTTCAGGTTCTGTGAGGAATTTGGACAAAGTGCCAGAAATGGCAACAATATCATTACAAGATGTAACATTTATCTCATATAACAATTACTTCCAGCTTCTCTTCAGTGTTCACAAGGCATAGTGTTTCTCTGATCTGGGATCATCTCCATTCTGCCCATATAATATATTCTTTAGAATATGTAAGTTAAAAGCTGGTCCTGTGTCAGCATTACACCAAGCAGCTTTTTAAATATGACAACGCATCTGTGAATTTTGTTT